>JANAVB010039816.1:8878887-9478887 GCA_029216955.1 Iris pallida | reverse complement strand
AAGAGTATGAGCCTATTCCGTTTTTCATATATATATATATATATATATATATATATATATATATATATATATATATATATATATATATGAAGGAATAAAATATGAATCTGTACTAAAAATACTTAAATCTGAATAATTAGTGTTTAGTGCTACCCGGAAATCGAACCCAACAGTGAAGATTAATGCCTTCGATCTCAGCAATTTGAGTTGGAGAGAGGATTTCGTAGTAGACTACCAAATTTATACTGTGCCTTCGTCACTTTCAAAACAACTTAAAATCCATGCACTCAGAGCAAATATTTTTTTAAGAATTTTGTTGACTAATCTAAATATTTAACCCTAAATTATTATTAAAAGTTTAAATTTTGATACAATAGTATTTTTATAATATACTTTGATATAAAATCAGGATAATAATTATTGATAGTATCCTTACACTGTGTTTGGGGACATTTGGGGGGGGGGGGGGGGGGGGGGGGGGGGGGGGGGAGGGAGAGGAAAATTTGAGGGGAAGGAAAATGGAGGGGAAGGAAAATGGAGGAAAGTTAATTTTTCCTTCCTTTGTTTGGATGGACAAAAAGTAGGGGAAGGAAAAGTTTAAAAATAATTTTTTATTTGTTTATGTATATATGTATAATTACTATTTCCTCCTTGGTATTCTCAAATGATGATTTAATTTTAACTTTTTGAGGGGTGGTGGGGTAAATTCACTCAAATTCCACTCATCTCTCCATTTTTCTCCCACATTTGGGAGGAAAAATTTTTGGTGGGACCCACCTACTTTTTCCTCTCAAATTTTCCTCCCCCATGTTCTCTCCCCCTTTCCAAACACCATCATTTAAAATTTTCCCTCAACTTTTTCTTTCCTTCCATTTTTCACCCTTTCCAAACGGTACCTTAAGGTACTAGTCTAATAATAGTGTGAGAGGCCGCTGGAACATAGGTTTCGAATTCGATTTTATTTTTTATTTTCCGAACGTCTGGATAACTTTGAACTACGGTCCGGTCTGGAAAAAGAACACCTGAAAAAAAAAAATATTGATAGTGATAAATCGGAGGGGGGTCATTCATTCAGCAGTCGTAAATGAGGATGATGATGAGCTGGAGAAGGAACAACAGTGAACTGACAGAGATCATCATGATAGGGAATGGAAATGGGGCGGTCCCACCTATATAAACACGACTACCCTAAGCAGACACTACGTACTGCTAGTCAATGGCCTATATATATTCCCTCCTGTTGATTTTGTTGTCACTGCTACAGTCCAAATTTAATCAACCAAACCAATTTTCTTCTCACCATGTCCGGATGAAATGTGGGGCCCGACGGTACGAAAATCTACCATGTCAAATTCGGGTTAGACCGGTCCAAGTCTTGTCAAAGATCCAGATCGGGCTTACCCACTCTTATAATGGTTAGGGCCCGTTTCATGCGATGTATTCGTACTGAATTTTTGTTGGAAGAGTCCGATTGGATTTATACGGATGAATTATTCAGAAATCAATATGATTGGGGTCAAAGACAATTTGTCGAGTATTTTTTACCTTAATTTTTTTTTTTTTATCTTCATCCTTTATTAAAAGAAAATTTTTGGTCTTTGTTTCTATATTCTATAAAAAAATTCATATTGAAAATAACTTAATAATTATTTAATTTTGGACTTCACATAGTAATTATATATTTACTTTATGAATGGACCTTAGTCCGACATTGAACAATTGAGTTTAAACCCAAAATATATACTTTGATTTCATAAATTGGGCTTGAGCCCTAAATTACTTATTCGGTCCCTAAAGATTTATATATGTTTTAAATAATTTCATAAAGTCAACTATGACTAATAATTTTCTATTAAATTTTTTTTCTATCAATTCTTTAGAATATATCATTCTCGATCATGACTAATTTGCTTAGGCTTAATTGCACTTTGATACCCTCAACTAATTTGGTTTTTCAACTTGATGGTAGGCAATTTGTGTTAAACATTCTCAGGTTTTCAGTTTAGGCTTAACTGCAAATAAAGGGCTAATATTAACATGGCAATTTGTGTTAAACATTCTCAGGTTTTCAGTTTAGAGGTAGTGTGTCAAAGTTTGTGAGATATATATGTGGGTGTGTGTGAATGTGTGTCATAGGTTAACTGATGGCAGTGGCAGTAGTGATAGGGTGTGTGTCAACAAGAGTGTAACAGAGGGGGGGGGGGGGGGGGGGGGGGGGGTCATTCTCGGGTTTAGTGCATACATGTTCAGGTTCATGCAATGAATTCTCAGTTTTTAATTCTGTTCTCAGGAATGAATAGTAGGAATACATATGAATGGAGGTTTAATGTGTACATGTATAAAGTGTCAAGGGTTAACATATGAATGGGGTTTGTCTCAGTTCACAGAAGGGTTCTCAGAATACATACAACACATATGTTATCATGTATAACATACATTGTAATTTAGTGTCAAACATACAACTCGGAAAAATATGGGATCAAACCTAAACTCAGGAATTCACATATATATAAATCCTAACTCAGTATCATACAACCTATATAACAATATGTATCGTGAACTCATCGTCTCAGGCAAGAAAACATATATGAAACTACATTGCATATATCATCAAACATGGGTTCGAAACCCTCAATTCGACCCAATCGAAAACCCATAGAATCCCAAGGCATAGATATGTATCCTAGATATTGTAACATGTCTAAACATTATAATTTAACATTTATTATCGAATTAATTTATAGTTTAAATATAATTAAACTCAAAAATTACACAGACTGAACGTAGTATCAGAAATCATATGCAAACCCTAAATTATATCTCGAATTCCAATTAAATCACAAATTAGGGTGTGGTATAGATTCGTGCACATGTATTCGTGTCTCATAAGTTGTATCGTATCCATACAATAGGACACGAAGTGTCCAAACCTTCAAAAACACCAAATACACACACACATAGACAGTCTGTCTTGTGCGATGAGTCCACGAGCTCGTGGACACGACACGAGGCACGACACGTCTCATGCTCGTGTCCACATGTATCACACGTATAGGCCTACACACATGATACAACACGAGACACGTTCAACACATGTATGCGTGATACACTACTAAAATAACCCATATTAGCGACGTCAGGAGACGTCGCTAAAAATGGAAAATACGTTGCTAAAACAACTTAGCGACGTATTTAGCGACGAAAAACGGACGTCACTTATATGCAAGTCGCAAATGGCAATTTAGTCGCCGAACGTCGCTATTGGCGACGCGGCGTTCATTGTCGCTAGACGTCGCTAAATGGAGCGACAGATAGCGACGTATCACTACGTCGCCAACGTTGCGACGTAAAGCGACCACTGGCGATGCTGTATAATTTATATATGATGACATGGCATGGCAGCCACGTGGGCATCTTAGCGACGTCTACCGACAGATTAGCGACGGAGAGTAGCGACGTCTAGTGACGTGACGTCACTATTTAGCGACGTATAGCGACTTCTACATTCCGTCGCAGGATGTCGCAGAACGTCGTTATACATCGCAGATATTATAAAAAAATTTTAAAAAAATATAATTGATATTTTTGTTATGCTGTGTGTCTGTGTTTACAGTGTGTGTGAAGTGCAGTGTTCGAACCATCGACAGTTTCGCTTACTGTTCTATGTTTTATCTTGGATAGAAAGAGCAACAATTCAGGATGCACTTCTCAGAGCTTCCGCTTCACGTTCCTCACCTTCTCGGGAACCTTTACGACGTCCCGAGAAAGTGAAGGACGTGAAAATGAAGCTCTCAGAAGTGTACCCTGAACTGTTGCTATTTCTATCCAAGATAACACATACAACAGTAATCGAAACTGTCGATGGTTCCGAACACTGTATTTCACATTCACTATAAACACAGACACACATCATAACAAAAATACACAATATATTTTTTTAAAATTTCGGCAGCACCTCCTTTGTATATCAGATCATCGCTTATAACCTAGCGTAGGTATATTTGTCATCTCCGTCGCAGATATCACAAAGTAAATATCACAATAAAAACAGGAGGCAGTGCAAAGTAAATATCACAGACTCAAATCCTCACAAACATCCAATAGAGTCAAATAAAAATGGAAGATGATAAAAAGTCTCCCACCAAGTGTATAAACAACAGTTGTATGAATAAACAATTTGCCCATAGGGCCAACACATACAAGTCATAAAAAAACTAATAAAATCACTAAGGACCCCTGCCGCACAACTGGGATAGAATGTAGTCATACTGCTCCTGGGTGAGCTGTACCGTAGGGGCAGTAGGAGGCAGTACAATGTCTGGAGTCGGCGCCGGAGGCAGTGCAGTATCTGGAGTCGGCGCCGTCGATGTACCGGGAGGACGTATCTGCTCCAGCTCTCGCAGTCGCTCACCATGCGCAGCAAGGGATCTCACCACCCTCTCAGTACTCGCCTCAAGCGAAGCCAAAACCTGAGTGAGTGAGGCAGACATACTCCTCTACGATCCCTCCAGCTCGACCTGTCTATGCTCTGTGCGCTGCGTAGACTCGGTGAGCGTCTGCAAGCTGGCAGCTGTAGCCTGATGCAGAGTCATCAGCTCCTGTATACTGCGCTCGACCGCATCAAATCGTCCGGTGACGATCGGAGGGTCGGATCGTTGCTCGACCGCATCAGAAATCTGCTGCTGCAACTCGCGACGCAGCTCCTCGATCTGACAAAGGATATCCCCACCTCGTGACGACGCCTGCGAAGCCGGAGACTGCGCACTGACAAAGGGGGCCCGGGATGACTCCGTAGCCAAATACGCGCCGTAGGATCCCGTACCATAGTACGTACCCTTCTGAAGGCCGCCAACGGCGGTCATCCAGAGCTCGTCCTGCGATGGAGCTGTAGGCAGCTGGGAGGGACTACCAGTCCCTTCCTCTGCCGGCGCACTAGCAGCAGCAGCCGCCTCCTGCTGTAGCCAAACAAGCTCGGCCTAGAACATGTTTGCTAACGTGTAAGTGTTTGCTAAAGTCTATATTGATATCTATTTTCATGTTTTCTAAGTTATAGTAAATTAATATAAAGAATAGAATGTACATATGCCTGCGTCGCCCTCTCGTCAATAAACTCCCCAGCCCTCCGATGTGTGACCAGGATGACGGTCACCATGTTCGGGTCCTCACCCTTTTTTATCTGTTAAAATATATTATCTATTATTAGTATTAAACATTCTATATCGAACTATATATAAATTAATGTCCGTCATAGGAAACGTACCAGACGACGAAAATGCTCCGTCATCGGAATGGAGCCACCACGCCACTTATCGGCGCTCGACCACGCCACCTTGGCCTTCTAAGACCGCTCCTGGTACCTGCGCTCGCTGAATCTAGCCTTCATCGCAGTCCACTGCTCTGGCGTAATCCAACCCTGGATCGGCTGTTCGGAGCGATCACGACGCTTCTGGTTGTCGATCGCATCACGGATGAGCTTGGCTGCGACGGCAAAAAATTGGCCCTCGATCCTCGTCGCCCGGTGTGGTGGATAGAAATAGGTCCTCTACAAGAAGTAAAATACAAAAGTTGTATAATATACACAAATAATTATTAAAATTTAAAAATAAACAATTTTTTTACCTTGAAGTGGGTGAACCAAAAGGCCTTCCTATCTGCGGGAGCATCTGAGTAGTTGAGCCAAGGCCCACCATAGTTCTGCCTCAGAAATTGCCCCAGCTGTCTCTGTACTACAGAAGGCCGATATCTATACAATAAAAAAATTTCATGAATATATATGTACATATAATCATTTGAGAAATATATATTAATTAATTAACTTACTTCATAGGCCCGTTCGTCCAAATCTCCATACGCGTCTCGCCCGGGGGAGCGCATGGAGGGTCGCTCTCACCTCCTGCCTGGGCAGGTTCAGTCTGATCGCCGGCCTCCATATGCTCGGCGTCGGCTGCCCCCATAGAGCCGTCGACAGGAGGAATGTTGGACGGGGGATCGGGGATGCTGGACGACGAGGGATCAGGAAGGATGGACGACGAGGGAGGAGTCGGCAACCTGCTGGAACTGCCCTGTCCCGGTAATGGACCGGGAACAGAACGGTACAATGGCGTACTCGGAGATGAGGATGAGGGTACGGAACTGCCGTCTCCATCCCCAGCCTAAGGCTAACGGGACTGGCTAATATATAATCCTCTGCATAGTCCTCCTGGTCTAGCCATACCTGATAATAACATATGACAATAAAATAAAAATACATATTTATATGATAGACATCACATATTTTGAAAAAAATCATGGTCACAGATAAAAGTGTCACTAAAGTGTCACAGATTTATTATTACAAAAATACATATTTATATGATAGACATCACAAATTTTAATCCTCTTCTAAAAATTTATCTAGTTCGTTTAGCTCATCTTCTTCTTCTTCTTCCTCCTCTACATCTTCATTTTCATCTGCATCTTCCTCTTCAGATAATTCTACTTCTTCTACACAATTAGATGTGTAATTAGGAACTTCCGTCGTGTCCACTTCTATAATATTTGTTACAAGAGGTAGTTCATCCTGTTGATAAGCTATATCGTCAACCTCAAAGGTATTTCTAGCTTTGGTCTTGCATACTGCCCACCAGTCCGACCTTGTTGTTCCCCGTTTAGGATAACTTGTGAAGTACACGAGCTGAGCCTGACTTGATAGGACAAATGGTTCATAGGCTTGATATCGACGCCGTTAGTTTATATCAACAAGACCGTGCTTGTCTACTTTCCAACCCTGACCTTCAATCGGATCGAACCAATCACACCTGAATAACACAATCTTAGCAGGCTCTATTCCATAACTATATGTCAGCTCCATGATCTCCCGTAGCATGCCATAGAAATCGTTGCCCGCATCAACATCTTTGTAGTTCGAAGATCTGATACACAAACAACTATTTTTGGTGGAGTCGAGATCCACAAAGTTGTCTCTGATCGGGCAAGTTGTTGACTTGAACCTAAACCCATTAACACAGTAGCTTGGCCATATTTTTGCAGCATAAATTGGTCCCTTGGCTAGCGTTCTAATAGACTCATTCTCAAGTCTTGCGTATGGACGATCGACCTAAATACTACGAAAGAAGCAATTAAGCTCATTCTAAATCAAGTGCATATACAGAAAGGTAATTACAGAGTTCTCAAGTCTTACATATGCACTCAACCATAATGGAAAATAATGCCTCATTTCTTGTTCTAGTTCTTCTTCTGTTATGTGTGGCCTACCTGACCTCACATCATCATTAAATATACTGAAAACAACAACGTGCAATTAATGTAATAGTATTATTCTCAATACTATTAAAATAATGTAGACGTATTATTTACTTATCCCTCCAGTTTCTCTACTTCCTCCTCGTCGCAGTTGAGTAATACATACACCTGAGCAGCCCTTAGCTCATCATCGTTCAGATATCTCTTCTTTATTTTACCCGATGGCTTTCCTGGAGCATTGAATACCTTCAGTATTGTATCATTACTTTCATGATCTCCGTCGTCGTTTCTGGAAGCTCTCGTTCTATTAGTTGCAACATGAGACTTGAAATACATCGAACAAAAGTTTGTAATCTCCACGAGAACATAGGCTTCACAAATAGAACCCTCGACCTGTGCCTTATTTTTCACCTTTCTTTTTAGGTGATTCAAATGTCGCTCGAACGGGTACATCCATCGATATTCGACGGGTCCACCAACACGTACCTCATAGGATAGATGAATCGGCAAATGCTCCATAGAGTCGAAGAATCCAGGAGGAAACACCCTCTCTAGCTTGCATAGTGTTACCGCAATGTCCTTCTCTTGCTTTTCTAGACGATCAACGAGCAATTTCTTAGAACAAAGATCCTTGAAGAATATGCTAAGCTCCGTCAATGGATCCCAAACTGCCTGCGGTAAGAATTCCCGAAATGCAATCGGAATTAACCTCTCCATGAATACGTGACAGTCGTGGCTCTTCATACCCGTCAATTTATTTTCCTTCGGATCGACACATCTTCTCAGATTTGACACATATCCGTCTGGAAATTTTAGGCCCTGGATCCACCGACAAAGTCTCACTTTATCCTCCTTGTCCAGCGAGAAAATTGACTTCGGCAGGAACTATTTTCCATTCTGCTGTATCAAATGCAACGCAGGGCGTTTGCATATTTCTTCTAAGTCCAACCTAGCCTTGGGATTGTCTTTCATTTTTCCCTTTACGTCCATCACAGTATTAATTATGTTATCAAATATATTCTTCTCAATATGCATGACATCCAGATTATGTCTGATCAGATTGGTACTCCAGTATGGCAGATCCCAGAATATGCTCCTCTTTGTCCAGTTATGATCTCTACCAAATCCATCGCACTTGTACCCAGTTGTAGGATCTTCGATAGCACTTGTAAAATCTTTAACCTCCTCTCATATCGTGGCTCCGTACCATCTTGGCGGTGGATCACCCTTCTCTACAACGCCAGCACGGAATGCATTCCTGTTCCTTCTGAACGGATGATCTTTTGGCAGAAATTGCCAATGACAATCAAAGAAGCATGGTTTTCCTCCGTATTTCAAGCGGAAAGCCTTACTACGGTCCATGCAATACGGACATGAGAGACGGCCATGAGTGCTCCATCCAGATAACATTCCATAGGCCAAAAAGTCGTTGATGGTCCACATAAGGGTTGCCTTCATCTGAAAATTCTGCTTCCTGGATACATCGTACGTGTTAGCGCCTACTTCCCATAACTGATTCAACTCATCTATCAAAGGTTGTAAGTACACGTCAATGTTCCTCTTGGGATTGTTCGGACCAGGAATTATAACGGTTAGAAACATGTACTGAGTCTTCATGCACATCCAAGGCGGTAGGTTATACGGAGTGACAATCACAGGCCAGCACGAATACTGGGATCCCGAAAGACCAAAAGGAGTAAAATTGTCAGAAGATAGTCCCAACTTGACATTACGCGGATCTGAAGCAAAATCAGGATACACTCGATCAAAGTGCTTCCACGCTTCTCCATCGGATGGGTGATCCAACACTCCTTCAATCTGTTCTCGCATGTGCCAACTCATATTTATGGCCGTCTCTTTTACCATAAATAATCTTTGCAACCGCGGCGTTAAAGGCAAGTAGTGCATTGAATCGGTCGGTCTTCTTGTACCGGTAGACCTTCCTGTACTAGTTGTCTTATAGCGATCAGCACCACAAAATCTGCACACATCTGCGTCCTTGTCGTCTTTGTAGTACAGCATGCACCCATTGCGACAGGAATCGATTTTCTCGTATCCCATCCAGAGCGATCTCACCATCCTCTTAGACCGGTAGAAATCTTTAGGCAACTTAGAACCCGCCGGCAAGATCTCTATAATCAACTCCAACACTCGATTGTAGCATTCTTGCGACATGTTAAAATCTGACTTAATGCTCAACAGTCTTGTAACTACCTCCAACGGTGAATGATCCTCACAACCAGGATACAATAGAGTCCTTGCATTCTCCAGCAACTCCATGAACTGTGCAGCATCGACGTTCGGTGCCTCCTCAGGTGCATCATGAACGAAAGTAGGCGCCGCAGCGTCGAAAACCATGTTCACGAACCCGTCGTCGTATGCATGATTATCTGAAACAAAATTAGGTCCCACATACATATACGGCTCAACGTAAGGCTCCGGCTCTGATGCTAAAGACATAATTTCTCCGTGTGCGGTCCACTGATATTAATTAGGCGTGAAACCCCTCGAGTACAAATGATATGTCACTTCCACTTCTGGATAATATTTTATGTTATGACATTTCACACACGGACACTTAATTTTGGTGCCGTCCATGTACTGAGGGAACGCCTTAGCAAACTGCAGGAACTGCTCTACTCCCGCTATGTATTCATTCCGCACACCACACATATCATCAGGACAATGATTGTACATCCATGAACGATTCTGCAAGTAGTAATTCATATCCATTTGAAAATAATTCTGCAAAGATGGACACACATTATCCAACAGGCACAAATTCGTATATTATGTCTTATTATGGGTCAAACTAAGTTCTACTAAGTCAAACAAAGTCAAACAAGGTCAAGCTAAGTCAAACAAAGTCAAACAAGGTCAAACTAGGTCAAGGGTTGACCTACAGTTGACTTTGTCAACTCTTAGTCCAATCTAGGTCAGATGTTGACTCTACTTTGACTTTCAGTCAAAATAGTCAACCTTAGTCAACCTACGGCCGATACCGATACGGTTTGGCATGTTCCGATCTGATACAGACCGATACCAAATATTGACCGATACCGACATTGGGGGTCTTTGTTCCGGTCAATTCGACAAAACCAATCGGTAAGGGTGACTACTATTTCATACAATTTCAAAACTACTAAAAAATAACGCTGAAATACTTAAAATTATGCCTAAATGCATAAAATATATGTTTATAAATATAAATAATTTATTAATAATTATTTGTTTTTCGATACCAAAGTCTGATACTCCGATACGATACCGTCGATACTACTGATATCGCCGATACCAATACTCATAGGAATAGTCCGACACCGATTCCGATACCGATATTGTGAACCTTGGTATATATATATTGTATACATATATATTTATATATGTATTTGTGTGTGTATGTAAGTGTGTGAGTATATATATACATGTATGCATATGTATTTGTGTGTGTATGTAAGTGTGTGAGTATATATGTATTTGTGTGTGTATGTAAGTGTGTGAGTATATATACATGTATATACATTGTATACATATAGTCCAATACCGATTCCTGCACCGTCCCCTGCCCCCTTCCCCCTACCCCTGCACCCACCCCAACCCTCCCCTGCCCCCCTCCCCATACCCCTGCCCCACCCCAACCCTCCCCTGCCCCCTCCTCCCTCCCCTGCCCCCTCCCCCTACCCCTGCACCCACCCCAACCCTCCCATGCCCCCCTCCCCTGCCCCCCTCCCCATACCCCTGCACCCACCCCTGCACCCTCCCCTGCCCCCCTCCCCCTACCCCTGCACCCACCGCAACCCTCCCCTTCCCCCCTCTCCCTACCCCTGCACCCACCCCAACCCTCCCCTGCCCCCCTCCCCCTACCCCTGCACCCACCCCAACCCTCCCCTGCCCCCCTCCTCCCTCCCCTGCCCCCCTCTTTCTTCCCCTGCACCCACCCAAACCCTCCCATGCCCCCCTCCCCTGCCCCCCTCCCCATACCCCTGCACCCACCCCTGCACCCTCCCCTGCCCCCCTCCCCCTACCCCTGCACCCACCCCAACCCTCCCCTGCCCCCTCCCCCTCCCCCTCCCCTGCCCCCCTTCCCCTACCCCCTTTCCCTACCCCTGCACCCACCCCAACCCTCCCCTGCCTCCCTCCCCCCTCTCCTGCCCCCTCCCCCTACCCCTGCACCCACCCCAACCCTCCCCTGCCTCCCTTCCCCCTCTCCTGTCCCCTCCCCCTACCCCTGCACCCACCCCAACCCTCCCTGCCCCCGGGTACCCCCATCCCTCCTTCCACCCCTCGACAGTAAGACCCCCCTACCCCCTGTACCCACCCCCACCCCCTGTACCCACCCCCACCCCTCTCTCCTCCCTCGACAGCTAGGGTTAGGGTCTCCATACGACTCCTCATCTAGGAACAGGATCTCTCCCCCACCCCCTGCACCCACCCCCACCCCCTGCACCCACCCCCACCCCTCTCTCCCCCTCGACAGCTAGGGTTAGGGTCTCGTGTCCGTGTCTGTGTCTAGATAGCTAGGGCTAGGGTTAGGGTTTACCTGAGGAGGATGGCTTCGTCGAAGGATGGAGGCGGCGAGGAGGGTAGCTTCGTCGGAGGAGGAAGGCGACGAGGAAGGCTCCTTCGTCGGAGGAGGGAGGCTGGTCGCCGGAGGGAGGGGTCAACGGGCGAGCGGGGTCGCCGGGGAGAGAAGGGGAAGGGTGTCGCCGGAAGGAGGGGTCGCCGGAGGGGAGGGTTCGCCAGGAGGAGAGGGGAGAGCAGGAAGAAAAATTTGGGTGAAAATTTTGTGATTTCGACCGTGCCAGGAACCCTATATGAAATACAACAGCGACATATAAATTATACGTCGCTAAACATCGCAATACAGCGACGTAAAATGGACGTCCGTCGCAAAGTGTCACCCATCAGCGACGTAACTTATACTACGTCGCTGAACGTCGCTACACAGCGACGGACATCGACGTGTAACACAAGAAGTCGCTATCAGCGACGGGCATTTTCGCCGTCGCTAATATACGTCGCTATTTTAGCATATTTTAGTAGTGATACGACACGCATATCAGACGCGATATTACGCGCGTTCAGCCTGTGCAGAACCAGTGCACATAGGATTTCGTATCCGACAGGAGATGATACACCTTGAAACTTGAGGGACACTTTCGCAGACATTGCCCCAACATGTCCCTTGAGCTTCGTCACATCTCATCGCGTGTCGTGTTCGCTACGTGCCTCAAGCAGCAGGACACAGGCACGGCTTGTGCGCGAGCGTGTTCGTGTCCAATTTTGACATGAACACAGCACAAAATTCACCTCAGTGCGACATCAATCCATAAGCAACATGTAGATCTACAAATTTGTTCAAATGCATTTCAAAAATATGAATAAAAAATTGCTTTGAGGCATTTCATCAAACACAAAGGCATAGGCACGTATACGTGTCCGATACGGACACCAAACCAATTCTAATTTCTACCAAACTCACTCCACAGCTAGGGGACACCTAGATGGATGCTTCTATGGAAAGAAAATAGAACTTTATTAGGGTTTGTAGTGATTTACCTATTGAGAGATCTCAATCGAAAAGCCCTAAAGTGAGAAGTCCTCCTCCAATGGCCAAGTGAGCTCCAAACCTAGCAAGCAAACTCCCTTCAGTCTCTACTCCAGAAATGACCTCCAATGCAAGTGTCACGCCCCAGTACCGAAATACGGGGACGGACGTAGGCCAGCTACACCGTATAAGGTACGAATACGCTATACGGCGATGACGGCTGTCAAGTCTTGCTGGGTATCCTAGCATGCAATCAATCTATGGCCTAAATCCGATCTCATATCCACATGTAAATCACAATGAAACAATATCAAGAGAGATAATCACATGAAAAACAGGAAATACTCATATGAAAATCTGGAATCTACAGTACAGGATAATAATGTAGACAAGTATACCTTCCTACAGTTCCTAGCATGGTCTGGAACTGAAGCACATCCTTCAAGTCAAGTCTGGAAGATCCACCGGGTCGGTCTCAGACAATCTGGGAACAATCCAGGGTTGGTCAGGCCAACCGCAGCAAGTACCAGAAAGGAAGGCTCCAGGACGGACGAAGAAAACCAGCAGGATAAAATATGACAAGAATAACATCTAAAAACAGTAAATAAAGGAAAGGGATCGTGCGGTACCAACGCACGATAACAATCCACAAGTATAGTGAAGCTAACACAATCACAATCTCCTTAACATCCACTAACACCAGCATTGCCAGCTGGAAATCAATATCAGCTGGCTAGCAGGCAACAAGCAAACAACACAGAAGGACAAGCGGCCACACAATGCCTACGGCTTGCTATTATTAGCTAACTAGGGTTATCATAGGCCTAATTACTAATAAGATGCAGATGAGGTATTCTTATAGCCACAAGCCCTGCAGACTATCCAGGTTATCCAGGACGAATACATATAGTGGGTACATCGCCCGGGAGATAAATGTACCCTAATAGCAAGTTGGAGGGGTGCCCCACATGACAGCGGGCTGGAAATGTGCCCTACTCGACGGTAGGCTACAAGTCCACATGAGCGCCCAGATAACGGGATTGTCTGTAGCCGGAATACCTCGATCTATATGAGCTACTTGATCCATCTAGTTGTTAGCCTAGTCAGATTCATTATAAATTCCTGACCGTGGTAACCAGGAATCCATGTCCTAGACATGATGCAAGACGAGACAGGTAGTTTGTACAAGCACAATCAGGAAAGTCAACCACGGTGTCAAGATAAGGTTATACTTAGCAAGTCGGGACGGGCTGTTACAACAGCGATCAAGAGTAAACATGTCATATCAAGAGTACTAGTCAGGAGTGCATCTCGACGGGCCACTATCAGGAATCAAGATATACATGTCAGGTTTACTCGTCATGTCCAGAGTGCTAGTCAGGAGTGCGTCTCGACGGGCCACTATCAGGAATCAAGACAGGTTCAGGTTATCGTGTGATATGGCTGGGATATCAGGATGGCACTACAGTACCATAAAGTCAGGTAGAACCTCAAGATGCCAGTAGTCAAGGAGCACAACAGTACAAGGTCAAGGCCAGTACCTCAAGGGTAAACTGGAATCATGGATCGGATATAAGTAGTCAAGTCAAGTCGGGGTCAATTCCATCAATCACATCGAGTCATCTGCCTACATCGTGGCATAGATATCAGGTCAAGTACAAGGTCAGAATCTCTACCACAATATCATCTCAAACATATATGGGAGCCTACAGCTCCAATCATCAAGTCGGACCATCTACCAGATCAATCTAGCAAGAGTCACCCCTCTACGATGGAATCAATATCATGTCAGGAAGGTCAATAACCAAATACCAAGCTAATCACTATAAGCAATGCTAGACCTTCTAGCTCACAAGAATCCTCCTAGTCAATGATCACAAGCCACTAGAAGACAAGCCCCTCAACTACCAAGACATAGCAATCAAACCAGGTTTTGGGCGCTTGGAAAGTCGAGTAAAAATTATATAATAATACCCTCGATATACTCCTCGTTCCACGAAGCACTCGAACAATTAATCAAAATTCAGGAACCCATATATCTGATCAAAATCGAACATCATCTAAAGGAATCGACAGCACTATCCAAGTATCCACGTGAGTCTACCAACTGAACATCCCGAGATCGTACTTCATATATTACTCAATCCTCATACATATCCAAGGTCACAATCCCGATACATGGGACAACTGTCAGCCCTATCTAGCTGAACTAGGATAACTCCTAGGATGGAGGGTCAGGGAACAAGAGTCCGGTAATAAATGCCGCCGGAAGTGGCAAGGATTACATGGACCACTCTGGAGCAAATCCACAACCCTTAAACCAAATAAGGACCAGGGTTGCAGACCGTCTCCCGAGTGGAACCGCTCTCCTTACGCTATCCGACGGACAAGACAGGTCAGGAGCTAGACGACTAATCTAGTATGGAGTCTATCTAGCAGGCAATGGGATCAGGTATACTATACCAAGGTGAACATTCATGAATCCAGTCCAGCAAACCAAAGGAATGGTTCTGCCTAATCCTTCGAACCAAATTCCCAACTAGGAATTCTGGAAAAATCCGGCAGAGTCTCCTTTGTAATCTGGATGGGAGCACCCTACAAATAGGGGCTAAAACCACTCGGCGCAACCCGCCGCAGAATCGCAGAATCGCAGGCTGAGAACACTAAGTCTCAACTACCAGCAGCACTACGATGCGTACTGGGAACAAATCGATAGCCGAGAACACTAAGTCTCGGCCTCCAGTAGCACTACGAGGCGTACTGGGAAATCAATCGAACCCGAGACCACTAATGTCTCGGCCTCCAGCAGCACTACGATGCGTACTGGGCGCCAAGCCAACATGCATAATAATAAAATAACCGCCTCGCAGGGTGCACCACCACACATTTCTATAGTTCTAACCCAAGCACAATCACAGCCACAAGAGTTGTTTAGCCAGAGCCGTTACCCGACCGCGAGTCGGACACGGGGCATACAGGGTCAATCCGTACAAGTGAGTCGTGCTCGTATCCTCGGAGGTGTAGATGACCCATCCGAGTTGTCCGATACGGTCTACCCCGGCATCGGACCAAGCTATCCTAAGTTATCATCATGGCAGTTCTACTACTAGGCTACACTAATTATGGTTATACAGTTTACAAGTACAAATTAATTAAATGCAATAAAATCCAGGAGAGAGGGCAAGAGCCGTCGATGAGCAAGGGATACTTGCCTAGAGGGCTCGGCTAGGTAAGCAAGTCTTCGGCAGTCGCGATCCAAGCTAGCACGCCAATCGAGATCCTTAGAACACACAATAAATAATCATCAGCATCAAATAATAAAATAATAGAATAATCACAAGAGATGGCAGAAGGCTATACCGTACGGGTCCCGCAAGCAGTGCCGGGATCGGGCACGGAAACCGAGATACGCAGATCGATACGGATACGGAAACCAAGACGTACACGTATACCGAGATGCGCACTAGAATCAAAATGGTACGGATATCGGAATGAACGGGAAACACGTGCACGTAAATCGAGATGTACACGTAGATCAAGGAAATCACGAATATCGGGATGGCACACGAATCAACACGACACGTAAATCGAGGCATGCATGCGAATCGAGATAGAGCAAGATTCAAGGAAGCACGCAAATCAATGCGGCATACAAGTCGATGTATGCACGCAAATCGATGCGGGTACACGAATCGATATGACACGAAAATCAAGAAAGGCACAAAGGCCGGGGCACGAAAACCGAGACAACGCTCAAATCAAGATGGCACGGTGCCCGAGGCAGCGCGGGGCTCGAGGTGTCCCGCTGTCCTAGGCATCACGTAGACCGAGGTACACGCAAAATAAGGCGACACGTACACCGAGGTGCACACATCCCAAGGGGTTCGCACCCCAAGGCAGCACGTAAATCGAAGAAGCGACGCTGCACGAGTGCACACTACTCGAGGCAGCACACTGCACAAAGCAGCACGCTGCTCGAGACAACACGTGCCCCGAGGCACGCAGATCGAGAAAGAGAGACACACTACCAAAATACACTATTTTAGCGACGGATTATTAGCGACAGACTTATTCCGTCGGTATTAGCGATGGTTTCGTGGCCGCTCAGCGACTGCTTACCGACTACAATCCTTTGTCATTTTTATTTTAATTTTAGGGGGAGGAAAGGTCGCACATCCGTCGCTAGAGTGTCGGTGTTGTAGCGACGGAGTTTTCGTCGTCGCTACACAGTCGATTATTTTGGCGGAAATTGTGTAGAAAATTGGTGGGACATATTTTTGATGCCTTAGCGACGGATGTACAGTCGACACTTATCCAAAAAGGCGACCGATTGGCGACGGTTTTTTACCAGTCGCTCGTTCGTCGCTAAATAAACGTTCCAGACTTTAAATGGAACGGCGGAGAGAACTTTTCGCATTCCCCCCAAATTCACTATCTCTCCTCTCTCTCTTTCTCTCTCTCTCTCTCTCTCTCGCCGGTGTCGGCTTCGGTGATCGGCATCGGTGTCGTCGTCGGCGTCGGCGTCCTCTCCTCTCTCTCTTCCGAAGGTAACCTCTCCTCTCTTTCTCTCTCTCTCTCTCTCTCTCTCTCTCTCCCGGTTATAGGGTCTGGATGGCGCGATTGGGGCTGGGCCGTCCGTAGCTTGGCGGCTGGCTTGGGTCGGGGGCTGGGTGGTGGGCTTGGGGTGGAGGCGTCGGGGTCTGGGAGGCGGGCTTGGGGTTAGGGCATCGGAGGCTGGACGGGGGCGTTGGGGTCTGGGAGGCTGGCTTGGGGTTGGGCGTCGGGGGCTGGGCGGCTGGCTTGGGTCGGGGTCTGGGCGGTGGGCTTGGGGCGGGGGCGTCGGGGTCTGGGAGGCGGGTGGGCTTGGGGCGGCGGGCTGGGCGGTGGGCTTGGGGTTGGGGCGTCTGGGGCTGGGCGGCTGGCTTGGGTCGGGGGCTGGGCGGCTGGCTTGGGGCGGGGGCGTCGGGGGCTGGGCGGCTGGCTTGGGGCGGGGGCGTCGGGGGCTGGGCGGCTGGCTTGGGGCGGCGGCGTCGGGGGCTGGGCGGCTGGCTTGGGGCGGCGGCGTCGGGGGCTGGGCGGCTGGCTTGGGGCGGGTGCGTCGGGGCTATTTGCAACCGACGCACACCCATAAGCACTCTTCATATATATATGCAACCGAACTATTGGGCGGCGGGCTTGGGGCGGCGGGCTTTGGTCGGGGGCGGCGGATGGCTTTGCTTCTCAAATTCATCTGAGTTTATATATTGGCTAAATAATGTGTTATCCATATTGGGTGTTCCATTAGTTTGGTGGTGTTTGGATTAGTAAATGTGAATATATATGGGGTTTGGATTCATGGTGTATATGTTCACTGTCTCAAGGACAGTACGAGTTCTATCAGTTGTGTGCTTCTGTATAGATGTATATATCTATACATCTAGCTGTGATATACATATGTGTATGTGACAATCTCAGTTAGCGACGGACTAGTTACCGGTTAGCGACGGATATTTCTAGCTCCATTAATTGCATTAATCTACGGTACGACATGGTGACGGATATTCCCTGCAGCCATTCGACTGGCGAGGCAGAAACTATGTTGCCGTAGATAAAGTTGCCTGTCCTTCGACCCTCATCCCTCGGCAATGATGATACGACGACCTATCACTATATCTTATATAGTAGTAGATGATGTCTTAGTATTACATTAGTGAGTTCATCTTGATTCGGTTACGTACGTCCTTCAGATACTAGATACGATAAGGTTAACATATACTACATGATATGTATAGAGAATATAGATGATTCACACTAATGTATGCTAGAATAAATCTTGGGTTGTGTTCTGAGCCATCCGTTCTCACACTTAAAACACATAGGGATTAGTAGTGTGAGAGCGCCAGAAAGAGTGAGAGTGCCGGAGGAGGGAGGAGAGAGAGAGTAAAATGGTACGACATGGTGAAGTAGTACTGTATTTTGGCTCCAGTTCCAGCTCCATTTGATCTACGGTACGACATGGTGATCAGGACATAGTACCTGCAGCCATTTGACTGGCGAGGCAGAAACTATGTAGCCGTAGATAAAGTTGACTGTCTTCCGACCCTCATCCCTCGGCAATGATGATACGACAAAAAATCGGCGTCGGCGGCGTTCTCACACTTGGCAAAAAATCGAAATTTTTATACTTTATCGGCTTTCGAAAATGTAGTCAAATTACATGATGGTTCCTTTTGTTAGCTTGCTTCTGTTACAATTATATTATTTGTGACTATCGATCTTACCAGATGGCACCCATGACCCGAGGAGCGGCACGTCGTTTGAGGATAACAGTGAATGCTGAGGTGGCTCCTCCTACAGTTAAGGAGGAAGTGGCACCGGTTGCTAGTGAGACCGGGAGTTCTATTCATCCAGCACCGGTAGCTAGTGAGACCGAGAGGACTCTTCATGCAATCCTTGCAATGGACGACAGCTCTCCTCGCGCCAAAAATCTTGCTTTTTTGAGGTGGTTGCATGAACGTATCACTGAGTGTTTGCGTGAGCAGCGTGGTTCTCATTAGCTATTAGTACTTATTTGTATTGGACTATTTGTATTGGGTTGTTTTTGTGTTAGACTATTTGTATTGGACTACATATTGAGTTGTTTTTGTATTAGACTATTTGGATTGGACTACATATATGAACTAGAACTGTGTCAATCTCTGGATTGTATTGGACTACGACATGGTGATCAGGACATATATAGTCCCTGCACCCATTTGACTGGCGAGGCAGAAACTATGTATCCGTAGATAAAGTTGACTGTTCTCCGACCCTCATCCCTTGGCAATGATGATACGACAACCTATCACTAGAGGATACTCTGAGAGATCCATCTGTGTAGGACGTATACTCTGAGATATCACCTTTACAAGAATGATATCAGTAGTGGGATCGAGTGTTGGATGAGATACTATCAGAGTATACGTCCTACTCAGATGGGTCTCTCACCGTTACTATTTTTTTGACAGCAAGGTGGATGTGCTCCGTCAACAGATTCTTTCTTCGAGCCAAAACTTTGCCCCGGAGCTCAAGTGAACATCATTCGTGTAGAGCTCGAGTGAGAGGTTCCTGACAGCATGGTGGCCTCCTTTGTCAAAGTATCCGTGCTCATCCAACATTGGTTGTGGAACGAACACGGATACTTTAACAAAGGAGACCACCATGCTGTCAGGAACCTCTCACTCGAGCTCTACACCAAGGATGTCCACATGAGCTCCGGGACAAAGTTTTGGCTCGGAACAAGAATATGTGGACGGAGCACATCCACCATGCTGTCAGAAAAAAATAGTAACGGTGAGAGACCCATCTGAGTAGGACGTATACTCTGATAGTATCTCCTCCAACACTCGATCCCACTACTGATATCATTCTTGTAAAGGTGATATCTCAGATATACGTCCTACACAGATGGATCTCTCAGAGTATTCTCTCCGGTTGGGTTGTGTTCTGAGCCATCCGTTCTCACAGAGGGTCCTATTTTGGATTCTATATTTTATATTTTGGTTTCTGTATTTTGTATTTTGGTTTCTGTATTTTAATCTACGGTACGACATGGTGATCAGGACATAGTCCCTGCAGCCATTCGACTGGCGAGGCAGAAACTATATAGCCGTAGATACGATAATTGGTGTGCATTAAAATCGTATGTGCATATTGGTCTATGTGATTCTTGGATAATTGGTGTGCATTATATATTGGTTTGGTTTATGCATATTTTTTCTCAGTTACCGACAGACTAGTGATCAGGACATAGTCCCTGCAGCCATTCGACTGGCGAGGCAGAAACTAGGCAACTAGTCTTAGATAAAGTTGACTGTCCTTCGACCCTCATCCCTCGGCAATGATGATACGACAACCTATCACTATATCTTATATAGTAGTAGATGATGTCTTAGTATTACATTAGTGAGTTCATCTTGATTCTGTTACGTCCTTCAGATACTAGATACGATAAGAACATATACTACACCATATGTACAAAACATAGATGATTCACACTATTGTATGCTAGAATGAATCTTGGCTTGTGTTCTGAGCCGTTCGTTCTGATCAAGCATCTTCCTTCTCCTCGTCCTCCACCATGGCTCTGAACAAATCTGCTCCTCCCTCTACTTTCCTTCTTCTTATTTGACTCTCTCAGCAACATATGACATCCACCTCAAGTGTAGAGTCGGGGGAGAAGAAGTGGACAGGAAGAGGAGGGGAAGCAGCACAGCCGGCGGCATGACCCGGAGGAAGTACAGAGGTTTTATTCAACAGCCGTAGGAGAACTATAAGGATATATCTTTTTAGCGACATGTCATCTTGTCAAAGACCCTTCATATGAATATCATGTTACCGCGGTGTCGAAAGACTAACATGTCATAAGTTTTTAAGCCGTGTGATATAATCTTCCCAACTCTTTCCTCCTCTGTAGTAATCTTGCATTATTACATAGCAAGAAAGAGTTTTGAGGATTATGTCAAAACACACGGCTTAGAATCTCGCTTGACATGTTAGTCTTCCGACACCGCGGTAACATGATTATCACATTAAGGGTCTTTGACAATGTGATATGTCACTAAAAAGATATATCCTTATAGTTCTCCTATGGCTGTTGAAGAAAACCTCTGTACTTCCTCCGGGTCATGCCACCGGCTGTGCTGCTTCCCCCTCCTCTTTCTGCCCACTTCTTCTCCCCCGACTCTACACTTGAGCTGGATGTCATATGTTGCTGAGAGAGTCAAATAAGAAGAAGGGAAGTAGAGGGAGGAGCAGATTTGTTCAGAGCCATGGTGGAGGAGAGGAGAAGGAAGATGCTTGATCAGAACGGATGACTCAGAACACAAGCCAAGATTCATTCTAGCATACATTAGTGTGAATCATCTATGTTCTGTACATATGGTGTAGTATAGGTTCTTATCGTATTTAGTATCTGAAGGACGTAACAGAATCAAGATGAACTCACTAATGTATGCTAGAATGAATCTCGGGTTATGTTCTGAGCCATTCGTTCCGATACTTGGCAATTAAGCCATTCGACTGGCGAGACAGAAACTATAAGGCTACTTGCACGTTCTTCCAACTTTAAATTACAAGATTACTATATTAGGTTAAATAAATCACTAACCTTATCACGGTGAGTCTTGGTGTAGCACTCAAATGTGGGGCACCTGTAATCTATGTGAGTTCATCTTGATTCTGTTACATCTTTCAGATACTAGATACGATAAGAACATATACTACACTATATGTACAGAACGTAGATGATTCACACTAATGTATGCTAGAATGAATTTTGGGTTGTGTTCTGAGCCATTCGTTCCCATACTTGGCAATTAAGCATGTGAAATAGAACTGATTATGTTTAGTTTGTCTTACGATACAGATTTTCACATCCAAATTGAAATGGATCGTTACTTCGTTGATCGTACATGGGTGTACTATAGCAGATCAACCTCCTGGACCGTAGGTACTTATAAGTATTGACCGTATCGGATTAGTATCGATCTATCGTTTTGGTATGGGCCGTATCGGTTGGTATTGGTCTTAGCGAATTGGTATCGTCCTATCCGATATGTATCGGCCGTATAGCTAGGATTCATATTGGCCTTATCGATTTGGTATCTGTCATATCCGATAGGTATCGGCCGTGTTGGATTATTATATACCATTTTGGATTAGTTTCGTAGAAGGTTTAGTAACAACTGTACTTGGATTTCTCTCTTCTAGAGCTAGATTACCATTGCAAGAGAGTCATGAGAGCGTAAATGGCCAGTTACAGAACATACATACTTCCTTTTCAATCTCGCTTTTCTTGATGGAAAAGGAAGTATGTATGTTACTGTAACTGGCCAATCACGATCTGGTGATTCTCTTGCAATGGTATTCTAGCTCGAGAAGAGAGAAATCCAAGTACAGTTGTTACTAAACCTTCCATGAAACTAATCCGAAATGGTATATAATAATCCAACACGGCCGATACATATCAGATATGACCGATACCAAATCGATAAGGCCAATATGAATCCTAGCTATATGGCCGATACATGTACATATCGGATATAGGACGATACCCATTTGTTAAGGCCAATACCAATATGATACGTCCTATACCAATCCGATAGACCGATACAGGCTTGATACACTAGATACTAAGTACATCTGGCCTATACCAGCGGATCCACAAATTACTGCACGATAGGCCCAATGACTCCAGTTACATCCGGTTATTGGTGAGTACATGATTACATAGTAATTCTGTTAGTCTTGTGATACAGGTTTTTACTCATGCTACCAACGTCACAACTTTTCTAGTGCTGCTCCCTCTAATGATGATAAACGCAAAAAACCAACGTCACAACTTTTATAACTTGAGTAAATTTCTTTACCCTATATGAAAATTTCTGTTGTCAGAAAGATGGCTCCTAGGACTCGTCGAGGTAGTGCTGCTAGTCGAGGAAGGGGTCGAGGCAAGAAACCCTTGGAGGTCGACACGGAGGAAGTCTCCGTCGTCAAACAAGAGCCGGTGATTGTTAAGGAGAAGGTGTTACCAAAGGTCGAGGTCAAGGAAGAACCGATGACCATCAGGGAAGAGATTGCTCCCAAGCTTGAAGCTAAGGAGGAGACACCGTCAGAGAGTAGTAGCATCGGGACCGACCCTCCTGTCCCTACAGAAGACCTCAACCAGGTTGAGCCGTCGTATGCAAAGTGGCTGATAGAATGGTACATGCCTCAACGCAACTATCATCCCTGGCTGTGAGAATTCATCGTCTGACTTGTGGTCATTGTTGAGGCAAAAGTCGATTTTCTTATGTGTTTTGGAATATTTGTGAAAATTTTGGAATATTTGTGTTATGATCGGTCGCCAGGATTGGATATTAGGTTACTGTAACTGGCCAACTCTTTCCTATGTGTTTTGGAATATTTGTGAAAAATTTGGAATATTTGTGCAATGTTCGGATTATAACGATGGATATTAGGTTACTCTTCCGGATAATTGATGTCTATTTTATATTAATTTGGTTTGGTCTATATGATTCTTGGATAATTGGTGTGCATTAAATTCGTATGTGCATTACTTGGTCTATGTGATTCTTGGATAATGTGACTGCATTATATATTTGGTCTGTGTGATTGTTGGATAATTGGTGTGCATTATATATTGGTTTGGTTTATGCATATATTTGTGAACAGGGAAAGTGCTGCAATTTTTTTCCCAAAAAACCCAGTTAGCGACGGACTAGTGACCGTGTAGCGACGGATACTCCCAGTTTCCGACGGGTTGTCGACGGGTAATCCGTCGCTATCTGGAGTTTTTAAAATATTTCCAGGCAGCGACGGGTTATCGACGGATTATCCGTCGGCAACGTTCTGGTGGTATAAGCTTCGACGGACTAGCGACGGAACGGCCGTCGCCAGGGCGACTGGTAGACAGCCGCTAATCAGTCGCTCTAAATAGTGACGGCGTAGCGACGGCAAATCCGTCGACATGGTGCTGGAAATGCCAAGCTTTTCCAGAACCTGCTCGACGGATAGTCCGTCAAAAATCCGTCACAAAGCGGTCGTTAATAACCGACGACTTGCGACGCATTAGCGACGGAATGATACAATCTGATACGCTGTTACGACGGGTTACCGACGGAAATGTACGTCGCTATAGCCTACACAGTTCAGTACTTAAAAGCTGAAGTGGACGACAGTCCGTCGGACATCCGTCGCTAAGGCTTCGTATTGTAACGTCGAATATCCGTCGCTAGTCCGTCATGTGACGACAACTTAGCGATGGAAGGTTATTAGCGACGAGCTGATTGCCGACGGATGTTTTTGGCCAATATCCGTCGGTACTCGGTCGCTAATTGTATTTACTGTCGTCTTAGCGACGGATGTGGCCGTCGCTAAAACGATAAATTTTGGTAGTGGCAGGCGGAGGGGCTCACCGGGGATGCTCGGCCAGGCGGAGCTGGTCGCCGCCGGCGGAGAAGTCAGGGAGGGGGAGATCGTCGGGAGTCCGGCCAGGTCGCGGCGGCTCCGCGACAGAGGAAGGGCGGCAGCAGAAGCGCTGCACCACGAAAGGGAGACGGAGGAGATGGAGACGGCGGCGTCGGCGGAGGGGGCCGGAGGCCGCGGAGGAGATGGTGGTGAGGGCGGTGCTGGCGGGTGGCGGCCGCAGCGGAGGCCGGAGGGGGCGACGATGATGATGAAGGTGGTGGTGGTGGTCGCGGAAGGGGTGGTGGAGACGGTGGCTGGCGGTGGCGGCGCCGGGAAGTGGGAGCTCAGGGAGGAGGCGGCGAAGGCGGGTGGCGGTGCTCGTGGGTGAGGGCGGCGGAGAAGGCCGGCCGAGAGGGAGACGGCGACGGCGACGATGATGGTGGGGGTGGTCGCCGGAGGCCATGGGAGAGGAGAAGGGAGCTCGGGAAGGGGACTGGGGAGAGGGAGGAAGAGTGAGGAAGAGAGAGAGCTGAGAGAGAGAGAAAGGAATTGGGAGTGGGGGTGTTCTCCTGTAAGAAGAAAGTGAGGGGGGGTAGGCGAGAGTGGGAATGGTGAGGGAGGAGAGAGGGATGATGTGAGGGAGTGAAATGACAAGAGAGAGGGGGAGTAGATATTTTGGAGGGTAGATTAGGATCAAGAAATTAATTAATAACAAATAATTAATGAGAGCAAAATCACCTCCAATAAAATAATAAAAATTTTAAATACACCCCAAAAATTAAAATCCTCTAAAATACGAAATACAGTCGAAATACCGTCATATACCTATTTCCAAAAAAGAGGGATCTGACATCCTACCCACCTTACACAAATTCCGTCCTCGAAATTTCAGAATTATCAAAATAGGATTTTTTAAACTAGTACATATATATCTGCCATGAAAACTCTACCCACCTTACAGAAATCAAGTAATACAATAAGAAACGAACAAAATCTCAATATGAAAACATCAAGGAAAACAAGGTCTACCTAAATAAATTAACTCGCAAGGTAAATCCAAAACATCGAAAGAATCTCGAAAATCAAAGTCTCGCATACACGAAATAATCCCATAAATCAAACAAGTATAGAATGTCGAAAACAATGTCAGAAAACGTAAAATCCCAACTGCATAAAGAAGAATAATAAATCCGCATAAAATCATAAAATACATGATATCTGTCTCGAACCGATGACCGTAGTTTCCTAATATCCGAAAAATGTAGGCCATGTTCATTCTTTGCCACGCCATCCGGAATGGCTGCAAAAGGTTCACCATGACGCTATAATCGAGCGGCTGCAACTTTCGTTACCACACCGTCAAGGTATACTAGGGTCACCCGGTACTCTTGACAAATATCCAAAATAAATCAAATCCATAACCCAAATATCCGAATCACAAAAATTCATAAAATCTCTAACAATGTAATGAGAGTCCTAGAAAACAATCAAAATCCAAAATCCAGGTGAACCGTAACACACATCCAAAAATATCTTCAACAATAACCACAAGATAGCTTTTCTAGGAAAATACTCCAAACCAAGAATCCATATCAAAACATAATGTATAGCAGGTATATCTATAATCAAAATAATATCTGAAACATATAATCATGAGTGCGGAACTGTCCGAAATTAAGGAAGCCGAATCGATACAAGAATATCCCTCGGATACTCAACAAATGTTAAAATATCCAATCCCAGTGTCCAGATGAAATCTTCATTCCGCAGCAATCCAGCCAACGCTCGAAGAGGGCGATAATGATACTAAGTCAACACGAAGTCAACGCACGAAAGGGATAACAAGAAATCAACCAAGGCGAAACACCGGTAGAGAGTACAGAACCCAAGATAAATAATCATGTAACCCAAATGATGGAGATAACATCTCATCAAATAAGATGACTGACATAACCAACTATAGGATCATATCTATCAAACAAGGAACAAAGGTAGATAACACGAATAAGACATGGCCAAGCAAGATAGGTCCAAGTAGAGATGAGGACCAGTTCACAGGTTCAAGGGAGCGAAGGACAAGTGTAACAAGTAGGAATACCAAGAAATAGTGGACTGAGATCAATAATCATGTAATACCCAATAAAATCTCAAAACGAGACCTGCATGGGCCACCACTAAAACCATGTCACGCCCCAGTACCGAAATACGGGGACGGACGTAGGTCAGCTACACCGTATAAGGTACGAATACGCTATACGGCGATGACGGCTGTCAAGTCTTGCTGGGTATCCTAGCATGCAATCAATCTATGGCCTAAATCCGATCTCATATCCACATGTAAATCACAATAAAACAATATCAAGAGAGATAATCACATGAAAAATAGGGAATACTCATATGAAAATCTGGTATCTACAGTACAGGATAATAATGTAGACAAGTATACCTTCCCACAGTTCCTAGCATGGTCTGGAACTGAAGCACACCCTCCAAGTCAAGTCTGGAAGATCCACCGGGTCAGTCTCAGACAATCTGGAAACAATCCAGGATTGGTCAGGCCAACCGCAGCAAGTACCAGAAAGGAAGGCTCAAGGACGGGCGAAGAAAACCAGCAGGATAAAATATGACAAGAATAACATCTAAAAACAGTAAATAAAGGAAAGGGATCGTGCGGTACCAACGCACGATAATAATCCATAAGTATAGTGAAGCTAACACAATCATAATCTCCCTAACATCCACTAACACCTGCATTGCCAGCTGGAAATCAATATCAGCTGGCTAGCAGGCAACAAGCCAAACAACACAGAAGGACAAGCGGCCACACAATACCTACGGCTTGCTATTATTAGCTAACTAGGGTTATCACAGGCCTAATTACTAACAAGATGCAGTTGAGGTATTCCTATAGCCACAAGCCCTGCAGACTATCCAGGTTATCCAGGACGAATACATATAGTGGGTACATCGCCCGGGAGACAAATATATCCTAATAGCAAGCTGGAGGGGTGCCCCACATGACAGCGGGCAGGAAATGTGTCCTACTCGACGGCAGGCTACAAGTCCACACGAGCGCCCAGATAACGGGATTGCCTGTAGCCGGAATACCTTAATCTATATGAGCTACTTGATCCATCTAGTTGTTAGCCTAGTCAGATTCATTACGAATTCCTGACCATGGTAACCAGGAATCCATGTCCTAGACATGATGCAAGACGAGACAGGTAGTTTGTACAAGCACAATCAGGAAAGTCAACCACGGTATCAAGACAAGGTTATACTTAGCAAGTCGGTACGGGCTGTCGCAACAGCGATCAAGAGTAAACATGTCATATCGAGAGTACTAGTCAGGAGTGCGCCTCGATGGGCCACTGTCAGGAATCAAGATATACATATCAGGTTTACTCGTCATGTCCAGAGTGCTAGTCAGGAGTGCGCCTCGACGGGCCACTATCAGGAATCAAGACAGGTTTAGGTTATCGTGTGATATGGCTGGGATATCAGGTGGCACTACAATACCATAAAATCAGGTAGAACCTCAAGATGCCAGTAGATAAGGAGCACAACAGTGCAAGGTCAAGGTCAGTACCTCAAGGGTAAACTGGAATCATGGATCGGATATAAGTAGTCAAGTCAAGTCGGGGTCAATTCTATCAATCACATGGAGTCATCTGTCCACATCGTGGCATAGATATCAGGTCAAGTACAAGGTCAGAATCTCTACCACAATATCATCTCAAATATATATGGGAGCCTACAGCTCCAATCATCAAGTCGGACCATCTACCAGATCAATCTAGCAAGAGTCACCCCTCTACGATGGAATCAATATCAAGTCAGGAAGGTCAATAACCAAATACCAAGCTAATCACTATAAGCAATGCTAGACCTTCTAGCTTACAAGAATCCTCCTAGTCAATGATCACAAGCCACTAGAAGACAAGCCCCTCAGCTACCAAGACATAGCAATCAAACCAGGTTTTGGGCGCTTAGAAAGTCGAGTAAAAATCATATAATAATACCCTCGATATACTCCTCGTTCCGCGAAGCACTCGAACAATTAATCAAAATTCAGGAACCCATATATCTGATCAAAATCGAACATCATCTAAAGGAATCGACAGCACAATCCAAGTATCCACGTGAGTCTACCAACTGAACATCCCGAGATCGTACTTCATATATTACTCAATCCTCATACATATCCAAGGTCACAATCCCGATACATGGGACAACTGTCAGCCCTATCTAGCTGAACTAGGATAACTCCTAGGATGGAGGGTCAGGGAACAAGAGTCCGATAATAAATGCCGCCGGAAGTGGCAAGGATTACATGGACCGCTCTGGAGCAAATCCACAACCCTTAAACCAAATAAGAACCAGGGTTGCAGACCGTCTCCCGAGTGGAACCGCTCTCCTTACGCTATCCGACGGACAAGACAGGTCATGAGCTAGGCGACTAATCTAGTATGGAGTCTACCTAGCAGGCAATGGGATCAGGTATACTATACCAAGGTGAACATACATGAATCCAGTCCAGCAAACCAAAGGAATGGTTCTGCCTAATCTTTCGAACCAAATTCCCAACTAGGAATTCTGGAAAAATTCGGCAGTCTCCTTTGTAATCTGGATGGGAGAACCCTACAAATAGGGGCTAAAACCACTCGGCGCAACCCGCCGCAGAATCGCAGAATCGCAGGCTGAGAACACTAAGTCTCCGCTACCAGCAGCACTACGATGCGTACTGGAAACAAATTGATAGCCGAGAACACTAAGTCTCGGCCTCCAGTAGCACTACGAGGCGTACTGGGAAATCAATCGAACCCAAGACCACTAATGTCTCGGCCTCCAGCAGTACTACGATGCGTACTGGGCGCCAAGCCAACATGCATAATAATAAAGTAACCGCCTCACAGGGCGCACCACCATACATGTCTATAGTTCTAACCCAAGCACAATCACAGCCACAAGAGTAGTTTAGCTAGAGCCGTTACCCGACCGCGAGTCGGACACGGGGTATACAGGGACAATCCGTACAAGTGAGTCGTGCTCGTGTCCTCGGAGGTGTGGATGACCCATCCGAGTTGCCTGATACGGTCTACCCCGGTATCGGACCAAGCTATCCTAAGTTATTATCATGGCAGTTCTACTACTAGGCTGCACTAATCATGGTTATACAGTTTACATGTACAAATTAATTAAATGCAATAAAATCCAGAAGAGAGGGCAAGAGCCGTCGATGAGCAAGGGATACTTGCCTAGAGGGCTCGGCTAGGTAAGCAAGTCTTCGGCAGTCGCGATCCAAGCTAGCACGCCAATCGAGATCCTCAGAACACACAATAAATAATCATCAGCATCAAATAATAAAATAATAGAATAATCACAAGAGATGGCAGAAGGCTATACCGTACGGGTCCCACAAGCAGTGCAGGGATCGGGCACGGAAATCGAGGTACGCAGATCGATACGGACACAAAAACCGAGACGTACACGTATATCGAGACGCACACTAGAATCGAAATGGCACGAATATCGGGATGAACGGGAAACACGTGCACGTAAATCGAGACGTACAAGTAGATCAAGGAAATTACGAATATCGGGATGGCACACGAATCAATGCGACACACAAATCGAGGCATGTACGCGAATCGAGACGGAGCGAGATTCAAGGAAGCACGTAAATCAATGCGGCATACAAGTCGACGAATGTACGTAAATCGATGCGGGTACGCAAATCGGTGCGACACGAAAATTAAAAAAGACACAAAGGCCGGGACACGAAAACCGAGACAACGCTCAAATCAAGATGGCACGGTGCCCGAAGCAGCGCGGGGCTCGAAGCGTCCCGCTGCCCTAGGCAGCACATAGACCGAGGTACACGCAAAACGAGGCAATACGTACACCGAGGTGCACATATCCCAAGGGGTTCGCACCCTAAGGCAGCACGCAAATCGAAGAAGCGACGCTGCACGAGTACACACTACTCGAGGCAGCACACTGCACAAAGCAGCGCGCTGCTCGAGACAACACGTGCCCCAAGGCACGTAGATCGAGAAAGAGATGCAGGCGGAGGGGCTCACCGGGGATGCTCGGCCAGGCGGGGCTGGTCACCGCCGGCGGAGAAGTCAGGAAGGGGGAGATCGTCGGGAGTCCGGCCAGGTCGCGGTGGCTCTGCGACACAGGAAGGACGGCAGCAGCAGCGCCGCACCATGAAGGGGAGGCGGAGAAGATAGAGACGACGGCGTCGGCGGAGGGGGCCGGAGGCCTCGGAGGAGATGGTGGTGAGGGCGGTGCTGGCGGTGGCGGCCGCAGCGAAGGCCGAAGGGGGCGACGATGATGATAAAGGCGATGGTGGTGGTCGCGAAAGGGGTGGTGGAGACGGTGGCTGGCGGTGGCGGCTCCGGGAAGTGGGAGCTCCGGAAGGAGGCGGCGAAGGCGGTGGCGGTGCTCGTGGGTGAGGGCGACGGAGGAGGCCGGCCGAGAGGGAGACGGCGACGGCGACGATGATGGTGGGGGTGGTCACCGGAGGCCATGGGAGAGGAGAGGGGAGCTCGGGAAGGGGACTGGGAAGTGGGAGAAAGAGTGAGGAAGAGAGAGAGCTGAGAGAGAGAGAAAGGAATTGGGGGTGGGGGTGTTCTCCTGTAAGGAGAAAGTGAGGGGGGTAGGTGAGAGTGGAAATGGTGAGGGAGGAGAGAGGGATAATGTGAGGGAGTGAAATGACAAGAGAGAGGGGGAGTAGATATTTTGGAGGGTAGATTAGGATCAAGAAATTAATTAATAACAAATAATTAATGAGGACAAAATCACCTCCAATAAAATAATAAAAATTTTAAATACACCCCAAAAATTAAAATCCTCCAAAATACGAAATACAGTCAAAATACCGTCATATACCTATTTCCAAAAAAATAGGGATCTGACAGCAAGTGAGTGGGAACAATTTGGTGGAGGAATAGGGAGAGTTGATGATTATGGGAAGAACTATTAGGGTTTCTAAAGGAGGATTTCTAGAAGAGGCAAGTGAGAGTTATGAGACATTATATAGAGTGAAATTAGGTCACACTTGGGCTGTTGTGGCCGACCATGTAGAGAATTAGGGTTAGGGTTTCATATGAATGGGCTTCGGGCCAAGATCATTAGCTAGCTCGCTCAACCTCTTAGCCAAAAGTCCAAATACAGTTAACACCCAATCTCTTCATGAAACCTAGCCATAATCAAGTTAACTTAGGTCAACTTAAGTTAGATTAGTGTCCCACACTGTTCTACCATGCTAACTAAGTCACCAAAGTCAAAGTCAAACTCTAGGCTAGTCTCTATAGTCTCAACTAACAAAAGTCAAAAATCACAACACCAATACAATAAATAATAAATAATTTATAAAAATCAAAATGACCAAAATACTCTCAAGCTAAAAGTGCTAGTGACATTTATAACTTAGGATTGATTGGTTCGGTACCGATTTACGATCGTATCGGACAACTCGGACGGGTCATCAACACCTCCGAGGACACAAGTACGACTCACATATATGGATTGTCCCCAAATATTCCGTGTCCAACTCGCAGTCGGGTAACGGCTTTGCTAACTATTTTGATGACTTTGCTTGTGGCTTGAATATGACTGTGGGTCTTGATGCATCCTGTGTGGCGGTTCTTGTTGAATGTGTTGGCATGGCGCCCAGTACGCATCGTAGCGCTGCTGGAGGCCGAGATTTAGTGTTCTTGGCTATAGCTTGGGTCCCAGTACGCATCGTAGTGCTGCTGGAAGCTGAGACTTAGTGTTCTCAGTCTGCGATTCTGTGGCGGATTGTGCCGAGTATATTTAGTCCCAATTCGCTGGGAGCTCCCGTCCAGAATACAGAGGAGACTCTGCCAAATTTTTCTAGAATTCCTGGTCGAGAATTTGGTTCGAAGAATTAGGCAGAACCATTCCTTTGGTTTGCTAATCTAGACTCGTGCTTACTTATTTTGGATATAGTGGCCTAATTCCAGTACGTGCTAGGTAGACTCCTGACTAGACTAGTCGCCTAGCTCTTGAGCTGTCTTGTCCGTTGGATAGCGTGAGGTGCACAATTCTATTTGGGAGACGGTTTGTAACCCTGGTCCTTGTTTGGTTTAAGGGTTGTGGATTTGATCCAGAGCGGTCCATGTAATCCTTGCCATTTTTTAGCGACATTAATTAGTAGATTCTTGTCCCCAGGCCATCCTTTTAGGAGTTATCCTAGTTTAGCCAGATAGGGCTACCTATTTTTCCTATGTATCAGGATTCGTGACTTTGGATATGTCTGAGGATTGAGTATCATGGAGTGTACGATCTTGGAATATCGATTTGATGGACTCATGTGGATTCTTGGATAGTGTTTCTATTTTTTTGGATGATGTTCTAATTCAATCGGACATGACTATATGGATTCTTGGATTTTGATGATTATGAATGTTTTGAGGAACGATGAGAATATCGAGGGTATTCCTATATGATTTTTACTCGACTTTCCAAATGCCCAAAACCTGGTTTGTTTGCTATATCTTGGTAGTGGTGAGACTTGTTTGTTGATAGCTAGTGATCATTGATTCAGAGAATTCTTGTGAGCCAGAGGTCCTAGCATTGTTTATAGTGATGAGATTGGTATTTGGAGATTGTCTTTCTTGATTTGATATTCACTCCATCGTGGATGGGAGACTCCTGATAGATTGATCCGGTGGATAGTCCGACTTGATGATTATAGCTGTAGGCTCCCTTGTATACTTGATAGGATATTATTGTAGAGATCTCGACCATGTACTTGACTTGATATCCATGCCACGATATAGGCAGATGACTTCTTATGACTGACAGATTTGTCCTTGTTCTCGACATGACTACTTATATCCGTGTTATGAGTCCAGCTTACCCTTTGAGGTACTGGCCTTTATTTTGTACTGCGGTGCTCCTTGTCTACTAGCACTTTGAGGTGCTACTTTCATGATTGTATGGCATTATGATGCCTTCCTGATATTCTAGCTATATGATATGATTACCTGTACGGGTACCCTGGTAGTTGGACTATAGTCTTAGTGTGGTCAGGATTGATTGATTGCTTCTGCATTACGCTACGGATGAATCACAACTGAGACTATAGGTGCCGAGGTTGATTCATACTTAGCGTTTTCATACTGAGGTACGACATCTGGTAGGGTGATCATGTGAGCCCGACATATGATCTCGGATAACTGTATGGATAATCTAGGTAACTTAAACTGGTAGAAGCATTGGGAGGGAGTGGAAATCCCGAGATCGTGCAATACTAGCCTTAATACAGACATTAGTCATAATTAGGAGGTTGGCCGCCACAGATGTTACCGTTCGCACTAGTGGATGGAAGTATTCGACAACTATTATATACTATGTACTTCTCTTGCTCGCACGGTGGTCTTACGAGGGACCGGTGCTTATCTTGTCTTGTTATACTTGGCCCACTAGCCCTGCTGGGACGACACGATCTGAGGATTCCTATACTTACATTGTTGGGGTAACCCAACCACCACATAGAAAGTCGTAGTCATTTTAGTGGCCTCTTATTCACTTAATTGTTTGGCTTGTTGCTTGCACAGTCGACTGATTTTGAGTTACAATCGGCGATGCATGTATTATTGGATGTTAGGAAGATTGTGATGATTGTTGGTTATCTAGCTGCATTAGTTGTGGATTGTTATCGTGCGTTGGTACCGCACGATCCTTACCCTCTTTTACTGTTTATATATGCTCTTCTGCTTTATATTTTATCTTGCTAGCTTTTCTTCGTTCGTCCTTGAGCGTTTCTTTCTAGTACTTGCTACAGTTGGCTTCACCAACCCTGGATTGTTTTCAGATTGCCTGTGACCGACCCTGTGGATCTTCCAGACCTGATTTGGGGGATATGCTTCAGTTCTCGACCATGTTAGAAACTGTAGGAAGGTATACTCGTCTACATTATTTTCCAGCACTGTAGATTTCCTGATTATCATATGAGTATTTTTTGCTTTCCATATGATTCTCTCCCTTGTAGTTATTTTCTTGTTATAGCCTGTGGATATGAGATCGAATTTAGGCCATAGATACTTGCATGCTAGGAAACCCAGCAGATTGACAGCCCTCATCATCGAATATCGTCTTCATGCCCTATACGGTGTAGTTGGCCGACGTCCTGTACTGGGGCCTGATACTACCCGAACCCGCTACCCAAACCTAATTAACTTAAAATACCGTTAAATCACTCCCCAGTCTTTTCCTGATCCGTTTTATCCGCCGGATCACACCCCACGTACCCCTGTAGAAGCATGGAAAATACTAAAAAAAATGACTCATGCGGCCAAAGAACCCTATGCGGCTCAGAAGACTCATGCGGCTCAGGGAATCATGCGGCACAAAGAGCTATGCGGCCCAAAGCATTCCATGCGGCTCAAAAGACACGTGGCCTGATAGTGCTCCCCTCCACCCATACTGCATTAATTGCTTTGACGGCTGACCCCTCTGAAAAGTTGACAGCCCTGACACCAAAGCAGGTAATTATGGCTCTGTCCTAATGATGAATCTCTAGGGAAGGGAAAAGAGATCTCTGACAACAAATCCCCCGAGAACCATAAAAATGCCACGTGGCCTTGCCACGTGGGAATTCGTATGCGGTTCACTGCTCATGCGGTTCAGAGTAAATCCCATGCGGCTCAGAGTGAATCTGTTCTATGCGGCTCAGGCCATGAAAGCCTCATGCGGCTCAAGCAAAAGAACTTCCCATGCGGCTCAGAGTGAATCTATCCTATGCAGCTCAGGCCATGAAAGCCTCATGCGGCTCGAGCGAGGACTTCTTATGCGGTTTAGGAGGGTCATGTCCATGCGGCTCAGGCGGATATGTACCTATGCGGCCCATAAGAATTACTCCTCTGTGGTTAAAGGGCTCAGGTGAGGACCACTGCCCACACAGCCCTGACACGTGAGCTTAACCATATGCGGCTCACATTCATATGCGGCTCACTAGTCATGCGGTCCAGACCCCCCAGCAGCTCCTAGGACACGTGTCCTAAACCAATTAATTCCTTAGATTTGCTGCCATTAAAGATTGGGTCAAATCCTAATAATCTGGGACACGTGGCAGAAGAATAGATCTAATTTATTCGTAGATATCAGAAATCCTTATAAGGATGATTTATTCCAATCAGCATTAATTGCTAATGGAATTTGGTGTAATCTACACCTAATGGCTCGGATTTGTCACAATCATAAACGAACGACCTGGATTGACCAATCCCCTAGCCGTCGTCATCTCCAAGAGCTAATCATTGGCAACCCTAATGATCATATCCCACTATTATAAATAGCAGGGTGCCATTCCCTTGCGAGATATACAATTTCAGAGAAGAAAATACATATATACAGAGAGACTTTCTCCCATAGTCAGAGAAAGAATACACAGAGAGAGAGAGAGAGAGAAGCCAGAGGAGCAACAGAGGAGCAAGGAGAGCATTTCTTCATCAACGCCAACCATCTTTTCATAAGGAGACAAGGCTGCATACCGATCGTCCAAGGAGTAAGGCAGGGCTGCCGTCGCCTTCCCGAGCCTCTATCGTCATCCCCCAGAATCTAAAATAAACAATTGTACTTAGACTGCTGTACCTAGGTTTTTGTCCCTAGGCTTTCTTTGTACAAGCGAGTTTGTATCGTGAAGTAAAAGTCCGGTCCTCCGATAATTGTTCTGTTCTTTTATATTTCATGGCAAACACGATGGCGACTCTGCTGGGGACTAACTTCTCCACTGCTGAGGAGTTGGTGATGCAATCGGATGCAGCCAAGCTTGGCTCCACGCAACAAAAGATGGTCGCCCGGTTCGACCAACAGGCGTTCCAAAAAATGCTCTCCGACAAGAGCACTGGCCCAGTCCAGAAGCGAGCCCGCACAAAGAAGGCCCGTAAAGAGTGGAGACCCCGATCCTTCGTTCCTACTGAAGCTCTTGCGGAGACACCCTCTGTTGTTCAAGACGGCGAGCAAGATTCTCCTGCGGCCCCACTTCAGATCGTAGATAACTCTGTTGTCCCCAAGTCCGGCAGAAGAAAACACTATGATGCTGGACTTGCAGGGGCAAAGAGGAACTCTATGCGACCAGAGCCGCATAAGGATGTTAGCCGCAGGGAGAAAACTTATGCGGCTACATCAGCCAGCCGCATGAAGAAAACTCATGCGGCCACAACTGTCAGCCGCATAACTCATGCGGCTACAGCTGCCAATCACATGGATGAAACCCACGCGGCCAGGAAAGTCAATCGCTTGCAGAAAACCCATGCTGCCACAATTACCAACCGCATGCGGCCAGCCTGTACGGTCGTGGCTCCTAGCCGCACAAAAACAATTCATCCGATGGCAGAAGACAACCGCATGCAGACAGCCTACACGGTGCACAACCCTAGCCGCATAACGTCCATTCTACGCTTCTCTCGATCAGTCTTTGACCGTCTCTCATGCGGTCCTGACCCTGATGGTTCTCTGAATGATAAGCCAGATTTTGTGGTATCCAACTTGGACTCCTCCTATTACGCACCCACAAGTGCTAAAAGGAGGGCGTCTAGGACAACACGGGCTCATCAGGCCCAGTCAGCTGTCCCAACCTCTGACTATTGGGGTATCCCGTTGACCATCACACGGGCCTCGAATAGAAAGATGTATACAACCGCTCGAGTCCAGCCCCCGGCGGCAAACGGACAAAGTGGTTTCTCTGACCTGCGGGAGGCGATCCTCCACAAACGCAAGGAAAGAAAAGGAGTATCGGCGTGCAAAGAGTCCTCGCTTGGACATTGCTGCACCCAAATCATCGTCAATTGCTGCTGCAACAACGTGGCAGTGACGAAAGACCGGCCGTCCGTCTTCCAAAGGCTACAACACCCGAGCTCAGAAGATGAGGCACCTCCTGTTGTCTCTTGCAATTCTGCTCAAAAGGTCCCCGCCGAAGGGAGAAGGAAAAAGACGAGTATCTCCAGTCCCAAGATATCAACCACTACAGCTAAGAAACTATCGTCTAAACGGTTGTCCTCTACCGGTGTATTCCAACACACCCTTTCGAAGACAAAATTTACCGCGATGGGAAATTTATCATCCACATCGCCGGGGGTTGAAGGAACTGGGGGTAGCACTCCTCCGAACATCCGCAACAATCCGATGTTTCAAGGAGCCGATCCCGGACAAACAACTCTTCCATCGGGGGCAACAGACGAAGCAAGCTCTGAACTCGGGGATACCGTTCCCTCCGAGTCCGAGCCCGAAGAGAACATTCCTACCTATCCCGTCGACTTCTCGGTGCATGGGTACGACTCGGAGGGCACATCCTCCACCGTTCCTTCCATCCCTCCTCATGTAAGGACGGTTTTTATGACGGACAACATTCAAGGAGGTTCCAATGATCGCCAGTACATCGACAATCTCGAAGCCATATTACTTGCTTTGGTCAAATCTGTAGACGAGATTAAAGCAGCCCTGCCCACTCTACAAGGGGGAACGCCCGGTCAAACAAGCACAGGCCCCGCGATCAATGTAGATTCGAACTCGACGGCACCAAATTCGGGCAATAATTCTCCCGAAATAACAGCCCCTACCGCAACAGATGAGACCCGAGAAGTAAGGAGAGAGGTCCAGGAGCTCCGAGCCATGTTCCATGCTCAAGAAAACGCTCAAGATCTCAGAATACGGCAACCATACCCTGCTGAATGGAGGGATGTTCTATTCCCACCAAGATATAAGCCGTTCAATATCAACCCATATGATGGTAAAACCTCAGCAAGTTGGTACATCACTTACTTCGAGGTCACCACCGACCATCTGCCCCATGATGATGCTATTCTCACACGGTTATTCATTGGGACATTGGAAGGAGTCGCCTTCGATTGGTACCGTAATCTACCAGACAACTGCATCCACTCCTTCACCGGCTTCAAGCGCCTGTTCTTGGAGTGATTCTATGAAGTAGGACAGGACGTCACTATGTCCACTCTCATGGACGTCGTCCAAGGGGAGAAGGAGTTGACAAGGAACTACATCGAGCGGTTCCGCCAGACCGCCATGAATCTGCTTCCGGAAATCTTGATTCCTCTCTGATTGAAATTTGCCAAAAAAGACTGCTTCCAACGATCAGTCTCTGGATGGGCGAAAGTCAATTCAAAGATTGGAAGGCGTTCATTATCAGCGCCACAAGCGCCGAAGAACGACTGAAGAAGGCTCGCCAACTGGGATTGTACATCTCAGAGGGAGAAAACAAGGGCAAGCGTCCCAACAACGATAATGGGGGTAACCTCTCCAACAATTGGGACAGCAAGAGGAAGCAGGCTATGGTGGCCGACACGGCACAAAAGCCTGAGTCACAACCAGCAGACAAACAATGGCCTCAGATCACTTACTCTTCCGAAGACGGCCACGTCAAGCCTATCTTGGACATGCTCATACAAGGAGGTAGAATTCAGCTTCCTCCACCAAGACGGGAGCCTCGGTCGGCTGATCTGGAGAACCCAAAGTTCTGCCATTATTACCGTTATGTACACCACGCTACACACGACTGCTACCAACTAAAACGGTACATCCAAAGCCTCATCGATTCGAACGCTCTGGCCATCGACTTCGAAGAGGTAACCGTAGCAGCCAATATGGTGTCCGTGCAATTTGGCAGCTTCCCTCCGACGGAGACTCAAGACGGGGTAATTCCCGTCCTTCTGGCGACAATGGAGATTACCAATCTTCTACCTCCCCGGGAATAGGCTGCTGGTCTATTACCTCTCACCACCTCACGAGGGGAGGTCATGTGGGTCCATCCAGACTTGGTATCAGAAGTAACTCGATCCACACCATCTCCCACCAACAAAAGGAAGAGTGGAAAAATCAGGACCTGCCACACAATCTCAGCAGACAACGAGGAAGCTACAGCCGTCGTCACACGGTCCGGAGCACAATCCCAACTTGTGGTTGACAACCCAGCCGAAAATCATCAACCCACTACAACTGATGCTCTGGGACCGGCTCAGCCTTCGACGACCGACAAGCCTAGGCCGAAGGAGACTCGCTTCGACAAATCTCTTCGAAAAGACGCAGCCCAAGGGCTAGAGAGGCCCTACAACTTTGACATCTTAGCACAATTGGCTAACACTCCGGCCAAATTGTCACTGTACGAACTCCTAAGGCTCTCCAAGGACGTTCGTATTGCATTAAGTGAAGCACTCCAAAATGCCGATGCATATCTGGCTCAATCCAACCTCACCGGGGAGGACTCACCCGTAGATCTCCAAGACAGCGCCTGCACGGGAGCAATGCCCAACATCGTCTTCCCTCTGCAGGACATGCTCATCAAAACCAACCTACATGATCGTCCGCTATACTACACAGGATACATCAGCGATGTGAAGGTGGATCAGATGCACATTGATCCTGGCTCTTCCATAAGCATCATCCCGAAGGGTCTACTACATCATCTCCGCATCCCAATGCATCGCCTGACACCTACCAGCACCGCCATCAGCGGTTTCAATTCGGGCATGAGCTACCCTATTGGAAAGATTCGTCTGAAGTGTCAAATTGGCGATCTCCAATCCGAAGTCACCTGCTACGTCATAGATGCAGACACTTCCTACAACATCCTTTTGGGGCGCCCATGGATACACGATTATATGATCGTGCCTTCTACGCTACACCAGTGCTTCAAATATGTCGACAAACACGGCTTCGTGAAGACAAAATTTGCTGATATCGATCCCTTCAAAGGGGTCGAATCCTACTACTCAGACTCCTGCCTATACGAAAAGTCGAAGAGGCACCTTGATGAAGGAAATGAACAAGCTAGTACCGAAACGGCCACGGAAACAGAAGGACCCCTGACGATCCACCTCCAAGCTCACAAACCGGGCAAGTCCGCACCCCTTACCGCCACTCTGCGGAAGGACGCGATCAGCCTCTCGGCGTAAGAGGAGCAGATGACAATCCGGCTGCCAAGGTCCGGCCAAGTGCCGAAACCCACGACGGGGCCACTGACAATCAGACTGCCGAGAGTCAGTCAACCCCAAGCAGGGAAGCTCAATCCCTCCGACAAGCCGCTGACGATACGCCTTCCCAAGAAGGGTCGTCACCCCGATGCAAGGTCTGACACTTCTAGCGAACCGGCCACTCCTCGCTCCACCTCGAGTGCCAAACTCGGGGTCGCTAGTCTGCCAACAACTCCACGCTTTGTCCCGTCAACTGAACCACTGACAATCAAGCTTCCCAGGTCGTCCTCTCAGTTTTCATTTACACAGGGGGTAGCCGAAGCAGAACCGGAGCTAGCCAAATATATGGCTACCCACACCAATGTCCCCTCCGCTGATGATGTAATCCCCCTAGAAAAGATACCTTACTTCATCAATAAAGGGTTATCTTTGAACTACATCGAGCTCAATAAGCTATGTACAATGTACGCTATGGAACACGGTATAGGCACTCATCTACACACACAGGTGACAAATGTGCATACCGCAATCCAGCTTATTCTAGCAGAAAATGCTTACCGCATAATCGAGGGAGGGGACCATCCAATCATCTTCGGCCGGAAGGACGATCCGCACCCCTTCACCATAAAAGAAGTTGATCTTGGGTCAGATGCCGAAAGATTGCCTCTGTATCTTTATAGCCCCCAGTCCAAATATCTCATGTAAAAATAGGGATATGATCTAGAGACGATGCCAGGTTTGAACTACGGCACTGGGCGACGATTACCTTTGAAGCTACCAGTCCCGGCGGGCAAACCACGAAACTACTATAGCAAAACTCGATGCGGGCTAGGGTATGTAACTCCCACAACGACCCCTGAGAGTTCAGATGAAGAGTGTGACTGGCAGTCACATTCAACCGGGTCACCAACTTCCGACTTGGATACTAGCATCGGAGATATATTCAGACGAGTCCTGTCAGTCAACATGGCATTCGCCGACGCTTACGAAGATGACGAAGACATCCCCGAAATCCTTGAGCTAGAGCCATGGGCCCAACAATTGGACGCACAATGGGAAAAGCGGTTCGAACTGAGAGAACCTCCTACTGAAGATGAGGTCATACAAGTGGATCTCGGCAGTGAATTTTCTCCGAAACCAATTTTCGTCAGTAAAAGCCTAACAGACGAAGACCGAGAGTCGCTGCTAAAACTTGTCAGAGAATACATTGATGTGTTCGCCTGGAGCTATGAAGACATGCCAGGATTAAATCCCGACATTGCTCTTCACAAACTCAATATTCGGCCAGATGCGAAGCCAGTCAAGCAACAACAGCGATATTTCTGCCCAGGCATCATGGACACGATCGAAGCTGAAGTCAATAAATTGATAGCCAGCGGTTTCATTCATGAGGAGCAACATCCTGACTGGGTCGCCAACATAGTACCCGTCCTCAAGAAGAATGGAAAGATTCGAATCTGCATCGACTTCCACAACCTGAACGAGGCGTGCCCCAAAGATGAATTCCTCCTTCCTATCGCAGACATCATGATCGACAATACTTGCGGCTTCGAATGTATGTCATTCATGGATGGCTTCTCGGGGTACAATCAAATCAAAATGTCTCCTGACGACGAAAAGCATACATCATTCCGCACACCGATCGGCATGTACTGCTACACAGTCATGCCTTTCGGTTTAAAGAATGCTGGCGCCACATATCAAAGAGCCATGAGCATCATTTTCAGAGACCACTTACGCAAGACGGTGGAGTGCTATGTTGACGATATACCGTTAAGAGCCATAGCAAGGGAGATCATCTGCAGGATCTAAGGACGGTATTCGACCTAATACGAGCGCACAATTTGAAAATGAACCCTACGAAGTCCTTTCTGGGCGTATCCAGCGGGAAGTTCTTGGGCTTCATCATCACCGCACAAGATATCCATATAGATCCTGAGAAGACGAAAGCAATCATGGAGATGGGTCCCCCGAAAAATCTCCGCGAACTCAGAGGCCTTCAAGGGAGGCTAGCTTACATCAGAAGGTTCATTTCCAACCTCTCCGGGCGATGCCGACCATTCACGCACCTCATGAAGAAATGAGTCTCATTCGTATGGGACGAGGAATGCCAGCGTGCTTTCGACAGCATCAAAGAATATTTGTCAAAACCTCCGATCTTGGTGGCCCAGTCCCTGAAAAAACCGTTCTTGCTCTATGTACGAGCAATGGAACACTCCCTCGGTGCCCTGTTGGCACAAAACAACGATGCAGGCCACGAACAAGCCATATACTATCTCAGCCAAATGATGATTGGGCCAGAGCACCGATATACCGCTGTGGAGAAGGAATGCCTTGCCTTGGTGTTCGCCATCCAGAAAATACGACACTATGACACCGGACAAACGATACATATGATCTCACGAGTCAACCCTCTCAGGGTCCTCATGACTAAACCAGGGGCACTCAGCTCTCGCCTCGCTACATGGGCAATATTGCTGTCCCCTTATCATATGATCTTCGTCCCCCAAAAGGCAGTCAAAGGTCAAGCCCTGGCAGACTTCTTAGCAGCCCACCCAGGCTCGGAGTCCTCCAGAATATATGAAGAGATCCAGATGAGGTTGTCGACTTGCATGCAACCTCTCACGAGGCTATATGGCGAATGTTCTTCGACGGTGCTTCGAGGACCGGACCTAAAGGCAATATAATCGTCGGAGTCGGGGTAGTACTGGTCTCCCCTTCTGGATTAGTGATTAACCGTGCTTATTCCCTCACAGAGCCCTGCTCTAACAACGTGGCCGAGTACAACGCTCTGGTCATTGGCCTCCAACTTGCAAGAGAGCTGGGGGTAGAATACCTTAAAGCATACGGCAATTCCCAACTAATCGTCAATCAGATACGGGGCTTGTATGAGGTCTGCCACGAAGACATGATCCCTTATCACCAAATAGCGATTGACATCATCTCGTCGTTCGAGGGGTTCTTCATCGAACATGTCCCCAGACTTCGAAATATCGAAGCTGATGCCTTAGCTTGTCTTGCCGCTTCCCTAGCAGTTCCGAATTATGATCACCAATCAGTGGATGTGATAGGCCACGAACTGGTATGTCCCAAGAATAATGTACAATTCGTGGCGAGTTATTCCGTACAGACGATCGATGATGCCCCAGATTGGAGACAACCCTTCATCGACTTCGTCGTCTACGACATCCTGCCCGAGAACCCAAAGGAAGCCACCTCCATCAGACGGCGTTCTCTCAGATTCTTCTACGATACAGAGACAAAAATGCTGTATCGCCGCTCCTACGACGGATTACTGCTTCGGTGTCTGTCAAACGCAGAAGCCAAAGAAGCAGTACGAGAAGCTCATGACGGTGTCTGCGGGGCCCACCAGCCCGGCCCAAAACTATAAGATCGCCTTCGTCGAATGGGCTACTATTGGCCCACGATGGTGGCAGATACAATAGATTATGCTAGAAAATGCAAAGCCTGCCAAGTCCACGCGAACTTCATCCACCAACCATCAAAATTTCTACATCCGACAGTAGTGTTCTGGCCATTCGAAGCATGGGGAATGGATATCATTGGTCCAATCACCCCACCTTCCTCCCGAGGACATCGCTTCATACTTGCGATCACTGATTACTTCTCCAAATGGGCGGAAGCTGTTCCGCTTGCAGAAGTGAAAACTTTGAACGTGATCAGCTTCCTCAAGCATCACGTCATCTACCGCTTCGGAATACCCCGAAGGATCATTCATGATAATGGTCCGCAGTTTGCAAGCCACGCATTCTATCGGTTTTGCGATAAATACCGTATTCAGAATATAGCTTCGACGCCGTACAACCCGGCAGCAAACGGGTTAGCAGAAGCGTTCAACAAAACAATCATCAAACTCCTCAAAAAGTTCGTCTCCTCCAACAAGCGCGACTGGAACGAGAAGCTCGGAGAGTGCTTATGGGCTTATCGTACCACAATTCGGACCGCCACCGGGAATACACCATTCTCTCTAGTATACGGGAGTGAGGCAGTTCTCCCATTAGAGACTCAAATACGCTCACTCTGCGTCGCCCTCACTTATCAATTGACAACGGATGATAACTACTGACATCGACTGCAAGAGTTGGAGGCATTAGATGAAAAGCGCCTCTTAGCTCAGCAGCGAATTGAGCTATACCAAGCACGCATCCCTGGAGCCTTCAACAAAAAGGTCAAAATCAGAACATTCTAGGTAGACGATCTCGTCTTGGCAGTCCGGAGGCCGATGGTCATGACTCACAAGACCGCCGGCAAGTTCCAGCCAAAATGGAAAGGCCCATTTATCATCGAGGCCGTATTCTCCAATGGTGCTTACCGCCTCGCAAAACAAAACGGAGACTTACTCATGTTGCCCGTCAACGGCAAGTTTCTGAAGAAATACTATGTTTAAACAGCATTCTCCAGATTCTCGAGTCACGTACCCGCTGGTACCACTGAACTCGCTCCATAAAATTCTAGATTATTGAGTCATGTATCCGCTGATACCACTGAACTCACCCTCATAGTTTTCCAGATTCTCGAGTCATGTACCCGCTGGTACCACTGAACTCATTCCATAAATTCTCCAGATTCTCGAGTCACGTACCCGCTGGTACCACTGAACTCATTCTATAAATTCTCCAGATTTTCGAGTCACGTACCCGCTGGTACCACTGAACTCACTCCATAAATTGTCAGATTCTCGAGTCACGTACCCGCTGGTACCGTTGAAGTCACACTCACCATTCCTAAATTTCTAAGTCATGTATCTGCTGGTACCTCTGAACTTACACTTTGATTCCAACATTCATGGATTGTCGAGTTATGTACCCATCGGTACCCCTGAACTTACATCCAGGTCACTCTTTTGAAAGAAAGTCATGTACAACCATACCGCTGAACTTTCTTCCTACAAGAGATCCTCCCTCATGATCTAACACCTGCACTCCCAGTGCACAACAAAGGTAACAGGTCCACAAACTTCTGAGACGGCCATGTCCTCATTACCTCTGAGCCGTTCCACTTCCGCCAAAAACAAATCACCCCCTACATAGAACTTCCATGTCCTTATTACCTCTGAGTTGTTCTATGTTCCCTCCTTCATTGAGCCCACTCCTGTCATGTCCTCATTACCTCTGAATGGGAAGGCTCCGTCGAAGAAACCTTCATACTTACCATGTCCTTATTACCTCTGAGTAAGTATGATGATCCCCTTTCGACCTATTATCTGTACCCACAACCGGAGTATGCCAAGGGTAATAGGTCCACAAATGTCCTCTGTTGACCATCAAATATCCTCTGTCGAGTTCACTCCCGCCATGTCCTCATTACCTCTGAGTAGGGAGACTCTACGTTAAGAAAACCTTCCAACTTGCCATGTCCTCGTTACCTCTGAGTAAGTATGTCGGTTCCCCTTCATCCTATTATCCGTATCCTAAACCAGGGTACGCCAAGGATAATAGGCCCACAAATATTCTCATCTAAATTTCTCAGCACAAATCTATCACCTCATCAGGCCCCAGGAGCCCAGCTGCTCTACGGCATTCCCTTTCTCAATACCAAGAGCACCCATGACCACGTCACTATGGCTGCTTCAGGTACCCTTACCAAAACTTGCTACCTCTACCTAAAACCAAGGTACGCCATGGGTAACAGGTCCACAAATATGTCCCCTATGCGGGGGAAAACATCGCCACAATATCATAGGCGCAGCAAGCAATACAAATGAAGTGTAGAATTGAAAGTACTTTTTATTTGAAGGAAGAAAAAGCATTACATACTTCGGGATTATGTCCCCTTCAGAAAGAAAGAAAACAGAAACAAAACAGGAAAAAAAAAGAGGCCGACTATAGTCCGGCGTTACACAACTCCAAAAGACGGTTCTTCCCCGAGGCAGTCCCCCGATCAAGCCTCTGCTTAGCTCGACGCTCGGCTTCTTGGGATAACTGCTCTGCATTATTCAAAAGAGTATATGCCTGCCAGTTGTCCTCCATCTTCTTTAGGACAAGCTCTAAATTAGCAGAAGCCCTATTGTACTTATCAGCCTCCCAGATAGCAGTCTCTTTCTCAGAACGAGCGGTCTCAAGCTCTGACTCCAGGAAAGCCAGTTTTCTTTGGAGTTCAAGGATATGTTCTCGGGTATCGGCTACCCCGCGGGAAGCATCCGCTTTCCGAGTTGAGCAATCTTCAGTCCGACGGCTCCACTGGTCGTACAATCGAGTCAGATCCCGGCGGTCCTTCAATATAGCCGGTTTAAGCAATTTTCGGGCAGCCATCACCTTCCTCACCGCAGTAATGAGAAAGTTGTACTCTTGATTTATGGCCGCAGGTAAATCAGTCTGTTGCAACAAGCGAAACTGGACCACGAGATGATCAACTTCTAATAGCTTCGACTCCAAAAGCGCAGCCAATTCCCCTCCTCCAGGGAGTGTCTTAAGGATGGTAATCTGGCCTCCGGCACATCGACGGGCCAGAGTAAAGGGAGTCCCCCTTTCCACTGCTGCCTCGACCCCTCTCTTCAAATGACGATGGAAGCTGGCAACCACATCCTGTAACGCGTCATCCAAAACCTCCATAGAAGACGGCGTCAGAGGAAGAGTGGCAGACGATACCAGAGGAGCAGCTTCGGAAGTTACTGTACCCGCCACCAAGGAAGTAAATTCCGTATGGAAGGATGCTTGGATGGCGGCTAACTCCTCTTCCGCCGCCCGAAGAGCCTGGATGCTCGGCAGGGAGGAAAGGTTGACCCCCAAAACGACACTCGCAGAGGTGGGCGTAGGGGGCATCGTCTCTTGTCCCAGTGATACTGCTACCTGGGACCCCGAGCTCGACCCAGACAAAGGTCCCTCGACACAGAGAGGTTCCTCCAAGCTCTCTCCGGTGGGATGCAACCCAGCAACATCAGTCACTGGCAACGAAGGGTTGAGATCTGAACATCCAAATCAACCATTAGTCGACATAATCCGAAAGAAAAGATGACAAGAACACATAGGCTTATTCACGAGCTATGGTTCGATTTGTATTACCAGGGGAAGAGCACGGGGGCGATGGCTCGTTCACAGTCGGCATAGTTTCCCCACCCACAAAGTCATCATATGGGGGTTCGGATGTTTCAGGGACGGGCACAGTAAAACCCCCATCCCCCTGGGATGAGGTTCCAGCACGGTGGAAATCCTCGGTCGTAACCGGAAGCACCCCAGCAGCGATGATAGCAGTGCACACACTACTGACTAAATGAGACAGGACCGGATCACCCTCGGTAATCGGGTCCTGAGGGGCGAGCTCATCCGACGCCTATAAAGAGCAAAAGAAACAAATAATTAAGCCATAACATAGAAGAAGGAGAAAGGAAACAACTGAAGCCCAAATCACCTCAGGAACATCGTCCACATCATCAATAAGCAACCTGCGACGTCTTACCGCAGCATACTTCGTGGAATAGGTTCGGTCATCAGCGGTAGTCACGCGCCTGCTTCGCTTACACGAAGGGCCAGGTACTACAGGTGGTTGATCCTCCACCACTTCGTCAAGCAAGGTAGAAGATTGACCCACGACCCTTTCAGCTGGCACGACAGGGAGGTGATTCCCAACCTCCTCGCCCGAAGAATGAGATGAGTCATCAGTGTCTTGTTCATCGTCTTCCTCATCCGCCCTAGTGGACTCTGAGTCCGGCACAGGAACCTTGTTCGCCCCCCTCTTCCTCTTCTTGGACCCTTTTGGCTTCTCAGCCAAACCGGTGCCAGTAATGAAGCTAGTATTCATATCAAAACCAACAGGAGGTTTGTTCGCTGCAACATGATAAAGAGCCGCTATATACAAGATATCACCCTCCACCTTGGCATCAGGAAGCGAGAAGCTGGCTCAAGTATGGGTCACATTATAATAATGCCAAGCCCGGATGCCATCGAGCACACTGCCCTCGAAGCTCAAGCAAGCGCTAGGGCGATCCAGGAACAATTGACTATACCCGAATTGACGAGAAAATCTACTAGGCAGATAAGGCTCCAAGTATACTCTATTCCGGAAACGATACACCAAGTGCGCGGGACGAATGTTGCACAACCAAAAAAGCATCTTCTCAGACAAAAGTTGGGGGGGTCAACGCCGTCAACATATACCCTCCTCACTTTGCCGGAGGTGAACTCAGGAAGAGATACGAAGAATTCGGGCCCATCAATTCTTGCCAACGCCCTCCAGCAGGCCGGCATGGTATCATGTTCCCAAGGCTGATGACGATACCGAAAAAGGAAGGCGTCATCAACAGAAACGTCTTCATCAGGTCCCGGCCTCATCAACGACCGATAGTGCAACAATAACCACCCCATGAGGTAGTGATATGGTAATTCTATCCGTTTAAAGTCCATCGACACATCGCGAGCAATTACTTTGGATGAAAAGGCGCAAAGGCCGTGGTGTATGCTACACACCATGGCCGGGAGGAGCGCCAGTCTTACCTTGAAGACCAATTTTACAGCAGGAAGAATGAAATGGCGGCTGATCCTTTCTATAGAACCCGTGCCGCCCGAGACTACACAGTTGCATAGCCACACCATCAAGAACCCAGCTAAGATCGCCTTAACGGACATCTCCCGGGTGCCATAGTGGAAATAACTGAGGGAGTCAGTGCTACTCCCAAACCGGGCACGGGTAGACTTCGACTTCTTGACCTTCGATTTCATATCCTCCACCTCCTCCGGGGTTCGAGGAGTTCGAGACAAAACTTGACCGGAAGGACGCAACTTAAAAAGATACGAAATCCAGGCCTTGGTTTGAGGGGTGTTCCCTTCTGAACTATTTACTTTCTTTATAGCCATCTGATGGCAGGCGCTATGATGACACAATAGTTCTTGGTATACAGCAACAAAACCAGGAAATCGTCGATCCAGCTCTTCGAGTTTTTCGTACATTGGTGTATATACCGTAAAAGCTTCACCTCCCCACGGTAATCTGGACACAGTATTCATCTCATGAAGAGCAAGCCCCAGTTCTCCTCCGGGGGTGAAGAAAGTCCCTGTACGCCGATTATACAGCTCCAATAGAGCCATAAACAAGGGTTTATTAATGGGCAACCCGTAGCAGGTACCCCTGACGGCGTAGTAGAGATCAATTTCCTGAAGAAAGTCCCCATACTTCCTCAAAATCCATGAGGTAAGATTAGTCCACGTGGGAATGGGGTTGATCCAATTCAGCAGCGACAACCTGTATATTGGATAAGACCCCTTGTAAGCGAGCTGATTCAGAAAGGTATCAGCTAGGGTGAAGGTAAAATTAGGGCCAGTTGTGTTTACAAAAGTGCCCGGGAGCAGCTCCGTCACAGTCCGACTCACGGATTCCTTGCCCGCACATACTAAACCTGTGCGTCTGTTGTAGTAAATTTTGCTCACAAACATTCCCTGTTGGGTGGGAGTCAGGGAACCCCCCATGGTCCTGCCCCGCGGTACCATATTAAACCAGGAGAGAGGATAATGCCGCTCCATCTCAGGGATATGAATCTCTACCCCGTCTACAGAAAAATCCTAGTGCTCCGAGACATCCAGCAATCTAGAGTTCTTTATGGAAAAGGCGTCCCCAAAGAGAAAAGCTGGTTTCAGAAATTCTCCATCCAACTTCTCCGAATTCATCACTGAACAAAGAAAGCGGAAATGTTGTTTATTAACAGCAACCACTCTCTCCTTAGGCTCATTGGTGGGAAGCTGATATTCTATACGACGGATTAACTCGTCAAGCTATATGTTTGCGGCATACTGAGCTGAACCCACAAGGAGCTCTCCTGCTGGGTTGGTTGGGAGGTTCACTAAAAAAAAGAGAGAGAAAGAAGAAATAGGATTAAAAAAGGCTAAATACAAAAAAAATACTGAATGAAGAAGCTCTTGCAAGCCTATGCGGTTCAGGTCAATAAGGTCTTATGCGGCTCCAGTCCAGTTGGGTCTCAAAAAAATACAGTGTTGAGGAAGCCTATACGGTTCGAGTCAATACAGTCTCATGCGGCCCAAATCAGATGGGTGTTCCATATGACTCTAGCTCGATAGCCTATGCGGATCGGACGAATATACACAGTTCTAACAGAAGAACTCATGCGGCACAAAAAGCTATGCGGTTCATCCTGCTAAAAACATATGTGGCTCCGTTCAAAGGAGACTTTATGTGTTTAAATCCTTCTTCTGCGGTTCAAACACGGGGCATTGTCTATGCGGTTCGGGCATGGAAAAGTCATGCGACCCATACAGCATATGCGGCTCTGCCATCAACTTGGGAGGAGGCTTGTGCATAAATATGCAACAGAGCCATGGGTACTCAAGATCCAAATGCAACCCTTACCCTTAAAAGCTGGGCGAACGTCAGTTGGCATTTCGGGTGCTTCACGCTCAACGGCTGACGAGGACGTCACCCTCTTGCCCTTCGCGGCTGCAGAAATAACTTTAGAAGACTTAGGAGCCATTGCTTCGACGAGAAGACAAAGAAGATCAGAAGGAGAAGACAAGAAAAAGAGTGAATGAAAGAGAAGGTAAAGAAGTCCCTCTGACAAAAGTCACCCGTATTTATAAGCAAAGACGGAGCGTTTCGATCCCCATGCATACACGTAAACCGACTCTTCGGTTATCAAAATAAGCCGCCGAAAATGAAGGCCAAGCTCCTCGGATCCCGCACCAAAAAGCGACCTTTCAAAAAAAATTAACAACATTTAAGTACTAAAGATTGCCATACGTAGCAAGTAATGACGTGGCAAGAAGCTATGCGGCTGAACAGTCTCCTGCGGCTGAGCCACCTATGCGGCTGTACAATCCATGTGGCCAAGACTTCTATGCGGCCAAGATATCCATGCGCGGCTAGAAGAACACAGCCATGCTTCTTATTTAAAGTATTCAATTTTGCAAATTGAAAACTTTGAAGGGGGTCCTGTAGAAGCATGGAAAATACTAAAAAAAATGACTCATGCGGCCAAAGAACCCTATGCGGCTCAGAAAACTCATGCGGCTCAGGGAATCATGCGGCACAAGGAGCTATGCGGCCCAAAGCATTCCATGCAGCTCAAAAGACACGTGGCCTGATAGTGCTCCCCTCCACCCATGCTGCATTATTTGCTTTGACGGCTGACCCCTCTGAAAAGTTGACAGCCCTGACACCAAAGCAGGTAATTATGGCTCTGTCCTAATGATGAATCTCTAGGGAAAGGAAAAGAGATCTCTGACAACTAATCCCCCGAGAACCATAAAAATGCCACGTGGCCTTGCCACGTGGGCATTCGTATGCGGTTCACTGCTCATACAGTTCAGAGTAAATCCCATGCGGCTCAGAGTAAATCTATTCTATGCGGCTCAGGCCATGAAAGCCTCATGCGGCTCGAGCAAAAGAACTTCCTATCCGGCTCAGAGTGAATCTATCCTATGCGGCTCAGGCCATGAAAGCCTCATGCGGCTCGAGCGAGGACTTCTTATACAGTTCAGGAGGGTCATGTCCATGCGGCTCAGGCGGATATGTACCTATGCGGCCCATAAGAATTACTCCTCTGTAGTTAAAGGGCTCAGGTGAGGACCACTGCCCACACAGCCCTGACACGTGGGCTTAACCATATGCGGCTCACATTCATATACGGCTCACTAGTCATGCGATCCAGACCCCCCAGCAGCTCCTAGGACACGTGTCCTAAACTAATTAATTCCTCAAATTTGCTGCCATTAAAGATTGGGTCAAATCCCAATAATCTTGGACACGTGGCAGAAGAATAGATCTAATTTATTCGCAGATATTAGAAATCATTATAAGGAAGATTTATTCCAATCAGTATTAATTGCTAATGGGATATGGTGTAATCTACACCTAATGGCTCAGATTCATCACAATCATAAATGAACGGCCTAGATTGACCAATCCCCTAGCCGCCGTCATCTCCAAGAGCTAATCATTGGCAACCCTAATGATCATATTCCACTATTATAAATAGCAGGGTGTCATTCTCTTGCGAGATATACAATTTCAGAGAAGAAAATACATATATACAGAGAGACTTTCTCCCATAGTCAGAGAGAGAATACACAGAGAGAGAAAGAGAAGCCAGAGGAGCAACAGAGGAGCAAGGAGAGCATTTTTTCATCAACGTCAACCATCTTTTCATAAGGAGCCATGGCTGCATACCGATCGTCCAAGGAGTAAGGCAGGGCTGCCGTCGCCTTCTCGAGCCTCTATCGTCACCCCCCAGAATCTAAAATAAACAATTGTACTTAGACTGCTGTACCTAGGTTTTCGTCCCTAGGCTTTCTTTGTACAAGCGAGTTTGTAACGTGAAGTAAAAGTCCGGTCCTCCGATAATTGTTCTGTTCTTTTATATTTCATGGCAAACAACCCCCTCTCCCCCTTCACGTATTTTTCATTAGAAATCTATCTCTTCTCCATCAGAAACTCACAAAAGCTTTCTTCCTCACCATCTTCACAAATTGCTTCCATCTTCCACTACACTTCTCCTCCTCCAAAAGCCCCAGCGCTATACCCGTGACTCCTCGGACCTACCGATACCCCACTTGGGGCATTTTCGTCATAATCGAACGGCCAACCTCCGTGCCACGTCGACCGGCCAGCCAGCCGCCAGCCCGTACGCGTGCCCTCGGCCGCACCAGTACGTCCAACGAGCTTTCCAGCACTGCCCTCCAACTGCCCTGGCCGAGCCGGCCATCAGTGCCGCCTCTGCCCGTGCAACAACGTGCATTCGTGCACGCGCCAGTGCCCGTATGCTCCCGTCAGCCCGTGCTGTGTGTGCACTCTTGCGCTTCCTACGTGCGTCGCGTCGTCCCATTCCGGGTAACCCCGTGTGCGTGCGTTTGCGTCCTGTTATTTCGTACGACCCGAGTCTGAGGCCTCCCCTCCGTACTCCTTCTCCAACATCCCTATAAGCCCCTGACCCTTTCTGTACTATTTCCAGATTGTAAAAGCCATTTCTGTTCCAACCGAAATTGACAAAATAAAGCTCTGTCAATTCCGGGATAGTTAGTTCTATATTTTTGACTGTAGGATTTGTAATAGAATTTAATAATTAATTAATGTGACGGTTAGATTATTATTAGTAATAATTATGCCATATGGTATCAACTGTTATATTAATTAGTAAGTTATTAGATTTAATGATTAATAATAAATGGTTAACTAAGTGTTTAATTACGATTATCGTAGAAATTACGTTATTTTTGATTTAAGAGTATAATTAATATTGTTGCCGTTAATTTTACGTTAATAAAATATTAAATTAATTTCAAAATTAGTTCATATCAATAGCTTATTTTAATATAGACAAAAAGGAATTAGTTTTAATTATTTAAGCAAAAATTTGTTTATTACATATTTTGTATAAACGTAATAATTCCACATTATGCTAGTAAATGGTTTCATTATCAAAAAGGGTATTTTGGTATAAATTATACTTAAATAAATTATTAGTTCTATTTTTAGAATAAAAATCTATTTATTATTATTTATTTTAGTAAAATTAGTAACTTTCACGTTATGAATAAATTACTTAAAATATTGTTTTTAGTAGTAGTTAATTATTATCCTTAATTATATTTCTAAAAATATTAGATATTTCTAAATAAATGATTCTCGTACTATTATAACTATTAAAATAGTTTTTCTTATTAATTAAAATATCTATTAAAAATACTTTATTAAAATAAATATTATTTAAATTCCAAAAATATTTTTGAGTATTTTATATAAGTAATTTAATTAGAATATTAAGTATGAAAAATTGTTTATTATTTACTAATAAGTAAAATATAGTTTTCCCGTATTATTTATAAAAAATATAATAGTTATTAGGAAATCATTTTTTACCAAATATTAATATATGTGGTTAAGGTATTAAATAATTGTAGCTTTACTCCTCTAAAAATATTTTATAACTAAATAATTATTTTATTAATCATTGGCAGATTTAGAGTCTAGATGATATCATATTGTTAATTAGTTAATTAATTATAATTGTAGCAACAGTAGATTGCCAACTAAGTTATATTTCCTTAATGTATGTTTTCAGTTCCGGGACTTAGTCTGAATATTTCTTGTCGTCACCTACATCATCGAAAAGACCAAGGCAAGTTCATATGTATTCAAACTTGTGTTTTAGTTAATAATTATAGTAATTGCAACGTAGAATCATTGTATTGACACTTGATCCACGGGATCCTATTCGGACCCAACTGATTGCCTGATTGACTCATTGACTCGGAATTGGGGAGTAGTGTTAACACCTATGGTCAAAGCCCTCTACTGCCTCATTGTGGATAGTGGAAGCCCAACCTACTTGGGCTGAAGCCGGACTGTGTTCACTAGAACACATACTGCCTCCATCCCTAGCCGGCCACATGATGTTACACGCTCACACACTACTGTTTGATATAGATTGTATCATTTTTATTGTAGAGATTTATTGCATCACTACTTTTTTTATTATTATTAGAGAATAAATTATGTTATAAATTTACTTTTTGTCTCTTTGTAATTATTCATTAAAATGCTGGATTGGGTATGTATGTATGTTCTTGTTCCTCTCCTGAATGGAGACCAATATTTTAGGTGATTGCGACGACGATTAGCTGGCCTATGGCTCTTACTATGGACCCGACTTGGGTTCCGAGGAGTTAGTTGGACCCAGACAGGGGAGCAGGAGTTCTAGATGCATCCTTCTATTTAGTTCCTTTCCTTTCTTAAAGTTGTAATAAATAACCAGTTGTAATAGCTGGATATTTCCTGCTTTTGTGTTTTATTCCAATTAGACTCTTGGATGCATTTTCAAATGTTTTAACAAAGTTTTATTCCGTATTTAGAATGTTGTTCCTGCGTTGCTACAGATTGATACAGCTTACTACCATCGTCTCACAATGGGGCAGGCTGGACATGATCCGACTGGACCCAGTATATTGAAATCGGGTCGTAACACTTTCCATTTTACTACCGAATTTTTCTCTGGGAAACTTTCTTTAGTATTTTGTAATAATTTGTGATCAAACTCTTGGATTCATTTGTTTATATCAATATGGTTATTTTCTTATTATTTGAACCTCTTTAGTTTCTTGATTGAGTTAGCTCGCGCTTGACTTGCTAGAATAGCGCGTTACGCCGCTAACACGACGTAGGCTGGACATGCCTTACGATCCAGTGCCTCGAGTATCTTGCACGCGCGAATCGTGACACGTTTTATGCTAAAGTAAAAAAGCAATATAAAATATAATAATATTAGTTTTCTTAACTTGCTATTAAAAATATGAAAAAATGTACTGTTGTTTAAAAAAACAGATTGATGAAAAAAATATTTTGAAATGACGAGTCGCCAGTGTCATTTTTTTGGATTGGGAAGTAGACATGTGTAAAATTTTTGGATTGGAAAGTACGGACTTACTCGAGATGGCTCGAGGAATGTGAAAATACAAAAGCTGGTTGGATCATAACTATAATCATCGTTTGTGTGTATATCAATCAATATATATATATATATATACACACACACACACACACACACACACACACACACACACACACGGATTCAGAGCCTCGCGGGAGCCCCGTCGCCCTCGACGGTTGGATCGACCGGACATCCGTGGGGGTCTCATACGGGCCCCCCGATTCGATGGTGTAGGCGGGACGGGGCTCCCCCACGAGACTTTTCATCCGCATATACATATATATATATATATATATATATATATATATATATATATAACCAAGACCCGTGGACACCGCCATCCGGCCGCCCCCGTGGGAGTGGGGACTCAAACTGGCGCCCTTACCCCCGAGTGCCAGTGGTCTTACCGTTGCGCCACCGTATATATATATATATTTGAAGAAATAATTTTATTTATGTATCATGCACAAAATGCCGAAGCCTATACAAGTAAGAGCGACCAGCACAAAAAGACTACAAAAAGGAGGCCGAAAGTAGCCAAAATGGCTAGTCGGCCCGGACCGTTGGAGAGGACAGCGCCTTTCAGAAATGGTCTGAAGATTATGTACAGCATCAGTTGATTTTGAGACTCTAAGGGAGGACATCCCAGATCAGCTGAGAGGGGTTGTATTGGCGTCCTTCATATCTGTATTTGTTTCAGTTCTTCCAGAGAGCCCAAATTCTTGCGGCTGCGACGATCTGAAAGCCATGCGATTTTCTCCAGCTGGCGAGGAGATCGTTGAAGCCTCCAACGCGGTGATTAAGTCCACATCGGTGCGAGATGAGGTCGCTGGAGAGCAGGATGTGTTCGACGATTTCTGAGTGGTGCAAGGTGCAGCAGTGGCACTTAGAGGCAAGGCTGTCACCCTCACTTCCCGTATTTTGTATTTATACTCATAGTCGGATTTTGGCCTGTATTTTTATTTTTATTTTTCTCGACTTGTGGAATTTTGAGTTTTCTCGTATTTTGGGTTTCGACTCGGCTCGATTTCAGTCGGTTTGGTTTGGTTTGATTTTAAACCCAATGGAACACTTTAACCTATACTCCACCCTCATTCCACCACAACCACCCTCATTAAATCCCCACCTAACTTTCTCTTTCCTCCATAATTTTTATTAATTTCTCCATCTTCTTCTTCCTCCTTCCTCTACCAACACCATAGGCAAGTGCATCGTGCCACCAAATAAGCACCATATTTTTATTTGTCCATCAGCTAGATTAGGCCATGGAGAACAACATTAGAACTTGACATTTTGTGATTTGGAGTCCCCATTGTTCTAGATCTAAGTATTAGCTATTTTTGGATTTTCTTGGTTTTGATCTATTAAACTTAGATTTTTTCTTGTTTTGATGCATCCATGTGGAAAAGAATTTAATTTTACTCAAGTTAGAACTTTGAAAATCCAAATTTGGTTTTGAATTGGTCAAGTTATGGAAATTGGAATTTTTGTGTTCTTGGAGGTTGCTCTCGGCTTATTTGGAGAAGAAGACCCCTCCAGCCGCGCTGTTTAGCGCCGGGCTGCTCCCCTCCAGCCGCGTTGTTTGGCGCCGGGCTGCTCCCTGCGCCGCGCTCTTTAGAGCTGGTTGCCGCCCCGCGCTGCCCTCGCACGCGCACGCTGTGCTACGCGCTTGCTGGCAGGCGCCCGAACGCGCCCAGCCGTCCGTGCGGCCCCCCTGTACCATCGGCCCCGCTGCGCCATCGGCCCCCGCTGCGCCATCGGCCCCCTGCGCCATCAGCCCCCGCTGCGCCATCGGCCCCCTGCTCCATCGGCCCCACTTCGCCATCGGTCCCCGCTGCGCCATCGGCCCCCGCTGTGCCGTCGGCCCCCTGCGCCCTCGGCCCCCTGCGCCATTTGCTCCCTGCGCCCCTTGGCGCGCTGCGACCATTCCCGAGCGCGTCTTTTGGCGCCGCTTACTCGAGCCCCTTGCCTGGCACACCCTGTGTCATGGCTTCCCTTCCTAACCCTTGGTGTCCCCTTGGTCCTCGATTTTGTTGCTTGCTGATTTTGCTCTCTGAGATCGTGATGTCCACAGCACGACTTGGTTTGACCCGGCACGCCTTGACACAATTTTCTGTATTTTAATTTATTGCTAGCATTCTTTGATTTTGGGCAGTAACTTGTTGGGATACTTGTAACTTGTGGCTTTTAACTTGTAACCTGCGACCTGTAATTAATCTTCTGTAACTTGATATCTTGATAGTGGCCGTCGCGGCGCACTCTTGACCTGACTCGACTCGACGACTGGTCGTACTTGACTTGCCCTGACACCGTAGGTGTTCTTTCTTGTTGCGTTGTGTAAATCTACTTGTCTTGTCTTGCATCATGTCTAGGACGTGACTCCCTGGGTACCACGGCCAGGGACTCATACTAAATTGGATTAGGCTAATGATTAGATCAAACTAAAACATGGAGAATTTCCAGTCACAAGCAATCTCGTTATCTGGGCGCCTTAATGGACTTGTAGCTTGTCGACGAGTAGAGCAGATTTCCAGCACACTGTCATGTGTTGCACCTCTAAGTCTCCTAAGGGTATATCGTCTCTTGGGCGATGTACCCAACCATACTCTCAACCCGCGGAAGGATAACTAGATAGTCTGCAGGGCTTGGGACTGGGAAATTCTTATTACATCTTGTTAGTAATTAGGCTTGTGATAACCCTAGTTAGTTAAAGTTGTAAGCCGTAGTAATTGCTTGACCGCTTGTGAATGGATGTTGTCTAGCCCTGTCTAAGTCTTGTTTAGTCCCAGCACCTGGTTTCCCCCTGAACATGATTGTTTTACTTGTCCTTAACAATAAATAAATAGAGACAAGGGCTATTCAGGCGAAGGGTTACAACCCCGGTCCTTGTTTGGTTTACGGGTTGTAATTTGGCTCCCGGAATGGTTCCATGTCCCAAGTCGTTTATTGTCCTGTTGTACTTTTATTACTTACATTTTTTTCTATTTTTCTCATGTTCTGATATGCTGGCTTTGTTCTTATTTCGTGGCCTCCTTTGTGGGACTTGCTCTTTCTGGGGTTTGACCCAGCTGGTTTCGTGTGGCCAGATTTCGGAGCAGCACCCGAAGATCTACCGAACCTCCAGCCTGATGGTGGCGATTAGAAGGAACCCGGGCCACGAGTGGGTTTCCTATTTTGTTTCGCTCACTCTATTGTAAAATTATTTTTTGAGGCGTTTAACCGACGAGCACCTGTTAGCTCAATGCACATTTACTTACTGTCTGCCTACGGGCTGTAAACATGATTAACAAATCCCAGGGTTGATCATGTATGACTAAACTCTTGCTAGTCCTTGCATTTTGTACGACTAGCTTCATGATCAACTGAATATGTAATATTTGGGACGCCTTTTATTGTATATTTGGTGGTCTAACATCTTGTAATTATATTATTTATTTGAGATTGAGACAATAGGCTTGACCTTAAGAGACCGTTGGCTTGTAGTAAACCCTCATATCTAGACAACCGTGACCGTATAGCGAGGTGGATTTCATTTCAATATACGTAGCTGGCTATGTACGCCCCCGTTCTCCAGTATTCTGGTTCTGGAGCGTCACATGGTTTAAGTGGTGGCCCATGCAGGTCTTGCCAATCAAGATATATGAGGGTTTACCGGATAGATGTCTCAATCGGTACTCGTCTTTGATCTCCATTCATATCCTCCGAATCTCTAGATTTTTGCCCTGATCATGTGCTTGTATCATTGATCTGTCCTGGTGCGTCCTTATTGTTTTCCCTGTGTCATCTTCTTCAGCGGCACTGTACCTGACCTCGTCGATCAGCAAGGTAGAGCACTTTCCGGGGACCAGCAGCCCGGAGATCAAGTCCAACATTCCGGAGTAGCCTCCAGAGTTGTACCTCCCGGAGGAGAACCTCCAGTTCGGCCCGTCCAGCCTGCAGACCCTGACGATGGCACCTTGGTTGGTCTCATTAGGACCTTGATAGCTTTCCAGGATCGTCGAGGAGACGCCTTGCACCAAGTAGTAGCGGATGCTTTGACCAGAGGCGGTCATCCAGGGAACAGTGCGGCCAACAGCTTCAAGCGCTTGAACCCTCCCTTCTTCGACGACAGTGAAGATGCGATTGCCGCAGACGCTTGGCTTCAGGATACCAAGGTGGTTCTGGAAGCAGCTAGGACACCTGAGAATGAGAAGCTGGCGGTGGCACGCCTACAGTTGCTGGACTTAGCTCGCAGTTGGTGGGCGGCACAAGCCCTGGGATTAGTGGCACCCATTGCTTGGGCAGTATTTAGAGAAAGATTCCAGATGAAGTATTTTGATGCTGTAGCTCGGTACGACCTACAGACGAGATTTACCAACATGAAGCAAGGAGGCAGAACGGTCGACGGTTATGCATCTGAGTTTTCTAGACTCAGTAGTTTTGCTTCCACCTTGGTGGCAACCGAGTTTGATAGGGTCCAGCGGTTCCAACATGTACTACATTTGGAGATCTTGTTGGCAGTTGACCAGTTCGAGCACCAGACGTTCGATGCAGTTTTGAGAGCATCTAGGAGGTATGAGTACACCTCCCAGAGGATCGTAGATAGGACCGAAGGTAGGAAGCGGTCCCACAGTCAGATGTACCAATCATCAGCTCCAGCCCCGGCAGCTAGGAGTTTGACTATTAGAACTCCGAGGCAGGCGGCCTCAGTAACGTCGGTTTAGCATTCGACCCCTACGTACCCGCAGCAGCAGAAGCAGAAGCAGACTTCTGCGATGGGATGTTCTCATTGCGGGAAGCCAGGCCATGTAATGGCGGATTACCGTAGGGCGAAAGGATTGTGCCTGGCTTGTGGAGCGACAGATCACAAGATAGGAGCCTGTCCGAATAGGGGTAGTTCATCCTCTTCCAACCTAACCAGTCCATCGGTTAGGGGACCAGCACCTATACAGCAGCAGCAGTACCCGAGACCATTGTTGCCTCAGGCCCAAGCATTTTATCAGCAGAACCAGCAGCAGTATACCCAAGCCCAAATGCAGAGCAGGCAGAGAGGTTTCTAGCAGAGGGGACCCGCATCCAGAGGACAAGGTCAGGCCATGATGATGGCTATGGAAGAAAAAGTTGCACCAGGTGAGGTAGTGGCAGGTACTATTCTCGTCAACTCCTCTCTAGCATCGATATTATTTGATTCTGGTGCATCGCATTCATTCATGTCTGCACGATCCGCGACACGGATAGGATTGGAGCTCGAGTCATTATCAGTGAGGCTCAATATACTTACTGGTAATGGTCTTGTGGGAGTAGATCGAGTGTTTTCCTCGTGTCGGATCGTAGTTAGCGGTAGAGAGTTTCCCGCTAGATTAATAGAATTCCCTATGGCAGACTATGATGTAGTCTTAGGCATGGATTGGTTGAGGAACCATTATGCTAGGATAGACTGCCATACTGGCAGGGTGGTCTTTAGTATTCCAGGCGAGCCAGAGTTTTTATTTTCCAGAGGCACAATGGAACCATCTTCCCCAGTATTGCGGATGGCAGTAGCAGCAGAGCAGTTGCCCAGGATAGTTGAAGAGTTTTCAGATGTCTTTCCAGAAGAACTTCCAGGAATGCCGTCAGAACGGGAGATTGAGTTCACTATAGACTTGATCCTCGGGACAACACCAGTATCAGAGCGAGTCTACAGAATGGCGCCTTCAGAGTTGGAGATTTTGTACAAGATGATTGAAGAATTAAGGACCAAGGGATTCATTCGTACAAGTGGATCGCCTTGGAGAGCCTCGATGCTTCTTGTGAAAAAGAAGGATGGTATGTCCAGGTTATGTGTAGATTATCGTACCTTGAACTCAGTGACAATCAAGAACAGATACCCTCTCCCGAGGATAGATGACTTGTTTGATCAACTCAGAGGGGCTTCAGTGTTTTCGAAGATAGACTTGCGATCAGGATACCACCAAATCAGAGTCAGAGAGCAGGACATCCCGAAGACAGCTTTCCGATCTAGGTATGGGCATTGGGAGTTTCTTATTATGCCATTCGGAGCAACCAATGCGCCGGCTGTATTCATGGACCTCATGAATCGTATCTTCATGCCTTACTTGGATCAGTTCGTGATCGTGTTCCTAGATGATATCCTGGTCTACAGCAAGAGCGAAGCGGAGCATGAGTAGCATCTCAGAATTGTCCTTCAGACGCTTAGAGAGCATCAGTTGTACGCCAAGTTTAGTAAATACGAGTTCTGGCTCGATCGTATTTCGTATTTGGGTCACATCATTACCCGAGGAGGAGTGGAAGTAGATCCCTAGAAGATTGTGGCTATCGAGACATGGCCAGTTCCTAGTTCAGCGACAGAGGTTCGTAGCTTCCTTGGATTAGCCGGCTACTACCGACGATTTGTTTTAAATTTTGCAAGGATTTCGGCGCCGATGACCAAGTTGACCTGCAAGGATGTGCAGTTTTCTTGGACAGCAGAGTGCCAGGAATCATTTAAGAAGTTGAAATGAGGTTTGATAACGGCTCCCATTCTCACACTTCCAGATGGGACCGGAGGATTCACAGTTTATTGCGACGCTTCAGGCAGAGGATTGGGGTGTATCTTGATGCAGCATGGGAAGGTAATATCTTATGCATCACGTCAACTTCATGATCATGAGAAGAATTACCCGACCTATGACTTAGAACTGGCAGCAGTAGTATTTACGCTTAAGCTTTGGCGACACTACTTGTATGGAGACAGAGTGGAGATATTTACGGATCACAAGAGCCTGAAATATGTTTTCACCTAGAGGACCTTAATATGCGGCAGAGGAGATGGCTTGAGCTATTGGTGGACTACGATGTAAATTTACATTATCACCCAGGGAAGGCCAACGTTGTAGCAGATGCGTTGAGCCGGAGAGCCGGAGTTTACTTCCTAACGGCGCAACCAGAGTTATTGTCAAATTTTCAGAAGATGGGAATTGAAGTGGTTCTTCCTACAACCGTGACGTTGATGGCCAGTCTACAGGTTCAGTCCAGCATAGTTGAGAGGATTCGGATGGCATAATCTACAGATTCTAAGATTCAGCGGCTCAGAGCAGAGTGTGAGGCAGAAAGAAGGCCAGAGTTGTGCATTCATGAAGATGGTACACTTTGATACGGTACTCGTCTTTGTGTACCCGGTGGAGATATCAGGAAGGAGGTCATGGCAGAAGCTCACAGTTCACAGTATTCTATTCATCCCGGTGGCACGAAGATGTACCGTGATATTCGTCAACATTTCTGGTGGAATGGCATAAAGAGGGGGATAGCCCGGTTTGTCTCTCGGTGTTTGGTTTGCCAGCAGGTTAAAGCTGAACATCAGAGGCCCGCTGGACTTCTTTAGCCCTTGCCGATTCCAGAATGGAAGTGGAAGCATGTGACCATAGATTTTGTGACTGGATTGCCTAGATCCCCAGCTGGTCGAGATGCCATTTGGGTTATAGTTGACCGGCTCACGAAGGTGGCTCACTTTCTTCCGTTCAGAGTGGGTCAGTCGACAGCTCAGCTAGCAGAGATGTACCTCAGGTAGATTGTCAGGCTTCATGGGGTGCCGGTCAGTATTACCTCGGACAGGGATTCAAGATTCACATCATATTTTTGGCGTAGCCTGCAAGAGAGTTTGGGAACTCATCTCCAGTTCAGTTCAGCATATCATCCGCAGACAGATGGTCAGTCGGAGCACACAATCCAGACTCTTGAAGACATGTTGAGATCTTGTACACTTGACTTCGATGGTTCGTGGAAAGATCACCTGCACTTGGTGGAGTTCTCGTACAACAACAGTTTCCAGGCCAGCATCCAGATGGCACCGTTTGAGGCCCTGTATGGTAGGAAGTGCAGATCCCCGCTAGTATGGGATGATGTTGGAGAGAGGCAGATGCTCGGTCCAGAAATGATTGCCCAGACAGTTGAAGTAGTCAGAAGAGTCCGGGACCATTTTCGAGTTGCCCAAGATCGCCAGCGGCATTGGGCCGATGCCCATCGACGTCCCTTAGAGTTTGCTATCGGCGACCATGTATTCCTTAGGATCTCGCCTAACCGCGACATCATTCGCTTTGGCGTACGGAGAAAGCTTAGTCCTAGGTATATAGGGCCGTTCGATATCCTGGAGCGAGTAGGAGATGTATCATATCGTCTTCCTCTTCCGCCGTCGCTAAGTGAGGTGCATGATGTATTCCATGTGTCCCAATTACGACGGTACATCCAAGACCCGAGCCACATCCTAGACCATTCGGAATTGGTTGTTGGTACCAACCTTTCATGAGGAAAGGCCCGTGTCTATATTGGACCGGAGGGAGAAGGTATCAAGAACAAGACTAGTAGCTTAGTCCGTGTTGCTTGGGGTCATCACTCTCTAGGTGAGTCAACGTGGGAGCGTGAGGACTACATCCGATCGCGATATCCCGACTTGTTTGACTCGTAAGGTATAATGTCTTTCTTATGCCTTATGCTTTCCATCCCTTGCTTGCATGTATGATTGTATTATTGAACTGCTTAGTGTAGTTGTTGGTGCTTAGTGTAACTTGCCGTGGCAGTCTCTATGCTCCTTGATTAAATTCCGAGGATGGAATTCTTTTAAGGTGGGTAGAGTTGTCATCCTCACTTCCCGTATTTCGTATTTATACTCATAGTAAGATTTTGGCCTGTATTTTTATTTTTATTTTTTTGACTTGTGGAATTTTGAGTTTTCTCATATTTGGGTTTCGACTCGGCTCGGTTTTAGTCGGTTTGGTTTGGTTTGGTTTAATTTTAAATCCAATGGAACACTTTAACCTATACTCCATCCTCATTCCACCACAACAACCCTCATTAAATCCTCACCTAACTTTCTCTCTCCTCCATAATTTTCATTAATTTCTCCATCTTCTTCTTCCTCCTTCCTCCACCAGCACCATAGGCAAGTGCACCTTGCCACCAAATAAGCACTATATTTTTATTTGCCCATTAGCTAGATTAGGCCATGGAGAACAACATTAGAACTTGACATTTTGTGATTTGGAGTCTCCATTGTTCTAGATCTAAGTGTTAGCTATTTTCGGATTTTCTTGGTTTTGATCTACTAAACTTAGATTTTTGCTTGTTTTGATGCTTCCATGTGGAAGAGAATTTAATTTTACTCAAGTTAGAACTTTGAAAATCCAAATTTGGTTTTGAATTGGTCAAGTTATGGAAATTGGAATTTTTGTGTTCTTGGAGGTTACTCTCAGCTTGTTTGGAGAAGAAGACCCCTCCAGCCGCGCTGTTTAGCGCCGGGCTGCTCCCCTCCAGCCGCGCTGTTTAGCGTCGGGCTGCTCCCCGAGCCGCGCTCTTTAGCGCTGGTTGCCGCCCCACGCTGCCCTCGCACGCGCACGGTGTGCTGCGCGCTTGCTGGCAGGCGCCCGAGCGCGCCCAGCCGACCGTACGCCCCCCCTGCGCCATCGGCCCCGCTGTGCCATCTGCCCCCACTGCGCCATCAGCCCCGCTGCGCCATCAGCCCCCGCTGCGCCATCGGCCCCCTGCGCCATCGGCTCCCACTGCGCCATCGGTCCCCTGCGCCATCGGCCCCGTTGTGCCATCGGCCCCCGCTGCGCCATCGGCCCCCGCTGCGCCATCGGCCCCGCTGCGCCATCGGCCCCCTGCGCCCTCGGCCCCCTGTGCCATTGGCTTCCTGCGTGTCACGACCCGCACCCTAGAGTTAGGGCACGAGAACGTAACAACGCCCAGCCTACGCCGCAGTGTCGGCGGTAGAACGCTGTCCTAGGTCTCAATGCATCTAACAGTATAAGACTAAACAGTTTATACTCCCCGAATGGAGGTGACATAGCAGAATGTAAGCTCAATCACATCTAAGGTAGAGCATAAAGGAAGATAGATAAAACATGAAATCAAAAAGAGATACAACAGATAGAAGTCTAAGTGTCTAAGATACAAACTCAGAATACATCTCAAAACCCAAATACAGTAATCCATAAATACAACTCAAGATGACTGAAAATAAACTATAAGCAAAAACCCTAGCTATCTATGCAACCTCTACTGTCTCCTCTAGGCTAGCAGGCAACCTCCAGGCTATCTGTAAAATTTATCAACAGGTCCAGTCAGGACAGGAGCGAGTACAGTACATCTCAACAGATCATAGCAGGTTAGAAAATATAATCATGAAGTAGAGTAAAATACAGGATCTGAAGAAATACAGTATTTAAACAAGAGAGAGAACTGTAACAGAAATATCTACTATAAATAGAGAACTAACAGTGGCTAGTGAGTCAGAGTACGAGATAGCACATGTGAACAGGACAGATTTGCACAGGATATCGAGGTGCACAGGATCTACACTACAATGGAATTGTTCACACAACTACTAGCACTCCCCCGTATCCCCAATCAATACACAAGGATCTAAACATGATATGTTATTGCACAGGATATCACATGGGGCCCATATAGGGTGCACATGATAGTATACATGGGGGCTCCGTGAACATGAGAGTACAAGATTCACAGGAGTGCACATGTAAAATGGAAGCACAGGAGTACATGATGAAAGTGAAACGCACATGACATAATGTACCCGATGCTCCCGAGGGGGATAACATCGCATGAGAAGATCCATATAGTACTAATCCGTGATAATGTCGTGACAGCATCAAGTATAGTAATCTAAAGCCGGAATATAATTCTAAGCAGGATATGAAATGATCAGAGAATATACTCGCCTCGATAACCTGAACAGCTGATAAGTATAGGGGGGTCCCACTGAAGCCACAAAGTCCAATTTAAAGAACACAGGTTACAAGGTGTTCAAGTTGTAATAAATGAATCTCTATAATCAATCTACATTATTCTAGGTTCTTCTAAGTCAAAACAACTCTAGTTCGACTCCGGTCAATAATCTAGTCAAACTAGGTCAAGTGTTGCCTTATAGTTGACTTTGGGTCAACTGGTCAACTCTGGTCAAACAGGGTCAATTCTAGTCTAATATAAAGTGTACTTCGTTATTTGTACGTCGAAACTTACGACACGCAAATCGAGATAAGGAGATTATCGGTAAGGTTGATAATCTTATTATAGTGATCTACGTGTCCCACTTGTCAATTTCAGCGATGTGAGATCACTGGAATTGGCTGATCTCAGTTTCGTTGTACTAATCCCGAAATACGAACATTATATGAATTAATTATTAATTAATTATAAAAAGGTTAAACTCAGAGAAATTATCAACAAACATTGTCGGACGATGAAATGAACATCGCCAACGTGTCCAGAATGGTCAAATTAACTAGGATAGCCTACCCAACGGTCCAATTTGGACACAAGGGCAAAAAGGTAATTTTGGGTCAAAACGGTATCCGTGTCGGAGCCGTTTTGTACTGAAAAATGTACAAGAAAACAAGTCTATAAAATATAACAAATTATATGTCCACGAAACCAGAATGTCGATACGAACCCAACGGTATCTCCAGAATTGGATTCCGTTGACCCGATCTCAATTTGGCCCGTTGACCAGAACTTGGGATTCCGATTTGCACGGAAATGCGTGCCGGAGTCAAGGTTCTCAAAACTTAGCAAACTACCTGTCAACGAGTCCAGAATGATGATACGAACTCAAAGGTATCCCCGGAATTGGATTCCGATGAGCCGATCTCAAAATGACCCGTTGATCCGGATATTGGTATCCGACTTGCACCGAAATACGTGCCAGACCCAATGTCCACCAAAACCTAGCAAATTATATGTCAACGAGTCCAGAATGACGATATGAACTAAACGGTATATCCGGAATCGGATTCCGATGAGCCGACGTCAAAAAGTCCCGTTGACCCAGAAAGTGGGACCCGCTTTGCACCGAAATGCGTGCCCGGGCTCACGTTCTCCAAATCTAACAAATTTTATATGAAAATATGCCAGAACGACGCCACAAGTCTAATGGTGGTGTCATAAATGAAATCTGGAGTCCCGTGTTCAAAAATAGAATTTTACAAGTTGGAAATTACGAATTCGGACGACCAACTTTGGCGTCGAATTCAACCAATCAAACAAGCTCACAATGAAACGAAACTGGAGGGATAGTAAGAGGGTTATACCAGCTTTGCACCGGAACTGGTAGCACGCCAAATGGAGCTGCGGTGGAGGAGATACAAGCTGACGAAGTTGGCCCCGCGAAACTGTCCAAATTTAATACAATTTAAGCGGTCAACTTGGTGGCCGGTTTTCATGTATCAAATGATAAAATTAACAGACGAAATTTGACAGGGATGAAGGTGGATATACCGAGATTGCGACGGAGCAAAGAAATTGCCGATCCAACGATCAGATCTCCGGGAAAACGCATGCGAAGTCGCTGCGACGGGGCACGATTTCAGCATCGTTTCCGAGCTCGTCACGACGGAATGTCGTTCAAAACGCACGAATCGCCTCGACGGCACATCCCGGAGGACGTTAGCCGCCAGGGAAAGGTGGCGTAGGGTGCGCCCGGCATGGGGGGGTCGTCCCTACCGGCCACGGCGGCGGTGGCGCCGGCGGTGGCGCCTACACGCGTGGGCGGCCGACTGGCTGCTGCTGCGCTGTGCGCTACTGTCGCGCGCGCGACGGCACGCTGTGCACGGCGACGGGGTGGCGCGCTATGCACGGCGACGACGGAAGGATGGTGGTGGTTCGAGTGGAGAGGGTGGTGGTGATTCGATTTGCATGGGAAGGTGGAGGAGATGGAGTTTTGGTGTTGATGGTGGTGGTGGTGGTTGTTGTGAAGGGAGGAGGAAACTGGAGGAGGAGTTGTTGGGGTGGCTGACGGCCATGGCCGGAGTAGGGGTAGTCAGCCATGGTGTGGTCGGGGAATTGGAGATGCTGCTGTTGTCTTTGTTGTTGTGTTGGTAAATTTTGTGTGGGAAATAATTTTTGTGGGAATACTATGGGAAGAAGAGAGAGAAGAGATAACAATTAATGAAGGGGAGAAGAGAGAGTTGCCTAGATTTTAGGGCCAGCCACTTATGGCTGTGTGAAAGTTGAAGGGCAAAGGATGGTTGGGATTTGATGAGAGGAAACAAAGGCTAGGATTTATTAGAGAGAAATAGTCATTCCAAAGGGAATTTAAACAATAGGAATTCCAATAAATAATAAAAAATGGTAGAATGAGTACTAATATTTTTGGACAAGAAAATATGAGGGCGTCACGGTGGAGAGCAACACAAGGCTAGACTGGACTCGGTGGAGCCAGATTGGGTCAAAATTGGACATTGTGCAAAAATTGAATTAAAATTAGACGTTGATGATCATGAGTGAATAAGTAGCACATGGAGATTCCAATAAATGGGACACAAGTGGCGGACGGGTAGTAGGCTCAATGTGGGCCATGTCCATAGTTGGGGCTGACAGGTTTTGGTCGACAAGGGACCCACAAATCAAGTTAGAAGATGAATATGACGCCGTGGAGTGAAATAAAATTGGGTCACGTGTCAAAAAAGTTGTGCGAATCAAATAGAGCACAAAATGACATGTCTGAGTGGGACACGAAGGTCATGGGTGACGAGCGTCTCGAGTAGATCATCAATGAGGAGTTGGTTTCAAGAAACTGACTGGTCTTGCGCTCCCAATTTAAAAGTCATGGTAACGTGCTGAAAATGATCAAGGAAAAGAGTGGGAAAAATAAATAACAATCAAATAGTCTAAACCGACCCGAAGTTCAGCGAAGCAGAAAGAGCGCAAGAGAACAAGTTTGGGTGGGATACCATATACCGTCATGAAGGTAATCGTGTCCACTCCAAAACTCATGAAGAAGATTTTCAGAGTTGAACATCCCTGATACTCCAAATATCAATAGCACGGGAAGATACACTTAAGGAAAATTATTCTTTTGAGTAGTTTAGCCGACGAGCACCTGTTAGCTCGATGCACATTTACTTACTGTCTGCCTACGGGCTGTAAACATGATTAACAAATCCTAGGATTGATCATGTATGACTAAACTCTTGCTAGTCCTCGTATTTTGTACGACTAGCTTCATGATCAACTGAATATGTAATATTTGGGACACCTTTTATTGTATATTTGGTGGTCTAACATCTTGTAATTATATTATTTGTTTGAGATTGAGACAATAGGCTTGACCTTAAGAGACCGTTGGCTTGTAGTAAACCCTCATATCTAGACAGCTGTGACCGTATAGCGAGGTAGATTTTATTTTAATATATGTAGCTGGCTATGTACGCCCCCGCTCTCCAGTATTCTGGTTCCGGGGCGTCACAAAGGCTGTAGCCGATGGAGGTGAGGGAGTTATCGGTGGGGAGCTTCCTACGGTGAGCTCTCCAGATTAGGATGTCCTCTCACCACGAGCCCGGTAGAGGCCATCGTGAAGGTTTCACCGGGCGTGACAGCTCAAGTCAGAGCGTCGGGGATCTCTTTGAGTTGTATGTCTGCGGTGGCAAGGTCCACCGATGCCACCGGACCCAGCCATTCTCTAACCCGGTCCCATCTCCACCCGGAGTCGCCGTCCTATAAGTCACGAATTGTGCAATTAGGAAGACAGATGCGGTAGGTTGAAGGATGACATTACCGATCTAGCGCTCGTGATGCAGCGACGAGTTTCCTTTACCTATCTTCAGGCGGATGAGGGGTTCAGCGAGGTGACGGCCATGAAGGATACGACGCCAGGATACAGACGAACGATTGTTGGCGACGGCCGTCGCGGGATGAGAATGACGGAAGTATCATGACTTCATGAATCTAGTCCAGATGGAATTCTCCGATCTAACTTTCCACCACAGCTTCATTGAGCATGCGTCAATGATGTGCGGTAGTTTGCTAAAACCGAGGCCGCCCGCTTTGGTCAGTTTGTCCATAGTATCCCAGCTGGCCCAATGGTGCTTGTCCTTGCCGTCGATGTGCCCCCAAAAGAAACTAGCGAGGAGGAATTCTATTGAGGATAAAACCTTCTTAGGGAGGAAGCACACGGCCAAGGTATAGATAGGGATGGAGGATAGGACATGCTTGATAAGGATCATCTTTCCGCCCGAAGATAAGGTCTCGTTGTGCCATCCCATAATTTTTGATTTGATTTGATTTTGTTCACCAGTCTGTCGAAGATCCCTATGTTAGATTTGCTGCATACCAGCGGGCATCCCAGGTATGAGAACGGCGGATACGCGATCGAGAAGGAGGTTAGGTTGGTGAGAGAAGTCGAGTGGCTCATGTCTGCTTTGTGGTGGGTGTAGATAACGCTTTTATCTGCGTTGATTTATTTACCTGAGCATCTGGTGTACTTCTCAAGCGTACTGCAGACTACCTCCACCGATCCGACGTCGTCGGATGAGAAGATGAGGATGTCATCGGCGTAAGCCAGATAAGAAATAAAAAGGCAGCCAGTGGTGGTGTTATAGTACTGGAACCTGGGGTTGTTGGCCATGCTCTTAAGGTTTCTGCTGAGCGCTTCGACTACGATGATAAAAATGGTAGAGGAAAGAGGGTCCCCCTGACGGACCCCACGGCTGGATTTGGAAAACCTTCGGCTTGTCCGTTGATGACTATAGAGAACCAAGAGTTGTTTATGAATTTGAAGATGATATCTATCCATTTCTCCGAGAACCCGAACCCCCGAAAAACCCAAATCATGAATTGACAGTGTCACGACCCGCTCCCGATTAATCGGATACGAGTCGGACATGCCCAGCCTTCGTTGTTAGACACGACGAAGTAAGCTGTACCAAGCTAGGAAAATCTAACCAGATAAACATGAATGTGCACAATCATAGCATCTATAAAACGTTCCCAGAAAGGTCACCATAATCCACAAATCTATATAACATAAAGGTACTAGAGTCAACAGGTATGAAATATACTGTAAACTCTAAAACAATATCTAGGAGTAAAGCTAAACAGTCTAAACCTGAAGCCTCTAGCTAAGTCATGTCTCCATCCTGCTCAGCTAAGATCCCGGGCTCTGGCCCATAAGGAAGAACAATATCCTGCAAGTACACCTGTAACATATCCAGTCAGGAGCGGAGCAAAGTACAGTTCTAGGTTATGAACAAAAACATCATGATATGGAAATGAGTACAGGAGAACATGAACTATAAAGTACAAAAAAAAAACATAAAAGTACATGAATATAAAGTACAGGAAATAAAGTACAAGAATGTAAACCATAAACCTGAAGTACAAGACATGACATATGCACAATGTTTGAAATACAACTAGCCTATGTGACCGGTTGGGGTGAGTACAGGAATATGTACAGGAGTACATGAATATCGGTACGGCTTAGGACCCGCGTGCATGATGTGAGGCCTAAGCTATCTACATAAATATTGTAACAGGGGTTTGGTCACATAGCTAGTGTATTTCCCCTCCCCGACATAAGTATAAGAACAAGAAAGTACGAGAGTATAAGATATCATGTCATGACGTGTCACAAGAAAAATACAAGATATGTAAATGCACAAAACCATAGAAAGTACTTGTCTTGCTCAGGGTGATCGAGAATAGGAAGTAGATCTGTCAATCCACCTGATAATGGATACAATTTGGTTAATTTCTACACAAGTTATACTAGCTACTCTCATCTCCTAACTAAGTCTAGCATATAGAATATTTATGAAATATACTAGTTGTACATTTAGATATAGAACAATAAGTATATATATTCATTATCCACAAGCATCCTTATACAACAAAAATGGTTACAAAGATCTGCCAAATTACAACAAAACTAACTATACCCAACTCCATTCCAGTGCCAAAACCCTCATTAATGAATTAACAAAAATGCTATTGTACTCAACCAACATTCAAACAACCACCCTGTACCAAATACCTGATCCCATTATATCCTCAAAACACATACAACTTAAAATCTAACAGCTCCATCAAAGGGGTCAGCAAGAATGAACTTCTAGTTTAGCTCAATATACAACCCAAGCATAATGCAACTTAAGCAAGCCCATTTGTTAACCAAATAACCATCACCCACATACACAGTTATATGTAGGGTCCCATTCCCACAACACAACACTTGAAACTCTTAATAGAGCTGGGTTCAACCCTCCTCAACTCGGTTTGCTGCAACCAACTCAACAACACTAATTACAAATACACCATCACCTGGCAAAAAGTTTGAGCAATATATAAATAAATTTGAATCTAACGTCTCTTTCCATTCACCAAACATTCCAAAACACCTATAGCTAACTTCGAGCAAAAACAATTACACAAAGAAAAAATATACTATTATTTCTAAACTCGAGTTCAATTACTCAGTTTGACAAACACCAACCCAAATTCCAGAAATATACTCATTCAAATCGACCCCAATACAAAACCAGAACTTAATACAAAAATATACAATTGAATGAAAGAATGTACAATCTAGAGAGAGGAACCAAAATAGAAATCTTAAAAATAGACTATAAGTAACAATGCACTTGATAAGCCAATTCCATTCCGGTCGACCCGTCCATGCAGACACGGACACATGAGGACACGAGCTCCTGAAGGCAATAACCAGTCTTGGACACGCACTCCGTATACTGCTACAGCCAACACTTGCCATACCACTGACTGGCACCCACGGACACGACCGTACTTGGATACACCACTGGACACACCAAGCCAACTCAAAATCGAAATAACACTTCAATACAAGTAACATATGGGAAAAGGTGTTAGTTTCAAGAATGTCTCCCAAAATTGAGGACACAATCAATGGCACAACACCGCTACCAGGACGGAGCCAAAACAACACTCCCGAGTACTCAGATCATTCATCGCAGAATTTGGAAGGAAATCGAGTCCGTCTTCGAATCCTAGAACCTGATCCTAGCAAGGCTTGCTCGATCAGTGTTCTGACTATCAATTAATGTTAGGAACTGGCTTGGATCGATCTGTAGATGTTGAGTTCTTGACCAAACAGTGATCTCTAGCCGATTGAACCCATCAATTGCGTAGATCGGCACCTAGGAATTTATGATCGGCAGCCTCGACTGAGTAGCAGTCACATTTCCAGAGAGGAAGCGACGTCGATATGAAATTCCATTATACATGATCTTATTAAAGAAAGTTTTCCATTATACTTGATCTGAAATTCCATTATACGTCGATCTGAAATTCCTTTGATCAATATTTCTTATTAAAGAAAGTTTTCCATTATACTTGATCTTATCTTATCGATCAATCCTAATTTTTATTTATTTATTTATTTATTTATTTATTTTGTTACAACAGTTTCCTTCGGACCTATCGAGCCTATCCATCCTAGATATTCTTTAAATTCGAGGATGAATTTATTTCTAAGATGGGTAGATTTGTAACTTCTCTTCCAGAATTTTTAATTTTTTTGTTGTTGTTGTTATGTTTAAAGTTTTTTTAAATTATTGTGTCGAATTTTTATAAAAGATATTTGCGATTATTTTGTTATCAAAAACTAGATTTAAGTTGAATGATTTGAATCTTTTAGGTTTATGAAAAGATATTTTGTTCTCGAAATTGATTAATTAAAATGTAAAAGTATGTTGCCATTTTTGGTCTTTCAAAAGGTTGGTCTCCAGAAGCGGTTTTAAAATCGTAATTATTTCTAAACGATAAAGATATTTCTCCGAGTATTTTAGACCCAGTTTTTATTTATAAAATATATCTTTTACTGTTCGGTGGCATCAAGTAATATTTTAAATTAACTCGATAATCAATTATTTGATTTGATTAAGTTTATACGATTTAAATTATTTCATAAATATTAAATTTTGATTATTATCTATTAATAGATTTTGATTGAAATAAATGGTTTTAAATCATTATATTTGATTTAAATACTTATCTATTAAGATTTAAAATTATTTGATTAAGTACTAAATAATCGATTTAAACTAATCTACTAATAAGTTTTTGATTTAAATGTATTTTAAAAGGGGGGAACTTATCAGTTGAAACTCCAAATCCAGCTGGGAGTCTCCCCAAGGCCAATCTTATCTTTATAAAGATATATATACCATTCCCCTTGTAAAACCCCCTATTTTTTATAATTATTTTTTATTATTACATTAGACTTCAAATTTAAATTATACAATTTATGGCTTTATTAATTATTAAAAATGACCTTAGCCATTGTTGTATTTTGAGCACAAGGCGACCATGAAATTTTGCACGAAAGATGTAGCAGTGTGCTTTGACCAGTATATTAGCCATGTCGTGGAGGCCTAGCCATAGTTCAGTCCGAACTAGAAAAACAGGCCGAGTAGTGAAATAACGTATTTAAAATATTTTATTTAGATATTATTTTATATATTGATTTTTAGATGACCCGGTTTGTCCAAACCAGTCCGAATTGTGCCCGAACCAATTTAAGCCCATGTAAGCATGTAGTGTGACCAAATGTGGCCATGTAGGCATATTTTATGTATATACAAATATTTTCTAAATTATTTTAAAATTTTATGTGTAATTTCTAATTATTTAATTATTTGTAAAATTATTAGTATTTTACTATTAAATAATATTTTACAAACATTCGTACATTTCTCAAGACCCAGATAAGAGATGTTATATATGTCCACCAAAATCATCATTTGATTATTTTATTGTTAAAGTATTTTTGGGACGTAATTTAATATATACTTTTATTTAGTTATTAATACCGATTTTATTGAGAACTAAATATAAATATATATACATATATGTTCATATAATCAAATAGATTTTTATATATGGTTGGTTAATATTAAATAGTTATTTAAAATTTTAGAAATTTTAATAGGAATGCATTGATATATATACATATATGTGGTTATATATAAAAGATAAGAAAGTTTAAAGTAAAAGAAAGGAAAAAAAAATAATAGTGGTCGGCCCCCACCTTAGCCGACAACACAATACAAAATTTAGCACTAGCAGCAGCTAGGTGCAAAGGGTGGGACCCTCTCTTTACAATAGAAAGTATAGTAATTAAGCCACGACCAAAGTGGAGCCCGACCCCTATATACAACATCAAGTTTGTATAGTCCCCTTTAAGCAAACAACTTCAACAGAAACAGCAAGCCGCCACCTTCAAACCCTAATTTCTATCTCTCCTCCATCCTTCCCTCTCTCATAAGCATGCGTGTCCCAGCAACAGCTCTGTCCCACGTCAACAACAACCACCCCCACGACAGTTTTTGACACCAAGGTATTCAACTTCAAACCCAAATTTCTTTCTCCACATTTGATAAAATTTTGATCCGTTTGATTCTCTAGAAAGCCTACATGACCCTCTATCATCCCCTTCAAATAGATTTATTTATTCTATAATAAATTCCATGTTTAATTAAATTAAAATTTTTGAAAAACCCGTTTTTAAAATCATTAAAAACCCCGTACGAGGTACGTCCCGACAAACTGGGCGATCCCGTCGCAAACCGAGAGTACCGAAAGGTCCGTATCGACTTTGCGGACGTGCGAACTTTGACGAAATTTAAATTGGTTGCGTGTGCGCGACGAATTTGACCCGTATCCGTCAAATTTTTTCGTATCGGGCTTTTCAGAATTTCTCAATTACTTTGTGCACACTCATCAAATTGCGACAAAATTTGCGCCATTGGACTCAAAATATTTTTCTGGTCCTGTGAGCCAAATTTGGTCCGATTATGAGACCGTTGATCGGGATGCTATTTTGGCGGGCCCACAATCCCACTCAACGGACGATTTTGTGCACGGCCCACCGAAATCCAAAATTGGACATGGCGTTGGGTTTGTCTCATTAAAATAAATCTGTAGACATGTACTTTGAGGACTTTAGAGACCGTAGGTTCTGGCGTGCATTTCGGTGCAAAGCTGGCCAACGGCGGACATCATTTTGACCCGAAATTATGATTTTGCCTCTGTTCCAGAATTTAACTTTTGGACAGGCAATTCCTAGGCATATCTTATATTCCAAACTCGTTCGTGATATTTGTTGCAGCATCCGGAGTCATCTGCGGGATTTGGCTTTCTCTGGCTCCGTTTATTTGTCGGTTCGAGCTACTGGATCTTTGCTTTTGCACATAACCTCAGGCTAGATACCTTGCCATCTTGTACTTATATTTGATTCATGATATTTTATATGTTTCTAGTGTTTTACATTAGTAAGAGTGTGTCCAAGTATGACTTGGGTGCCATCGATATGTATATCGATATTTGTGTGTGTGCGTGTGTATGTGGACCATATGTGGTAGCTGATTTTTTCGATGTGTTGAAGTTATACTCCATAACTACTTTAACCTGTTGACACATCTTATACACGAAACAAGAGTGAGGATCATGGAGTTGGCATGAACCTAGTATTCGACTTGCTACAGATACGGGCGGTTCGTGTGTCGGTTCATTTATGGGTTAGCGGAGTCTAGATAGCGACTTGCATAGAGATATGGATCGCCAAGTCATGGATATGACTTGCGTGGTACATGGGCAGGAAAAACTACTGGGACGTATGAGCTAGCCCACAGCCTTCTAGTTGCCCGGTTATGGGTTCATGGTTTCCCTGTTATGGGTGTATCGCTAGAGGATATATCCATTGCACAGCCCTGACCACGCATCAGATACGGTCAGTAGGTATGCTAGCGATGCAAAGTATGGACTAGGGGATATATCCATTGCACGGCCCTGACCACGCGTCAGATACGGTCAGAGACGTATACTAGTTCATGCGAACGCCTCTAGCGGATGCTATGCTTTATTCCTACCCACTTATACGTTCCAGTATAGTTTTCGACTTACATTACACCTAGATGGTTAGGTTCCATTGTGTTGGAGCGTGTGGTCTTTCCTTTGTCATGTTTCATTTACAGTTTATTATGGTATTATTTTTATGTATCTTGTTACGTCCCTCTGAGGACCTGGTTATCTCGCCAGGTGCGTGCTCTTATCTTTCGCAGGTGCTCTAGTTCTAGCCGTGACTATCTCCATTTTTTTGAGGGTGATTTCACTTGGATCGTCTTCACTTCGCTCGCCAAATTCATTTCTTTTCTTATGTATTTTCCTTTACTTGTTGGAAGTAGATTTGTCTCCATCCAACATATTGTATCATGACAATTCTTAGTTGATTATATGTTATCTTTTATTCGTTTATTTGTGTAGATGAGATTAGTTATGGTTCTACTGCATTTGTACAACTTATGTATTCATACGAGATTTTTATATATTGGAGTGTACTTCGTATGTATACAGCTGGCATGTCTACGTTCCTAGTCCTACGTATTTTGGGACTGGGGTGTTACATATTTTTGTGGTGGCCCACGCAGGTCCAAGATTACCATTTCGGTTATATTAATGTACCGAACAGACCTACAATATAGGATTAGAGTCTAGAATCTCATCCACCTACTTGACACCCTTTCTTGACTTCAAATTTTGAACTCTCGTTCGACCTCCTTGATTTGTATCTTGCTTGAGCTCTTCCTACCGCAATTCTTATTTTCACACTTGATAGGATGATGACTACACTAGTATATGCTCATAGGTCTACCCCAATGGCTAGAAGGATTACATTGACAACTAGTATGCATTGAGATCCAATTTGAGTTATAAAGATATGAGGATAAGAGGAATCATATTTTTCTAGAAGTATGAACTTAAGGATTAGTTAATTCCAAGTTGGGTAGTAGCAACATTAATAACTTTGAAGGATTTTAGAACTTTATTTTTATCTACAAAATGATAGAGGAATCTATATACGATTGAGAAAGGAAATTGAATTGATTTTGAGTTTTGATTTTTGAAGGTCTTTGAAAAATACTTATGATTCAGTGAATTATAGCTATACATCCTTGAATAGATATAAAGTTAGTTGAATTTTTTTTGAAATTTAAATGCTGCTGTAAGATTATGAGGGCGGTTGATAAAGTTTGGTTTTAAATTGGATTGTATGATTCCCAATTAATAAGTTCGTAAAATTTTGAATTTTAAGTTTGGAGTAAGGTTATTAAGAATTTTGGTTAAAAATATTTTGAAGGATATATAATCAAATTGAGGATCTACTTTAAACTCTTGTATGAATTGCGATTGATAACTCCTATTTAAATTTTGAGTTTAAGATTTGGACTAATGATAGAAGAAAAAAAATATATAGATTTGATTTGTGACACAATAAAAGGTTATTCGAGATTGATTGGAAATTTTGAAATTTATTTTTTGATTGGATGACTGATAAGATCATTTGAATATTGAGTTTACAGTTAGATTGATAATATTACAATTTTTGGGAAAAGTTACTAAAGATGTGGTAAAAAGTTATTTTGATTGATTAAAGGAATTTACCATTTAAAAAGTTGTGATTTCGTTTGAATGACTTAGAAATAGAGGTTATGTGATGAGTGCGTTAAAATATTGAGCTGTAAATTTTAGATTATTCGTGATATGTTAAAAGTTTATTTTGAGGGTTATTGGAGAAAATTTTGGAGTTTTAAATTATAAAGTGATATAATTTTTTTTTTGATTCATGAGTTTCTTGAGTTTAAAAGTTGGAGTGGAAATGTTAAATTTTGGAAAGGTTAGTAGTAACGTGACGGAAGTTTACTTGGAAAGGGATTTGATTTGGTCATGATTAAATTTGATGGCTTGGAGTGAATACAAAATTTGGATAGTTCATTTTAGAGAAATTTATTAAGGAACTTTTGGAGGAAACTTGAATTTTCAATTTTAATATTAGGCCATCAAGATAGCCCTAATAAATTGGAAGTATTCCATACTAAATGCCATGTCACTCGTGACCATGATAGTAGTATATACACAAGCATTTCTAGTCATCTACCAAACTATTTTGTATCTCAATCTTTACTTACTCGATTCCCCCTCAATCTAGATCTTTTATTGTGACCTTCTAACTGTTTGTAATATTTGAATAAAGATTTAATTGTTCCTTAACTGTATTCATCTAGGAGACTATCTTCTCTCTACTATATTTCTAAATTATTTTACTGAATTTTTTAATTAATTGTATTGCATGCTTTAACTAGATCTCCTTAGTTTTTGTGCGTTAATTGTCACCTCATGAACTCCCACTTTCTTTTTAGATATTTTGACCGTGACTTTGATATTTGGAGCACAACACTAGACTTTTTCTTCCAACAAACTTCATATGTAAGACCTAGACGAGCCCATCTTCATGTAGACATATCATATCCCACCAAAATACTTCTTTCTGTACTCTATTTTCTTGACATGACTTTCTGGTCAAAATGGCTAAGCTATAACCTCTATCATGACACCAGTTACTTTTGAACTTGAATTAGAGGTCCAACGTTGACTCATTTCTTTCAACCTGATAGGTGATTATGTTCTACTTCAACCATTAAATGCCAGACTTTGTGCTTACCTTGATTGCGTGACCCATTGTCCCATCACACTATTAGTTGAACTCTTGTAAGTTGGGTAGAATACCTCACAACATAACAAAATCTTTATCCTTATGAATCATGTTGATGAGTTTACTCAGACTAGAAATTCAGAGGACCCTAAACTTATATAGGCGACCAAGCCATAAATGAAGAAAACTAGGACAACTGTAAGGGCCCACACTTCGGGCAAGACTTGATTTTAAAAGATCTTAGACTATTTAAAATTTCCTTCATCAGTACCTCCCTTGCTCATATTTTGACTACTCATGCTGCTAATGTAGCTTCAGTTTTGCAAGCGTATTTCGTTATCAAGATTGATCAAGACATATATTATTAGGTGCACCCACCAACATATTGTCTAATCAGAACTGGTGCATGATGGTCTGATCAACCTATTGCACTTTGGTTCGCTTTTCATGTATTATTCTATGTGGATGGAGACATAGTTAAACCTGCCTTAGAGTCTCATCCGCGATAGTATTGACAACTCTTATTTGAATTATTTCCGTCGCCTATGAACCCCGTATTCATACTCGATAGCCTCGTCCTTGAATACTTTGTTGTTCTTACTTTACTTACTTTAGAAAGACCACACACGGTATTTGATAGATAGACCCAAGATATCATCTTTAGTTGCCCTATCAGTTATTTATACACAAATGTAGATAGCCACCGACCGACTCATGTGGCTATATCCTCGCCTTTAACTACTCCTCATTCCTCAACCCTATAATTGTTATCGTGTCCTCCCAATTATTCTCGAGCATTCGAGAATGATTCTAATCGTTCACTTAATCAAACCCTCGACCAAGACGATTAGTATCCAGTTCTCCCTTAAGGAATCACATCTCCTAAATGTCTAATTTATTCTCTTTGGCCTACTCAATTCCTTACTGTTCTTCTAAATTGGATATTCAAAATTTTGTTACCTTCACTAGCGATCCTTATTCAATTCCATAACCACGATATATTTTTGTATATATCAACTCTACAATTTTCTATTGCATGGTGGTGTTGAACGTCGTTTTATCATCTCATCCAAAATTTTAATTGCATTTTGGTATTGACGAACTCTTCCTTTCCCTCAACCCTATCTACCCTATTAATCCTAAATTTTGAGGACAAAATTCTTGTAAGTTGGGTAGGATGTAAAACCCCCTATTTTTTATAATTATTTTTTATTATTACATTAGACTTCAAATTTAAATTATATAATTTATGGTTTTATTAATTATTAAAAATGACCTTAGCCATTGTTGTGTTTTGAGCATAAGGCGACCATGAAATTTTGCACGAAAGATGTAGCAGTGTACTTTGACCAGTATATTAGTCATGTCGTGGGAGTCCTAGCTATAGTTCAGTCCGAACTAGGAAAACCAAGCCGAGTTGTGAAATAACGCATTTAAAATATTTTATTTAGATATTATTTTATATATTGATTTTTAGATGACCCGGTTTGTCCAAACCAGTCCGAATTGGGCCCGAACCAATTTAAGCCCATGTAAGCATGTAGTGTGACCAAATGTGGCCATGTAGGCATATTTCATGTATATACAAATATTTTCTAAATTATTTTAGAATTTTGTGTGCAATTTCTAATTATTTAATTATTTGTACAATTATTGGTATTTTACCATTAAATAATATTTTACAAACATTCATACAATTCTCAGGACCCGGATAAGAGATATAGTATATGTCCACCAAAATCATCATTTGATTATTTTATTATTAAAGTATTTTTGGGACGTAATTTATTATCTACTTTTATTTAGTTATTAATACCGATTTTATTGAGAACTAAATATAAATATATATACATATATGTTCAAGAAAAAAATATATATATACATATATGTTCATATAATCAAATAGATTTTTATATATGGTTGGTTAATATTAAATAGTTATTTAAAATTTTGGAAATTTTATTAGGAATGCATTGCTATATATATATATATATATATATATATATATATATATATATATATATATATATTTATATATGCTTATATATAAAAGATAAGAAAGTTTAAAGTAAAAGAAAGGAAAAAAAAAAAGCAATAGTGGTCGGCCCCCACCTTAGCCGACCACACAATGTAAAATTTAGCACCAGCAGCAACTAGGTGCAAGGGGTGGGACCCTCTCTTTACAATAGAAAGTATAGTAATTAAGCCACGGCCAAAGTGGAGCCCGACCCCTATATACAACATCAATCACAACATCAAGTTTGTATAGCCCCCTTTAAGCAAACAACTTCAACAGAAATAGCAAGCCGCCACCTTCAAACCCTAATTTCTATCTCTCCTCCATCTTTCCCTCTCTCTTCAGCGTGCGTGTACCAGCAACAGCTCTGTCCCACGTCAACAACAACCACCACCACGACAGTTTTCGATACCAAGGTATTCAACTTCAAACCCAAATTTTTTTCTCCACATTTGATAAAATTCTGATCCGTTTGATTCTCTAGAAATCCCACATGACCCTCTATCATCCCCTTCAAATAGATTTATTTATTCTGCAATAAATTCCATGTTTAATTAAATTAAAATTTATGAGAAACCCGTTTCCAAAAACCTTAAAAACCCCGTACGAGGTACGTCCCGACAAACCGGACGATCCCGTCGCAAACCGAGAGTACCGAAAGGTCCGTATCGACTTTGCGGATGTGCGGACTTTGACGGAATTCAAATTGGTTGCGTGTGCGCGACGAATTTGACCTGTATCCGTCAAATTTTCCAGTATCGGGCTTTTCGGAATTTTTCAATTACTTTGTGCACACTCATCAAATCGCAACAAAACTTGCGCCATTGGACTCGAAATATTTTTCTGGTCCAGTAAGCCAAGTTTGGTCCGATTATGAGACCGTAGATCGGGACGCTATTTTGGCGGGCCCCAATCCCACTCAACGGGCGATTTTGTGCACGGCCCTCCGGAATCCAAAATTGGACATACTGTTGGGTTCATCTCATCAAAATAAATCTGTAGACATATAGTTTGACGACTTTAGAGACCGTAGGTTCTGGCACACATTTCGGTGCAAAGTAGGTCCAACGGCGGACATTGTTTTGACCCAAAATTACGATTTTGCCCCGGTTTCAGAATTTAACTTTTGGACAGGCGATTCCTGGGCATATCTTATATTCCAAACTCGTTCGTGATATTTGTTGCAGCATCCGGAGTCATCTGCGGGATTTGGCTTTCTTTGGCTCCGTTTATTTGTCGGTTCGAGCTACTGGATCTTTGCTTTTGCACATATCCTCAGGCAAGTTACCTTGCCATCTTGTACTTATATTTGATTCATGATATTTTATATGTTGCCAGTGTTTTATATTAGTAAGAGTGTCTCCAAGTATGACTTGGGTGCCATCGATATGTATATCGATGTTTGTGTGTGTGCGTGTGTGTGTGGACCATATGTGGTAGCTGACTTTTCCGATGTGTTGAACTTATACTCCATAACTTGTTTAACCTGTTGACACATCTCATACACGACACAAGAGTGATGTCACGCCCCAGAACCAGAATACTGGAGAGCGGGACAGACATAGCCAGCTACGTATATTGAAATGGATTCCATCTCGCTACACGGTCACGGCTGTCTAGATACATGAGGGTTTATCTACAAGCCAACAGTCTCTTAAGGTCGTGAACAAGCCTAGTGTCTCAATCACAAGCAAGTAAGTAAATGTTACAAGATGTATGATCATTAAATATACAATAATAAGGCGTCCCAAATATTATATATTCAGCTGATCATGAAGCTAGTCGTTACAAAATGTCAGGACTAGCAAGAGTTTAGTCATACATGATCAACCCTAGGATCTGTTAATCATGTTACAGTCCGTAGGCAGACAGTAAGTAAAGTGCAATCGAGCTAAACAGGTGCTCGTCGGCTAAACGCCTCAAAAGAATATTTTTACAATAAAGTGGGAGATCAAAAATAAACCCACTCGTTGCCAGGGTTCCGTCTAGTGGCCACCATCTGGCTGGAAGGTCGGTAGATCCTCTGGAGCTGCTCCGAAATCTGGCCACACAAAACCAGCTGGGTCAGACCCCAGAAAGAGCAAGTGCCACAAAGGAAGCTTCACTTAGGAACTAAAACCAGCAATCAGCACAAGATATAAATAAAAGTAAGAACTGAAAATAAAGAAAATACATCAGGATGATATACGACGAGATAACCATTGAACTATTCAGATAACCAGGTTACAACCCGTAAACCAAACAAGGACCAGGGTTGTAACCCTTCGTCTGAACAGAACTTGGAATTCTCACCATTTATCGGTAAAATAAATACAAGCATTCTGGTCTTTCAATAATCTGGAACAGGATCAGGGCAAGACTAGACTGGTTAGACTCTATCCAATCACTTCACGGCCAAGCAAGAATTACGGCTTGATACTTTAACTAACTAGGGTTATCACAAGCCTAATTACTAACAAGATGCAGTGAGATTACTCCACAGCCACAAGCCCTGCAGACCATCCAGGTTACCCGGGTTAAAAGAATTAGAGTTGAATTCAGATGGGTACATCGTCCAGGAAACGAATGTCCCCTTAGGTAGCTTGAAGGGTGCAACACATGACAGTGTGCTGGAAATGTGCCCTACTCGACGGCAGGCTACAGATCCCAAGGCGTGCCCAGGTAACGGGATTGCCTGTAGCTGGGAGATCTCTTTATGACTAATGTATTAATCTAGTTATTAGCCTTAGTCCATTTCAGTAGGTACTCCTGACCGTGGTACTCAGGAGTCCCCTCCTAGACATGATGCAAGACAGGACTGGATTATTTGTACAAGCACAATCACCCACGGTGTCTAGGATTAATTATACAGGTCATGTCATGTCAGGTAGCCGTCGCAACAGCTGATCAAGATATATCATGTCAGGTTATCATATCAAGTGTACTAGTCAGGAGTGCACCACGACGGGCCACTATCAGGTCATGTCAGGTTATTATGTCAGGAGTGCACCACTACGGGTCACTATCACGTCATGCTCAATTATCAATTCCAAATATATCAAATGAATTCATGATTTCCAAGTTCAGGACAAAAGGCGTAAGGATATAAAATGGACGTAAATATCTAATAAAATATCAATATACATATATAATAATAATAATAATAATAATATAACAAGACAGGGCACTGGAAGTCCATGCGGCTCAAGGGGAGTGAGTCCATGCGACTGGGACTGCACGCTCATGCGGCTCAGGGAGCCCAAGGCGCATGCGGCTGGAAAGGCAAGGGCTCATGCGGCTGGGATTAATCGGGATCATGCGGCCCGGACTCAGAAGTCCATACGGCCAGGGTTTGGGGGGTTCTCATGCGGCTCAGGGATCAGGGCCTATGCGGCTGGCTAGGGTGATACATATGCGGCTGGAGGATGGATGGGCCTTATGCGGCCCAAAACAGTAGCGCATATGTGGCTGGGTGCGAAGGAACTCATGCGGCTGAAGGATAGCCGCATGAAGTTCATGCAACTCAAGATAACCGGGGCTCATGCGGCTCAATTAGAAAGGGTCTTTATGTGGCTGGGTCGAACTCAAGTCCATGCGGCTCACATAGCAAAACCCATGCGGCCCGGGGACAAAGGACCATGCGGCCCGCGGAGTAGAGCCCCATACGGCTGGAACTAACTTGCCGCATGAATATTCATGCGGTCAAGTGCTGCCATGCGGCTCAATGGACTGTGCTTCTTCCCCAAATTCCCGAGAAGAAGTACACCATAAACCATGGCTTCCAAGCTGCATAACTCTATCATCCGGAACCTAAATCCGAACTTCCTTAGGTCAAAATGGGGTAGAACGAGCTACTCAACAACATGGAACCATCAAAACTTGAAAATAACAAGATTAAATAGATCAAAACCCAAGAATCTGAAAATAAAGTAAACTTAGATCTACAAGAATCTAGCCATGGAAATTAGAAATGTCAAGTACTAAAGTGTTTTAGAATATAGTAAGGAAGAGAATAAAGTAATAAAAGTTGAGTTCCTCCATGAAGCAAGTTGCACTTGCCTAGACCTCTCTCTCCTCTCTCTGGTAGGTAAGGAAGTAAATGAGGAAGAAGAAGATGGTAAATGAAGAGAGAGAAAGGAGAGGGGGTAATAAATATGAATGGTGGTGGTAGGTAGGGGGTTCATCCATGGGTTCATCATGAACCCAATCAAAACCAAGCCAAGCCTAACCAACCAACCCGAACCAGAAATAAACCAAGCCAAGAAGGAAATCATGCAATACAAGAATAAAATACGTACACGTATTCCAAGAATACGTAATACGGACCACAGGCATTACAACTCTATTATCCTTAAAAGAATTCCGTCCTCGAAATTTAATCAAGAGGCTAGAGGAGCAATGACAAGCCATATTAATCACGTGCAAGCTATAACTAGGCAGACAATCACTCATTCAAGCAAGGAATCGAAGGCATGAGGCATAAGAAAGATATTATACCTCACGAGTCAAACAAGTCGGGATATCGCTATCGGATATCATCCTCACGCTCCCACGTTGACTCCCCCAAAGAGTGATGACCCCAAGCAACTCGGACTAACTTGATAGTCTTGTTCTTGAGGATCTTCTCTCTTCGGTCCAATATAGACACGGGCCTCTCCTCATACGAAAGGTTGGTACCAACAACCAATTTCGAATGATCCAGGATGTGGCTCGGGTCCGGGATATACCGTCGTAATTGGGATACATGGAACACGTCATGCACCTCGCTTAGCGACGGCAGAAGAGCGAGACGATAGGATACATCTTCTACTCGCTCCAGAATGTCAAACGGTCCTATATACCTAGGACTAAGCTTCGCCCGTACGCCAAAACGAATGACGCTACGGTTAGGCAAAATCCTCAGGAATACATGATCGGCGACCGAAAACTCGAGAGGGCGCCGACGAGAATCGGCCCAATGACGCTGGCGATCTTGGGTAACTCGAAGATGATCTCGAACTCTCCTGACCACTTCAACTGTCTGGGCAATCATTTCTGGACCGAACATCTGTCTCTCTCCAACATCATCCCAGGCTAGCGGAGATCTGCACTTCCTGCCATAAAGTGCCTCGAACGGTGCCATCTGGATACTGGCCTGGAAACTATTGTTGTACGAGAATTCCACCAGGTGCAAGTGATCTTCCCATGAACCACCAAGGTCAAGTGTACAAGATCTCAACATGTCTTCAAGGGTCTGGATCGTGCGCTCCGACTGGCCATCTGTCTGCGGGTGATATGCTGAACTAAACTGGAGATGAGTCTCCAAACTCTCTTGCAAGCTACGCCAAAAGTGCGACGTAAATCTGGAATCTCGGTCCGAGGTGATACTGACTGGCACTCCGTGCAATCTGACAATCTGCCGAAGATACACCTCCGCTAACTGAGCCGTCGATTGACCCACTCTGAACGGGAGAAAGTGAGCCACTTTCGTGAGCCGGTCTATGATAACCCAAATAGCGTCTCTGCCTGCCAGGGATCTAGGCAATCCAGTCACAAAATTATGGTTATATGCTCCCATTTCCATTCTGGAATCGGTAAGGGCTGAAGAAGTCCAGCCGGTCTCTGATGTTCGGCCTTAACTTATTGGCAAACCAAACACTGAGAGACAAACCGAGCTATCTCCCGCTTCATACTATTCTACCAGAAATGTTGACGGATATCACGGTACATCTTTGTACTGCCAGGATGGATGGAATACTGCGAACTGTGCGCCTCTGACATGATCTCCTGCCTGATATCTCCACTGGGTACACAAAGACGCTTACCATGCCTAAGTGTACCATCCTCATGAATGCATAACTCTGGTCTTCGACCTGCCTCACACTCTGCTCTGAGTCGCTGAAGCTTGGAATCTGCTGACTGCGCCATCCGGATCCTCTCGACTATAGTGGACTGAACTTGCATACTGGCCATCAATGCTACACTGGAAGGGAGAACAACTTCAATACCCATCTTCTGAAGATCCGCTAACAGCTCTGCTTGCGCTGTTAGGAAATAAGCTCCGGCTCTCCTGCTCAATGCATCTGCAACGACGTTGGCCTTCCCAGGATGATACTGCAAGTTGACATCATAATCCACAAGAAGCTCCAGCCACCTCCTCTGACGTATATTAAGATCCTTATGGGTGAAAACATACTTCAGGCTCTTGTGGTCGGTGAAAATCTCCACCCTGTCTCCATACAAGTAGTGCCTCCACAACTTAAGTGCAAACACCACTGCTGCCAGCTCCAAGTCATGGGTTGGGTAATTTCTCTCATGATCACGAAGTTGTCGTGAAGCATAAGCTATTACCTTCCCATGCTGCATCAGAACACATCCTAAACCTCTGCCTGAAGCATCACAGTACACTGATAATCCTTCAGTCCCATCTGAAAGCGTGAGAATAGGAGCCGTTATCAAGCCTCGCTTCAACTGATCAAAATAACTCTGACACTCTGCTGTCCAAGCAAACTGCGCATCCTTGGGGGTCAACTGGGTCAATGGCGCTGAAATTCGAGCAAAGTCTGAAACAAATTGCCGGTAGTAGCCGGCCAATCCAAGAAAACTGTAAACTTCTACAACGGTGCCGGGTACGTACTAGCCATGACTCAATAGCCACAATCTTCTGGGGATCCACTTCTACTCCTCCTCTGGTGATGATATGACCCAAGTACAAAATACGGTCGAGCCAGAACTCGCATTTACTAAACTTGGCATACAACTGGTGTTCCCTGAGAATCTGAAGAACTATACGGAGATGCTGCTCATGCTCTGCCTCACTCTTGCTGTAGACCAGGATGTCATCCAAGAACACAATCACAAACTGATCCAAGTAAGGCATAAAGATGCGATTCATGAGGTCCATGAATATTGTCGGCGCATTGGTTGCTCCAAAAGGCATAACAAGGAACTCCCAATGCCCATACCTCGATCTAAAAGCTGTCTTCGGGATGTCCTGCTCTCTGACTCTGATCTGATGATATCCTGACCGCAAATCAATCTTCGAGAATACTGATGCCCCCTTGAGTTGATCAAACAAGTCATCTATCCTTGGGAGAAGATATCTGTTCTTGATTGTCACTGAATTCAAGGTACGATAATCAACACATAACCTGGATGTACCATCCTTTTTCACAAGAAGCATCGGGGCTTCCCAAGGCGATCCACTAGCACGAATGAATCCCTTGGTTCTGAGTTCTTCAATCATCTTGTACAATATCTCTAACTCTGAAGGCGCCATCCTGTAGACTCTCTCTGACACTGGGGCTGTTCCGGGAATCAAGTCTATAGTGAACTCGATCTCCCGCTCCGGACGCATACCTGGAAGTTCTTCTGGGAAAACATCTGGATACTCCTCGACTATCCGGGGTAACTGAACTGCTGCTACTGCCATCTGCAATGCTGGAGGAGAAGGCTCAACTGCGCCTCTGAAAAATAAAAACTCTGGCTCTCCTGGAATGCTAAAAACAACCCTACCAATATGGCAGTCTATTCTAGCATACTGGTTTCTCAACCAATCCATCCCTAGGACCATATCATAATCGGCCATCGGAAACTCTATCAATCTAGCGGGGAACTCTCTACCGCTAACTACGATCCGACACGAGGAAAACACTCTATCTACTCCCACAAGTCCGTTACCAGTAAGTATATTGAGCCTTACTGATAATGACTCGGGCTCCAGTCCTATCCGTGTCGCGAATCGTGCAGACATAAATGAATGCGATGCACCAGAATCAAATAAAGCTGAAGCTGGAAAGGAGTTGACGAGAAAATTACCTGCCACTACCTCTCCTGGTGCTAATCCTTCCTCCACGGTCATCACCATAGCATGACCATGCCCTCGGGGTGCTGGTCCCCTCTGTTGAAATCCTCGCTGCCTATTCTGACTCTAGGCCTGGGCTTGAACATGCTGCTGGGGGTTCTGCTGCTGGAACATCTGGGACTGAGGCGGCAAGGGCCTCGGTAATGGATACTGCTGCTGCTGCTGGACCGGTACTGGTCCTCTCACCGAAGAGCTGAAAAGGTTAGACGATGATGAGCCACCCCTATTCGGGCATGATCCAACCCTATGGTCTGCTGCTCCACAAGCCAGACACAATTCCTGTGCCCTGCGACAGTCTGCCACTACATGGCCTGGCTTCCCACAATGAGAACATCCCACTGCGGAAGGCTGCTTCTGCTTCTGCTGCTGCTGAGGGTACGTCGGGGTGGAATGCTGGACCGACGTTACTGAGGCCGTCCGCCTCGGAGCTCCAATAGTCAAGGCCCAGGTTGTCGGGGCTGGTGCTGAAGACTGATTCATCTGGCCGTGAGATCTCTTTCGACCTCCGGCCCTATCCACGATCCTCTGGGAGGTATACTCATGCCTCCTAGCTGCTCTCAAGACTGCATCAAAAGTCTGATGCTCAAACTGCTCAACTGCCAACAAGATCTCCAGGTGAAGTCCCTGCTGGAACCGCTGGGCTCTATCATACTCGGTTGCCACCAAAGTGGGAGCAAACCGACTGAGTCTAGAAAATTCGACCGTATATCCGTCGACCGTCCTGCCTCCTTGCTTCAGATTGGTAAACCTCGTCTGCAGATCATACCGAGCCACGGCATCAAAATACTTGGTCTGGAATCTCTCTCTGAATACTGCCCAAGCAATGGGTGCTACTACTCCAACGGCCTGAGCCGCCCACCAGCTGCGGGCAAGATCTAACAACTGCAGGCGCACAACGGCCACCTTCTCGTTCTCTGGGGTCCTGGCTGCTTCTAGAATCACTTCTGTGTCCTGAAGCCATGCATCTGCCACGATAGCATCTTCACTACCGTCGAAGAATGGAGGGTTCAAGCGCTTGAAGCTGTTGGCCGCGCTGTTATCCTGATGACCTCCTCTGGTCAAAGTATCTGCCACTGCCTGTTGTAAGGCATCTCCACGACGATCTTGAGAAGCTATCAAGGTCCTGACGAGACCTACCAAAGTGCCATCATCAGGCTCGATAGGCTGAACTGGCTGGACTGGTGGCTCTTCTTCCATAGGCTCGACTCTGGAGGCTACTCCGGAGTGCTGGGCTTGATCTCCAGGTTGTTACTGGTCCGCGGGAGGTGCTCCGTCTTGCTGGTCGGTAGGACCACGAACAATACTGCTGAAGAAGATGACATAGGGAACAATAAGGAAGGACCAGGATAGATCAACGATACAAGCATATGATCAGGACAAGAATCCATGGATTCAGAAGATATGAGCAGAGATCAAGGGCGAATATTGATTGAGACATCTATTCGGTAAACCCTCACATATCTTGATTTACAAGACCTGCATGGGCCACCACTTAAACCATGTCTCGCCCCAGAACCAGAATACTAGAGAGCGGGGCAGACATAGCCAGCTACGTATATTGAAATGGATTCCATCTCGCTACACGGTCACGGCAGTCTAGATACATGAGGGTTTGTCTACAAGCCAACAGTCTCTTAAGGTCGTGAACAAGCCTAGTGTCTCAATCACAAGCAAGTAAGTAAATGTTACAAGATGTATGATCATTAAATATACAATAATAAGGCGTTCCAAATATTACATATTCAGTTGATCATGAAGCTAGTCGTTACAAAATGTCAGGACTAGCAAGTGTTTAGTCATACATGATCAACCCTAGGATCTGTTAATCATGTTACAGCCCGTAGGCAGACAGTAAGTAAAGTGCAATCGAGCTAAACAGGTGCTCGTCGGCTAAACGCCTCAAAAGAATATTTTTACAATAAAGTGGGAGATCAAAAATAAACCCACTCGTTGCCAGGGTTCCGTCTAGTGGCCACCATCTGGCTGGAAGGTCGGTAGATCCTCTGGAGCTGCTCCGAAATCTGGCCACACAAAACCAGCTGGGTCAGACCCCAGAAAGAGCAAGTGCCACAAAGGAAGCTTTACTTAGGAACTAAAACCAGCAATCAGCACAAGATATAAATAAAAGTAAGAACTGGAAATAAAGAAAATACATCAGGATGATATACGACGAGATAACTATAGAACTATTCAGATAACCAGGTTACAAACCGTAAACCAAACAAGGACCAGGGTTGTAACCCTTCGTCTGAACAAAACTTGGAATTCTCACCATTTATCAGTAAAATAAATACAAGCATTCTGGTCTTTCAATAATCTGGAACAGGATCAGGGCAAGACTAGACTGGTTATACTCCATCCAATCACTTCACGGCCAAACAAGAATTATGGCTTGATACTTTAACTAACTAGGGTTGTCACAAGCCTAATTACTAACAAGATGCAGTGAGATTACTCCACAGCCACAAGCCCTGCAGACCATCCAGGTTACCCGGGTTAAAAGAATTAGAGTTGAATTCAGATGGGTACATCGTCCAGGAAATGAATGTACCCTTAGGTAGCTTGAAGGGTACAACACATGACAGTGTGCTGGAAATGTGCCCTACTCGACGGCAGGCTACAGATCCCAAGGCGTGCCTAGGTGACGGGATTGCCTGTAGCTGGGAGATCTCTTTATGACTAATGTATTAATCTAGTTATTAGCCTTAGTCCATTTCAGTAGGTACTCCTGACCGTAGTACTCAGGAGTTCCCTCCTAGACATGATGCAAGACAGGACTGGATTATTTGTACAAGCACAATCATCCACGGTGTCCAAGATTAATTATACAGGTCATGTCATGTCAGGTAGCCGTCGCAACAGCTGATCAAGATATATCATGTCAGGTTATCATGTCAAGTGTACTAGTCAGGAGTGTGCCACGACGGGCCACTATCAGGTCATGTCAGGTTATTATGTCAGGAGTGCACCACTACGGGTCACTATCACGTCATGCTCAATTAGCAATTCCAAACATATCAAATGAATTCATGATTTCCAAGTTCAGGACAAAAGGCGTAAGGATATAAAATGGACATAAATATCTAATAAAATATCAATATACATATATAATAATAATAATAATAATAATAATAATAATATAACAAGATAGGGTACTGGAAGTCCATGCGGCTCAAGGGGAGTGAGTCCATGCGACTGGGACTGCACGCTCATGCGGCTCAGGGAGCCCAAGGCGCATGCGGCTGGAAAAGCAAGGGCTCATGCGGCTGGGATTAATCGGGATCATGCGGCCCGGACTCAGAAGTCTATGAGGCCAGGGTCTGGGGGGTTCTCATGCAGCTCGGGGATCAGGGCCTATGCGGCTGGCAAGGGTGATACATATGCGGCTGGAGGATGGATGGGCCTTATGCGGCCCAAAACAGTAGCGCATATACTGCTGGGTGCGAAGGAACTCATGCGGCTGAAGGATAGCCGCATGAAGTTCATGCAACTCAAGATAACCGGGGCTCATGCGGCTCAATTAGAAAGGGTCTTTATGTGGCTGGGTCGAACTCAAGTCCATGCGGCTCACAAAGCAAAACCCATGCGGCCCGGGGACAAAGGACCATGCGGCCCGCGGAGTAGAGCCCCATGTGGCTGGAACTAACTTGCCGTATGAATATTCATGCGGTCAAGTGCTGCCATGCGGCTCAATGGACTGTGCTTCTTCCCCAAATTCCCGAGAAGAAGTACACCATAAACATGGCTTCCAAGCTGCATAACTCTATCATCCGGAGCCCAAATCCGAACTTCCTTAGGTCAAAATAGGGTAGAACGAGCTACTCAACAACATGGAACCATCAAAACTTAAAAATAACAAGATTAAATAGATCAAAACCCAAGAATCCAAAAATAAAGTAAACTTAGATCTATAAGAATCTAGCCATGGAAATTAGAAATGTCAAGTACTAAAGTGTTTTAGAATGTAGTAAGGAAGAGAATAAAGTAATAAAAGTTGAGTTCCTCCATGAAGCAAGTTGCACTTGCCTAGATCTCTCTCTCCTCTTTCTGGTTGGTAAGGAAGTAAATGAGGAAGAAGAAGATGGTAAATGAAGAGAGATAAATGAGAGGGGGTAATAAATATGAATGGTGGTGGTAGGTAGGGGGTTCATCCATGGGTTCATCATGAACCCAATCAAAACCAAGCCAAGCCGAACCAACCAACCCGAACCAGGAATAAACCAAGCCAAAAAGGAAATCATGCAATACAAGAATAAAATACGTACACGTATTCCAAGAATACGTAATACGGACCACAGGCATTACAAGTGAGGATCATGGAGTTGGCACGAACCTAAGTATTCGACTTGCTACCGATACGGGCGGTTCGTGTGTCGGTTCATTTATGGGTTAGCGGAGTCTAGATAGCGACTTGCATAGAGATATGGATCGCCAAGTCATGGATATGATTTGTGTGGTACATGGGTAGAGAAAACTATTGGGACGTATGAGCTAGCCCACAGCCTTCTAGTTGGCCGGTTATGGGTTCATGGTTTCCCTGTTATGGGTGTATCGCTAGAGGATATATCCATTGCACGGCCCTGACCACGCATCAGATACGGTCAGGAGGTATGCTAGTGATGCAAAGTATGGACTAGGGGAAATATCGATTGCACGACCCTGACCATGCGTCAGATATGGTCAGAGACGTATACTAGTTCATGCGAAAGCCTCTAGCGGATGATATACTTTATTTCTACCCACTTATACATTCCAGTATAGTTTTCGACTTGTATTACACCTAGATGGTTAGGTTCCATTGTGTTGGAGTGTGTGGCCTTTCCTTTGTCATGTTTCATTTACAGTTCATTATGGTATTATTTTTATGTATCTTGTTACGTCCCTCTGAGGACCTGGTTATCTCGCCAGGTGTGTGCTCTTGTCTTTCGCATGTGCTCTAGTTCTAGCCGTGACTATCTTTATTTCTTCGAGGATGATTGCACTTGGATCGTCTTCGCTTCGCTCGCCAAATTTATTTCTTTTCTTAGGTATTTTTCTTTACTTGTTGGTAGTGGATTTGTCTCCGCCCAACATATTGTATCATGACAATTCTTAGTTGATTATATGATATCTTTTATTCGTTTATTTGTGTGGATGAGATTAGTTATGGTTATACTGTATTTTTACAGCTTATGTATTCATACGAGATTTTCATATATTGGAGTGTACTTCGTATGTATACAGCTGGCATATCTACGTTCCTAGTCCTACGTATTTTGGGACCGGGGTATTACACCCCTTATTTTTCCATGCTAAGAACAAAAACCTGGCCCTCCCTTCCTTCCGATCACGTCCAACTTTACCAACACATAATACACATCCCGCCACCTTCGATAACGGCCACCGCTGTGCCCACCAGCCCCTCTTCTAGTACCACACAGACCACCATTCATCCCAACAACAGACCAGTGTAGTGGTCCCTGTGCTGGTGTCACAACATCATCTTCATATCAGTCGTATGTCCGGCCTACCTCGGGTCCGACCCTGGGCGGCTGTTTTCTTAACTACATTCAACTTTTCATCTAGTCTTTACACTATTACACATCATCATGTCCGACATGCCGAAACGATTCCAACCAACACCCATCCGTTGTGTCCAACAACCTGGACACAGGACACCAATATTCAAAAACCAAACCCAAAAGGACTAACCGTAACCTTCCTCGACTCGCCAACCCCTCCACCGTTGCGCCGTCAGGCCACTCGTCCAGCGCGCGACTGTGCCCTCGGCAGCGCTAAGAGCGTGCGCCTCCGTCGAGCAGGAGTCCCACCATGCCTGAGCCATAGTCTCCCGCGTGTGTCTTCTCCACGGCGTCACCGATCTCTACCGAGACGACCAGATCTGAACGGACCGCCGCTCTCCGGTACCGTTCCCGCACCACCGCAGGCCGCGGTATCGACAGAGGCTGTCCGTGCCTCCGCGCCTCGACCAAGCGGAGACAACCGCGGCTGCAGACTCTCGACCCGTCCGGCGACCCGCGCCTCACCCTCATCTTCTCCGCCATCTCCTCGACCCTCCTCGATGTCGTACACCGAGCAAGCCATCACGAACGCAGCCGACGCCTCCGTATCCGGCCGCCGCGACAAAGTCGTCGGCGCCGCCTTGAGCCATGAAACCCTCGACGAGCTCTTCTCCCTCTGCCACGGCATCGAGACCACCGGAAAGCCTCGAAGATTCCACCCCGCACTACCAACTCCCCATCCAGGTCTCCTCCTCTTCATGGTCACCTTCGTCCGCGACCACTCGCCCGATCTCGTCGGAGAAGCGACCAGCACCCTCCGCCTCATCTCGCCGGCATAGCCGACGGTGAGCTTTTGGTGGCCGGCCGCTCCTCTCCTCCAGTGACCAGCACCGTCGCGCCGAATAGACGGACCTCTGGTGCGGCTTTCACTTCTTTTCTCTCTCTCTTTCCAATTCTATTCCTTTCCCTTTTCTTATAGTTAAAAATCTCTTTTCCATGTATGGGAAAGAGTGCAGACAACAAAGAAAGTTGTCATTCATCATTATTAATCTATTATTAAATTTATTTAAATATCAATATGTATATATATGTGTTAGTATATATACATGTATATACATATAGTATAATACAAAGACTCTAATTATTATTATTACTATCACCATTGGTTTATTAGTTTTTATTTATTATTAATATATGTTTCAAATATCTCTAAACTATACTACTGTATTATTTTTAGGGTATTTTAAATATGGTTGTTGACTTTAAAAACTATATATATATATATATATATATATATATATAGTATTCTAGATATTTTCCAAAGATGGTTTGACCAAAAATATATATATAGATATTTGACAAAAAATAATTTTAGCCATAAAAACAACTTTCTAGATTTTCAAATGTTTATCTAAAAATTAAATTTGACTAATAAAATTATAGTTTTTTTTATAAATAATTTTCTAAAGTAAAGTAATATTTACGGTTTTTCTTTGATTATAAATTATTGATCATGACTAATTGTACTTCTATATTTCTTGCAATTCTGAATTTCTACATATCGACCCTAGGCTAACGAGACTATTCTGAACCCGATGGGATTGTCGATTTTACCAGCTAAGGATCTCAGGCAAGTACACTTTCTGATTGCTTTTCGATTCATAGTAGTTTTTATATTTCATGTTCATACATATGTCATGCTACTTGTTGACACGCTCGTCACACGGAGTAGTCGGGAAGAGAATTATCTTAGTAGACATATGGACTACCCAGAACTATCCCCCGTGTCTTTCGTAGAGAATAACAGCTGCACACAACACGTGCAGGGTACCGGATTTACCCTTAGCCTTTTACATGTCGAAACGGATATTTTAAATCACATAGATAGTTGTATTTTATTTGTTTTTCTTGTCTTCTTCACCGCCTGCCTTGTCATCAGTCACTTTCTAGTTTTCATATCTCATATATTATTTTCATGTCTTGTTAATTCTATTATGTTTTTGTATTGCCGTCGGTTTGTGTGCTTGTTCCATTCCTGACTGGAAACCAATATTTTTCAGGTTAGCCGGGGATTCACTTAGGCTTGGGAGATACGGGTGTACATGCTGACATAAACCTAGAAATAGATAGCAGTGGTGTTATTTTCATTAAATATGTAAGAACATTATATTTTTCTTTCCAATACAAATCTTGTAAATGTTGTACCAAATTTTAGAAATATGAATGAGCAATAAATATTATTTTCTGATTTTGAGCATCTTGGCCGTAACAGTGTTCTACCGTCGACTCTACGGCGTAGGCTGGCTTGGACACATCTCATATCCGGAAAAGCGGGTACGGGTCGTGACAGATCGAACCCATCAATTGCATAGATCGACACCCAAGAATTTGTGAACGGCAGCCTCGACTGAGTAGCAATCATATTTCCAGAGAGGAAGCGACGTCGATCTGAAATTCCAGAGCGAGAATACTTAGTTCGATCGCGATCGAAGAGACAGAAGAGAGAAAGGGATCAGAATCGAAATCACCGAGCGTCAAACGTCTAGATTGGAAGAAGCTCGATCACACGGGGGAGGTCACCATGTCGACGAAGGATCCTCGTACCATAGAATAGTCGGAGGAGGCGAATTCATCGGTAATGAAATACCGCACATCGTGGAGAGGTCACGTGCGCCGCCTGGGCAACGCCTTGCCATTGGGAGCAATGGTCTTCCTCTGTCGTCGATGATAAATCTTCTGCCATGTCCGATTTGAGAATCCTAGGGTTAGGGTTTCTATATTTTGGGGGAAAAGAACAGAGAAAGTGCTAAGCTCGATTTCCACAGAGGAGAATAGAGAATGAATCTGATATTCTCTCTCCTCAGCAACTTAAATAGGAAAATAAAAGTAAATAGAAATTTGCAAACTGACCCACAACAATTGGGTATTTGTAGATCACCCCTAAAAGTTGTTAGGATCTTGGGGGACCACTCTAGTTAGTTATTAACCAACTAGCTGTTCACAATCCACTAATAATTAATTAAAAACTTACTCCAGAAATAAATACTTTAAATATTATAAATATGGAAAACAATTAAATTTATTGGAATATTCAAAATTTATTAAAATTGGAAAAGTGGGGTTACAGACAGTCTAGACGATAATAAGCTTTTTCCATGTCTATCTTGATGGCGACGTTCCCCCTAGACGGGAACTTCATGCAAGTAATCATATCATGTGCGAGCAGGATGTTGTCGATGATGTTCCGCCACGGGACGAAGCCACTTTGTTCCTCGGATATAATCTTGGGAAGAAGTGTGGATGTACGGTTCGCGATGATCTTGGAGATGATTTTATTGGTGAAGGTGCACAGGTTGATAGGTCTGAAGTCTTTGAAGGTCTCCGAGTTATCTTTTTTTAGGATTAAGATAAGGTTGGGGCGGAAGATGGCTTTCGGGTAGCATGCGCCTTGAAAGAAAGCCACAGTGGCCTCATGAAAGTCGGATTCGATGATGTCCCAAAAAGAGCGGAAGAGCACTCCGGAGAAACCATCCGGTCCTAGAGCGTTGTGCTCGTTAAGGGCCCAGACAGCGGACTTGACTTCCTCTTTGGTGGGGGGAGGAGCAGTTCGTTCTCACACTCCGTAATCAAGCTGGAGACCTTCGCCAAGAACACTTCGTCCTTAACGACAACCTCTTTGGAGAATAATTTGGTGTAAAAATTAGCGGCAGCCGCGTTGATGCTCCTCCGGTCTTTGACGATTGTGCCGTTCTCGTCGATAATCTGGTGCAAGTTGAGCTGATTCCTACGAACTTTGACACAGGCGTGAAAGAAGCCAGAATTTTAATTACCCTCGGCATCCCAGGTCAATCTGGCTTTCTGCTTCCAGAATTCTGTCTCGACCTTTAGCCGAGACTTAAGGAGTGCTTTGGTTAGGTTGAGAGTGGCACGGGCCTCCGACGATCTATCCGAGGTGAAGGTGATCTCGGCCCGAATGACGTCGTCCTCCGCCGTCTTAATCGCTTGGAAAATATTGTTGAAAGCGAGTTTGCTCTAGGTCGACAGTGCACCCCTAGTAAATTTGAGCTTGACTGCTACACGGACAAGGGGATCGGGGTTGCTAGTCGACCCCCAGGCGGAGGCGACGATGTTCTTGAATTGAGGGTGAGAGCTGCAGAAATCCAGGAAGCGAAAATGTTTCCTTATCCGTCCAGAGTTGCTGCTGATCTCAATCAGGAGGGGGAATGATCTGACTCGGTGGTGTTGAGGTGGGGGAGGTTAGAGATGAGGTCCATGTCAGCCCAATGATTATCGACCAAAGCTTGGTCCAGGCGCGAGTATTGCCTACGGACGCATTCCTGCATGTTACACTAGGTGAAAGCGTTACTAGAGAACGCGAGGGGAGACAAGTGGGCATTAAAGATAAAGGTGTTGAAGTCATTCATGGACGGCTGGAGTGGTAGGAGGCCGCCTGACTTTTCCTCTCTGAGCGAAATGGTTTTGAAATCTCCGCAACAGAGCCACGGGAGGTTATTGTGGAGGGTGCGGGTCTCCATTATGATGTCCCACAGCATCTTGCGTTCGACGAGATCACAGCTGCCTTGGACTGCTGAGACGAGGGAACGAGACATAAGAGAGGGGTGCTCTACCCAGCAGGATAGCGTCTGTTTTGAGTCATTGACGATACCGAATTTGCATTCGACGGTGAAGAGGATCCATATGTCGTGGCGTCCGGCGACCGCGAAGTCGAGTTGAAGCTGGATGGATTTGAGTTTTTTTTGAAGGATTTTCGGTTCGATGACAACTAAAATATCGACCCAGTAGATTTTCTTAAGGCTGATTATTCTTCTCAAGGTAGGTTTATTGGCCAGTCCTCTCATATTCCATGAGAGAATGTTAAGCATTGGGGTAGTTTTGGAGGGGGTGGGTGTTGAGCTTTGTGGCTGACCTAGTGGTCATGACCGTGGGCTCAAGGGCTTGTTTATTCTTCTTGTTGTTTGAGGTTTTGGTGGCTCTCGAGGATTTAGCTATGTCTTTGTAGGCCGACTCAGACGAGTCACGAGCAATGCTGCCAGTTGTCCCCGCCGGGGGGAGACACCTTCCTTTTCAAACTCTGCCAGAGCGCAGAGAGGATTGCAGCGGTCCAAGAACCCGGCTTCCAAGGTTTGCTAAAGCCTGTATACTGGGACAACGCCCAACGACACCAGGTCGAATTCAGGAACGTATCCGGGTACGATGGAGTGGTTTGCGGATGTAGGATGGATGATCAAGGCCAGCTTGTTCTTTCTATTGCCTGTCGATGGGGCAGCAATGTGCGAGAGCTCATATATGGACTTCTCTCACTCAGCTGGAGGGGTTTCATCGGGAAGGGTGCTATTCCGGAAGATGTCAGGCGGTGTGGAGGTGAGGATGTCGTACTTGTTATTGAGAAGGATGGCTGGGGGGTGCCAGTCGGGGGGGAGGGGATCGGGGGCTGGAGGAGCCATCGCTGTCAGCAAAGTATGAGTGGGAGTTGGGGAGGGTGTCACGCCCCAGAACCAGAATACTGAAGAACGAGGACGTGCACAGCCAGCTACGTATAACGGAACAGCAACCATCCCGCTATACGGTCACGGCTGTCTAGCTATGTGAGGGTACGCTACAACCATCAGTCTCTTAGGGTCAAATCAAGCTATTGCCTCAATCTCAACAAGTAATGATAGTAACAAGATATTAGAGCATCAAATATATATATATAAGGCGTCCCAAATATTACATATTGGATGATCATAAAGCTAGTCGTACAAAATGATAGGACTAGCAAGAGTTAGGTCATACATGATCAACCTCGAGTTGCCAATCATGATTACAGCCCGTAGGCAGACAGAAAGTAAAGTGCATCGAGCTAACATGTGCTCGTCGGCTAAACGCCTTAAAAGAATATCAGTTAACAATACAGTGGGAGAAACAAAAAGAGAAAACCCACTGGTTGCCCGGGTTCCGTCTAGTGTTCACCATCGGGCTGGAAAGCAGGTAGATCCTTTGCTGCTGCTCCGGTATCTGGCCATACAAAACCAGCTGGGTCAGACCCTAGAAAGAGCAAGTGCCACAAAGGAGGCCACGAAATAAGAACAAAAGCCAGCAATCAGCACAATAATATAATTACATAACAAGAGACAGTAGTTTAAGAAAAGGCATGATAGTTAGATATAAAAGACAAATCTTGTACAGAATCGATAAAAGACAGAATATATGGAAAGGCATGACAGAATGATATACGATGAGATGACCATGGGACTATTCAGATAGCCAGGTTACAACCCGTAAACCAAACAAGGATCGGGGTTGTAACCCTTCGTCTGAACGGAACTTGGTTTCTCCCACCATTTATCGGCAAGATAAAATACGCGAATTCAAGACTTGCAATTAAACATGATTAAGGTAAAGCACGAGTAATCATATCATGTCATGACCTTGCACAGGATCAGGACAGGACAAGAGGGGCTAGACTCCATCCAATCAATCACGGCCAAGCAAGTACTACGGCTTACTACTTTAACTAACTAGGGTTATCACAGACCTGATTACTAACAAGATGCAATGAGAATTCCAAGTCCGGTTACCTGTTTGTTACTACCTGAATGCTCCCAGCAAGAAAAGGAAAAGATAGCATGATATAGCAGACACACTGTAGTAAGATACATGTGTCCTAAGGTACCACGCTCGACGGCGGGCTGGAAGTGCGGTCATCTCGACGGATAGCAACAAATCCCATGTATATATATATAAGGCCGGGACCAAAGGGCAACAGGTAACTGGGAAATTCTCCATGAACTAATTGATCAATCTAGTCATTAACCTAGCCAGATTCAGTATGAATCCCTGACCGTGGGAACCAGGGAGTCACGTCCTAGATATGATGCAAGACAATACGAGTGGATTGCACAAGCAAGCAGGAACACCCACGGTGTCAAGACAAGTCAAGCTAAGTTATTAAGTCATGTCAAGCCAGGAGTGCGCCGCCACGGGCCACTATCAAGTTATCAAGATAATTCATGTCAGGATACTTGTCAGGAGTGCGCCACGACGGGCCACTTATCAAGTCAGGTTGGTCATGTCAGGAGTGCACCATTACGGGTCACTGTCGTGTTATGCTAGTTCCTTGTCATACCGTACCATGTACAATAGTTATTCCAACATATTAAGTAAAATCAAGTTCATGACAAAAGGCGTAAGGATATAAAATGGGCGTAAAATACCTAATAAAATACTAATATAAAATAGGACTATAGAAGAGCCAAGCTTAAAGAAAATAAAACCAAATCTCCAAGAGCCAATGGTTTGCGCAAGGGGTCAGGGGGTTGGATTGCGCAGGAGTCAAGTGCGCCAGGAGGCCAACTGCGCAGGATGAGCTGCGCAGGGTACCAACTGCGCAGGAGTGAGCTGCACAAGGTACCAACTGCGCAGGAGTGGATGGCGCAGCAGATGGATTGTGCTGGATCAGGTTGTGCAGGAATAGATGGCGCAGGGTCAGATTGCGCATGAGATAGATTGCGCAGAAGTGGACTGCGCAGGAGCAGATTGCGCATGAGCAGACTGTGCATGGGTAGACTGTGCATGGGCAGACTGCGCATGAATCCATGCGCAGTCGGGTTGAGCGCAGTTCACCAAGGGGCAAGCTGCGCGGTCGGCGCTGCGCTAAAGAGCGCTGGCCGAGGGGGATGCGCAATCCAGCACTGTGCTAAAGAGCGCAGGCTGCAGGCTGCAACTCCAGGCCGAGAAGAACACCAAGAACACCAAAAATTCAAATTTTCATATCTTTGTCAAATCAAAGCCAAATCTAAATTTTCAAAGGTCTAACTTGAGTAAAATTGAATTCTCTTCCACATGGAAGCATCAAAACCCACAAAAATCCACCCAAAATAGATTAAAACTATGTAAATCCAAAAATAGTTAAAATCTAGATCTAGAACAATGGAAACTCCAAATCATAAAATGTCAAGTTCTAATGTTGATCTCCATGGCCTAATCTAGCTAATGGACAAATAAAAAGTGGTTCTCATATGGTGGCAAGGTGCACTTGCCTAATGGGTTGGAGAGTTGTGTGGAGGAAGAAGAAGAAGAATTAATGGAGGAAAATAATGAGGAGAGAGAGTGTTAGGTGGGGATTTTAATGGGAGAGGATAAGTTATGTTGAGGGTGGAGGTTAGCTAAGATGGTCCAATGCATAATAAACCAAACCAATCCAATTCCTATCCAAATAAAACCAAGCTCCATTAATCAGAATTAATCCAGGAATGATAAATGACAATTAAACTACAATGCTAAGTATGAAATATACCACAACTTAACTGGTCAAGAAAAATAAAAAATACTGGTCAGAAATATGATCACGTATAAAATATGTATCACGAATTTCGGGGCACTACATCCTACCCGCCTTAAAATAATTCCGTCCTCGGAATTTAATCAAGAGGATAGAGATGTCGGGACAGCTATACTACCGCAAGCAATCTATGCTACCAATCAACCATACAATCATACATGTAAGCAAGGAATCGAAGTGCAAGGCATAAGGAAGATATTACACCTCACGAGCCAAACCGATTGGGATAACGTGATCGGATATCATCCTCACACTCCCATGTTTGACTCTCCAAGGAGCGACGAACTCAAGCAACATGGACTTAACTGATAGTCTTGCGCTTGAGGTCTCTCTCTTTGGTCAAACAGGGACACAGGCCTCTTCTCATACGAAAAAGGTTGGTACTAATAACCGTTTTCGAATGATCTAGGACATGGCTCGGGTCCAGGATATACCGTTGTAGTTATGACACATGGAACATGACATGTGCCCTCATAACGACGGTAGAAAAGCAAGATGAGAGGACACATATACCTCTCGGCCGATTCTGGATCTGGGCCTGGGCCAGGGCGAACTGCTGAGGCCTCTGCTGCTGGAAGGCCTGGGCCTGAGTCGGCAATGGACCCGGGAACGGGAGCTGCTGTGGTTGGTGAACTGGAGCTGGTTCTGGTGCTGGTGCTGGTCCCATAACCGAGGGACTAGTTACTGTCGACGATGATCTGTTTCTGAACGGGCAAGATCCTATCATGTGGTCCGGTGCTCCACAAGCCAAGCACAACCCCTGTGCTCTACGGCATTCAGAAACAACGTGCCCTGGCTTCCCGTAATGAGTGCAGCCCATTGCGGAAGACTGCTTCTGCTTCCGTTGCTGGAGATAGATCTGGGCAGAATGCTGTAAGGAGGTGACCGAATCTGTCCTCGTACCTCCAATGGTCAAGGCCCTAGCTGCTGGGGCCGGTGCTGACGATTGGTTCATCTGGTCGTGAGACTGCTTCCGATCTCCGGTCCGGTCCGTTATCCTTCGGGAAGTGTACTCATGCCTCCTCGCTGCTCGCAAGACGGCATCAAAAGTTGTGTGCTCGAACTGCTCGACTGCCAATATGATTTCCAAATGGAGCCCCTACTGGAATCGCTGTGCTCTGTCTAGCTCAGTTGCCACCAAGGTGGGAGCAAACCGACTTAACCTTGAAAACTCGGCCGCATATCCGTCGACCGTCCTGCTCATCTGCCTGAGATTACTAAACCTGGTCTGCAGGTCATATCTAGCCACTGCATCGAAGTACTTGGTCTGGAACATATCACTGAATATCGCCCACATGACAGGCGTACCCAAACTCGCTGCTTGCATAGCCCACCAGCTGCGGGCTAGATCCAGTAACTGCAGGCGCACCACCGCCACCTTCTCTGCTTCAGGGGTCCTGGCTGCCTCTAAGATCACTTCAATATCCTGTAGCCAGGCATCTGCAGCAATAGCATCCTCGCTGCCGTCGAAGAAGGGAGGGTTCAGGCGCTTGAAATTGTTGACCGCACTGTTCCCTCGAGGACCACTTCTGTTCAGAGCTTCTTGTACTGCTTGCTACAAGGCATCACCTTGACGATACTGAGACGCAATCAACTCACGGATGAGCCCTATCAAGGCCCCATCCTCTGATCCTGCTGGCTGAACTGGCTGGACTGGGGGCACTGGTTCTCCAGGAGGTATGGCTCGGGAGGCGGCTGCTGAGGACTGATCTTGATCTTCTTGCTGTTGCTGGGCTGCTGGCTGAGCTCCTTCTGGCTGATCAACAGGAATGATGCCACTGAAGCAAATGACATCAGGGATATTAAGGAAGGACCAGGATGGAACAATGATGCAAGCATGTTATCAAGTTAGAAATCCAAGGATATAAGAATTACGAGTGGAGATCAAAGGCGAGTACAGATTGAGACATCTATTCGGTAAACCCTCACATTTCTTGATTGACAAGACCTGCATAGGCTACCACTTAAACCATGTCACGCCCCAGAACCAGAATACTGAAGAACGGGGACGTGCACAGCCAGCTACGTATAACGGAACGGCAACCATCCCGCTATACGGTCACGGCTGTCTAGCTATGTGAGGGTACGCTACAAACCATCAGTCTCTTAGGGTCAAATCAAGCTATTGCCTCAATCTCAACAAGTAATAATAGTAACAAGATATTAGAGCATCAAATATATATATATAAGGCGTCCCAAATATTACATATTGGATGATCATGAAGCTAGTCGTACAAAATGATAGGACTAGCAAGAGTTAGGTCATACATGATCAACCTTGAGTTGCCAATCATAATTACAGCCCGTAGGCAGACAGAAAGTAAAGTGCATCGAGCTAACAAGTGTTCGTCGGCTAAATGCCTCAAAAGAATATCAGTTAACAATACAGTGGGAGAAACAAAAAGAGAAAACCCACTCGTTGCCCGGGTTCCGTCTAGTGTTCACCATCGGGCTAGAAAGCAGGTAGATCCTTTGCTGTTGCTCCGGTATCTGGCCATACAAAACCAGCTGGGTCAGACCCCAGAAAGAGCAAGTGGCACAAAGGAGGCCACGAAATAAGAACAAAAGCCAGCAATCAGCACAATAATATAATTACATAACAAGAGACAGTAATTTAAGAAAAGGCATGATAGTTAGATATAAAAGACAAATCTTGTACAGAATCGATAAAAGACAGAACATATGGAAAGGCATGACAGGATGATATACGATGAGATGACCATAGGACTATTCAGATAGCCAGGTTACAACCCGTAAACCAAACAAGGACCGGGGTTGTAACCCTTCGTCTGAACGGAACTTGGTTTCTTCCACCATTTATCGGCAAGATAAAATACGCGAATTCAAGACTTGCAATTAAACATGATTAAGGTAAAGCACGAGTAATCATGTCATGTCATGACCTTGCACAGGATCAGGACAGGACAAGAGGGGCTAGACTCCATCCAATCAATCACGGCCAAGCAAGTACTACGGCTTACTACTTTAACTAACTAGGGTTATCACAGACCTGATTACTAACAAGATGCAATGAGAATTCCAAGTCCGGTTACCTGTTAGTTACTACCTGAATGCTCCCAGCAAGAAAAGGAAAAGATAGCATGATATAGCAGATACACTGTAGTAAGATACATGTGTCCTAAGGTACCACGCTCGACGGCGGGCTGGAAGTGCGCTCATCTCGACGGATAGCAACAAATCCCATGTATATATATATAAGGCCGGGACCAAAGGGCAACAGGTAACTGGGAAATTCTCCATGAACTAATTGATCAATCTAGTCATTAACCTAGCCAAATTCAGTATGAATCCCTGACCGTGGGAACCAGGGAGTCACGTCTTAGACATGATGCAAGACAATACGAATGGATTGCACAAGCAAGCAGGAACACCCACGGTGTCAAGACAAGTCAAGCTAAGTTATCAAGTCATGTCAAGTCAGGAGTGCGCCGCCACGGGCCACTATCAAGTTATTAAGATAATTTATGTCAGGATACTTGTCAGGAGTGCGCCACGACGGGCCACTTATCAAGTCAGGTTGGTCATGTCAGGAGTGCACCATTACGGGTCACTGTCGTGTTATGCTAGTTCCTTGTCATACCGTGCCATGTACAATAGTCATTCCAACATATTAAGTAAAATCAAGTTCATGACAAAAGGCGTAAGGATATAAAATGGGCGTAAAATACCTAATAAAATACTAATATAAAATAGGACTATAGAAGAGCCAAGCTTAAAGAAAATAAAACCAAATCTCCAAGAGCCAATGGTTTGCGCAAGGGGTCAGGGGGTTGGATTGCGCAGGAGTCAAGTGCGCCAGGAGGCCAACTGCGCAGGGTGAGCTGCGCAAGGTACCAACTGCGCAGGAGTGAGCTGCGCAAGGTACCAACTGCGCAGGAGTGGATGGCGCAGCAGATGGATTGCGCTGGATCAGGTTGCGCAGGAATGGATGGCGCAGGGTCAGATTACGCATGAAATGGATTGCGCAGAATTGGACTGCGCAGGAGCAGATTGCGCATGAGCAGACTGCGCATGGGCAGACTGCGCATGGGCAGACTGCGCATGAATCCATGCGCAGTCGGGTTGAGCGCAGTTCACCAAGGGGCAAGCTGCGCGGTCGGCGCTGCGCTAAAGAGCGCTGGCCGAGGGGGATGCGCAATCCAGCACTGCGCTAAAGAGCGCAGGCTGCAGGCTGCTACTCCAGGCCGAGAAGAACACCAAGAACACCAAAGATTCAAATTTTCATATCTTTGTCAAATCAAAGCCAAATCTAGATTTTCAAAGGTCTAACTTGAGTAAAATTAAATTCTCTTCCACATGGAAGCATCAAAACCCACAAAAATCCACCCAAAATAGATCAAAACTATGTAAATCCAAAAATAGTTAAAACCTAGATCTAGAACAATGGAAACTCCAAATCACAAAATGTCAAGTTCTAATATTGATCTCCATGGCCTAATCTAGCTAATGGACAAATAAAAAATGGTTCTCATATGGTGGCAAGGTGCACTTGCCTAATGGGTTGGAGAGTTGTGTGGAGGAAGAAGAAGAAGAATTAATGGAGGAAAATAATGAGGAGAGAGAGTGTTAGGTGGGGATTTTAATGGGGAAGGATAAGTTGTGTTGAGGGTGGAGGTTAGCTAAGATGGTCCAATGCATAATAAACCAAACCAATCCAATTCCTATCCAAATAAAACCAAGCTTCATTAATCAGAATTAATCCAGGAATGATAAATGACAATTAAACTACAATGCTAAGTATGAAATATACCACAACTTAACTGGTCAAGAAAAATAAAAAATACTGGTCAGAAATACGATCACGTATAAAATACGTATCACGAATTTCGGGGCACTACAGAGGGGAAGGATGGGAGAAGAGCAGGTGACTTGGTTTGCTTTCTGGGATTTTGACTAACGGGGAGATTTCTTCTTAAGCTCCGAGTTTGCCTTGAAGCAGTGTTTTATGAGATGTCCTCTAGTCTAACAATGCTTGCAGAAGATGATGTTGTTGTCATACTCCAGAGTCTGAAGGTGTGCCTGTCCTCCGAGGTCGATCTGTATAAGAGTGGGGGGATCCGACGATAGGTCGAGCTCCATGCAAATCTTCGTGTAGTTGCCTTTGGAGAGGGTGCGAGTTTCTTCAGCGATGGCCACCAAGGTACCGAAGGAGCTTGCGATTCTTTTAAGGCCTGTAGGGGCGAAGTATACAGGCGGAAGGTTCGGAAGGGTGATCCATGCCGTGATGATCGACGAGTCGACTTTAGGGTTGAATTCGGGGGACCATTTGGCAATCTTGACGCTGTGGGTACCTATGCTGGTGGTGCCTTTGGCCCAGACTAAAGAGTATTCGGGGTCGGAGGATAGGTAGAGTAGCATGTGTTTAGGGTCCAACGGTGCGACTTTGTAGGCAGAAGCCAGACCCCAGCCTGCAATAGCTTCTTTGGCATTGGTAATCTTGGGACATCTAGCGGGGAATTTCAACACGAAAGTCCTCCCAAAGCATTTTGATAATGAGGAAATCTCTGCGGAGGAGAATGGAATGCAGATGTTCTGACCGTCGATGGGGCACGAGATCTCAATTTCTGCAGGACTGTGTCCTCAGTCTGGGACGGATGCTGCGACCTACGGTCCGACCGCAGAATCGTTGCATAGGAAGGGGTCTTCGTTGCCCTTGAAGGTTGGAGATGTGACTGCTGCCTGGGAAGTAAGGGTGGAAGGAAGATTGATAGGGTGACTGCTGTACACAATGACAAGGGTGGCTCCTCAGAGAGCGTGCAGAAGGAGGGGGCCATGGATGTGGGCGCATAGCCTCCTTTCGCAGGTGCCAGGGTTTGGTGCCCCTCCGAAGGGTATACTTATACGACGGGATGGGAGCCTGGGGGTGCATGGATGCCGACGATGGGTGGCAGCTGGCGCATAGTTTCCTGCGCACGACTGTCAGCGATCTGAGAGGTGGGCACATGTGCTATGCCTAGCGGCAGGGGATTGGGCGCATGCTCGTCCTCCGGAATGTCGGAGTGGGCGCTTAGGCCTGCTTGGAGGGGCCCATGGTCTCTCCTATGGGAAGAGGCACATAACCCGCCTGCGCTGGGGGGCGCATGTTCGCCCTCAGGTGGAGCCAAGCCGCCGCTCAGGGACGTCGAAGTGGTGGCATAGCCTTGTGAGGGTGTAAAACCCTCTATTTTTTAAAAAATTATTATTTTTATTCTATTAGACTTAAAAATGAATTTATACAATTTATGGTTTTATTATTATTTTTTTAGAAGGACCTTAGACATTGTTAAATTTTTGGAACACAAGACTATCATGAATTTTAGCACGAAAAATGTAGCAATGTGCCTTGACTAGTACATCAGCCATGCCAGGGGAAGCCTAGCCATGGTGATGACCAAACTAGGAAGACCAGACAGAGTTGTGAATGGACTTATTTAAAGTATTTTTATTTAGATATTATTTTATATATTGATTTTAGATGATCCAGCTTGTCCAAACCTGTCCGAATTGGGCCGAACCACTTTAACCCATGTAGGTATGTGGTGTGACCAAGGTGGCCATGTAGACTTGTTTTATCTACGTAGAAATATTTTCTAAATTATTTAAGAATTTTATGTACAATTTCTAATTATTTAGTTATATGTACAATTATTGGTATTTTTATTATTAAATAATATTTTACAAGATTGTACATATTTCTGGACCCGGATAAGGATGTGTGGTACAGTTCACCCATTGGAGCAATTTTTATTAATTTATCATTATTAAATTTATTTTGTAGAGATTTATTAAATATGTTTATTCTATTAAGATATTATTATTACTTTGAGTGGATTTATTGTGAATAGAATTTATATGTACATGTAGATATGTTTAAGTATATATTCAATATTTGGTTAGATAATATTTAAATTATTATTTGGAGTTTTTAAATAGATTTTGGTGTATATATATATATATAAATAAATATATATAGGAGGATAATAATAAGATAAGAAAAAAAATATATAAAACATAGTGGGTGGTCGGGTGGGACCACGCACACATACGCATGCCTATGGGAATAAGCAGTAGCGGCCTAATGTGTTAGCGCGCCCCAAGGAATAAGGAGCAACACAAGCAGTAGCAACAATAGGGTCGACCCTCATTTTTTCCCCTCCAAACCTTTATATATATATAAGTATATACATCTAAGTTTTGAAAAAGAAAAAAAAAACTAACCCGAATCTTTCCTCATTCCTTCCACCCTCGTCCGCCTCTCCCCGGCAAGCGTGCCTAACCTCGCCGGAGTGACAGCAGTCCCGTCTTCCGGTTGTCACGACGACAACAACAACAATTTTTTACTTTAAGGTATCCCACTTCCCCGACCGATTCCTATGTCAATTCTACTCCGTTTTTAGATCCGCAAATTTGTGTAGAAAGCCCACATGACCCTCTTCGAGATCCCTAGGTGGATTTCGACATGGCCATCCAACTTGCTCGAAAAATCGAAGCAAAGTTGGAGAAAAACCACTTTTCTGAAATATTAAAAACTGTTGGAAAACACCAACTTGTTGGCCAATGTTCGTTCTGTACATTAAAATTTTATAGAAACTAATTAAAGACAGTCAAAGACAACATAACCGAAATTGTAACGCACCTTCTGGAATCACTTTTCATCTAGTATGTAGAAAGTTACACGTTGTTAAAGTTTTCCGAAAAAATTGTAAATTCTGTTTTCAAAAAGAAGAAAAATATTCCGATACGGCGTCCGTCCCGACAAACCGGGCGACGTGGTCGCGTACTATACACATCGAAAGGCGCGTATGGATGTTGTCGACATGTGGTAACTGACGGAACTCGATTTCGTTGCATGTGTGCGACGAAATCAGTGTGTATCCGTCGAGATACCCCGTATCGACCCTTTGCAAATTAAGTCACAACTTTGTGCACACTCATCAAATCGCGACGAAACTTGCACCATTGGACTCAAAATATTTTTCTGGTCCTGTGAGCCAAGTTTGGTTCAATTCTGAGAAGGTTGACTGGGACGCCATTTTGGTGGGCCCACAATCCCACTCAACGGGTGATTTTGTGCATGGCCCACCGGAATCCAAAATTGGACATACCGTTGGGTTTCTCTCATCAAAACAAATCCGTAGACATGTAGTTTGACGACTTTAGAGACCGTAGGTTCTGGCGCGTATTTCGGTACAAAGTGGGTCCAACGGCGGACATCGTTTTGATCCAAAATTACAATTTTGCCCCTGTTCCAGAATTTTACTTTTGGACAGGCATTTTCTAGACATATCTTTTATTCTAAACTCGTTCGTGATGTTTGTTGCAGCATCCGCAGTCATCTGCGAGATTTGGCTTTTATTGCTTTGTTTATTTTGCCGGTTTGAGCTACTGGATTATTCCCTTTTGCACATAACCTCAGGCAAGATACCTTGTCATCTTTACTGCTTACATTTAGTTACATTTTATTTCGTTTATTGTATCTATATTCTTTGTTTATTATTTTCTTTTTGCTTGTGGACCTAGAGTTAAGAGACTTCCGTCAATAGGATGCATGTCATTGACTTTGTCACGATTGTATCACGAGTTGAGTGTAAGTTGTGAGTATCATGTAGTGGTCACTTACGTGTTGGCTGATCACCCATGCGCATGCGTAGGAATAACTGTCAATAGATGCATGTTAGAAGACTTGACAGTTATCTATTATAAACCCGTATTGTGGAAACGACACGTGTTGGTGTGTCGTAGTTACGATGCATGTATAGTATCATTGGGGGGAGAGGACAGCTACTAGCATAGGGGCAACATTTACTTTTTACACATTTATGGGTGATAGTGACTCGGATGAGCACTACGTGCTGCCCGGCCGATAGTGTCTCGGATAAGCGCTACTTGACGTCCACTCTTTATTACTTGCTTGCGTGAATCCGTTATAGCCCCTGCGTAGAACGTTGTCCTCCAAATGCATATCACTTAGATGGTTAATTAGGAACACTGTTGTGTTGTAGTTTATAGTATTTTTACTTATGCAGTTATGATGGCATGTTCTTCCTGTATGTTGCTACGTCCCTCAGAGGAACTGGTTATCTCTCCAGGTGTGTGCTTACATGGTTTACTGCAGGTGTTCTAGCCAAGATTGTGGGCATCTCCATTTCTTCGAAGATAATCGCTCTTGGTTCATCTTGATGCTTTCATGGATCATTTTCTTGTATACTTTATCTCGTTTTGATAGTTGGTAGTGGACTTTGTCTCCATCCAACGATTGTACCATAAATATTCAAGTTGATTTTATACTATTATTCTTTCTATTGTGGATGCGATTTAGTTTGTCTTGGATTACTACATTTGACAGCTTATGTATACATACAAGGTTTCCATATATTGGAGCGTGTTTCGTAAGTATGCAGCTAGCATGATACGTATCTCGTCCCAAGTATTTTGGGACTGGGGCGTTACATGTTTTTTGTGGTGGCCCATGCAGGTCTAGTTTGTCACTTCGGTTACGTTACTTTACCGATGTGAGCCTGCAATATAGGATTAGAATATAGGAATCTCATCCATACAGCTTGACCTCTTCCCTTGGCTTCAAATTTTTGAACTCTCGATCGACCTCCTTGAATTGCATCTTGCTTGATTCCTTTCTACCGTTGATTCTTATTTTCATGCTTAGTGTCAACTAGGAAGATGACTACACTAGTATATGCTCATAGGTCAAACACATGGCTAGAATGGTTATATGGGCAATTGGAATACATTCAAGACTCTAATTGAGTTAAAAAAGGCTTTTTTTAAAAAAAAGACGTGTGATTTAATGATTAGTAATTTGTAAAGTTGGATATTACCAAGGAAAGTTTTAATCTTGAGATTTCTAAATAGTAAACACCATAGGATTGATACTGCAGGAAGGAAAAAAATAGCTAGAATCTTTCTACCATTGATTTAAGAAATTGATTGGACTTTTGAGATTTGAGATTTATGATTTATTGGGTTATAACTATACATCTTTGAGCAAATATAAAAATTGATTTGATCATTCGAGTTGTGATATTTATAATTTATTGGATTATAGTTATATACCTTTGAACGGTTATAAATTTGGTTTGAAAATGATCTTAGATTTCAAATGTGGTTGAAGAAATTATTTAAATTTGAGTCGTACAACTTGTGATTTTCGTGTTTAGAAAATTTTAAATTTTAAGTGGAAGTAATGATGGTGAATTTTGGTTTAAATTATTTGAAAGTTATGAAAAGATTTTGAAATTTTTATTTTTAAATTGTGTCCTATGATGGAGGATTTACAAATCTATTTAGATTTTGGTTTAAAAAAATAATTTTATGACTGATAAGATTATTTGAAAATTTAGTTTAATGAGGGATTGATAATATTAAAAATTTTGGGAGAATTTCGAAGGAGGTGATGGAAAGTTATTTTGATTGATTAAAGGAAGTTACCATTAAAAAGTTGTGATTTTGTTGGAATAACTTAGCATGAATAGAAGTTAAAATTGATTAGAGCATTGAGCTTAATTTTTGAGATTGTTTTTAATATGCTAAGAGTTTTCTTATGGGTTATTTAAAAATTTTAGAGTGTTAAATTTTTGATTGATTGTGAAATTTTTATGGATTCGTAAATTATGAACTCTTGAGTTAAATAGTTGAATTTAAACGTTAATTTTGGAATATGTTAGTAGTAACGTGATAAAATTTTGCTTTGAGATTTATGAGGGTGATTTAAATTTTTATGATAAAATTGAACGACTTGCAGTGAATACAATTTTTGGTGGGTTATTTTTCAAAGTTTATTTTTGAAACTTTTGGAGGAACTTGAGTTAAAATTTTAATGGTAGGCCCCAAGATAACGCTACTGAGTATTCCACACTAATTGCCATGTCACCCATGACCATGATAGTAGTATATACACAAGTATTGTTAGTCATCTACCCAGCTATGTGACTGTATTTTTACCTCGGCTTACTCGACCTTCCTTCAATTCTAGATCTTTTAATTGCGACCTTCTAACCCATTTGTAATTTGAATAATGATCTAATGGTTCCTTAACTGTTTCATCTAGAAGACTATCTTCTCTTCGGAATTGTGTTCCTAAACTATTTTTACTGGATTCTTTAATTAAGTTATTTCATGCTTTAACTTGATCTTCTTTATTTTTTGTGCATTAATTATCACCTCGTAAACTTTCACCTTCTATTTTTAATCTTTTGGCGTCCCTTACCGTGACTTGGATATTTGGAGCACAATACTAGACTTTTCCTTCCAACAAATTTTATATGTACGACCTAGACAAGTCCACCTTCATGTAGATATATCATGTCCCACTAGAACATGTCTCCTTATACATTATTTTTACGATATGACCTTCTAATCAAAATGGCTAAACTATAACCTTTACCATGATACCGATATATTTTTGACCACAGATAGGGATTCCATCTCGACTCAATTCTTTCGACCGATATGTGATTTTGTTCTACTTAATTCCGTAAATGCTTAAATTTGTGCTTTATCTTGATTACTTGACCCATTGTCCTATCACACTGCTAGCTTAACTCTTGTAAGTTGGGTAAAATACCTCATGGCCCAACAAAGCCTTTTTTCTTGTGAACCACATTAGTAAGTTCACTTAGACTATAGATTCAGAGGACCCTACCTTATCTAGTCTGCCAAGCCAAATGAAGAAACACTGGAACAACTGTATAGGCCCAAACTTCGGGCGAGCATTGATTTTTAAAAGATCTTGGACTATTTAAATTTTTATCAGTACTTTCCTTGCTCATATTTAGACTATCTAATGCTGTTAATGTAGCCTCAGTTTTGCAAGCTTATTTCGTTATCAAGCTTGATCATGACATATTTTATTGGGTGCAACCACTAACATATTGTCTAATCAGAACCGGTGCATGATGGTCTGATCAACCTATTGCACTTTGATTCGCTTATCACATATTATTCTACGTGGATAGAGACATAGTAAATTTGCCTTAGAGTCTCATCCGCGACAGTCTTGACAATTCTCTTTTGAATTAATTTTGCCGCCTATGAACCCCGCAATTCGTACTCAATATATAACACCATCTTTGAAACCTTTGTTGTTCTTGTCTTTTACTTATTTTGGAAAGACAAAGCACTGTACTTGCTAGATAGACTCAAGGTATCATCTTTAGTTGCCTTATCAGTTATTTATACACAAATATAGATAGCCACCGACCGACTCATGTGGCTGTATCATCGCCTTTAACTATTCCTCGTTCCTTAACCCTAGAATTGTTATCGTGTCCTCCCAGGTATTCTTGAGCACTCGAGAATGATTCTAATCGTTCACTTAATCAAACCCTCGACCAAGACGATTAGTATTCAGTTCTCCCTTAAGGGATCACATTTCCTAAATGTCTAATTTATTCTCTTTGGTCTACTCAAATCCTTACTATTTCCTAAACTGGATTATCAAATTTTGTTACCATCACTAGCAACTCTTATTCAATTCCATAACCATGATATATATTTTTGTATATATCGACTCCCCAGATTTTCTAATGCATGGTTATGTTGAACGTCGTTTTATTGCCTCCTCCAAAATTTAATTGCATTTTGGTATTAATGAGCTCTTCCTATCCCTCAACCCTATCTACCCTATTAATCCTAAATTTCGAGGATGAAATTCTTGTAAGTTGGGTAGGATATAAAACCCTCTATTTTTTAAAAAATTATTTTTTTATTTTATTAGACTTAAAAATCAATTTATACAATTTATGGTTTTATTATTATTTTTTTAGAAGGACCTTAGCCATTGTTAAATTTTTGGAACACAAGACTACCATGAATTTTGGGACGAAAAATGTAGCAGTGTGCCTTGACTAGTACATCAGCCATGCCGGGGGAAGCCTAGCCATGGTAATGACCAAACTAGGAAGACCAGACCGAGTTGTGAATGGACTTATTTAAAGTATTTTTATTTAGATATTATTTTATATATTGATTTTAGATGATCCCGCTTGTCCAAAACAGTCCGAATTGGGCCCGAACCACTTTAACTCATGTAGGTATGTGGTGTGACCAAGGTGGCCATGTAGACATGTTTTATGTACGTAGAAATATTTTCTAAATTATTTAAGAATTTTATGTACAATTTCTAATTATTTAGTTATAGGTACAATTATTGGTATTTTTATTATTAAATAATATTTTACAAGATTGCACATGTTTCTGGACCCGGATAAGGGTGTGTGGTACAGTTCACCCATTGGAGCAATTTTTATTAATTTATTATTATTAAATTTATTTTGTAGAGATTTATTAAATATGTTTATTCTATTAAGATATTATTATTACTTTGAGTGGATTTATTGTGAATGGAATTTATATGTACATGTAGATATGTTTAAATATATATTCAATATTTGGTTAGATAATATTTAAATTGTTATTTGGAGTTTTTAAATAGATTTTGGTGTATATATATATATATATATATATATATATATATATATATATATATATATATATATATATATTTATATATATATATATATATTTATATATATATATATATATATATATATATATATATATATATATATATATTTTATATATATATATATATATATATATATATATATAAATATATATAGGAGGATAAGAATAAGATAAGAAAAAAAAATATAAAACATAGTGGGTGGTCGGGTGGGACCACCCACACATACGCATGCCTATAGGAATCAGCAGCAGCGGCCTAATGTGTTAGCGCGCCCCAAACAATGAGGAGCAACAATAGGGCCGACCCTTATTTTTTTCCCCTCCAAACCTTTATATATATATAAGTATATACATCTAAGTTTTGAAAAAAAAATAACTAACCCGAATCTTTCCTCCTTGTTTCCACCCTCGTCCGCCTCTCCCATGCAAGCGTGCCCAACCTCGCCAGAGCGATAGCAGTCCCGTCTCCCGGTCGTCACGACGACAACAACAACAGTTTTCCACTTTAAGGTATCCCACTTCTCCGACCGATTTCTCTGTCAATTCTACTCCGTTTTTAGATCCGTAAATTTGTGTAGAAAGCTCACATGACCCTCTTCGAGATCCCCAGGTGGATTTTGACATGGCCATCCAACTTGCTCGAAAAATTGAAGCGAAGTTGGAGAAAAACCACTTTTCTGAAATATTAAAAACTGTTGGAAAATACCAACTTGTCGGCCAATTTTCGTTCTGTACATTAAAATTTTGTAGAAACTAATTAAAGATAGTCAAAGACAACATAACCGAGATTGTAACGCACCTTCTGGAATCACTTTTCATCTAGTATGTAGAAAGTTACACATTGTTAAAGTTTTCCCAAAAATTATAAATTCTGTTTTCAAAAAGAAGAAAAATATTCCGATACGGCGTCCGTCCCGACAAACCGGACGACGTGGTCGTGCACTGTACCCATCGAAAGGCGTGTATGGATGTTGTCGACGTGTAGAAACTGACAGAACTCGATTTTGTTGCATGTGTGCGACGAAATCAGTGTGTATCCGTCGAGATACCCCCGTATCGACCCTTTGCAAATTAAGTCACAACTTTGTGCACACTCATTAAATCACGACGAAACTTGCGCCATTGGACTCAAAATATTTTTCTGGTCCTGTGAGCCAAGTTTGGTTCAATTCTGAGAAGGTTGACTGGGACGCCATTTTGGCGGGCCCACAATCCCACTCAACGGGCGATTTTGTGCATGGCCCACCGGAATCCAAAATTGGACATACTATTGGGTTCGTCTCATCAAAACAAATTCGAAGGCAAGTAGTTTGATGACTTTAAAGACCGTAGGTTCTGGCGCACATTTTGGTGCAAAGCGGGTCCAACGGCGGACATCGTTTTGACCCAAAATTATGATTTTGCCCCTGTTCCAGAATTTAACTTTTGGACAGGCATTTCCTAGACATATATTTTATTCCAAACTCGTTCGTGATGTTTGTTTCAGCATCCGGAGTCATCTGCGGGATTTGGCTTTTATTGCTTTGTTTATTTTGCCGGTTCGAGCTACTGGATTATTCCCGTTTGCACATAACCTCAGGCAAGTTACCTTGTCATCTTTATTGCTTACCTTTAGTTTCATTTTATTTCGTTTCTTGTATCTATATTCTTTGTTTATTATTTTCTTTTTGCTTGTGGACCTAGAGTTAAGAGACTTCCGTCAATAGAATGCATGTCATTGACTTTGTCACGATTGTATCACGAGTTGTGTGTGAGTTGTGAGTATAATGTAGTGGTTACTTGCGTGTTGACTGATCACCCGTGCGCATGCTTAGGAATAACTGTCAATAGATGCATGATAGAAGACGTGACAGTTATCTATTATAAACCCATGTTGTGGAAACGACACGTGTTGGTGTGTCGTGGTTACGATGCATGTATAGTATCATTGGGGGGAGGGGACAACTACTAGCGTAGGGGCTACATTTACTTTTTACACATTTATGGGTGATAGTGACTCGGATGAGCACTACGTGCTGCCCGGCCGATAGTGTCTCGGATGAGCGCTACTTGACGGCTACTCTTTATTACTTGCTTGCGTGAATCCGTTACAGCCCCTGCGTAGAACGTTGTCCTCCAAATGCATATCACTTAGATGGTTAATTTGGAACCCTATTGTGTTGTAGTTTATAGTCTTTTTACTTATGCAGTTATAATGGCATGTTCTTCCTGTATCTTGCTACGTTCCTCTGAGGACCTGATTATCTATCCAGGTGTGTTCTTTCATGGTTTACTGTAGGTGTTCTAGCCAAGATTGTGGGCATCTCCATTTCTTCGAAGATGATCGCTCTTGGTTCGTCTTGATGCTTTCATGGATCATTTTTTTGTATGCTTTATCTCCTTTTGATAGTTGGTAGTGGACTTTGTCTCCACCCAACGATTGTACCATAAATATTCAAGTTGATTTTATTCTATTATTCTTTTTATTATGGATGAGATTTAGTTTGTCTTGGATTACTACATTTGACAGCTTATGTATACATACAAGGTTTCCATATATTGGAGCGTGCTTCGTATGTATGCAGCTGGCATGATACGTATCTGGTCCCAAGTATTTTGGGACTGGGGCGTTACATGTTTTTTGTGGTGGCCCATGCAGGTCTAGTTTGTCACTTCGGTTACAATACTGTACCGATGTGAGCCTGCAATATAGGATTAGAATATAGGAATCTCATCCATACAGCTTGACCTTTTCCCTTGGCTTCAAATTTTTGAACTCTCGATCGACCTCCTTGAATTGTATCTCGCTTGATTCCTTTCTACCGTTGATTCTTATTTTCGTGCTTAGTGTCAACTAGAAAGATGACTACACTAGTATATGCTCATAGGTCAAACACATAGCTAGAATGGTTATATGGGCAATTGGAATGCATTCAAGACTCTAATTGAGTTAAAAAGGCTTTTTTCAAAAAAAAAGATGTGTGATTTAATGATTAGTAATTTGTAAAGTTGGATATTACCAAGGAAAGTTTTAATCTTGAGATTTCTAAATAGTAAACACCATAGGATTGATACTGCAGGAAGGAAAAAAATAGCTAGAATATTTCTACCATTGATTTAAGAAATTGATTGGACTCTTAAGATTTGAGATTTATGATTTATTGGGTTATAACTATACATCTTTGAGAAAATATAAAAATTGATTTGATCTTTCAAGTTGTGATATTTATAATTTATTGGATTATAGTTATATACCTTTGAACGGTTATAAATTTGGTTTGAAAATGATCTTAGATTTCAAATGTGGTTGTAGAAATTATTTAAATTTGAGTCGTACAACTTGCGATTTTCGTGTTTAGAAAATTTTGAATTTTAAGTGGAAGTAATGATGGTGAATTTTGGTTTAAATTATTTGAAAGTTATGAAAAGATTTTGAAATTTTTATTTTTAAATTGTGTCCTATGATGGAGGATTTACAAATCTATTTAGATTTTGGTTTTAAAAAATAATTTTATGACTGATAAGATTATTTGAAAATTTAGTTTAATGAGGGATTGCATATATTAAAAATTTTGGGAGAATTTCGAAGGAGGTGATGGAAAGTTATTTTGGTTGATTAAAGAAAGTTACCATTAAAAAGTTGTGATTTTGTTGGAATAACTTAGCATGAATAGAAGTTAAAATTGATGAGAGCATTGAGCTTAATTTTTGAGATTGCTTTTAATATGCTAAGAGTTTTCTTATGAGTTATTTAAAAATTTTAGAGTGTTAAATTTTTGATTGATTGTGAAATTTTTATGGATTCGTAAATTATGAACTCTTGAGTTAAATAGTTGAATTTAAACGTTAATTTTGGAAAAGGTTAGTAGTAACGTGATAAAATTTTGCTTTGAGATTTATGAGGGTGATTTAAATTTTTATGATGAAATTGAACGACTTGCAGTGAATACAATTTTTGGTGGGTTATTTTTGAAAGTTTATTTTTGAAACTTTTGGAGGAACTTGAGTTAAAATTTTAATGGTAGGCCCCAAGATAACCCTACTGAGTATTCACCACTAATTGCCATGTCACCCATGACCATGATAGTAGTATATACACAAGTGTTGTTAGTCATCTACCCAGCTATGTGACTGTATTTTCACCTCGGCTTACTCGACCTTCCTTCAATTCTAGATCTTTTAATTGCGACCTTCTAACCCATTTGTAATTTGAATAATAATCTAATGGTTCCTTAACTGTATTCATCTAGAAGACTATCTTCTCCTCGGAATTGTGTTCCTAAATTATTTTTATTGGATTCTTTAATTAATTTATTTCATGCTTTAACTTGATCTTATTTATTTTTTGTGCATTAATTATCACCTCGTAAACTCCCACCTTCTATTTTTAATCTTTTGGCGTCCCTTACCGTGACTTGGATATTTGGAGCACAATACTAGACTTTTCCTTCCAACAAATTTTATATGTAAGACCTAGACAAGTCCACCTTCATGTAGATATATCATGTCCCACTAGAACACGTCTCCTTATACACTATTTTCATGATATGACCTTCTGATCAAAATGGCTAAACTATAACCTTTACCATGATACCGATATATTTTTGACCACAGATAGGGATTCCATCTCGACTCAATTCTTCCGACCGATATGTGATTTTATTCTACTTAATTCCGTAAATGCTTAAATTTGTGCTTTATCTTGATTGCTTGACCCATTGTCCCATCACATTGCTAGCTTAACTCTTGTAAGTTGGGTAAAATACCTTACGGCACAACAAAGCCTTTTTCCTTGTAAACCACATTAGTAAGTTCACTTAGACTATAGATTCAGAGGACCCTACCTTATCTAGTCTACCAAGCCAAATGATGAAACACTGGGACAACTGTATAGGCCCAAACATCGGGCGAGCCTTGATTTTTAAAAGATCTTGGAATATTTAAATTTTTATCAGTACTTTCCTTGCTCATATTTTGACTATCTCATGCTGCTAATGTAGCCTCAGTTTTGCAAGCTTATTTCGTTATCAAGCTTGATCATGACATATTTTATTGGGTGCACCCACTAACATATTGTCTAATCAGAACCGGTGCATGATGGTCTGATCAACCTATTGCACTTTGGTTCGCTTATCACATATTATTCTACGTGGATGGAGACATAGTAAACTTGCCTTAGAGTCTCATCCGCGATAGTCTTGACAATTCTCTTTTGAATTAATTTTGCCGCCTATGAACCCCACAATTCGTACTCAATATATAACACCGTCTTTGAGACCTTTGTTGTTCTTGTCTTTTACTTATTTTGGAAAGACAAGGCACTATACTTGCTAGATAGACTCAATGTATCATCTTTAGTTGCCTTATCAGTTATTTATACACAAATGTAGATAGCCACCGACCGTCTCATGTGGCTGTATCATCGCCTTTAACTACTCCTCGTTCCTTAACCCTAGAATTGTTATCGTGTCCTCCCAAATATTCTTGAGCACTCGAGAATGATTCTAATCGTTCACTTAATCAAACCCTCGACCAAGACGATTAGTATTCAGTTCTCCCTTAAGGGATCACATTTCCTAAATATCTAATTTATTCTCTTTGGTCTACTCAAATCCTTAGTATTTTCTAAACTGGATTATCAAATTTTGTTACCATCACTAGCAACTCTTATTCAACTCCATAACCATGATATATATTTTTGTATATATCGACTCCCCAGATTTTCTAATGCATGGTTATGTTGAACGCCGTTTTATTGCCTCCTCTAAAATTTAATTGCATTTTGGTATTAACGAGCTCTTCCTATCCCTCAACCCTATCTACCCTATTAATCCTAAATTTCGAGGATGAAATTCTTTTAAGTTGGGTAGGATGTAAAACCCTCTATTTTTTGAATTTTTTTATTTTATTAGACTTAAAAATAAATTTATACAATTTATGGTTTTATTATTATTTTTTTAGAAGGACCTTAGCCATTGTTAAATTTTTGGAACACAAGACTACCATGAATTTTGGTACGAAAAATGTAGCAGTGTGCCTTGACTAGTACATCAGCCATGCCGGGGGAAGCCTAGCCATGGTGATGACCAAACTAGGAAGACCAGACAGAGTTGTGAATGGACTTATTTAAAGTATTTTTATTTAGATATTATTTATATATTGATTTTAGATGATCCGGCTTGTCCAAACCAGTCCGAATTGGGTCAGAACAAATTTAACCCATGTAGGTATGTGGTGTGACCAAGGCGGCCATGTAGACATGTTTTATGTACGTAGAAATATTTTATAAATTATTTAAGAATTTTATGTACAATTTCTAATTATTTAGTTATATGTACAATTATTGGTATTTTTATTATTAAACAATATTTTACAAGATTATACAGGTTCCTGGACCCGGATAAGGGTGTGTGGTATAGTTCACCCATTGGAGCAATTTTTATTAATTTATTATTATTAAATTTATTTTGTAGAGATTTATTAAATATGTTTATTCTATTAAGATATTATTATTACTTTGAGTGGATTTATTGTGAATGGAATTTATATGTACATGTAGATATGTTTAAATATATATTCAATATTTGGTTAGATAATATTTAAATTGTTATTTGGAGTTTTTAAATAGATTTTGGTGTATATATAAATAAATAAATATATATAGGAGGATAAGAATAAGATAAAAAAAAAAATATAAAACTTAGTGGGTGGTCGGGTGGGACCACCCACACATACGCATGCCTATAGGAATAAGCAGCAGCGGCCTAATGTGTTAGCACGCCCCAAACAATGAGGAGCAACACAAGCAGTAGCAACAATAGGGCCGACCCTTATTTTTTTCCCCTCCAAACCTTTATATATATATATATAAGTATATACATCTAAGTTTTGAAAAAAAAAACATAACCCGAATCTTTCCTCCTTCCTTCCACCCTCGTCCGCCTCTCCCCGGCAAGCGTGCCCAACCTCGCCGCAGCGACAGCAGTTCCGTCTCCCGGTCGTCACGACGACAACAACAACAGTTTTCCACTTTAAGGTATCCCACTTCCCCGACCGATTTCTCTGTCAATTCTACTCCGTTTTTAGATCTATAAATTTGTGTAGAAAGCCCACATGACCCTCTTCGAGATCCCAGGTGGATTTCGACATGGCCATCCAACTTGCTCGAAAAATCGAAGCAAAGTTGGAGAAAAACCACTTTTCTGAAATATTAAAAACTGTTGGAAAACACCAACTTGTCGACAAATTTTCGTTCTGTACATTAAAATTTTGTAGGAACTAATTAAAGACATTCAAAGACAACATAACCGAGATTGTAACGCACCTTCTGGAATCACTTTTCATCTAGTATGTAGAAAGTTACACGTTGTTGAAGTTTTCCGAAAAATTGTAAATTTTATTTTCAAAAAGAAGAAAAATATTCCGATACGGCGTCCGTCCCGACAAACCGGGCGACATGGTCGCACACTATACGCATCGAAAGGCGCGTATGGATGTTATCGATGTGTGGGAACTGATGGAACTCGATTTTGTTGCATGTGTGCGACGAAATCAGTGCGTATCCGTCGAGATACCCCCGTATCGACCCTTTGCAAATTAAGTCACTACTTTGTGCGCACTCATCAAATCGCGACGAAACTTGCGCCATTGGACTCAAAATATTTTTTTTGGTCCTGTGAACCAAGTTTGGTTCAATTCTGAGAAGGTTGATTGGGACACCATTTTGGCGGGCCCAAAATCCTACTCAACGGGCGATTTTGTGCATGGCCCACCGGAATCCAAAATTGGACATATAGCTGGGTTCGTCTCATTAAAACAAATCCGTAGACATGTAGTTTGAAGACTTTAGAGACCGTAGGTTCTGGCACGCATTTCGGTGCAAAGCGGGTCCAACGGCGGACATCGTTTTGATCCAAAATTATGATTTTGCCCCTATTCCAGAATTTAACTTTTGGACAGGCGTTTCCTAGGCATATCTTTTATTCTAAACTCGTTCGTGATGTTTGTTGCAGCATCCGGAGTCATCTGCGGGATTTGGCTTTTATTGCTTTGTTTATTTTGTCGGTTCGCGCTACTGGATTATTTCCTTTTGCACATAACCTCAGGCAAGATACCTTGTCATCTTTACTGCTTACATTTAGTTACATTTTATTTCGTTTATTGTATCTATATTCCTTGTTTATTATTTTCTTTTTGCTTGTGGACCTAGAGTTAAGAGACTTCCGTCAATAGAATGCATGTCATTGACTTTGTCACGATTGTATCACGAGTTGTGTGTGAGTTGTGAGTATCATGTAGTGGTCACTTGCGTGTTGGCTGATCACCCGTTCGCATGCGTAGGAATAACTGTCAATAGATGTATGTCAGAAGACTTGACAGTTATCTATTATAAACCCGTGTTGTGGAAACGACACGTGTTGGTGTGTCGTGGTTACGATGCATGTATAGTATCATTGGAGGGAGGGGACAACTACTAGCGTAGGGGCTACATTTACTTTTTACACATTTATGGGTGATAGTGACTCGGATGAGCACTACGTGCTGCCCGGCCGATAGTATCTCGGATGAGCGCTACTTGACGGCCACTCTTTATTACTTGCTTGTGTGAATCCGTTACAGCCCCTGCGTAGAACGTTGTCCTCGAAATGCATATCACTTAGATGGTTAATTAGGAACCCTGTTGTATTGTAGTTTATTGTATTTTTACTTATGCAGTTATAATGGCATGTTCTTCCTGTATGTTGCTACGTCCCTCTGAGGACCTGGTTATCTCTCTAGGTGTGTGCTTTCATGGTTTGCTGCAGGTGTTCTAGCCAAGATTGTGGGCATCTCCATTTATTCGAAGATGATCGCTCTTGGTTCGTCTTGATGCTTTTATGGATCATTTTCTTGCATACTTTATCTTCTTTTGATAGTTGGTAGTGGACTTTGTCTCCACCCAACGATTGTACCATAAATATTCAAGTTGATTTTATACTATTATTCTTTTTATTGTGGATGAGATTTAGTTTGTCTTGGATTACTACATTTGATAGCTTATGTATACATACAAGGTTTCTATATATTGGAGTATGCTTCGTATGTATGCAGCTGGCATGATACGTATCTGGTCCCAAGTATTTTGGGACTGGGGCGTTACAGAGGGGGGCACATTGTCTCCTTCATAGGGATATGTGCATAACCGCCCGCGTGATAATGCGGGGGCACATAGCCAACATTGGGCGCATAGCCACCCCCGGTAAAGTGGGCGCATGGCCTCAATGAAGAGCTGTAGGCGCATGGAGCCTCTCGGATGGAGAGTAGGGGAGGTAGAATTTTGAATTTCGAAATTCAAATTCCAAACTCGACTGGCGGGAAATCTCTGAATCCGTGCCTACCTGGTCGACGACTGCCCGGCTGTCATGACCCGAACCCACTGTGAGGGTACAAGTACGTAACCGCGCTCAGTCTATGCTGCAGTATCGGTGGCAGAATGCTGTTCTAGGTCATGAACATATCTAACACAATATGAAATACTCTCCAACTGGAGGCCAAGTCACAGAAGGTACAACTCAATCACAATCTAGAGGTAGAATATAGCACGATAGAATAGACAAGGAAGTCCTCAAACTGAGATACAAACAGAAGTGAAATAAATAAAATCAACAAACATGAGTCTCAACATCTCTAAAATAATTCAACTCTGTAATCAAGGACAACAACTAACATGAAAAGAAAGAACAGTCTAGACTGTCTATACTATGCATGGGTATCATCCTCAGCAGCTGCCTGAACCTCCCCAGGGGTCCAGGTCGCGAGTGTTATCTAGGCAAGCTCCATAGTAAGGGGTACAGGGTTCCTCATCATCCTCTGTAAAATTTTTAACAGGTCCAGTCAGGACGGGAGCGAGCACAATACATCTCACGCAGATCATAATAGGTAAGAAAATATATGCATGCAAGAGAGTACGATACATAAAAACTAAAATAAGGTACATTATGTAAAAGAGAGAACTGTAATGAAAATATCTACTATAAGTAGGGAACTATCAGTGACTAGTGATGTAGAGTACAAGGTTGACATGTGAACAGCTGGATTTGTATATAAATATACTAAAGAGGCTCACATGGTTATACTACTTTGGAATTGTTTACATGACTATTTATACTCCCCCATACCCCAATCAATACACAAGGATCCAGACAAGTTATGTTACGCACATGATTTTCACATGAAAGCCCATAGATGGGTGTACATGAAGTATACATGAGGGCTCAGAACTAAGTGCACATGAATTCAACATAAAAGCCCATGAAGGGGTACACATGAAGTATAGGTTACACATAAAGTACATGAGAAATATGACCGAACATGAGAGCACATGAGAGTACACGAGCGTACATGAATGTACATGAAGCACATGAGAAACATGAATAACATGGAAGCGAGGAATATATGATGTACATAAAATACATGATATGAAGTATTCGATGCTCCCGAGGGGTATAACATCTCAATGTAGGGATCCGTCTAGTACCAATCCGTGATAATATTATGATAGCATCAAATAAGGTAATCTAGAGCAGAAATATAATCCTAAGCAAGTTATGAAATGATCAAAGAATGTACTCGCCTGCGATATGAATGTCTGTGAGAATATACTGTCTGAGATGAGGTATCTGACTCCTATTTAGAGCAACACAAGTCAAAATGTATGTAACGCCCCAGTCCCAAAATACGTAGGACTAGAACGTAATCATGCCAGCTGTATACATACGAAGTATATGGACCGTCGTACGTATACATAAGCTGTAAAATACAGTAGAACCATGACTAATCTCATCCACACAAAATAAAAGATATCATATAATGATAATGAATTGTCTTGATACAATATATTGGGCAGAGATAAATCCACTACCAACAAGTAAGAAAAAATACATAAAAAATAAAATGAGTTTGGAGGGCGAAGCGAAGACGATCAAAGTGCAATCATCCTCGAAGAAATAGTGACAATCATGACCACGGCTAGAACACCTGCGAAAGACAAGAGCACACACACCTGGCGAGATAACCAGGCCCTCAGAGGGACGTAACAAGATACAATAAATATGCCATATAAATACTGAATATAAAATATGCCACAATCAAAGAAAATGACAAGACATAAATAAGGCAACCTAACCGTACTAAAGTGAACATGCAGTTGAGAAACAATCCTTCGACGCATGAGCCCTGGTTGTAAATAGGATTTGGTATAGTCTTCACTTTGGGCACCAGTGACCACAGCGCATGACGTTCAAAAATGACAGTGGCAAACCTGAGGGGCTAATCGTTCCCGTATCTCTAGCGGAGCTTCCGGGTTACAAGGGAAGTACAATCGAAGCCCATACGTCAGGTACTGTCCTCCCCACCCGATGGTCTTGTGGAAAGGAAGTTTATAATGTATACATGGGATGATAAATGAAATGTATATTACATCTGCATGCTGTCAAGGTCAAACTAGACTAAAGCCAACACTTGGTCAACTCTAGTCAACAACACTAGTCAAACTAGGTCAACTAGGTCAAGTCCTAGCCCAAACAAGTCTAACAAGTCTCACTAGGACTAACCAAGCCTAGGCTAGCACTCACACACAATCACAAGGCAATGTGAACCACAACAATACATAATATAAAATAGATACTATATATAAATACATACATTCATACATACATGCATATCCACATTACATACATATTTATATATAGGCATATGTTACATCATGCATATTTATATAGTTACATAGATATATACATTCATGCACATTTGCATACATATTTTTATACATTATATATGTTAACATTCATTACAATGCATTATATTTTACTTATACCTTTGATTGATTGATTCATTCATATATGATATTCATTCATACATTTATTATCACAAGACAATGTGAACCACAACAATGCATAATATAAAATAGATACTATATATAAATACATACATTCATACATACATGCATATCTACATTACATACATATTTATATATAGGCATATGTTACATCATGCATATTTACATAGTTACATAAATATATACATTCATGCATATTTACATACATACTTTTATATATTATATATGTTAACATTTATTACAATGCATTATATTTTACTTATACCTTTGATTCATTCATTCATTCATTCATATATGACATTCATTCATGCATTTATTATCTTACATATTATAATGCGTTCATTCATTTGCATACAACAACATATATATATATATATATATATATATATATATATATATATATATATATATATATATATATATATATATATATATATATATGTTAGAGAGAGAGAGTTAAAAGAGTAAGTGTGTGTGTGTGTGTGTGTTTGTGTGTGTGTTTTGCATGTGTGTGAAAGAATATGTGTTAATGTTCTCAGATTTAGTGATAGGTAGGTGTATGTGACATGGGATACATGGTGTGAAAGGGTGTATGAATGTATGTGTGTTAAAGGTTATAGGTTAACTCAGTTTATAGAAATGCATACATACATACTTATATTGCATACATGCCTACATACATATCATATATGCATACTTGCATTCATTCATGCACCAATACATACATGCATAGATGCATATATACATATTTGAATATATTATATGTCACGCCCCGCTCCCGTAGGAGCGATCGTCCTCGCTAAGGCGTGATGCCGTACGAGCCTAGATTGTGCTCGTGCAAGGCAGTTTCAAAACAGCCGATTACATCGGCGGCGACGGGGTCGTCGCACAGAAGTCCCAAGCAGAAATATTGAAACATGCAGCAAAAATTTAGAACAAGCACACATGAACACAAGTCATTCAAAAGAAGCTCTTTATTGAAGTTGAATACAAGATTACATTTATGGGCGCAAGGTCAAATTATAAGTCTCTCATGTTCACTTTTCTCTCATTTTACAATTCACTCTGATCTCTCTCATCGCTCGATACAATACTTGAATCCAGCGGAAGCTTCGGAAGGTGATGTCCATACATTATGTCCTGTATAAGTCTTGACTTCACGTGGCCGCACATTTCGACTCGCCAAGGAACTCCGTACCTCGACGTCTCCAAGCGAGCTCTGCGCCACGAGCTTTCATCTGTGCCTGCACATAAAACACTGTGTAGGTGTCAGTACTCAACTGTACTGGTGAAGTGAGCTCCTCGCCCACCCATACAAAACTGACACGTTCATTTACTTTGTGCATTACAGGTCCCTTTACGATTGTCTTTCTAGTCTTGCCTTAGGATCAGTTTTAAGACTTGACGTCTAACCAACTCGTTATACGATGACATAGTCGTGCTATCATGTTAATGTGTATTTTGATCGAGGCAGTGCCTCATCGCTTGTGCACTTGACCGAACTACAACTCGGGATGGCAGGGTCGTGCCATACTCTATTCGAGACTTAAATATATTCGAGATAGCGCTTCGCCGAGGAGCAACTCATGCAAACTCGATCGTGCCAAGACCTTTACTCAAACCCAAGTGCCTCTAGACTTTGCCTAGACTTGTCCATGCTTCAAGATGAGGTCGTACCTAACGACTCCCTGACTTAGCCAACTTTTGCATTACGTTCCTTTCGACTTAAAGCGATGGTACTTGACTTAACTTATGCAAACTTAGGCCAACAATATCGATACGCAAAAGCCAATACGCGAATGCCAATATTGATATGCGAAAGCTTTGCTTAGTGCCGAAGCACATGTCTTGCTGATATAAGCTATAATTCATTCCTTCAGTGCTGATACAAGGCTGGCACTAACGGGATTACACCTTACTGACTTGATATATGTCGTGCTAGACTATCTCATGATTCGACCGACGTCGTACTAGTACTTGACGCTATCCAAAGGCAAACACGCGGATTGTCGCTCTTGCCGACACAATTATATGTGTGGTCACTAGCAATGTCAAGCTATCTTGGACTGGCTTGGGGATATCGGACCGTCCCTCCACGGGTAGCTAGCTCTGGAGGCGTCGAATCTCCTATGCGGTTATCCAACATCCTATCTTGAGCCGCAACATGCTTTCCCCGGGACAATGATCCCGACGTCCCGGCAATCATTCGAGAAGACTACACCTTGTCGACAAGTTATCCAATGACCATGCAAGTTTTGACTCGATCTATCCAGTCCTTCCTTAACATGACTATGTTTTTCCTCTTTCTATTGAGACTCCCAAGCCGCGGGACCGATCTCGTGTGTTTCCTTTCAAGACATAGCGAGACTCCCAAGCCGCGGGACCGATCTCGACGACTACCAGTCGCGGGGACTTCCTTTGACCATGGCATGCTTTCCACTGAATCCACCGTAGCTCGTGCCTTAGATAGACTTGGTTCTATAAGCGATGCTAACGCTCAAGTCATATACTTTATACGACGAGCCTTGTTTTCAAGGGACTACGCGACTTGACAACCGCAGATAGAGCAGGACAGTGCTAGAAATGGCTTCGATAGCCCAACACAACTCTTGTCTAACTTATTCGGGCAACGACTCAACGAGCAAAGGCTACGCCGAGCTTCGTATCGAGGGAACGTGCCGTGCACGCGTTCGACTTGAACAACCAAGTTCTCGGGGGCCTAGACTTAAGCCAACAAGCCGTGCAAGACGACATAACTTGCGGGACGTACGAAGGCTATGCCAAGCCTTGCAGGACAGGACCGTACATGCTTTATTAAGCATTCATGCGGGCGACGCCTATGACTTAGGCTGATTCGAGTGTTGGGGTAAAACGACGTGACCTTGGATGCTCTATCAAGCATTCAAGCAGGCGACGCCTATGACTTAGGCTATTTCAAGTGTCGGGACAACTTAGCAACTTAAGCCAACTTCTTTCTCCCAAGCCACGGGATCGAAGGATCGAGTGTTATTTGAAAGCACGCTGAGCCGACTTCTATGAAGACCATGGGACCATTTTCCATGTTCTAAGACATTCCGATGGGTCGGGATTATTCCTTTAGCTATGTGCGTTCGTAGCTTTTATAATAGCCTACTTGTGCAAGTTGAAAACAAGCGAGTTATTAAGTGAAGGCTAAGATGAGGCAAGTTCACCGAAACTACCCCACCTGCGCGAGGAGTCGCCTCGACTGAGCGAGCCTTCAAGTAGCCGTTGCAAGGCTAAGTCCGAACGCCATCGACGTTTCGATTCCTCCGATTGACATACGGGACGGGGCACTACAACATACACCACTCAAAACAAGTCTCGTCCTCGAGACTTTCCTGAAGGCAAGCCATCCTACCATTTCTATGGCCAAGACTTAATCGTGCCTAGACACGAAACTATAACAGTCGAGCGAGGTATGCCATAGCTTATCGTACTCACTGCACCTACGCGTTACTTCAATTCTGAGCCACGCTCGCACGACTATCAATCCTTTCCTTTAACACAATTTCAAATCGTCGACACTTCCCATTCTTCAAGTCGCACTTGTATTCAAAGTATCACTTGGTTGGATCGTACACGCATTCTAGGCGTCCCCAAAATACATGCATTCAGCCAAGCCACATGATAGAGAATTCGTCATTCTCACTCGAGTCGTATCGTGTACATACTCAAGCGTCCTTGAAATATATGCATGTCAGCCGAATCTCGTGAGCAGGGTTTCCTATTCTCGTGATTCTCACTATCCGTCCATGCCAATCCTCAAGATCAATCCTTCGATTGCTAATACTTGAAACAGGGCATCTCGCCTAACCGCTAGGCTATCTTTTCGAGGCTAAGTCAATGTCAGGATTGGAATCATAGTTCTCCAACAATAATACCAACACTGACCCTAATCCTAGGGTCAAACCAAAGTCGGTAGTACGGGATTTTTCTACCCAAGCTCACGTCACTCAGATTTCTAAACATCGAGCACGATCACCTATTCGCATCAATGCATTCGTTGCACGTATTTGAATCTATTCAAATCACCACTTCTAACTAATTCACGTATTCGATCACGAGGTCATCTAGCTCGACAATGTGTTATGCCCTAATCTCACGCGAGTCCGATCATCCATGTGGTTCATAAATCAGCATACAACGCTCTCGCAGAATAATCATTCTCATCGGGGCGTAACTCTTGTTTGAGTCCAGACTATTTCACTCTCGATATGCGGATTGGACCTACGCAATCCTCAAGATCAATCGTCAAGCACGCTGGGTCATTCTCGAGTCCACCTTCGCGTTAAACCACAAGTCGAAGCATACAAATTGCCACGCCATGCTAGTTCAATCACTCTCGCTGTATGAATCACCATACCAGCGCTCATGCGGAGTGATCGCCCTAATCGACGCGACGCATGTGCGAGGCTGGAGTTGCGCTTGCATAAGACAAGAATGTCGAAGTTGTGGTTATCGACGAAGCAAATATAAATATTTTATTTCCATCCAAGCCAAGATCTCTATTCGATAGTCCGACCATCATTTATTCAAATAGAAAATCCTCGAGCCAAGTTTATCTTTTCCTCGACATATTTCAATATCCCGTGTACAGCATCCATCTGAATAATGACATTTGCACGATCGTCATTCGCCGAGTCAGAGTACTCCTGAGTTATCGCATATCGATCTTTGATACGCCTCAATACTATCGACGATATGCGTAACCTGACGATCTTCCTTTGCAACCAATTTTGAGTCGTGCGACTGATGCTATTATCCAAACTGGATATACCATAATTCTACGATATTCAAGATCAAGTTCGGTCGCTATTCCTCAAGCTCGTTTCAAGATCGTTGTCCAAACCTTAATCCGAAATTGCACGTGTGATTTATTAGATTTCCTCGATCAAGACATTCACTTTTATTCATCGTATCCGAATCATTTTCTAACTTGCGTTGCCCATTGACAAGTTGTTCGAATGATATCTCGTTTGGGACATACGAAGTCACGACCAACTAAGCATGACGCGATCTAAGGCTCTGCGCGATCGCATCACCTCGCCGACATACTCGTTATTACTCGTAATCCTCAATTTTGCTCGAATGATTTCTAAGAAAATCCATACACCACTCAGGATTCGAGCCATCCGATCAAGTCTTCAATCACGTTCGCATCATTCGCTAAGACATTCTTTCAGATTCGTTCGATAAATCTCTAGCATAATCGTCCACGTCGCATCGACGTACTAAGGCGTTCGTACTGTTCCTCAAAATCTAAAACAATCTTTCGTATACGCCTAAGCGTTAGTTCGATAGCATTCCTATCGATAGACACTCTAAGTGTAGCTTCGTTCCCGACCGAGCGGTACTTGATATCGCTCGCAACTCGTTTGCACCAAAAGGTCGAGGTGCGCGACACGCAACACAACTTATCCAAAAGGCCATGTGCATAGCTATCCCATGCGAACTATATTCGAGTTTACACACTCATTGCTAATGTCGACGTAGGACTAGCTGGGCACGTACGCGACTTAATAACTTTAGTACGAGTTTTATTATCAAGTCAAGTTAACACCATTCGGCACAAAGGCCTATCGATGCATTTGGCTGAACGATTGTACGAGCTTTTGAAAATATTTAGCCTCATTGTATGGACATGCCGAGGGACAATCGAGAGAGAGCGCACACTTCTTTTCCCAACGACGAGCTTTCAAAACTGAAAAATTCGACGTGAAGTCGAAGGACGTAAAGCCGTGCTTTGGTACCATTATGTCACGTCTCGCTCCCATAGGAGCGATCGTCCTCGCTAAGGCGTGATGCCGCACGAGCCTAGATTGCTCTCGTGCAATGCAGTTTCATAACGGCCCGATTACATCGGCGACGACGGGATCGTCGCACAAAAGTCCCAAGCAGAAATATTGAAACATGCAGCAAAAATTTAGAACAAACACACATGAACACAAGTCATTCAAAAGAAGCTCTTTATTGAAATTGAATACAAGATTACATTTATGGCCGTAAGGCCAAATTACAAGTCTCTCGTGCTCACTTTTCTCTCAATTTACAATTCACTCTGCTCTCTCTCATCTCTTGATACGATACTTGAATCCAGCAGAAGCTTCAAAAGGTGATGCCAATACATTATATCCTGTATAAGTCTTGACTTCACGCGGCCGTACGCTTCGAATCGCCAAGGAACTCCATGCCTCGACGCCTCCAAGCGAGCTCCGTGCCACGAGCTTCTACCTGTGCCTATACATGAAATACTGTGTGGGTGTCAGTACTCAACTGTACTGGTGGAGTGAGCTCCTCGCCCACCCATACAAAACTGACACGTTCATTTACTTTGTGCATTACAGGTCCCTTTATGATTGTCTTTGTAGTCCTGCCTTAGGATCAGTTTTAAGACTTAACGTCTAACTAACTCATTATGTGATGACATAGTCGTGCTATCATGTTAACGTGTATTTCGATCGAGGCAGTGCCTCATCGCTTATGCACTTGACCGAACTACAACTCGGGACGGCAGGGTCGTGCCATACTCTATTCGAGACTTAAACATATTCGAGATAGCGCTTCGCCGTGGAGCAACTCATATGAACTCGGCCGTGCCAAGACCTTTACTCAAACCCAAGTGCCTCTAGACTTTGCTTAGACTTGTCCGTGCTTCAAGATGAGGTCGTGCCTAACGACTCCCTGACTTAGCCAACTTTTGCATTACGGTCCTTTCGACTTAAAGTGATGGTACTTGACTTAACTTTATGCAAACTTAGGCCAATAATGCCGATACGCGAAAGCCAATATGCGAATGCCAGTATTGATACACGAAAGCTTTGCTTAGTGCCGAAGCACGTGTCTTGCAGACATAAACTATAATTTATTCCTTCCATGCTGATACAAGGCTAGCACTAACGAGATTATATCTTACTGACTTGATACATGTCGTGCTAGACTGTCTCATGATTCGACCGACGCCATGCTAGTACTTGACGATATCCAAATACAAACACGCGGATTGCCGCTCTTGTCGACACAATTACATGAGTGGTCACTAGCAATGTCAAGCTATCTTGGACTGGCTCGAGGATATCGGATCGTCCCTCCGTGGGTAGATAGCCCTGGAGGCGCCGAATCTCCCGTGCAGTTATCCAGCATCCTAACTTGAGCCGCAACGTGCTTCCCTCGGGCCGAATGATCCCGGCACCCCGGTAATCATTTGAGAAGACTACACCTTATCGACAAGTTGTCCAATGAACATGCAAGTCTCGACTCGATCTATCCAGTCCTTCCTTAACATGACCATATTTTCCTTCTTTCTATTGAGACTCCCAAGCCACGGGACCGATCTCGTGTGTTTCCTTTCAAGACATAGCGAGACTCCCAAGCCGCGGGACCGATCTCGGAGACTACAAGTCGCAGAAACTTCCTTTGACCGTGGCATGCTTTCCACTAAATCCACCGTAGCTCGTGCCTTAGACAGACATGGTTCTATAGGCGATGCTAACGCTCAAGTAATATACTTTATACGACGAGCCTTGTTCTCAAGGGACTACGCGACTTGACAACCGCAGATAGAGCAGGACAGTGCTAGAAATGGCTTCGATAGCCCAACACAACTCTTGTCTAACTTATTCGGGCAACGACTCGACGAGCAAAGGCTACGCCGAGCTTCGCATCGAGGAAACGTGCCGTACACGTGTTCGACTTGAATAACTAAGTTCTCAGGTGCCTAGACTTAAGCCAACAAGCCGTACAAGATGACATAACTTGTGGGACGTGCGAAGGCTATGCCAAGCCTTACGGGACAGGACCGTGCATGCTTTATTAAGCATTCATGCGGGCAACGCCTATGACTTAGGCTGATTCGAGTGTTTGGGCAAAACAACGTGACAGTGGATGCTTTATCAAGCATTCATGTAGGCGACGCCTATGACTTAGGCTATTTCAAGTGTCGGGACAACTTAGCAACTTAAGCCAACTTCCTTCTCCCAAACCATGGCATCGAAGGATCGAGTGTCATTTGAAAGCACGCTGAGCCGACTTCTATGAAGACCGTGGGACCATTTTCCATGTTCTAAGACATTCCGATGGGTCGGAATTATTCCCTTAGCTATCTGCGTTCGTAGCTTTTATATTAGCCTACTTGTGCAAGTTGAAAACAAGCGAGTTATTAAGTGAAGGCTAAGATGAGGCAAGTTCACCGAAACTATCCCACCTGCGCGAGGAGTCGCCTCGACCGAGCGAGCCTTCAAGTAGCCGTTGCAAGGCTAAGTTCGAACGCCGTCGGCGTTTCGATTCCTCCGATTGACTTGCGGGACGGGGCACTACATTATATACTTGCATACATTATATTCATATATGCATACTCTACATTATATTACTTTTATTCCTGCATACATGCATACATTATATTACCTAAATATATATATATATATATATATATATATATATATATATATATATATATATATATATATATATATATATATATATATATATATTTACCTTAATATATATTTTTTTTACCTTAATATATATATATATATATATATATATATATATATATATATATATATATATATATATATATATATATAAAATATATATAAAATATATATATATATATAAAAAAAAATATATATATATATATATATAATATATATATATATATATATATATATATATAAAAAGAAATATATATATATATATATATATATATATATATATATATATATATATATATATATATATATATATATATATATATAAAAGAAAAAAGAAAATATATATATATATATATATATATATATATCATTCATATCCCATATACATGAATACTTCAGTTCATGTATTATATCCATTCACATATCATTAAGTTGAATACATATACTTATTTTTATTACATACATGTCATTCATACATATTATATACTTACATGCATCTATACATTATAAATATTGTATACAACATGTAAAAATAGAAGAGGAAAAAAGGAAAAAAACTGAAATAGAAAGGAAAGGGAAGGAAAAATGTAAGAAAAAGAAAAAACAGTGGACATATACATGCTTGCATCATATATTTTATATTACCATACATGCTATCATTATATATTGCATTACATTATATATATATATTTTTTTTTTTTATATATACATTATGCATTCATATCTATCATTACATGTAGACCTTGCATTCATATCTAGCATTCATTATATACATTCATGCATACATAGTGTATCATTCTTTCATTCATGCATTTATGCATCAATTGCTTACATACATTACAATGATTGCATTTCTACATGCTTGCATTCAACCATATATATACATTAATGTAAAGAGGATACATATCATATATATATCATTTCATTCATCAGACATATCATGCATTACATACTCTACATTCATTTAATATCCATACTACGTAGGCTCATAGGTTACGCAAAATGCTTATGTCGTATAGTCACTCTTCTACTTAAAACCAATACTGTACCAATTGGTCCTTCACTAAATTCTAGGATTAAAATATGTCGTAGCCTTTCGTGTTAGCTTTCCGAAACTTCAAATGGATCGCACTTTCGTGTCCGAAAGCTTCCGAAATCGCAAAAACACCGAAACACGTTTGTCTTTCGGACAGCTGACACTCAAATAATTTTACAGAAAGTTTCAGAACGAATTTGGCTTATTAAAATTTATATTTGGAAAGCTAACTTCGATACGGGTTCTTTTAAAAAAATGGAAGATCAATCGAAATTCTGAGCTAAAAGTTATGATATTTCTAAGTTGTTTTGGTTAATAAAAACTTGGATGAATATTATGACGAATTTGAGTTATTTTGGACAAAAGAAACACATGTAGGCCAAGATACTTGGATACCAACATACGTATTCAAATAAAACTCATTCTAACCATCATAACTAAGATCAATCCACTCTCTAACCATTCTAAAACTGAATTTAAATATCTATTTAAACTATTAGCATACATACATACATACACATATGGTGTCCTAATTTGGGATCTATCAAGTAGGACACAAGACATATCTAAAATCCTCAAGAGAGCTCCAAATGACCTCAAATTTGAATCTAAATGGGGTACATGCATGGGGGTAGATCCTATGGATTCAAAACTAACTAATATGCATAGGAAATCAATTTAGAGGGTTGGTTTTACCTATTGGGAGTGGAATCCCAATGATACTTCCAAGGACACGGTTCCGACGCGAAGATATTCCAAAAAGGACACTCCTCCATGCACTTTGCTCCAAATCTTTGCTAGCACCCTCCCTTAATAGTATGAGAAGGTTGGATGGAAGTTTTGGTGGAGGGATGTAAGGATTTGGAGATCAAATCAAAGAGGGAAGCTCTCAAATTTGGGGAACAACACTTTGTGAAGGAAAAGAGGCAAGATGGAATGAAATGAAAGAAAGGGGGGCTAACCTACCCATAGTGCCTGCCATTAAACCCTATTTGGGCCTTGGGGGAAAGTCCAATAAGTCCTCAAGTAGTCCTCTTGGTTAATTTTAATTTAGGTTCAAGTTTGGGATCAAAATGGCTAAATTTAAGCCTCTAACTTAACCAATCTAACAAGTGGGATTAGTCTAAACTCACTAACTTAATTAGTGGGATTTGTGGGCCATAACTAACTAATCTTGGGAATCCCTCTACAGTCTAAGCTACCCGAGTCACTAACACAAGTCGGAACGAAACGAAACTCAAACCCGACTATACAAATCCCGTAAAATCAATATTAAAATATAAAAATTTCTAAAATATTAAAATATAAAAATAATCAAAATCATAATACATCAATTTAAATATTATTAATATAATCTAAAATTTATCAATTAATTAAAATTCTAAATAATTCAAAAGTCACAAAATGACCAAAATACCCTTAGCCTAAAAAGTTATAAATAGTCATTCTAATCACATGGTTAGGTCCCACGGTCATGGTTAGTCTATAGACTGAACAGTTCTAGAGTTTACTAGCTAACACATCAAAATTATAATTCATTAATTTTAAATAGTATTAAATTAATTAAAATCCCCATAAATCATAAATTCTATTATTAAATAATAAACTTTTACAAAAGTTCAAAATTATCCTCATTTTAGAAAACTGGGTGTTACACCAGCTATTTGAGCTGGACGAGTGGGGGGCTCCGCAGGGGACCGTCATAGGGTAGGGCCACCCGAGAGGAGTGGCGGTCCTAGGACGGGGCGGTTCCCGCCTGCGACCATCGTTCGATGCCAGCTGGAGGACGGAAGGAAGAGCTGTGACCTGACCGGGGGCTGGAAGTTAGGGCGGCCATCAGAGCTTGGGTGCAATGCCGACGAGGGCACGTCCGACCATCGCCAGTCGGTCGCTCGTCCAAGCGGGAGTTTCGCGCGTGGCACCTGGCTTTCGTGCGCATGGACCCGCCGAATCGGTCCGAGCAAATCCAGCCCGGTCGACGACATAGGGGTGGGTGGGGGTGCGGCGGTCGACCAGCTCTCGGGACAGCTCTGCCCTGACGCCGCTGGTGGGAGGGGGAGGGAGTCATACAACCATGGAGAGTGGGAGGGGGAAGCGATTACAGCAAAAAGTCCTATATATATATAGTAATGTTATTCGTAACTCCAAACCATCCTTCCGTATGTGGCAGTTGATGTGACATGTTAAATAATATTATGTGTCATATAACCGAAAAAGTTAATTATCCAATTTTTGTCCATGTTAATTTAATGTTAATATTAATATTAATAATGTTAAAATTAATATTAATTTTAACAGAAATTTTCATATAGGGTAAGAAATTTTATCTAAATTGTAAAAAAGGTAAGAACTTTAGAGAAATTGTAGATCGAGTAACAACGCGCCAGGGGTGATGGTGCGCGTGACAACGCGCCATGGGTGCTGGCGCGCTGCGAGGATGCGCCATGGGCCGTGGTGCGTGCTTCGAAGATAGTAGGGGGCTGGGTAGGTGGGGTGGCGTGCGGATATGACTTACTCGACCACGCCCCCTGCTATCTTCGGCGCGCGCGCCACGACCCGTGGCACTCCAGGCCGCGTGCCAGCATCCATGGCATGTCGTTGCGCGCGCCATCACCCCTGACTCGTTGTTACTTGATCTGTAATTTCTCTATACTTCTCACTTTTTTATAATTTAGATAAATTTTTTTACCCTATATAAAATTTTTTGTAATTTTAATACTAATGTTAACATTAATTTTTAATTTTAATATTAATTTTAAAATTTTTTATGTCAGCTGTCACATCAACATCTCACATTAGCTCGTATGTTTGGAGGAACGATTTGGAGGGATAATTTGGAGAAACAAATAGTATTATTTAAATAGAGAGATGTGCATGCACAGTAGGAGCACAAAAAAGTTTATAAAACTGTCACCATCAACTAGAACAGTAATGAATAAGAATGTATATTAGTACATTACTGTACTGCTACTACTACTACTACTATTTCATTATGCATAGGAATATGAAAGTAGTACTCCATTTTCATTAATTACGGGTACACATAAAGCAATACAAATTCCTGGGAGTATAACTAGCTAGAAAGTAGATCAAAATATATTGTTATCGGAGGACTACGTAAAATTTTCTACATTTCTGATTCTTGCTATCGACATTAAGGGACTGTTTGGATAGATATAACTCTTTGAAAGTGTGAAAGTGTGAAAGTGACACTTAGATCATAATGAGTGTAGAAGCATGGAAAAGATGGAGTTTATGCTGGTCATCACTCCATGCGGCTAAGTAGACTCGAGTCGCAGAAGCAAGGCTCTCGAAGATCCCCATGCGGCCAAGTGAAACTAAGCCGCAGAAGGAACGCTCCTGGAGACCCCATGCGGCTAAGAACACTCAAGCCGCAGAAGAAAGGCTTTCGAATACCCCATGCGGCTAAGTAGACTCGAGTCGCAGAAGCAAGGCTCTCGAAGATCCCTTACGGCCAAGTGAAACCAAGCCGCAGAAGCAAGGCTCCCGAAGATCCCATACGGCCAAATGGACTCGAGCCGCAGAAGGAATGCTTCCGAAGATCCCATGCGGCCAAGTGGAGCCTAGCCGCAGAAGCAAGGGTCCTGGAGACCTCATGCGGCTAGATGGACTCGAGCCGCAGAAGCAAGGCTCTCGAAGATCCCATGCGGCCAAGTGTAACCAAGCCGCACAAGAAAGGCTCCTAAGGCCGCTATGCGGCCGAAACAATTCAGGCTCTACTCTGTGGGGGGACACATGACAAGTTGACCAAGTCTCAACCACCCAGATTTGCTACAAAAAAAATCTCAACAAAACACCTGTTGGCAGCCAAAGAGCGGGTCTTCGTGTGCTGTTGCAGCCACGTGGCCACACGGCCCTCTATGCGGCCCAAAATCTGCTTTATGCTGGAATCACTATAAATAGCAGGGTACCACACCCATGCTAGAGGTTGGAAATCAAAGGCTGAAAATTTTCTCAAGAGCAAAGACTGTGTCCGATAATCCAAGGAGTAAGGTAGAATTTTTACACTTTTTCGAGCCTCCACCGTCACCCTCCAGAATTAAAACTAAACAATTGTACTTAGATTGTTTCCTAGGATTTCTTTCTAGACTTTATTTCGTACAAGCAAGTTTGCAATCATATTCAGTTTCTCTGCAATACTTGTCTTTGACATTAAATGGCAAACACGATGGCGACTCTGCTAGGGAATTCCTTCTCCTCTGATGAGAAGTTGGTGACGCAATCTGACACGTCCAAGCTCGGCTCTACGCAACAAATGCTTGTGGTTTATTTTGACCAACAAGCATTCGAAGAAATGCTCTCAGAAGGGAGTGACAGCCTATCACAAAAGCGAGCCAACCCAAAGAGAACCCGCATGACATCGAAGCACAAAACTGCTGCCCCTCGCCAGGTTCTCGAAGAAGCTCTTTCTGCGGCCCAAGACGGTGATCAAAGCTCTCCTGCGGCCTTGCTTCAGACCGCAGAGAACCCCACTATCTCCAAATCCAGCAGAGGAAAACACTATGATGTTGAGCTTTTGGGGCACAAGGGAAACTCATACGGACGAAGAAGACGGTGATCAAAGCTCTCCTGTGGCCTATACGGCAACCAACTCTGGCCGCAGGCAGATGGCCTATGCGGCAGCCAACTCTGGCCGCAAGCAGATGGCCTATACGACAGCTACTCCTGGCTGCAGATAGGCTGCCCCATGTGGCTCTGTCAGAAGCTCTGTTTTCGACCGTCTCTCATGCGGACCCGACTTCATATGGTCCATTGAGAATAGAGAATGTTTTAATCTGGACTCTTCTTACTACGCGCCTTCGGGTGCTAAGTCGAAGAAGTCTAGGGCAGTACGGGCCCAACAAGCCCAGTCAACTATCCATGCTACTGACCGTCCGCGGGCACCGTTAACTGTTAAGCAGGCTCTTGATGGAAAGTTGTACAGAACCACCCGCGTCCATCCCTCAGTGGCAAACAAACATGGTGGGTCCCAAAAGTCTCCAAATTATGAGTGAGAGCAAGTGCTTTTACTAGCCTCGGGTCAGGGAGCAAATATGATACCTACGCACCCGTGTGCTCGGGATACCCGAGTCCACAAATTGGATGTAAAGGTAGATCAATTTGCTATCGACTTGTGAGAGGTGATTACTCACAAACGCAAGGAGAGAGAAGCAACCTTGGCATGTGATGAGCCCTTTTCACGACATCATTGCACCCAAGTCATCATCAACTGCTGAGACAACAAGATAGCGGCACCTAAAGACCGGCAGTCCGTCTTCCAACGACTGTACCAGCCAGCACCTGTTCGACGACAACTCGAGAAATATGTGGAAATTTTGGGAGACGAAGAACTTTCTTTCGCCTTCTGTAATTTAACTCGGATGGTTCCTACCGACAAGGAAGGAAGGAAGACATGCTCTTCCAGCTCGGCAATCTCAGCCAGCACTGCATGGAAACTCTTATCGGGAGAATTGACGCCGACAACCACAGGGGGTGTCTACCTAGGCACCCGTTCCATAAAGAAGCTTCCAACACCCAAGGGTGCATCCTCGAGTTCCTTGAGGGTGAACGAAGCTGGGGATGGTAATCCTCTGAACATATGCAACAACCCGGTGTTCCAAGAGGATACACAGGGGTAGTGATCCACTGGAATTATGCAATAGACTTGGACGTCTTCGAGGGTGACCGCCTTCGCCAAAATGATGCAGCTTCCTGCACAGGGGGTAGAACCCCTTCCGAGTCCGAGGTGGAGGACATTCTGACGTTCCTCGACGATTTCTCTGTACGAGGTTATGACACAGAAAACACATCCTCTACGGTCCCATCTATCTCTTCCCACGTGCTGACAGCATTTATGGCAGAAGATTATCACAAAGGACCTACTGATCGACAACATCTAGAAGTACTTAATGTCACGACCCGCACCCTAGAGTTAGGGCACGAGAACGTAACAACGCCCAGCCTACGCCGCAGTGTCGGCTGTAGAACGCTATCCTAGGTCTCAATGCATCTAACAGTATAAGACTAAACAGTTTATACTCCCCGAATTGGGATGACATAGCAGAATATAAACTCAATCACATCTAAGGTAGAGCATAAAGGAAGATAGATAAAACATGAAATCGAAAAGAGATACAACAGATAGAAGTCTAAGTGTCTAAGATACAAACTCAGAATACATCTCAAAACCTAAATACAGTAATCCACAAAGTAAATACAACTCCAAGCAAAAGAAACAACTATCTAAACAACCTCTAATGTGTCTCCTCTAGGCTAGCAGGCACCTCTAGGCTATCTGTAAAATTTATCAACAGGTCCAGTCAGGACTGGAGCGAGTACATTACATCTCAACAGTTCATAGCAGGTTAGAAAATATAATCATGCAGTAAAGTAAGATACAGGTACTGAAAGAAATGATGTATGTAAACAGAGAGAGAGAGAGCTGTAATAGAAATATCTACTATAAATAAAGAACTAACATGTGGCTAGTGAGTCAGAGTACAATATAGATATGTAAATGGCATAGGAGATTCTGATGCTACACTATGGAAGAGATTCTGATGCTACACTACTTGGGTATTATTCACATGTCCATTTCTACTCTTCCGTACCTCCAATCAATACACAAGGATCCAGCCAGGTTATGTTATATGGTGCTATGTAACAGCCCCCGAAGGTGATAGACCCCGAAGGTGATAGACCCCGAAGGTGATACATAGTAGTCCCATAAATGGGATAAGGATTCTAGGAAGACTCTACGATCATAAGAGTATATGTCGTAAGTGATCAAAGAACCAATGAAGCATAGTGATACGCCATGTAAGTGAAACGCACAGAACATGTAGTACCCGATGCTCCCTAAGGATAACATCTCAAGAAAGGATCCATATAGTACCAATCCGTGTGACCAACGTGACAGTACAAGTAAAGTAATCTACTGCAGGAAATAATTCTAAGCAGGATATAAAATGATCAGAGAATGTACTCGCCTCGATAACCTGAACAGCTGATAAGTATAGGGGGGGTCCCACTGAAGCCGCAGAGTCCTATTTAAAGCAACACAGGTTACAAGGTGTTCAAGTTGTAATAAATGAATCTCTATAATCAATCTATATTATTCTAGGTTCTTCTAAGTCAAAACAACTCTAGGTCGACTCCGGTCAATAATCTAGTCAAACTAGGTCAAGTGTTGACTTACAGTTGACTTTGGGTCAACTGGTCAACTTAGGTCAATCAGGGTCAATTCTAGTCTAATATAAAGTATACTTCGTTATTTGCACGTCGAAACTTACGGCACGCAAATTGAGATAAGAAGATTATCGGTAAGGTTGATAATCTTATTATAGTGATCCACGTATCCAACTTGTCAATTTTAGCGATGTGAGATCACTGGAATTGACTGATCTCATTTTTGTTGTACTAATCCCGAAATACGAACATTATAAGAATTAATTATTATTTAATTATAAAAAGGTTAAACTCAGTAAAATTATCAACAAACATTGTCGGACGATGTAATAAATATCGCCAACGTGTCCAGAATGGTCAAATTAGCTAGGATAGCCTACCCAACGGTCCAATTTGGACACAAGGACAAAAAGGTAATTTTGGGTCAAAACGGTGTCCATATCGGAGCCATTTTGCATCAAAAAATGTGCAAGAAATCAAGTCAATAAAATACAACAAATTATATATCCACGAAACCAGAATGACGATACGAACCCAACGGTATCTCCAGAATTGGATTCCGTTGACCCGATCTCCATTTGGCCCGTTGACCAGAACTTGGAATTCTGGTTTGCGCAGAAATGCGTGCCAGAGCCAATGTTCTCAAAACTCAGCAAACTATCTCTCAACGAGTCTAGAATGATGATACGAACTCAACGGTATATCCAGAATTGGATTCCGATGAGCCGATCTCAAAATGACCTGTTGACCCGGATATTGTTATCCGACTTACACCGAAATGCGTGTCCGATCCAATGTCCACCAAAACCTAGCAAATTATATGTCAACGAGTCTAGAATGACGATACGAACTCAACGGTATATCCGGAATTGGATTCCGATGAGCCGTCGTCAAAAAGTCCCGTTGATCTATAAAGTAGGATCCGCTTTGCACCGAAATGCGTGCCCGGGCCCACGTTCTCCAAATCTAACAAATTTTATATGAAAACATGCCAGAACGACGCCACAAGTCTAATGGTAGTGTCAGAAATGAAATCTGGAGTCCCGTGTTCAAAAATAGAATTCAACCAATCAAACAAGCTCACAATGAAACGAAACTGGAGGTAGTAAGAGGGTTATACCAGCTTCGTACCGGAAATGGTAGCACGCCAAACGGAGCTACGGTGGAGGAGATACAAGCTGACGAAGTTGGCCCCGCGAAACTGTCCAAATTTAATACAATTTAAACGGTCAACTTGGTGGCCGGTTTTGATGTATCAAACGATAAAATTAACGGACAAAAATTGGCAGGGATGAAGGTGGATATACCTAGATTGTGACGGAGTAAAGAAATCGCCGATCCAACGGTCGGATTTCCGGGAAATCGTGTGCGAAGTTGCTGCGACGGAGCGCCAAAATGAACTCGATCCCGCGCGCGTCACGACGGGACGTCGTTCAAAACGCACGAATCGCCTCGACGGCACGTCCCGGAGGACGGTGGCCGTCAGGGGAAGACTCGCCGGAGTGGGGCGCACCCACAGCGAGCTACGACGGCCCACGCGGCGGCGCACGCCGGCGGCCCGCGTGCGGGCGCGTGTGCGCGCCTGCAAGTGCGTGCAGCTGCAGCTGCGGCCGTGCTCGGCCAGGGCCAGCGACGGCGGAGGGCTGCGCTGTCGAGCCTGGCCCGGCGAGGCCAGGGGCGGCACGGTCTGGACGGAGGATGGAGGTGGTGATGGCTGATATGGTGGTGGTGGCGGTTTTGAGTTATGGAGGTGGTGAAGTGGTTGCATGGAGGAGGATGAGTGGTGGCGCGGTTGTAGCCGACAGCCAGGGAGGAAGGTGGCCGGCGGAGCTCCAGTGAGGAGGAGGAGATGAAGGCCGAGAGAGTGGTGGTGGTGTCGGGTTGTAGGGAGGAGGAAGGAGGATGAGAAGAATGGTGAAGACCATGGTGATGGTGATGGCTGTTATGGAGAAGGAAGAGGGGAGGAGATGGCCGGGCTGTGCTCGGCCAGGGGTGGCCGGCGACGAAGCCACGCCGAAGGGGAGGTCGGGTGGCCATGGCTCGGGCCAAGGTGCTGTGTAGATGTTGATGTTGGTGTTGTGTTTTTGTTGTTGTTGGTTGTTTGAAAACAAAGAGTTGGAGAGAGAGAGAGATAATAATTGATGAAGGAGAGAGAGGGTGCATGGAAGTTAGGGCCGGCCAAGCAACAATTGTTGGCTGTGAGGAAGTGGAGGAAAAGTTCCATGTAGGGAAATTGAGGGTGAGGATTACTTAGGATGATCAAATGGCTAGGACTAATTTAGAGGAAAATTGTCATTTCAAAAAAAGAATTAAATAAATAGAAATTTCCAATAAATATAGAAAAATATGTAGGAGAGAACTTGATATTTTTGGGCAAGAAAATTTGAGGGTGTTATGATGGAGAGCAACATGGAGCTGGACTGGACTCGGTGGAGCCGGATTGGGTCAAAACCGGACATTGAGAAAAAATCGAATTAAAATTAGACGTTGATAATCATGAGTGAATAAGTAGCACATGGGGATTCCAATAAATAGGACACAAGTGACGGACGGGTAGTAGACTCAATGTGGGCCATGTCCATAGTTGGGGCTGACAGGTTTTGGTCGACAGGGGACCCACAAATCAAGTTGGAAAATGAATGTGACGCCGTGGAGTGAAATAAAATTGGGTCACGTGTCGGAAAAGTTGTGCGAATCAAATAGAGCACAAAATAACGTGTCTGAGTGGGACACGAAGGTCATGGGTGACGTGCGTCTCGAGTAGATCATCAATGAGGAGTTGGTTTCAAGAAACTGACTGGTCTTGCGCTCCCAATTTAAAAGCCACGGTAACGCGCTGAAAATGATCAAAGAAAAGAGTGGGAAAAATAAATAATACTCAAATGGTCTAAATCGACCCGAAGTTCAGCGAAGCAAAAAGAGTACAAGGGAACAAGTTTGGATGGGACACTATATACCGTCATGAAGGTAATCATGTCCACTCCAAAACTCGTGAAGAAGATTTCCAGAGTTGAACATCCCTGACACTCCAAATATCAAAGGCATGGAAAAGTACACTTAAGGAAAAATACAGAATAAATTATTTATCAAAACCAATCCATCAGAAAATAAAATGAAAAAAATTAGCCCGAAATTCAGGGTGCTCACATCCTACCCACCTTATAAAAATTTCGTCCTCAAAATTAAAATGTCCATACTCCCTCTAGGTCAAACCCCCACAATCAAAGTCCCAGAACTTAAACAAATCATACCATCAAAAGGACAACGTACATGGTCATGGCATACGGTGGTGGTGAAAGTCCCATCTAGGTATACTAGTCGTGCTAATACCAAAACGGTCATAGGGTATCAAAACACACAAGAAATCTAGAGTGCTAAACTGGAAAAGATACATAAATAACAAATCATCAAAGCTGTAAGACAGTCTACCATCTTATGTGAAAACTGGTGCTTATCAAAAATAAAACAAAGCTAACTACCAATTATCTGAAAAAGGGTACTATTCAAGGAAAAAAAATCAAAATCACTAGTTAAGGAATGAAAGTCAATTGCATGGAAATCCAATCACAATATATATATAGAGAGCGTTAGAGAGGAAAAAGCTAAGATTATGTGTATGGGGACATGTTCATATGGTTAAATAGTAGGCGTGGGTGTACGTGAATATACATGAAAGTGTAGATGAGGATTTGGATTTCAAAACAACGGCTATCAAGTTACACTAATCACGGCATATGGTTAAACAATCTACAATACACAACTTATTTACTCATAACATGCATGGCTAACCATATACACATATATATAAAGAGGTAGAGATTTAGTTATGTATCTATATACGTTATAACATATATGCATAAACTCTATATATATCCTTATAGATATATAATCATAACATAGAGGGAAAGGGTTAGGTTAAATGACAGTATATACTATGTTAGAGTGTGTGTATATGTGTCCATGTACAGGGTTAGCTTAGTATTAAAAAGTTAAACCTAGTTTTAGTTCGGCATTTACATAAAAAAAATTTGAAAATAAGCTAACATTTAACCAGTGTAATATTAACATAATGCAATTTCAAAATTTAGGAGTTTGAAACATCACAACTAATTTCAATGCTCCCAATACATCCTAGCATGATAGAAATGAAACCCTAACATACTATCAATACATTTATCTACGCACACAGTTCAATATTACATGTTAAATCTGAAATCGAACTAAACATTTGAATCAATGTAAAAATGTTAACATGTAACTAGTTTTCAAGATTTTGGAGAAATTTGAACATTAAAAACTAACTCAATGTTTATCACAAACTAACATGTAAGAATATGAAACCTAAATTTATATTCCTACTTACAACAATGTACACAGCTCTAAATATTTCATAAAAATGGAACAGCAATTTGAACTAACATTTGGAATTCAACATTAAGGGTTAATATGCATGCAGTCTCAGATTGGACAATTTAACATAACTTAACCAATTTCTCTAAAAATTGAAACCCTGTAGATATCATACATGTGCAGTTATGTAGACAAAACTAATAACGTGAAATTTATATCTAAATCACGAATTTAAACTGGAAAAGCAGAAAGCCAGAAAGATTGGGATTTTGAAAATTTAACATCAACAACATATTAATAGGTATTCAGGTAGGTGGAAAATCAAGTGTAGCATGCATACGTGTTAAGCAAAGTGTCTGCTATATCTATATTCTCATGTCCCAAATAAAATCAATTTCTACATCAGGATCAACATTTAAATTCCTACCAAAATTACAGAGTAGGTGATTGACAAAATCAAGACAGTTTATTATCATTATTATTTAATACAAGAATAATAGTAAGAAGAAATAACGATAAAACCTGTTCTGCTTATCTGTTTAAAGAAGGAACCATTTTGAAATCCAGAGTTAAAATATCAAATTCAAGATAAACTCTAGCAAAATCATCGATTCATTGTATTATGAAAAACTCATAGCAAGAAATTACATAAGGTTTATAAAACAACTAAACATACTCTTAAGTTAAATAATAGGAAACTAGACAAAACAAATAAATAATAATTCCTTTTTTTTGAATGACTGAACAAAAGTAGAGAAAACATGTTCAAAAATATTTAAGGTGCAATCTGATAATCATATGCGTCTATCCCAAATCATGGTACTCTAAATTCTTGTCATACTAGTAAGCAAGGCTACGATAATCACAGAGCCCTTAACTTATGCACATATCTCTAGAATCATGGTATTTAACATTTTTGCTGTACCGCTAGCTTGGCTGCGAAAATCTTAAATTCTCACACCCGAAAAATATATCCAGAGTCAGACTATATGTCCTCACCATGCTGGCTAATGTGACTATAGAAGACTAGATCCCATAACATAGATGACCTAGCCCATATAATTTTATCTTACCAAAAATTAAATAATCAATAGTGAATACTCAAAAATCAAATCAAATTTATTAACGAACATCAAAATTCAAAAATGAACAAAATCTATCAAAATACAAACTCGAATGCAACAGCTATCATCAAAATTCAAAATTCGACAATCATCCATCAAAATTAATAAATACAAACTCAAGTTCAACAATAATCCATTAAAATCAAATTTAACAACAAAAAGTAAAAATAAATCAAATCAAGGAAAAAAGAGAGTTTTCAAATCGAAGTTAAATAAGATTCTCAAGGGTCGTCCCAGGAATCTCTCAAGGGTTTCTAACTGTGATTGAGTACCTTCAAAAATATATCCTAATCCTACTGCAGGCTGTAGTGGTACTCAAGTTCGAATACCACTACATAAACTCGACCTGCATGGGCCACCACTAAAAACGTGTCACGACCCTCACCCTAGAGTTATGGCACGAGAACGTAACAACGCCTAGCCTACGCCGCAGTGTCGATGGTAGAATGCTGTCCTAGGTCTCAATGCATCTAACAGTATAAGACTAAACAGTTTATACTCCCCGAATGGGGGTGACATAGCAGAATATAAACTCAATCACATCTAAGGTAGAGCATAAAGGAAGATAGATAAAACATGAAATCGAAAAGAGATACAACAGATAGAAGTCTAAGTGTCTAAGATACAAACTCAGAATACATCTCAAAAGCCAAATACAGTAATCCACAAAGTAAATACAACTCCAAACAAAAGAAACAACTATCTAAACAACCTCTAATGTGTCTCCTCTAGGCTAGCAGCCACCTCCAGGCTATCTGTAAAATTTATCAACAGGTCCAGTCAGGACTGGAGCGAGCACATTACATCTCAACAGTTCATAGCAGGTTAGAAAATATAATCATGCAGTAAAGTAAGATACAGGTACTGAAAGAAATGCTGTATGTAAACAGAGAGAGAGCTGTAATAGAAATATCTACTATAAATAAAGAACTAACATGTGGCTAGTGAGTCAGAGTACAATATAGATATGTAAATGGCATAGGAGATTCTGATGCTACACTATGGAAGAGATTCTGATGCTACACTACTTGGGTATTATTCACATGTCCATTTCTACTCCTCCGTACCCCCAATCAATACACAAGGATCCAGCCAGGTTATGTTATATGATGCTATGTAACAGCCCCCGAAGGTGATAGACCCCGAAGGTGATAGACCCCGAAGGTGATACATAGTAGTCCCATAAATGGGATAAGGATTCTAGGAAGACTCTACGATCATAAGAGTATATGTCGTAAGTGATCAAAGAACCAATGAAGCATAGTGATACGCCATGTAAGTGAAACGCACAGAACATGTAGTACCCGATGCTTCCTAAGGATAACATCTCAAGAAAGGATCCATATAGTACCAATCCGTATGACCAACGTGACAGTACAAGTAAAGTAATCTACTGCAGGAAATAATTCTAAGCAGGATATGAAATGATCAGAGAATGTACTCGCCTCGATAACCTGAACAGCTGATAAGTATAGGGGGGTCCCACTGAAGCCGCAGAGTCCTATTTAAAGCAACACAGGATACAAGGTGTTCAAGTTGTAATAAATGAATCTCTATAATCAATCTATATTATTCTAGGTTCTTCTAAGTCAAAACAACTCTAGGTCGACTCCGGTCAATAATCTAGTCAAACTAGGTCAAGTGTTGACTTACAGTTGACTTTTGGTCAACTGGTCAACTTAGGTCAATCAGGGTCAATTCTAGTCTAATATAAAGTGTACTTCGTTATTTGTACGTCGAAACTTACGGCACACAAATCGAGATAAGAAGATTATCGGTAAGGTTGATAATCTTATTATAGTGATCCACGTATCCAACTTGTCAATTTCAGCGATGCGAGATCACTGGAATTGACTGATCTCAGTTTCGTTGTACTAATCCCAAAATACGAACATTATAAGAATTAATTATTATTTAATTATAAAAAGGTTAAACTCAGAGAAATTATCAACAAACATTATCGGACGATGAAATAAATATCGTCAACGTGTCCAGAATGGTCAAATTAGCTAGGATAGCCTACCCAATGGTCCAATTTGGACACAAGGGCAAAAAGGTAATTTTGGGTCAAAACGGTGTCCGTGTCAGAGCCATTTTGCACCGAAAAACGTGCAAAAAATCAAGTCAATAAAATATAACAAATTATATGTCCACGAAACCAGAATGACGATACGAACCCAATGGTATCTCCAGAATTGGATTCCGTTGACCCGATCTCCATTTGGCCCGTTGACCAGAACTTGGAATTCTGGTTTGTGCAGAAATGCGTGCCGGAGTCAATGTTCTCAAAACTTAGCAAACTACCTGTCAACGAGTCCAGAATGATGATACGAACTCAACGGTATATCCAGAATTGGATTCCGATGAGCCGATCTCAAAATGACCTGTTGACCCGGATATTGGTATCCGACTTGCACCGAATTGCGTGCCCGATCCAATGTCCACCAAAACCTAGCAAATTATATGTCAACGAGTCCAGAATGACGATACGAACTCAACGGTATATCCGGAATTGGATTCCGATGAGCCATCGTCAAAAAGTCCCGTTGACCCAGAAAGTGGGACCCGCTTTGTACCGAAATGCGTGCCCGGGCCCACGTTCTCCAAATCTAACAAATTTTATATAAAAATATGCCAGAACAACGCCACAAGTCTATCGGTGTTGTCAGAAATAAAATTGGGGTCCCGTGTTCAAAAATGGAATTTTACAAGTTGGAAATTACGAATTTGGACGACCAACTTTGGCGTCGAATTCAACCAATCAAACAAGCTCACAATGAAACGAAACTGGAGGGGTAGTAAGAGGGTTATACCAGCTTCGCACCGGAACTAGTAGCACGCCAAACGGAGCTGCGGTGGAGGAGATACAAGCTGACGAAGTTGGCCCCACGAAACTGTCCAAATTTAATACAATTTAAACGGTCAACTTGGTGGCCGGTTTTGATGTATCAAACGATAAAACTAACGGACGAAAATTGACAGGGATGAAGGTGGATATACCGAGATTGTGACGGAGCTAAGAAATCGCCTATCCAACGGTCGGATTTCCAAAAAATCATCCACGAAGTTGCTGTGACGGAGCGCCAAAACGAACTCGATCCCGCGCGCGTCACGACGGGACGTCGTTCAAAACGCACGAATCGCCTCGACGGCGCGTCCCGGAGGACGGTGTCCATCAGGGGAAGACTCGCCGGAGTGGGGTGCACCAACAGCGAGCTACGGCGGCCCACACGGCGGCGCGACGGTGCACGATGGCGGCCCGCCCGCGCACGTGTGCGCTCTTGCAAGTGAGTGCAGTTGCTGCTACGGCCGTGCTTGGCCAGGGCCTGCGACGGCGGAGGGCTGCGCTGTCGAGCCTGGCCCGGCGATGCCAGTGGTGGCGCGGTCTGGACTGAGGGTGGAGGTGGTGATGGCTGATATGGTGGTGGTGGCGGTTTTGAGTTATGGAGGTGGTGAAGTGGTTGTATGGAGGAGGATGGGTGGTGGCACGGTTGTGGCCGACGGCAGGGAGGAGGGTGGCCGGCGGAGCTCCGGTGAGGAGGAAGAGATGAAGGCCGAAAGAGTTGTGGTGGTGTCGGGTTGTAGGAAGGAGGAAGGAGGATGGGAGGAATGGTGAAGACCATGGTGATGGTGATGGCGGTTATGGAGAAGGAAGAGGGAAGGAGATGGCCGGGCTGTTCTCGACCAGGGGTGGCCGGCGACGAAGCTACGCCGAAGGAAAGGTCGGGTGGCCATGGCTCGGGCCAAGGTGCTGTGTAGATGTTGACGCTGGTGTTGTGTTTTTGTTGTTGTTGGTTGTTTGAAAACAAAGAGTTGGAGAGAGAGAGAGATAATAATTGATGAAGGAGAGAGAGGGTGCATGGAAGTTAGGGCCGGCCAAGCAACAATTATTGGCTGTGAGGAAGTGGAGAAAAAGTTCCATGTAGGGAAATTGAGGGTGAGGATTACTTAGGATGATCAAATGGCTAGGACTAATTTAGAGGGAAATTGTCATTTCAAAAAAGGAATTAAATAAATAGAAATTTCCAATAAATATAGAAAAATATGTAGGAAAGAACTTGATATTTTTGGGCAAAAAAATATGAGGGTGTTATTATGGAGAGCAACATGGAGCTGGACTGGACTCAGTGGAGCCGGATTGGGTCAAAATCGGACATTGAGCAAAAATTGAATTAAAATTAGATGTTGATAATCATGAGTAAATAAGTAGCACATGGGGATTCCAATAAATGGGACACAAGTGGCGGAAGGGTAGTAGGCTCAATGTGGGCCATGTCCATAGTTGGGGCTGACAGGTTTTGGTCGACAGGGGACCCACAAATCAAGTTGGAAAATGAATGTGACGCCGTGGAGTGAAATAAAATCGGGTCACGTGTCGGGAAAGTTGTGCGAATCAAATGGAGCACAAAATGACATGTCTGAGTGGGACACGAAGGTCATGGGTGACGAGCGTCTCGAGTGGATGATCAATGAGGAGTTGGTTTCAAGAAACTGACTGGTCTTGCGCACCCAATTTAAAAACCACGGTAACGCGCTGAAAATGATCAAGAAAAAGAGTGGGAAAAATAAATAATACTCAAATGGTCTAAATCGACCCGAAGTTCAGCGAAGCAAAAAGAGTACAAGGGAACAAGTTTGGATGGGATACTATATACCGTCATGAAGGTAATCATGTCCACTCCAAAACTCGTGAAGAAGATTTCCAGAGTTGAACATCCCTGACACTCCAAATATCAAAGGCATGGAAAAGTACACTTAAGGAAAAATACAGAATAAATTATTTATCAAAACCAATCCATCAGAAAATAAAATAAAATAAAAAAAAGTAAAAAAAAATCAGCCCGAAATTCAGGGTGCTCACACTTAAAGTCATGCTCCTATCTTTAGTCAAGTCAGTAGACAAAATCAAAGCTGCCTTCCCGACTCAACCAGCAAGAATGCCTGGACAAACAAGCTTGGGACCCACAGTCAACACGGACTCCAACACGATCGCTCTTCCTCTAGGTGACAATCCTCCTGGAATATCCGTTCCCTCAGCTGCAGATGAAGCTAGGGAGTCAAGGAGAGAAGTTTATGAGCTTCGAGCAATGTTTATTACCTCAGAGTACGGCAGCCATATCTCGTTGCATGGAGAGACGTTCCTTTTCCTCTGTGGTACAAGCTGTTTCATATCGATTCAAATGACGGAAAGACCTCTGCTAGTCGGTACATGACCTATTTTGAGGTCACAACCGACCACCTGCCGCATAGTGATGCCATCCTCATACGATTATTTACGGAGCATTGGAGGGAATCGCGTTCGACTGGTACCGCAACCTCCCAGACAACTGCATCCATTCCTTTGATGGCTTTAAACGCATGTTCCTGGAAAGGTTCTATGAAGTGGGACATGGTGTGATAATGTCATCTCTCTTGGACTTTGTTCAGGAAGAATGGGAGCTAACGAGAAACTACATCGAGCGGTTCTGCCAAACCGCGATAAGATTGCCCCAAGACAATCCCGACAGCTCCTTGATTAAAATCTGCCAAAAGAAGTTGCTCCCTCAAACAGCGTCTGGATGGGCGAAGATTAGTTCAGGGATTGGACGACCTTCATCATAAGCGCTACCAATACGGAGACGAAGTTGAAGAAGGCCCGCCAGCTGGGATTACACATCCCATATGGAGAGGACAAAGGCAAACGTCTCGGTACCACCTCCAATAAAAACAACAGTGGTGGCACCACCAATAACCGAAACTCCAAAGGCAAGCAGGCCATGGTCACTGGTACGACCAAAAAGCCTGAACAAAAGCAGACAGAAGTTTCGAGGACATACTCTTTTGAAGATAGCCATGTCAAGCCTATTTTTGACATGCTCTTGCAAGGGGGTAGGATCCAACTCCCTCCCCCAAGTCACGAGCCTCGAGCGACGGAGACGGAGGACCCAAAATATTGCCACTTCTACCGCTATGTCCATCACTCCACTCATGACTGCTTCCAATTAAAGTGGTATATTAAGAATCTTATCGACTCCAAAGCTCTATTGCTAGATTTCCAAGATGTCACTGTGGAGACTTGCTCATAATGCCCATAAACGATATGTTCCTGAAGAAATACTATGTCTAAAGACATGCTCGTACTTCCTTAAAAAACTAAATCTCCTAGACTGTCGAGTTATGTACACCAAGTACCTCTGAACTTACACTCTAGTAGCTTCGAGGGAATTCACATCACATCTCCCTGAGTGGCGAGTCATGTATACTGATACCTCTGAACTTTCACTCGAATGCTCCATCCTGCCAGAGTCTGCCAGGTTCCTTTTGTTGTCTCTGTGCAAACTTCCTGGTTTTGACTGTCGTATATCACATCCATATCACCTCTGATATAGATAATCTCCTAACTTAACACCTGCACCCAACCCGGAATAAAATCATGGTGTTAAGGCCACAAAATCTATCACGTCCATATCACCTCTGTTAGATTTTGTTTCAAATCTATCACCCGTACCACCAGTGCGCAAAAGGGTAATAGGTCCACAAAAAATTATCCAAATCTATTACTCATACCACCAGTGCGCAAAAGGGTAATAGGTCCACAAAAAATTATCCAAACCTATTACTGGTACCACCAGCGTGCAAAAGGGTAATAGGTCTACCAAAAGTTATCCAAATCTTTTACCTGTACCACCAGTGCGCAAAAGGGTAATAGGTCCAAAAAAATCATTCAAATCTATTATCCGCACTACTAGTGCGCAAAAGGATAATAGGTCCACAAAAAATTATCCAAATCTATTACTCGTACCACCAATGCACAAAAAGGTAATAGGCCCACAAAAATTTATCCAAATCTATTACTCGTACCACCAGTGCGCAAAAGGGTAATAGGTCCACCAAAAGTCATCCAAATCTATTATCCATACTACCAGTACGCAAAAGGGTAATAGGTCCACAAAAATTACTCAAATCTATTACTCGCACCACATGTGCGCAAAAGGGTAATAGGTGCACAAAATTCCTCCAGTGGGATGTCCTCTACCAATCATAAATGTTATATTAGGCCCTCTAGTACAAGCACCACAGATACCAAAAACAAAGAATGAAGTGAATGTATTCTTTTATTCAAAATCAGTTACATTCATAGGACTACATCTTCAGCAGCAAAAAGAAAAAAATCCACTACTCATCAGCAACACAAAGTTTGGTCAGTTTGGCAGCACCACACCTTCGTCAAAGGGTAGTTTCGTAGCCCTCAAAAGGAGTCACGTTTGCTGAGAAGCAAATAAGACTGTAGAACCTTCGAGAAGCCACACGGAGGAGGGCAAACATAGCATGCTAAAAACATCTACAAGCGTTAACTTTCTTCCCTCTATATTGTGGACGTCCTAGGCCCGTTCCTCCAAGAGGCCATACCTTCAAAACAACATCCCTAGAGTTGCTTTTGCCTACTTAGAGAGCCGTAAAAACAGAACTTTCACGACAATGCCCAACCACCGTCCGACTCTCCGATTTATAAAGGTTCTTGTACCATCTAAGGAAAACCCTTCCGAAGCATAGAGAGTTCTGAACTGTCTGATGTGCGTGTCAAATATTGCATCTTCACCATATCCAAAATTATCGATACCGATCCTGGAGAAATTTGCTAGCCAGATACCTATAAAATATAAAAGGAGGAAAAAAGGTTAGCCGTTAGAAGAAAACAAAGTAAATGGGTTTCTATTTAGTTCATGCGGCCCAATCATAATAGAACACACGCGGCCCAGATCAGGGGAGAGCTCATGCGGCTCAATCGTGTGGAATCTATGTGGCTCAATCCATATGGACCGATCGCACAAAACATGCGGCCCAGTGAGACAGGAAACACATGCACCGTAGAAGCCCGACTATACGCCAAAGGAGTTGAAGCCAAAGTACATCGATGATATGTGACTGGCCCGCTCATATAACCTGCGACATGGCCATCTGAGTTCAAAACACTCATTCTCCCACCATCCTTACCGTAGATAGGAGGCTGTACGTCAGGATGAGCGAAGAATGGGTCCACAACTATCGACGAAGAGGCAAACCCCTTTCCTCCGTTAGCAGCGTCGGTCAACTTGGAGGCTTTGGGGGCTATGGCAGATCGAAAGCGAAAAGGATGTTGGAAGAGAAGAGGCTGAAAAGAGAAGAAGTCGAAAGAAAGCAATAGGAGTTCTCTCGCTGCTGTACGACCTATATATTTATAGGCCACCAAGAAGCGTAAACAGAGTAGACGCCCCTTCGATTCTCATGACCATTAAGAGATAACGATGACCCTTGGGATTCTATCCTTTATAACCGTCATAGTAACCGAAAAGAGAGCCCAAATCTAAAAATTAAATCCGAGCATTAAATGCCACAGTGACAGCTGGACAGAGTCTCTCTGTGGCTCAAAATTTTACTGCAGATCGAAATCTCCCTGCGTCTTGACGTTTTATACATGTCTCCATGCTTTTTATTCAAAGTATTCCAAATTTATAATTTGAAAACTTTAAAGGGGGTCATGTAGAAGCATGGAAAAGATAGAGTTTATGCGGATCATCACTCCATGCGGCTATGTGGATTCGAACCGCAGAAGCAAGGCTCTCGAAGATTCCATGCGGCCAAATGAAACCAAGCCGCAGAAGGAATGCTTCTGGAGACCCCATGCGACTAAGAACACTCGAGCCACAGAAGCAAGGCTCTCGAAGAACCCATGCGGCTAAGTAGACTCGAGCCGCAGAAGCAAGGCTCCCGAAGATCCCATACGGCCAAGTGAAACCAAGCCGCAGAAGCAAGGCTCCCGAAGATCCCATGCGGCCAAGTGGACTCGATCCGCAGAAAAAATATTTCCAAAGATCCCATACGGCCAAGTGGAGCCAAGCCGTAGAAACAAGGCTCCTGGAGACCTCATGTGAGTAAATGGACTCGAGCCGCAGAAGCAAGGCTCTCGAAGATCCCATACGGCCAAGTAAAACCAAGCCGCAGAAGAAAGGCTCCTAAGGCCGCTATGCGGCCAAAATAATTCAGGATCTACTCTGTGGGGGGGGGGGCACATGGCAAGTTGACCAAGTCTCAACCACCCAGATTTGCTGTAAAGAAATCTCAACAAAATACCAGTTGGCAGCCAAAGAGCGGGTCTTCGTGTGCTGTTGCAGCCACGTGGCCACATGGACCTCTATGCAGCCCAAAATCTATTTTATACAGGAATTACTATAAATAGTATGGTACCACACCCATGCTAGAGGTTGGCAATCAAAGGCTGGAAATTTCCTCAAGAGCAAAGGCTGTGTCCGATAGTCCAAGGAGTAAGACAGAGTTTCTACACTTTTTCGAGCCTCCACCGTCACTCCTTAGAATCAAAACTAAACAATTGTACTTAGATTGTTTCCTAGGATTTCTTTCTATGCTTTCTTTTGTACAAGTTAGTTTGCAATCAAATTCAGTTTCTATGTAATACTTGTCTTTGATATTAAATGGCAAACAATGAGTTGTAGGACACTTGCGGCAAGTGGCACTTTCCAAAATGTGTTTGGATAGAGTACTTTTTGTCTACTGCAAGTAGAAGAAAAATGGATTTGGTGTTTGGATGGTTGTTGAAAGTGGAGAGAAAAGGAGTTTGATTGTTTGGATGGTTGTTGAAAGTGGATGTTAGTTGGAGATGTGGTAACCCAAAATAATTAATAAATGTAAATTTGCTAAAATAAATATATTATTCACATAAATGAACAAAAATATATAAAAGACAGACTAAATTAATTTAATTACCATTATTTAACAGATTAAAGTGTAATTAGGCTCTTATTTAATTAAAATTTTTAAAAAAAACTATTACTAAACAGCTCATTTGTGAACATATGTAACCAACTAAATTTTTTGTCTTTCCCAAATCAAAGTCATCAACTTTCCCACATTTCCAAAGTGTCTTTTCTTTTCCCCAAACCAAGCTGGTTGTCTCCAGCGGGCGGGGTGGTCTCCGATGGACGGGGTGGTCTCGAGCCGGCGGGCTGGTCTCTGGCAGTTCAGATCTCCGTATCTCTACAGGTGAGTTCCCTTTTCACGCTACTCGATAACGACGACCCCTGGATCTCGTCGAGGGTGACCGCGTGGTGGTCGAGGGGTAGACGAGAAGATCTTGTCGAGCTCGTTGGTGAAGGCAGCATTTGGTCTTTGCAAGTGTGCATAAAAAATGGGAGTTTCCACTGAGTTACTCTCGCTTTGGGTTTGGTGAGATGTGAAGGATGAAGGGGGATAGAACACTATTCTGTGTCAGGGATGGGACACTGACAACCCATTTATAGTGTGCAACCAAACACTAAAAGCAATCACAGTTTCAATGAAACTGATTACATTTTCACTAAAACTTAGCACTTTCACTCCACCCCCTGCCATCCAAACAGACCCTAAGTGTTCTTCCCTTGAAAATCACCTGCATGCATAGTGCTATTATAATATTTGTAAGAGAGGTTCGACCATCTCAATGCCAAGTTACTGTTAGCAACTCTATAATGGCTAAATAATCCTTAGTTTGGTAAATATGTATACAAACAGAATGTTACTAAGAAATATCTGATATTTTGTCCGTGGGTGTGATCGCAGGCCCATGTGGTCAAATCACATTGGCTCCCCTATTTGCTGGGGCTCATCAACAGATATCCTATTAATAAAATTTTGCTACGTGGACATACGATCACGTTCACGATCGCAGACGGCGTAGCGGGGTCCATACTAATATGCATAATCAATAACAACAATCATTTTAGTCCCCTTCCATCATTCTATTGTTTAGACCTTTTGGTAGAACACAGGTTTTACCAACTGTTTTGAAACAATATTGTCATTCTTGGTACTTTTCAAGGATATGCCCTATTTGTACATATAAAGTAAATAAATAAATAAATATTATTCAAGTTTATATTTCATGAACACAGCCACAAATACAAATATAAGAACACAATGTAGATACAGAATTATAACTTTTTTAATAAAATATAATAGGAACACAAAACGGATGCGAAGATAAATGTATATTACTTCTTCAGATAACTACCATGCTAGATCACATAACATATATATATATATATATATATATATATATATTTATATTTATATATAATATATATATATATAATATAAATATATATATATATATATATATATATATTTTAATCAAAACGACAATTTTATTGAATGGAAAGCGTGGCTCTAAGCGAGCAGTACAAGTGCCAGGGACTAAAAAGAAAAGCCCTATGAGTCAAAGTAGATAATACAAAATGATTTAACCGAAGAAGAGAGGAGTGTGGGCACACAGCCCTGACTAGGTTGATTTTTTTTTTGGGTGGGAATGCAAATTTTGAAACTTCAAAATTTGACATCCAACTGGGGAAGAGCAACCGCAATTAGCAGCACGCAACCCAACGGGCGCACTGCCCAAAGCGGTAGCACGTGGCCCGAGGGCCTCGGGCTCCCCCCTCCGCAGAAACCGAGAGGGTCTCGGGCCCCCCCCCCCGCGTTGGAAGACGGGGAAGAGGCCAGGATGGGGGCGGCTCTGGCGGGGATGCCGAGAGGGGGGCGGTGACCCGCCGGGCGCGGGCTAAGCCACGGTGGAGGCCGCAGGCACACGATGGGCATCGGAGAAGCCGGAACAGTACGGCCACAGGCACGATGGGGGGTCAAGAGGGGGGCGAGGGAGGGGCGGGGAGAGCGCCGCGACTAGGCTAGGAGTAACTCCGGAGCGCAGAGCGGCGGGAGGACGACGACGCCGCAGCCACCGAGGAGTACATCAGGGCGGGGGAGGAGCTCGCCGAAGGCCATGGCGAGGAGGCGGGGGGGGGGACACTCCACGGGTCCGCCGACCGACGTCGATGAGGAAGTTGGGACGGCGGAGAAGGGCGCCGAGGGCCACAGCGCTGAGGTTCACGACGCGGCTACCATCGCCCACGAGGGGGGGGCACGGGCGCCAGAGGGAAGTCCGACGGGACAGGGCGGGCGGAGGCAGATGCTCCAGACCCGCTGGAAGCCGGGGGGAGCACGGGATACGGCCATCAGAGAGAGGGCAACGTGGTGGGAGCCGCCACGGAGAGAGGAACGGCTGCGGGGGCGGCGGAGGGAGCCACCTGCCATGAAAGCGGAGCCGCCAGAGGGGTAGACGAAGATCCGCCGGAGGAAGGAGGGGTCGCGCGCGCAGGTGGCCCAGGCAGAAGACCAAGTGGCGCTGCCGCAGAGGCCTGCGGCGGAGCAGCGTTAGATGCGGCAGTGGGTGCCGGAGGAGGAGCTACCGGCAACGCGCCGCGCCTAGCCCGGGGCCTCCGACGCCTCCTACGACGCCGAAAGGGAAGGGGAGGGGAGAGGGAAGGAGGGTGGGGGAGAACCACGACGGGAGGCCGCCGGGTGGGGGGGCCACTAGAGAGCGGGCCAGCCAGGGGAGGAAGCGGGGGCTCCGAAGGGGACGAACACCCACAGCGGCGTCGCCGGTCCGGGCAGGCCCACTGGCCATCCCTGCCACTAGATGCCGGTGGGGGGCGGAGAGACCAAGGGGGAACCCGCCCGCTGCTGCTGCTCCATCCTCTTATGATAATATAAATATATTTATATTATATATATATATATATATATATATATATATATATATGTATAATATATATTTATAATATATATATATATATATATATATATATATATATATATATTTATAATTTATATATATATATATATATATATATATATATATATATATATATATATATATATATATATATATATATATATATATATATATATATATATATATATATATATATATACACTACCATTTCCATACATATAAATGGTAGTATAAATATATATATATATATATATATATATATATATATATATATATATATATATATATATATATATATATATATATATATAGCATTTTATTGAAAAGTAGAGGCGGCTCGGAAATAGCATTACAGAGAGCGCCAGAGGCTAAACACACAAAAAGCCCCTGGTCAGCAAATAAGGACAGACAAAAGACCTAAAAAACAAAATATCGAAATTTCGGGCAACCAAAATTTTGAAAATTTGAAAATTTGAAAAAGGTTGGGCTCCCAGCACGAATAATGAGGTGGCACGGAACCCGCAGGAGTGGGAATACAGCCCGAGGGCACGCTGCCCAAAGGGTCAGGGCACACCGCCCAAGGGGCTTTGCCTGAGGGGAGATGAGGGGTGCTCTACTCGAGGCCTCCTCGGTCCCCCCCAGCACGACGACCAGAGCCCGGGGAGCTCCGGTGGGGAGGCCGGTTCTGAAAGGCGCTGAAGGTGACCGAACGAGGAGAGACGGGGGCGGGGGTCTCCGACGGGGAAGGACGAGATAGGGGCGGGGGCTCCGACGAAGGAGGCCAGCATGATGAGGGGAGGGGGCCGAACGGATGAGCTTGATCGGAGTGAGCAGCCATAGAAGGGCTCGGCCCGGGAGAGTCGGAGGGGGCGCGTCTCGACCCGGGGAGGGGTGGGAGCTACGGCCGGTTGATGGGGGCCGGAAAAACGGCATGGAGATCGGGCGGGCTGGTGCACCACGGGCAGGGGTACACTCTGCCGGAGGGAGGCGGGGCGTTCGGGGGGACGGCGGTGATCGGAAGGAGGGCCGCCTCAGGAACGCCTGGAGCCGGAGGAGGGGGCTGGGGGAGCTGCCTCAGGGAGAGAAGATCCGAGGACGGGAGCGTGGCCACCTCGGCGGCTGGGGCGGGACGGAGGGGCGCGACTCCAAGAGGGGGACGGAGGACGTACCACGGCGAAGAGGAGGGAGGGCCAGATTCGTCGGGGACTGAAGGGGGCCAGGTGGTCGTTGCCGAGGGAACGCACCACGATGAGAAGAAGGGGGGCCGGAGCCACCGAGAAAAGGTTGGGGCCAGAAAGACGAAGTTGAGAGGGGATAGGGGGTAGGGCCACAGCCACCTCGGAGGGAAGGTGGCCGGAAGGAAGGCCGCTGCCGACGCGGGGGGTGGCGCAGCGGGAGGGAAGACGGGAGGGGGAGGGGGGCTGGGAGGACTGCCGCTGCCGATACGGAGGTTGGCGCGGCGAGGGGAGCGGCGAAGGGGGCGCTTGGGGGTGGCACGATGAAGGGAATGGCCGATCTTTGCCGCCTGGCACGGGACCATCGGGGACGACCCCGCCGAGGGCGTTGAGGGAAAAAGGGGAGAGGAGGGGGAAACTCGGCTGAAGGAGGGGGTAGCTCCAGGGGGAGGGGTGCCAGGAGATGCCCTGGCTGCCGGAGGGGAGACCGGCCGGCCATGCGGGCAGGCCAATCAATAGCACGGCTCCGGCGAGCGGCGGCGCTCTAAGCCGGAGTCCGCTCCAAAGGAGGGGTGGCGACGCTCCCAACCGCCCGCACCCCGACTCTTTCCTCATCTATTATATATATATATATATATATATGTATATGTGTATATATATATATATATATATATATATATATATATATATATATATATAATATTAACATTAACATTAACATTAATATAAAAATAAAAATTAATATTAACATTAAGATTAATATTAACATTAATATTAACATTAATATTAATATTAACATTAATATTACGGATGAGAGTGAGGGGGGTTTTTAGGGGGTTTTCTAAGGGGGCTTTTGATCTGCTCCCCCCCCCACACACACATACACACACACACACACACACACACACACACACACACACACACATATATATATATATATATATATATATATATATATATATATATATATATATATATATATATATATATATATATATATATATATAAGACGCCTATCTTGGAGCTGTCGCCCCTGAGTAAACCCTAATCCTACCTCTCCTCTAACGCCGGCGTGGCCTTTGGCCGGACCGGGGTTCCCCCTAGGCCACCAAAACCACTTGGTTGGTGGCTTCCTCGCAGTTTATTTCTGTCAGGGTTATGGCGGTTAAGTCCTTTGCGGAGGCAGTAATGGGATCGGCTCCGGCAGCTCCCGTTATCGCACCGCGCATGGTTACTTCTTTTAAAGGCTCTCCTTCAATATCCTTTTCGGAGGAGAAAGAATCTATCCTGGTCGATCCGTTTAAATATGCATTAATTGGAAAGTTCTCGCATGCTCGGCCTCCGATCGATTTGATTAGGAAGGCTTTTACTGGTTTTGAGTTCGCTGGCCCCATCAAGGCGGGTGTTATTGATGAAAAACACATCCTCATCCAGCCTACTAGTGAAGTTGATTTTCTTCGAATTTGATCTAAAGATCTTTGGTATATTTCTAGGGCTCCTATGAGAATTTTTAAATGGGATCCTGATTTTTTCCCGTCTCAGGAGTCGCCAAAGATTCTAGTTTAGGTAACTTTGCCAAACCTTCCTCATCATTTTTATGCAAAGGATGCATTATTTGCTATTGCAGCTGCCTTTGCCAATACTCTGAAGATAGATAAGGCTACGTCGAATTTATCACGTCCGAGTATGGTACGTATATTCATGGAGATCGATGCTTCAAAACCATTGCAAGACCGTTTTCGCATCAACCTGCCTAGTGGAGGATTTTGGCAGCTAATGGAGTATTAATCAACCCCACATTACTACTCTCATTGTCGCTATCAGGGGCATTTAATAGGCTCATGCAAAGTAAAACACAAAGATCGAGGGAAGGATCCAATACAACTGGATGATGCAGTCACTACAAGTCGCCAACCAGAATTACCTGAAGTTACTCACATTCTTCAACGAGAAGATGCGGCACGTCCATTGATAAACGTCAACTCAGAGCAGCCCCCAAACCAATCCCTGGTCATTAACCATCAGGCAAAAGAAAAAGCTACTCCTGCTGAAGTGACAAACACTTCTCATCCCGATGACGAGACTGATATCTTTCATGGTGAGGGAAGTGGAAAAGCAACCATTCATGATCTGGCCACAACTCATCTGGTATTACCAGTGTAAGAAAATGAAGAGCAGGAAGCAGGCGAATGTTCCACGGATTACGTCGAGCCAGACGGAGTTACTTTCGACGAAGAAGGTGTTTGCCATGAAATATAAAAGAGCAGAACAGTTTTATGGGAGGACTGGACTTTTACTTCACGTTACAAACTCGCTTGTACAAAGAAAGCCTAGGGACGAAAACCTAGTACAGCAATCTAAGTACAATTATTTATTTTTGATTCTGGGAGGTGACGATAGAGGCTTGGAAAGGCGACGGCAGCACTGCCTTACTCCTTGGACGATCGGTATGCAGCCTTGGCTCCTGTGACGAGATGGTTGGCGTTGATGGAGAAATGGTCTTCTTGCTCTCCTCGTATTGCTCTTATGGCTTCTCTATCTCTAGATTGATCTCTGTGGATTTTTCTCTCTGATTATTGGGGGAGTATCTCTCTGTATGTGAGTATGTCTCTCTTGTCCGTCTCTTTCTCGCAAGGGAATAGCACCCTGCTATTTATAGAAATGGGGTGTGATCATTAGGGTTGCCAATGATTGTCTCTTGGAGATAGCGACAGCCTGTAGATTGGTCAATCTATGTCCTTCATTTTAAGCGTGAAGGATCTGGGCCATTAATGATGATTATACCAAATTATGTCTGTCATTAATGTTGATTGCAATAAATCTCCATCATGATGATTTGCTGATGCCCGCAAATCTAAATAAATCTATTTAATTCATTCTCTTGCCACGTGTCCCAAATTATCGGGATCTGATCCAAGATTTGATTATCTTTAGGACACGTGTCCTGTCATCATTGTTGAGCCGTATAGGAAGCGTTCATATTTGGGCCGCATAAAGGTTGTTATGACCGAGCTGCATGAATAGTCTCTATACTCGAACCGCATGAAGGTTGTCATGACTGAGCCGCATGAATAGGTTCATGATCGAGCCGCATGGGGGTCTTCATGGCCGAGCTGTATGAGAGTCTTCATGGCCGAGCCGTATAGATTTCTTCATGGCCGAGCCGCATGGGGGACCTTCATGATTGAACTGCATAGGTTTCTCTACACTGGCCGCATGAACTCGTTTAATCTGGCCGAATAAACTAGCCTCAAAATTGTGAAGATCTTCTCCAGTTCCCTAGGAAGATGTTGCTCTTGTGTCAGTCATTATGGCTACTTTTTGTCAGGGCTGTCAGTTGTCAGCTGTCAGCCGTCAGAGCATTAATTACATTTGAATGACGCTTGGTATAGCCGTTCTAAAAAGGCACGTGGCTTTCCTCTGCTGGCCGCATGGAGTCCACTCTGTGATTGAGCCGCATGGGACTCATTGAGCCGCATGTGGCTCCTTGGCCGTATTGATCATTTTTTTTCTCTTTTTCATGCTTCTACAAGACCCCCTTGAAAGTTTTTAATTTGCAAAATTGAAATACTTTGAATAAGAAGCATGATTATACCAGAGCCGTATGGATGTATTTTGTCCTAGCCGCATGGATTTGACTAGCCACATGATTACCTCAACCGCATAACTCTCTGAGCCGCATGGGCTATTTTGGCCGTATGAGCTTCTTTCCACGTCTTCCTGCCACGTGTACAAATCTTCTGTAAATCTCCTGCATTTAATGCTTTTGATCTGCTGCAGATTTTAAGAGTCGCTTTCTTAGGCCAGGATCCCAAGAGTCAGGTTATTATTCAGCCATTTTGCCTCGATGACCGAAGAGTCGGTTATCAATTTGCACGCGGGTCGAGGCATTCCTTCTTTGTCTATAAATAGGAGCACTCTCGTTCTAGAAAATCTTCTTTCTCTCTTCGATCTTCTACTGTTCTAACTCCTTTCTCTTCCAAGCACCCATGGCTCCCAAGAAGACTACTGCGTCGAAGGCCGCGAAGGGCAAGGCGGTCGCTTCTGCGAAGGCTGCGGCGACGAACGTGGACACTCCTCCGCCGGCCGCTGTTCACTCTGTTTATCCCGACGTTCATCCACCCATTGCTGGTAAGGGCATTGCTTTAGAACCCTAACTGCCATGGCTCTGCTGCATAATTTATGCACAAGCCGTATGTACAAAGTTCGTCGATATGACTGCATAAGCACTTCGCCCAGGAGGCCGTATGGGTTTGTCATACTCGATCTTAACCATATATATATTTTCGGTTTGGGCCGCATGAGCGTAGTTCACTTTTGAACTGCATAAGCTCATCTGCTTGTGGCCGTATGAGCCTATCTGTTCGGAGCCGCTTGAGTCTACGTGGACTTTGAACTGGCTAGGCCTTTCTGAACCCAAACTGCAGAAGCTTCATAAGCTAGTCTGAACTTGATTTGTATGGACTTGTCTGACTCGGAGCCGCATAAGGCTATGATGATCTGAACCGCATGGACTCATCTGGTTCTGAGCCACATAAGGCTGTGACGACCTGAGCCGCATAGACTCAAATGATCTTTCAAATGCTCCTTTTGTTTTGACTATCTTCTAATCTTATTTCTTTCGTCTCTTTCTTCAGTGAATCTGCCAGTAAATCCTACGGGGGAACTCCTAGTGGGCTGTAACACCCAGTTTTTCAATTGAGGGTATTTTGGTCATTTTCAAAATTTTGGAATTATTTTGGGATTATTATATTTAATTATAATTAATGTGATTTTAGATAATTTTTGGTGATTTGTTTGGTGCTAGTTTTAGACTGTGACCCATGTGGACTAGGAGACTGTCCTATTAGCCAACCTAGGTCCAGACATCATGGTTAGGTTATGAAACCCTAGTGTGACTTTAATTAGTCATTTCAAGTTAGTTAGAATTGGTTTGGGGCTAATCGGAGTTAGTTTGGTTTGAGAATGGCTTGTGTAGTCACAAGTCAAATCATGACTTAAACTAGATAGGACCCAACTAGCTAGCCAAAACCCTAAACCCTATGCCTATGGCCAGCCACATAACAGCCCCTCCCCCTATTTATATCCTCCCAAATTTTAGGGCTAGCCTCTTTTCATTAGGGTTCATCAAGTTTTAGAAAGAGGTAAAGTTCCATCCTTACAAATTCATAGAAAATCCAAATTAGGTCCTTTTTCCTTCAAACAAATTCCTATAGGCTCTAAATATTATTCTCTTGCTGTTGGGATTGAGTTTTGACAGGGAGCACACAATTTGAGGAGTTTTGGTGCTTTGAAGAATCCTCTTCTTTGGAGCTTTTTGGAGCTTTGGACACCTATAGGTATAATCCCTATTAATGCTCCTAAAATTCTGTAAAAATCATTTCTAGGATGCCCTAACCCTAGCCAAACTGTAGGAATAGGGTTTCCTAAATTTTTGTGTCGATTCGTGTCCATTCTGGACACGTATCAGTGTGTGCTGCTAAGTGTTTGATGAAATGCCCCAATGGGCATTTCGTGTGATTTTTGGATTTCTGTTTGAATAGGAATTTAGTATTAGGTCTCGCTTATCCATTTCTGTGCTTGGTGTCGTGTCTTAGTGTTGTGTCGAGTCCACACGGACACGCGAACACGTGGTAGCGCGCGCGCGTGCACAGGCACTGTGCGTGCCCTGCTGCTCGGGCATGTTTGCGACTCGGACACGGCTCCTCGACACGCCAAAATTGGTCTGTAGCATGGGGCTATGACTGACACGAGGCTCGTCAAGTTTTACGAGTCCTTGTGTCGTGTCGGACACGTTTTTGGCTGTGCACGGGGAAAGGGCTATATGCGTGTGTGCTGTGTGTGTTCTTTACTGTTAAATCGATTTTTAATGAATAATAAATGTTGGTTAATGATTAATTAGATCTTAAATACCTTGTTAAACCTCTGCTACACCATGCTACACAATTGTTTGGGTTTCGAGTGATGTTGGGTTTGTTTTTGATTTAAACAGTGAAGAACACTCCATGTGTTACTGTCATTTTTCCAGTTTTTTTTCCTACAGCCTTAAATTCCTATTTCCTGTTAATATTTCTCATTGTATTGAACCTACATGTCATAAATTATGTTAGCTTAGTCTTCGCAATTGGAAATGGGCTTGGGTTTGTATATAAAGGAATTTGATAGTTGGGTAGATTCTTCATATGTTCACTGTCATCCTTTCAAGTTGATTTTTCCTGTTTAATTTGAATTGTTTTCTCCATTTAAAACCTGTAATCGAAATGCAAGTTAACTGTTAGACTAATTTGGTCCCTATTATAGAACTTGGGAATTGGGTGTTCCAGTTAAATAAGATAAGAAGTTCCAGATTTACTCTTTCAACTGATTTCCAGTTTTCTTCCTTTTCTTTGAACCTAGGATTCAAATTCCATTCATTTACATTGTGTTTCCAGTCTACTCTTAAAAACTGATTGTCTTGATATGGTGGTCTGTTGCACTGAGATTTGTACTTGCAATGTGTAAGTAAACCTGGAAATACAGTGGGGGTTCTGTAAAAACCTGGGAGGAACTAGTATTCCCAGTTAGCTCAGTTAACTATATGTGCATTGTTTTCTTTCCTTACTTGTTAGTCATGAACTGAATATTTAAACTGTAAACTTGATGTTAAGTTCAATTGAAACTGTCATTACCTATTAAACTAAGTTTGATTGTATGATTCACTGTTAACCACCTCATGAATGCTAAGTCCCAGTTTTTCCTTTTTCTCTTGAACTGTTGACAATTTTGTGATTTAGTTAGTTAGTAGATTGGAGGGGTGTGTTTCAGTTTTAAACCTGGGAAGAGAGTATTTCCAGTTTTCTTCTTACTCTTATGAACTGTCAAAGTATTGGTTGCTCTCTCATTGATTGCTTGATTAATGTCAACTGTTAAAGTAACCTGGAAATGCCCTGCTACACTAGTGTGCCTGATCACCCCCTTTCCTTCCTGCATTTAACTTCATTTAAAAACTAGAATGTTAGTTCAAGTGTTCACTGTTAGTTCCTGCTAAACTGAAATGAAGAATTTTTTGTTAACTGTTTTGGGTTCAATGATAAATCTGAGCTTTAATTGATAACTAGCAATTGTAATTGGTTGTGGGAATGTTTGTTCACACATGGTTCTCACAGTTAGCCTCTCTAGCTGCACACACACATTTGTATTGGCACACACTTTGTATTGCTACACACACACTAGTAGATGTTGCCCCTCCTTTCATGTAATGCATTACATTGAGTTTGTTATACATATAGTTCCTATATAGGTTTGTGTACATACATTCTAGATATATATGCATGCTTCCTGTATATGTATATGTGTAAGTTAAGGTATATGGTATATGTGGTGTTTTTATATTGTGTAGTGTATCTATGGGCAATGTGTGTGGGTTGTCTTGTGGTGTCATAGAGTAGGGATATCATAAGGCTTTATAGTGTAGATAATAATGTAGTGTTGTGGGCTAAGGTGTTAGTTAGAGGCATCCTAAATAGGCTTTTAGCCATGGTAAAATCTAGAGGAGACTTGTTAGAACCTAGAGTAGGTTTGGTGAGACCTAGATTGACTATTGACTAGGTTTGACTCTAGGTTGACCAGAGTTGACCAAGAGTTGACCTGGGTCTAGATTGACCTAGATTCATGTAGAACGTATTGTAGTGCATTACATTTCTATTCTGGACTCGTTGTGACTTGTGTTGTTCTAATAGGAGCCAGACACCACTCATCGGACAGTATTTTCATCTCAGACTTTCAGCTAGCAGGCGAGTACATTCTCTGATCTTTTCATACTTATCTGGATTATATTTTTGCTCTAGATTACTCTACTTGATGCTGACACGTATCTTCACGGATTAGTACTATATGGATCCTTTCCTGAGATGTTATCCCTTTACGGGTGCATCGGGTATTTTATGTTCATGTACTTTATCATGTGCATCAGGTACTCCTTGTACTCGTACTAGTTCATGTTTTTACATGTTCTCATGTGCTTTCACGTGCCTCATGTACTACTCATTACATGAGTTCACGTATCTTAGTTGTATTCATGTGCTTATAACGTAACTTGAACAGATCCTTGTGTACTGGTTGGGGCGGGGTGAGTAGAATTGGTTATGTGAACACTATCTCCAGTAGATGTATAAATGTGCCTCCTTATTTGTATTCATGTGCCCCCAAGCCGTTTACATAACCATTATGCTCTAAATCACGTAGCCACTTACAGTCTCTACTATCATGTATTTACTTTCAATTACAAAATATCTTCTGTTTACTCGTACTTCCTATTCAGCACTTCTTGTATTTTACTCTATTGTATGATTTATACTCCTAACCTGCTATGAACTGTTTTTGAGAGATATGTGCTCGTTCCCGTCCTGACTGGACCTGTTGAAAATTTTACAGTGAATGATGAGGCTCTGGTGTCTATCCCTCTTGGTGCAGCGTTAGACATCACTAGTGACTTGGACCTGCTAGCAGTTGGTGTTACTTTCATTAGTTTAGGATTATCTTACTATTTTGGGATTACTGTACTAGACTTTGAGATATTCTGAGATGTATTTATTTTAGTCACTTAGATTCTGGATTTGTATCTCTGTGATGTTACATTCCTGGATGTTATCTATCTTTATCTTTCTATCTCATTCCTGTTCTATCCTAGATGTGGTTGAGTTATATTGTGTTATGTCACCCTCATTCGGGGAGTATAACTGTATATTACCCTTATCTGTTAGATGTTATGACCTAGGACAGCGTTCTACCGCCGATGCTGCGGTGTAGGCTGGACGTACCCACGTCACGTGCCCTATTTCTAGGGTGCGGATCGTGACACGTTTTTAGTGGTGGCCCATGCAGGTCGAGTTTATGTAGTGGTATTCGAACTAGAGTATCACTACAGCCTGCAGTAGGATTAGGATATTTTTTTTAAGGGTACTCAATCACAGTTAGGATTCCTTGAAAGATTCCTGGGACGACCCTTGAGAATCTTATTTAAACTTCAATTTGAAATCCTTTCCCTTGTTGTTCGCTCTCACTCTTTGATTATTGAATTTGATTTTGATGAATCGTTGTTGATTTTGATTTTCCTATCGAGATGAATTTTATAGCCTAAGTTACGATACTTTCTGATAACATATATTGACGGGAATACAGGGATGGTAAAACGTCTACATGGTTATGGAACCTGTAGTTTATCGCAGCCATATTAGCTGGCGTGGCGGAAACATGGAGACCTGGCTTCGGATGTACGCATCTTGGTTATGAGATTTGGAATTTCTCGCAGCTATACTAGTCGGCATAGCGAGATTTCCAGACGACATGATTGTAGAGGTGCATACCCTAGTCATGGAATCTATCGTTATTCGCAGCCTTGCTTACTGGCATGGCGAGGACTCTGAGTAACATGATTTTGGACAGACGTATATGATTATCAGATTATATCTTGAGAAGGTTTCTAAACATATCATCTCTATCGTACCATTCTGTTGTATAAATTGCACCCTATCATCAAATAACTTAGGAGTAGGAGTATGAGTAGGAGTAGCTTAGCTATTATTATAAGATTGTGTAACTTTTGGCTATAATTTCTTCCTAATGCAATGAATCGATGATTTTGCTAGACCTTAACTTGGATCTGATATTATAGCTCTGGTTTCAAATAGTTCCTTCTTTTAAACAGATAGGCAGAGCAGGTTTTGTCATTATTTTTTTTCTCTTGCCATTAATTCATGTATTACCCTAATGTATATATAGTGGACACAGATGTTTGTCTGACACGTATGCATGCTACACTTGATTTCTAACCTATCTAAATGCATGTTAATATGATTAATGTTAAGTTCTCTAAATCCTAGTATTCTAATATAGTGCAGTATCAGTGACTAGTTCTAAGTTTCTCCATATTAAATTCGTGATTTAAATTTAAATTTTATGTTATTACTCTTGCTTACATCACTACACATATATGTTATATACAGGGCTTTATTTCAAAAAAAAACTTGGTTGAGTTTTGTGTTGAATTGTCAAATCTGAGATTGCGTACATAGTAAACCCTTAACCTTGGATTCTAAGAGTTTAGTTCAAATTGCAGTTTTAAATTGTAATGTTTTGAGCCGTATACATGGTTGTGTGCAGGTATATAATGTTAGGTTCATACTCTTACATGTTAGGTTGTGGTTGTGGTAAACATTGAGTTGGTTTTGATGTTCGAATTCTCCAAAATTTTGAAAACTGAATTCATGTTAACATTTTTACACTGCTTCAATATGAGTAGTTCAATTTCAGATCTAATTTGTAATAATGAGCTAAACTGAATGAATGAACCCCTTTATTTCAAGTTTTAATCCATGTACACATGACACTCTACACTAATGTACACAACTGCCATGAAAACCTAACCTTTCATCTCTATGTTATGATCATATAGCTATATAGATATACATATAGTTCTGTAAACATGTTATAATGTATGTAGATGCATATTTAAATCTTACCTCTCTATACATGTAGATATACATATATACATGGTTAGCCATACATGCTAGGAGTAATAGCTTGTGCCTTGTAGATTGCTTAACTAATATGCCATGAATAGTGTAACTTGATAACTATAGTTGAGACCCAAATCCTCCTATAACCCCTTCATGTATATGCCACAAACCACATGATCCTTGCTTAATGTTAGCTTTTCCTCTAACACTCTCTCTTCTATATATATTAGATTGTGATTGAATTCAATGCTTTGACTTTCGTTCCTTAAACTTTTGGTTTTGATTTTTCTTAAATAGTACCCTTTATAGATTATTGGTAGTTGTCTTATTTTATTTTCTTGATAAATACCAGTTTTCAGATAGGATAGTAGATTGCTGTACAACCTTAATGATTGTTGTGTTTTTATCCCTTCCAGTATGGCACCCATGACCCGAGCCTGTCGCCTGAGAGCAGCTGCAGCTACTGATAGTGTGCTTCCACCTCCTATTGCTCAGGAGGTAGTGACCCCTCATGCTGACCCAAGGGTAGTGGCACCTCCCGCCATCGAGGAGGTGTCAGCATCCTTACCAGAGAGTCTCCCTCCACCACCTGTTACTCAGGAGAGAGTGACAGTCTCATCTGAGACCAAGAGTTCTTCCCCATCTCCTCCTCTGCCTCCAGGAGCAGTACCCCATACCATACCCTCGGCAGGTTTGTTTCCTGACGGAGCTCAGATATCCAGACTTCTCCGGGATGTGTTAGAGACACAGAGAGTCCAGGCTGAGATCCTGAAGGAGCAGGGCCGTAGAATCCAACTGCTGTGGGATTTGGTACATTCAGGAGGAGAGCCTAGTTCTAAGAGGCCGAGGAGCAGTGTATACCCAGAGCCCCGTGAGCGCCCAGACTATCAGCCTAGACCAGCCTACCCAGTCCAGACTCCTGTTCAGCAGAGGCCAGCTGAGAGAGTTCCTACCTGCGCCTTCTGTAAGAAGCCTGGACATGTGTGGGACATCTGTAGGAAGAGAAGAGGAGTGTGCCTGTTGTGTGGGTCAGCTGCACACAGACTGCGAGACTGTCCTGCTGCACTTATCTCAGCCAGGACTCCGCCTTCGGGAGGGAGTTCCAGCCATCAGACCTAGTTGGAGGTGAGACTTTGACCTATATCTTAGCCAGTCCTTGAAATTGATACACTCTACCATATTATTGTTTGTTTTGATACCTTGTGATTGCCTAGTACTATAGCATGTTGGTGTAACTAGATGAGACCCCAAACTGATACTACATGCCATGACCCCATAAGTTACATTTTCCAACTGAATGATTTAAATAGGTTCTGAGATTTTGATTGTGGGGGTTTGACCTAGAAGGGGTACGATCATCTTAATTTCGAGGACGAAATTTTTCTAAGGTGGGTAGGATTGTAACACCCAGTTTTCCAATTGAGGGTATTTTGGTCATTTTCAAAATTTTGGAATTATTTTGGGATTATTATATTTAATTATAATTAATGTGATTTTAGATAATTTTTGGTGATTTGTTTGGTGCTAGTTTTAGACTGTGACCCATGTGGACTAGGAGACTGTCCTATTAGCCAACCTAGGTCCAGACATCATGGTTAGGTTATGAAACCCTAGTGTGACTTTAGTTAGTCATTTCAAGTTAGTTAGAATTGGTTTGGGGCTAATCGGAGTTAGTTTGGTTTGAGAATGGCTTGTGTAGTCACAAGTCAAATCATGACTTAAACTAGATAGGACCCAACTAGCTAGCCAAAACCCTAAACCCTAGGCCTATGGCCAGCCACATAACAGCCCCTCCCCCTATTTATATCCTCCCAAATTTTAGGGCTAGCCTCTTTTCATTAGGGTTCATCAAGTTTTAGAAAGAGGTAAAGTTCTATCCTTACAAATTCATAGAAAATCCAAATTAGGTCCTTTTTCCTTCAAACAAATTCCTATAGGCTCTAAATATTATTCTCTTGCTGTTGGGATTGAGTTTTGACAGGGAGCACACAATTTGAGGAGTTTTGGTGCTTTGAAGAATCCTCTTCTTTGGAGCCTTTTGGAGCTTTGGACACCTATAGGTATAATCCCTATTAATGCTCCTAAAATTCTGTAAAAATCATTTCTAGGATGCCCTAACCCTAGCCAAACTGTAGGAATAGGGTTTCCTAAATTTTCGTGTCGATTCGTGTCCATTCTGGACACGTATCAGTGTGTGCTGCTAAGTGTTTGATGAAATGCCCCAATGGGCATTTCGTGTGATTTTTGGATTTCTGTTTGAATAGGAATTTAGTATTAGGTCTTGCTTATCCATTTTTGTGCTTGGTGTCGTGTCTTAGTGTTGTGTCGAGTCCACACGGACACGCGAACACGTGGTCGCGCGCGCGCGTGCACAGGCACTGTGCGTGCCCTGCTGCTCGGGCATGTTTGCGACTCGGACACGGCTCCTCGACATGCCAAAATTGGTCTGTAGCATGGGGCTATGGCTGACACGAGGCTCGTCAAGTTTTACGAGTCCTCGTGTCGTATCGGACACATTTTTGGCTGTGCACGGGGAAAGGGCTATATACGTGTGTGCTGTGTGTGTTCTTTACTGTTAAATCGATTTTTAATGAATAATAAATGTTGGTTAATGATTAATTAGATCTTAAATACCTTGTTAAACCTCTGCTACACCATGCTACACAATTGTTTGTGTTTCGAGTGATGTTGGGTTTGTTTTTGATTTAAACAGTGAAGAACACTCCATGTGTTACTGTCATTTTTCCAGTTTTTTTCCTACAGCCGTAAATTCCTATTTCCTGTTAATATTTCTCATTGTATTGAACCTACATGTCATAAATTATGTTAGCTTAGTCTTCGCAATTGGAAATGGGCTTGGGTTTGTATATAAAGGAATTTGATAGTTGGGTAGATTCTTCATATGTTCACTGTCATCCTTTCAAGTTGATTTTTCCTGTTTAATTTGAATTGTTTTCTCCATTTAAAACCTGTAATCAAAATGCAAGTTAACTATTAGACTAATTTGGTCCCTATTATAGAACTTGGGAATTGGGTGTTCCAGTTAAACAAGATAAGAAGTTTCAGATTTACTCTTTCAACTGATTTCCAGTTTTCTTCCTTTTCTTTGAACCTAGGATTCAAATTCCATTCATTTACATTGTGTTTCCAGTCTACTCTTAAAAACTGATTGTCTTGATATGGTGGTCTGTTGCACTGAGATTTGTACTTGTAATGTGTAAGTAAACCTGGGAATGCAGTGGGGGTTCTGTGAAAACCTGGGAGGAACTAGTATTCCCAGTTAGCTCAGTTAACTATATGTGCATTGTTTTCTTTCCTTACTTGTTAGTCATGAACTGAATATTTAAACTGTAAACTTGATGTTAAGTTCAATTGAAACTGTCATTACCTATTAAACTAAGTTTGATTGTATGATTCACTGTTAACCACCTCATGAATGCTAAGTCCCAGTTTTTTCCTTTTCTCTTGAACTGTTGACAATTTTGTGATTTAGTTAGTTAGTAGATTGGTGGGGTGTGTTTCAGTTTTAAACCTGGGAAGAGAGTATTTCCAGTTTTCTTCTTACTCTTATGAACTGTCAAAGTATTGGTTGCTCTCTCATTGATTGCTTGATTAATGTCAACTGTTAAAGTAACCTGGAAATGCCCTGCTACACTAGTGTGCATGATCACCGCCTTTCCTTCCTGCATTTAACTTCATTTAAAAACTAGAATGTTAGTTCAAGTGTTCACTGTTAGTTCCTGCTAAACTGAAATGAAGAATTTCTTGTTAACTGTTTTGGGTTCAATGATAAATCTGAGCTTTAATTGATAACTGGCAATTGTAATTGGTTGTGGGAATGTTTGTTCACACATGGTTCTCACAGTTAGCCTCTCTAGCTGCACACACACATTTGTATTGGCACACACTTTGTATTGCTACACACACACTAGTAGATGTTGCCCCTCCTTTCATGTAATGCATTACATTGAGTTTGTTATACATATAGTTCCTATATAGGTTTGTGTACATACATTCTAGATATATATGCATGCTTCCTGTATATGTATATGTGTAAGTTAAGGTATATGGTATATGTGGTGTTTTGATATTGTGTAGTGTATCTATGGGCAATGTGTGTGGGTTGTCTTGTGGTGTCATAGAGTAGGGATATCATAAGGCTTTATAGTGTAGATAATAATATAGTGTTGTGGGCTAAGGTGTTAGTTAGAGGCATCCTAAATAGGCTTTTAGCCATGGTAAAATCTAGAGGAGACTTGTTAGAACCTAGAGTAGGTTTGGTGAGACCTAGATTGACTATTGACTAGGTTTGACTCTAGGTTGACCAGAGTTGACCAAGAGTTGACCTTGGTCTAGATTGACCTAGATTCATGTAGAACGCATTGTAGTGCATTACATTTCTATTCTGGACTCGTTGTGACTTGTGCTGTTCTAATAGGAGCCAGACACCACTCCTCGGACAGTATTTTCATCTCAGACTTTCAGCTAGCAGGCGAGTACATTCTCTGATCTTTTCATACTTATCTGGATTATATTCTTGCTCTAGATTACTCTACTTGATGCTGACACGTATCTTCACGGATTAGTACTATATGGATCCTTTCCTGAGATGTTATCCCTTTACGGGTGCATCGGGTATTTCATGTTCATATACTTTATCATGTGCATCAGGTACTCCTTGTACTCGTACTAGTTCATGTTTTTACATGTTCTCATGTGCTTTCACGTGCCTCATGTACTACTCATTACATGAGTTCACGTATCTTAGTTGCATATGTGCTTATAACGTAACTTGAACGGATCTTTGTGTACTGGTTGGGGCGGGGTGAGTAGAATTGGTTATGTGAACACTATCTCCAGTAGCTGTATAAATGTGCCTCCTTATTTGTATTCATGTGCCCCCAAGCCATTTACATAACCATTATGCTCTAAATCACGTAGCCACTTACAGTCTCTACTATCATGTATTTACTTTCAGTTACAAAATATCTTCTGTTTACTCGTACTTACTATTCAGCACTTCCTGTATTTTACTCTATTGCATGATTTATACTCCTAACCTGCTATGAACTGTTTTTGAGAGATATGTGCTCGTTCCCGTCCTGACTGGACCTGTTGAAAATTTTACAGTGAATGATGAGGCTCTGGTGTCTATCCTTCTTGGTGCAGCGTTAGACATCACTAGTGACTTGGACCTGCTAGCAGTTGGTGTTACTTTCATTAGTTTAGGATTATCTTACTATTTTGGGATTACTGTACTAGACTTTGAGATATTCTGAGATGTATTTATTTCAGTCACTTAGATTCTGGATTTGTATCTCTGTGATGTTACATTCCTGGATGTTATCTATCTTTATCTTTCTATCTCATTCCTGTTCTATCCTAGATGTGGTTGAGTTATATTGTGTTATGTCACCCTCATTCGGGGAGTATAACTGTATATTACCCTTATCTGTTAGATGTTATGACCTAGGACAGTGTTCTACCGCCGATGCTGCGGCGTAGGCTGGACGTACCCACGTCACGTGCCCTATTTCTAGGGTGCGGGTCGTGACATGGGCTCAAATCAGTTCGCCTTGGGCGTGCGTCTTGATGACTTAGTTAAGTACGTACTGAATTAATTTTCTGCTAATGAGCCTTCGGAGAGGTTGAACGCCATCGAGAATCAGACCCTCTATTATCTTCGTGCCATGATGAATTTTGGGAAGTTGGATGGATTATACCTGAAGCCTTCATTCCTCTTTGGAGACGCTTTAATCATAAAGAATCCCCGAGTGTTAGAGATCTCTGAGAACTGGGATTTTTCTTTGGATGGGATGGCAATCCATATTCCTTTCATGGAGCGTCATTATCCTCTGTCGTGGTTCAATATGGTGTTGTTGGACAGGAAGATGGTGTGTAATTTAACTCCTACCCAATCAGGGATGTTGATGGACGACATCCATTATAACCCGAACATGTGGTCAGCGTACGCGGGTAAGGATTTCGTCCTCCGGTACATGATGGGCCTGGCCCCAGGCACTTTCATGAACGTATACGGTCCCAACTTCACATTCACTCAAGCTGATACATTCCTGAATCGTCTCGCTCGCAAAAAATCTTATCCCGTTGGCAGACTGGCATTGCTGAACTGGATAAACCCTACTTCTACGTGGTCCCACTTGACCACTTGGGTTCTGCAGACCTACGGAACATTCCTACAGGAGGTGGGACTCTATCATGCCATTCGGGGCACTTGTCACGGGCTTTCTATCAATAAACCATTGTTCGTGGCGCTCTTGGAGGTGTATAACCGGCGAACGGGGACGTTCTTTGCACCCGGAGGGGAGTTGGGGCTTGCTCTCCATGAGATATATACTGTCTCCAAACTTCCGTGGGGGAACGAGCCTTTCGAGGTGTACACCCCGTCGAACGAGGAGTTCGAGGACTTGAACCGACGACTCCCAGGTTTTGTTACGGTGTATCAGGAGTTGCTGTGCCATCATAGTGCTTGTCACCAGATGGCTATAAAAAGGGAGGATAGCTCAGAAGGGACCGCTCCCTACACCACATCCTGGGTCAATTATCTTTTTAAAGTTGACCCTTCTGGCAAGGTTACTCCTCGAACCCCTCGAACCCAGGGAGAGATAAAGGTCCTAATGTTGAGCGTCAAGAAGTGCGGTCCAAGAGCGAAATATTCGGGAGTCAAACTGACTCTCTTAGCTATTTTTACTACGGCACCAGGCAGATGTCAGAGAAGGCGCTCCTGGCTGGATTCTTAATGATATGGCTACGGAACTGCGTAGTCTCGGAAGGGACAGGTTCTATTGAGTGGATCAGCCGCCACTTCATTCTCCCTGCCGTTAAGCTGGTATTTGGAGTTAGACTGGCTCTTGTTCCGGCTATGGTGTGTAGTACACACCATGGTCTTCGAACATTCTCGTCCAAGGTCATTGCCCGCAAGAAGACGCTGGACTTTGAGCGCATAGAGCTACCTTTCCACTATTTGATAGGGTGGTTGTTGATGCACTACAAGTCTTTGATGGGACCTGGAATAGCGGAAGATGCTACAGATGAAGATGCTTTCCTTTTCAAATGCCATCGCCAGGCTTGGGAATAAAAGTACTATGCCAGCTTGTCGGAGGATGCTGGCGAGGGTGGATGGGTGTAACTTTTTCGTGTCTGTTCCTTATTTTTTCGATGAGGAAGTGAGGAATGTATACCTTGATGGCACCAGACCTCCTCACTTTCTGTCTCCGAATATGCTCACCTGGTTGCGCAACATCCACCCCACACATCTGGTTTATCGTAACCACGATAATGTGTACATGGAGCCCTACCTGCCTAGTAGGTTTTCCCGCCAATTTGGCTATAGCCAGTTATTCCTTGACTGTCCCAGCCCTTGCTTGGGCTTTGAAGGTAGCGTTCTTGCTGGTGTCAGAGCGTGAAATTATTATGACGCTTATCATACTCGGGCCAGCTTCTCGATCCCTGATGCTAAGGCGTCGAGGGAAATTTTGTACGTGGCTACCTTATATCATGTTATGGCGAACAAGCCTCCTGTTAATTTCGATCCGAGTACCAGTTTTATCGTGGGTACTGGCTTAGAGGAAAAGCCCAAGGGGGCTAAGGCTAGAAAGCAACTAGCGCTCCACACTCCCCTCCCTGAATCAGAACTTTCCGAGACGGCTGAGGAGGATGATGATCATGATAGCGAAGACTCTCTTTCTGGTGGGGGTGAAGAAGTAGCGGATCAATCGCTTACCACACCAGACGAACTGGCGGAGGATCCGTTGCTTGCTTCACAAGAGGAAGTAGTGAGGGAAGGGCAGCCTCCCGCTGTGCCTGGTCCCTCACGCAAACGTGTCAGACGTGAGTCTTCTGACGACAGAGCGACCTTTTCTGTGAAAAGAGCCGTCGTTAGGTCTCGTGGATTGTTTATTACCGAGAGGGGTGAAAATGCTGACGCTGCTCCGGAGGTACGACTATGTTGGAGCTATCTCCTTGTTGTGGCTTTCTTTTTGTTCTTGGAGATATGACCTAGCCATCTTTCTTTGTAGGCGTCTGACGAACCAGGCTCTTCTGAACCGTCTACTGCCCCTGGAGTTGATCCGGCCCTTGCTGCTTTGATTAGCGACATGTGTGCCGAGGTCCTTTCTGCGGGGGCTCTCTCAGCGGCGGCTGGGGGCTCCCGGGTTGCTGAGGCCTCGGCCCGGGGTGACGAAGGTTTCCTCGGGCCTGTTTCCGAGATCGTTGAACTTCAGCAAGGCGACGCCGATCTCGTTGTATCCCCTCCCGAGGATGCAGGGGCGGAGGAGTCTATTGTATCTGACTCGGAGGCCGCTGGTGGAGAGGTTGTGGTGGCCGTACGCGAACCTCAGCCTCCACACTCTTCCGCTGGTAAGATAAACCAAATATTGACTAGTGAGGGGGCTTATTTGCTCTATCAACATATCCTCCAGGTCAAATCGATTCATGGTTGTCTTGGCCCTACAGGTCCTGACCCTTTACTTCCCACAGCGGATGTTCTTGGGGAAGGCTCGGCTTGCCACGATCCGGAGGAAAGGAGCATTTTCTCTCCTTCTCCGACTCATGTCGAGGGGCCTCCTGCCAGCTCCGGACAGATAGAAATGGAGCTTGTTCCGGAAACGATGGTTTCCGCCTCATCCTCTGCTTCTTATACGGCTTCGGAGACTGACTTCTCGGCCCTGCCGAGCATTCAAGTTCTGCGGGCTGCTGAAGAGGAATTGGCCGCTGTTCAGGCGTCCTTCCGTACGGAGTTTGTTTCTCTTGTGGCAGGAGTGGCAGATTCTGTCGCATCTTCTTCGGTGCTGCCAGCTACACTCCCGTTGACGCCGGCTTCTTCGGAGGCTCTAGGCGAGGCATCCCAGGATATGGTCGACAGCTTCTATCGCCATTTAAAGAGGGGCATAGATGGTGCCATAGAACGGGGGACCCCTTTTTCTCTGTCTTTGCGGTGTGCTCGGGGTCAAATTGAAACTTTGATGACTCTTCCTGGCGGGGTAGGGTTGGCTGCGCTCTTGGAGCCCAAGTTGGCAGAGGCTGATCAGCTCGTGACCCGATTGCTGGTGTTACGGCAGGCTGACTTGCCTGCTGCGATTGAACGGGAGCGGGGCTTCCTTATTGCCGCTCGGGATAGGATAAAGCTCGCTCGAGACACTGCCGGGCCAGTTGTGATGGGGGACCTCGACAAGCTTTCCGCTTCGTATGACAGGCTGGGTCGTCGAAGTCAAGCTTGTAGGGCTCGGGAGGAGGCTGCTTCTCGTGGAATAGCTAACACGAAGGAGCGGATTCTCACACTTCAGAAGGAATTGGCCTTCCTAGAGTCGGAGCTGAGGACTGCTCATGCGGAACAGGAGTCGATCGTTCAGGAGGCCGAGAGGGTTTCCCGAACTTCTATTAACTTGGAGCGGGCTTTCAAAAAATTTGAGGACAACTGGCAAGCTCACGCTCATCTGGAGGACGAGGCGGCGCTGACCCAAGAGGCGGAGCGTCGAGCTAGACAGAGGTTTGAGCGGTCGGTTGCCTTGCTGACGGACCGTCTCACGGCGTTATGTGCCCCGGAGCAATGATTAGTCTTCTGTTTTCTTTTGCTGCTTTTTTTTTTCTTTTTTTTCCTTCTCCTTTTTTTTGTCAAGGGATATGATCCCAGATGATATAGTACTTTAAATTATGCATAAATGAGCATGTTTCGACTCATCTCCTCTTTCTTGAACTTGTGGTGTTTGTGGGATTGAACCTGCTGGAGGATTATTGGTGGACCTGTTACCATGGGCGTACCTTGGTTTTAGGTACGAGTAACAAGTTTTGGAGAGGAATACCTAGAACAACTTCGCGATAAGACAGCTATAGAAGTTTTTGGTATTCGAGAGAATGCCAGGGAGCAACTGGGCTCCCAGGCATGATAGGGAAGGGATAGGCGTGTACTGAAGACCCAGTACAGCATCTTTGGTCGACTGAGGACATTTGTGGTCATCAGAGGACATTTACGGTCAACAGAGGACATTTGTGGTCAACAGAGGACATTTACGGTCAACAGAAGACATTTGAGGTCAACAGAGGACATTTATGGTCAACAGAGGACATTTGTGGTCAACAGAGGACATTTATGGTCAACAGAGGACATTTGTGGTCAACAGAGGACGTTTGTGGTCAATAGAGGACATTTGTGGACCTATTTTCCTTGTCGTACTCCGGTTGTGGGTACGGATAATAGGTTGAAAGGGGACCGACATACTTACTCAGAGGTAATGAGGACATGGCAAGTATGAAGGTTTCTTCTACGGAGCCTTCCCACGCAGAGGTAATGAGGACATGGCAGGAGTGGGCTCAATGAAGCGTGGGCACATAAAACGACTCAGAGGTAATAAGGACATGAAAGTTTTATGTTGGGGTGATTTGTTTTTGGCGGAAGGGAAACGACTCAGAGGTAATGAGGACATGGCCATTTTTGGGAATTTGTGGATCGCTTACCCTTTTTTGTGCACTGGAAGTGCGGGTAGTGGATCATGAGGGGCGATCTCTTACAGGAAGAAAGTTCAGAGGTATGATCATACATGACTTACTATCTGAAAGAGTGACCGAGATGTAAGTTCAGAGGCACCAGCGGGTACATGACTAGATATTGTGAAAGTGTGAGTTCAGTGGTACCAGCGGGCACATGACTCGATAATCTGGGAAATGTGAGTATGAGTTCAGCGGTACCAGCGGGTACATGACTCTGGAATATCGAGAATGGTGAGTGTGAGTTCAGCGGTACCAGCGGGCACGTGACTCGAATGATCAGAAAATGTAGGGAATGAGTTCAGAGGTACCACCAGGCACGTAACTCGAATGATTGTAAAATATGGGAATGAGTTCAGAGGTACCAGCGGGTACATGACTCGAATGATTGTAAAATATGGGAATGAGTTCAGAGGTACCAGCGGGTACATGACTCTATGCATGGAACCATAATGTAAGTTTAGTGGTACAGAAAGGTACATGACTCGACACTCTGAGATGTCTTGAGGATCTTATTTCAGACATAATACTTCTTCAGAAACTTGCCGTTGATGGGCAACATGAGTAAGTCTCCATTTTGTTTTGCGAGGCGGTAGGCGCCGTTGGAGAATACAGCTTCGATGATGAACGGGCCTTCCCATTTTGGTTAGAATTTGCCGGCAGTTTTATGCGTCATAACCATCGGCCTCCGAACCGCCAGAACGAGATCGCCTACTTGGAATGTTCTGACCTTAACTTTCTTGTTGAAAGCTTCTCGTCTAGGGCCTCCAATTCCTGTAGTCGGCGATAGTGGTTTTCGTCTGTCGTCAACTGATGTGTGAGGGCAACGCGGAGTGAGGGGATCTGAGTCTCTAATGGGAGAACTGCCTCGCTCTCGTACACCAGGGAGAACGGTGTATTCCCGATGGCTATTCGAACTGTGGTGCGATACGCCCATAAGCATTCACCGTGCTTCTCGTTCCAATCGCACTTGTTGGATGATATGAATTTCTTAAGTAGTTTGATTATGGTCTTGTTGAATGCTTCGGCCAACCCATTGGCTGCTGGGTTGTAGGGTGTCGAAGCAATATTCTGAATTCGGTGCTTATCGCAGAACCGATAGAATGCGTGGCTTGCGAACTGTGGCCCATTGTCGTGAATGATCCTTCGGGACAGTCCAAAGCGGTAGATGACATGATGCTTAAGGAAGCTGATCACGTTTGAAGTTTTTACCTCTGCCAATGGGATGGCTTCCGACCATTTGGAGAAGTAATCGGTGATTGCGAGTATGAATCGGTGTCCTCTGGACGAAGGCGGGGTAATTAGGCCGACGATGTCCATATGTAACACCCAGTTTCTAAAATGAGGGTAATTTTGAAATTTGTAATTATAATTATTAATTAATGATATTTATTTCATATTAGAATTTTTAGTGATTTTTAATTAATTTTAAACTATTTAAATTTATGACTTATGATTTTGGTGTTGTGCTAGTGATTAGTAGATACTGCCTATCCTAGAGCCTAGCCATGTGATTAGGATATTTTTGACATTTTTAGGGTTATTTGGATTTATTATAATTTATGAGAATTTTTAGAATTTATTTTGGAATTGTTTAGATGAAGGTTGACTAGTTGAGACTAGGAGACTAACCTAGTGACTAACCTAGGTTAAGACCACTTGGTTAGGTTAAGTAAACTTGGTTGGACCTAATTTAGTGAGATTTAAGTTATTAGAACTTGTTTGGAGAGTTTTGGAGTTGATTAGGCTAAATGGCTCATGACTTCATAAGTCATGATTAATGACTTGAGACTTAAAGCCCATAGGCCCACACCATGAAGCCAAACCTAAACCTAATTAGCCCATGGCAGCCACTATTGATCATTTCCCCCTATTTAATCCCCTCCTAGAATTTAGGGCTAGCCTCCATTGGGATTTGTGCAAGTTTTAGAAAGAGGTGAGCTCCCATCTTTAGAAATTCATAATAAATCCATTTTTTCTCCTTTTTAATCCAAACAAATTGCATTGGGTTCTAAATTCTTCCTACTTTCTGTTGGCTATGAGTATTCTCAGATTTGGAAAGATTTGGAGGAGTTTCACCATTGAGAAGAATATCACTCTTTGAGCTTTTTGGAGGGTTTTGATATATAGAGGTAACTCTCCATTTCTACCATAGAATTCTGGTTTAATTGCATGAATAGGGAGCCCTAGACCTAACCTAACTATAGGAATAGGAATCCCCAGGTTTTTGTGTCGTTTCGTGTCCTAACAGGACACGTATCAGTGTACTATGCAATGTGTTTGTGGAAATGCCACTGTGGATTATTTTGTGATATTTTCGAAATGTTTTTGAATGAAAATTTGCGTTTCAGTGTCGCTTACCCATTTCCATTGCTCTGAGCTCGAATCGAGTCTGTTTTGAGTCGTTTGGACACGCGCGCGCGCACAGCCACAGTGATCCCCGGCACCTCGGGGTCTTTTTTGGACAAGACATGGCGTGTCTTGACGTAAAATTTTGTGGGATCCTTGGGGCATCTTCTGTCACCACGCTCCCCAAATTTTATTGGGTCTCGTACACTGGTTGGAAAGTTATTCATCGCGCACGGGGGTTACACTGACACTGTGAACTGGATTTTTCCTCACTGATACGGCTCATTTTCTCGGACACGTGACACGGTGGACACGATGCAGACACTTAGACACGTGCACCTAGACCTAGCCTAGGTGGGGACACGACCACGAGGCCTGGGTTGGCCTGTGTCGGGTGCACGATACGCGTGCACCTGTGCACGACGCACTGCGTGTGTAAATGTGTCTCAGTGCACTGTCGCGTGTTTATTTAAGTTGGACACGTTTGTATCCCCTTGCTGGGACACAAACACATTATATGACACGAACCCATGTTATATTTGAATTACCAACCATTAGTTTGGTATTTTAGATTGAATTGTTGGTTAATTTCCTTTTTCCCAAAATTTTCTGATATGGGCATTTACTGTTTCTTCCAGTTTCTAAAATATGAGTTTAGCATCCCTTTTTGATTAATTTAAATGCCATTATTTACTTGTTTAAAACCCTAACATGTTCTCCTAATAGCTATCTACTAGTGTGTCGAAATGTGGGTTGATTTATGGTGTTTTGGACTTGAAAAGAGGAATGAATGTGTGGACTATTTTTGGTGAAAAACTGAATTCAAACCTAAGATTTCTAAGTGTTCTCTTTTCCTTTAAACTGAAAACTAACCTTCATGTTGTTAAGAACTAAAATATGAGATTGTGTGTATGTAATTCAAAACTTGATTTGGTGTAGGAAGTCTAAATGGGTTCATGAATCGATTTCCAGTTTTCATGAAAAACCTGAGTTCACGGTTATTAGAACTCAAATTCTGAGTTTGTTTTGATATTAGAAAATCTGAGAATAGGTGACTGTGTGGGTGTGGTTCATGTCATGTATTGGTTTTCCTTCACTACACACTGAAAACAGTATACACCTGACACTTTACTATTTTGTATTTCAGTCACACACTCACTCATGTCTACATCAAACACTCTCACACATATGACTTAACTTTACACACACTGTCACTCTTAATCACTCACACATTGCACTCCTCTCTCACACACAAACACACATATTGTGATTTCCAGTTTTTTCCTCACTCCCTCATTGCCCCTACACTGTCACAACTGAAAACCAAGACACACACCTTCCTATCATACACACACATGACTATATTTTTTTGAATGGTTAAAATCTGAGAGCAGTTGACCCTCACCTTCACACATGTGGACACTCGAGCACACCCTTAACATGTATACACACACCATTTTGATATCTGAGTTTAGGATTGGTAATTGTTTTGATGTTGAGATTGAATCCTACCCATTGATTTTTTTTCCTGAAATCTATTCACCCACACATGCAAAACTGATTCCCTATACACAGGTTTCTTTCACACACAATTGACATCTAACACACATAAAATCCTGAACACTAAAACCCCATATCCTATCACATACAACTTTGTGAGCATACACACACATGGTTTCCCTTTTGACACACACCCATCTCATATGTTGCCCTCTCTTTGTATATATGATACATATATATGTATGTATGTATGTCTATAAGTACATGCCAATTTCTAACCTAATGAGGATAGTTAGATGATAGTGTAAATGTAAGAGGATTTTCTATGTGTAACAGCTATTGTGATTAGGCACATTTTCTTGTTATGTGTGGATATCTATATACTAATATATGAATAGTGATATATATCTATATATGGTTTTTGACCTATCTTGCTATGTTGTATTACCTCATAGCCTACATGGCTATGACTCTGCAAGAGGTTATGGCCCAGTGTATGGCTAGTGCCTAGAAGATTTGGCCCATAGCCTATGGTTGACCAACCTAGACTTGTTTGACCCTAGTTAACCTAGTTTAGACTTGTTAGACCTAGTTTGACCATAGTTGACTTAGTTTGACTTCTAGGGTTGACCAGAGTTGACTTTGGCCTAGATTGACCTAGATTCATGTAGAGTGCATAGTAGAACTTCATTTTTACCGTTTTGGACTTGTTGTGACTTGTGCTGTTCTGTATAGGAGCCAGACACCACTCCTTGGACAGTACTTTTCAGTTGGACACTCAGATACCAGGCGAGTATATTCTCTGATCATTTCATATCCTGCTTAGAATTATTTTTCTGCTTTAAATTACTTTACTTGATACTGTCACGTTGGTCACACGGATTGGTACTATATGGATCTTTTCATGAGATGTTATCCCCCTCGGGAGCATCGGATACAGCATGTTTTGTGCGTTTCACGAACCATCACGTATCTCTATGCTTCCCCTGATTCACGAACCGCTTGTGACACATGTACTCTCATGTTCACAAAGCCATCATGAATGACCTTCACGTACCACTCATTTTATGAGCCATGTGAAGTTTCACGAACCTTAACATAACTTGAACAGATCTTTGTGTATCGATTGGGGATGGGGGAGTGGAAATAGACATGTGAATATTATCCAAGTAGCTGTAGTCATGAACCACTCTCTTAGCTGTAGTCATGAACCTCCTATGCCATTCACATGTTTTTATTTTACTCTGACTCACTAGTCACTATTAGCTCTCTATTTATAGTAGATATTTCTATTACAGTTTCTCTCTCTGTTTACATACTGCATTTCTTCAGTATCTATATCTTACTTTACTGCATGATTATATTTTCTAACCTGCTATGAACTGTTGAGATGTACTGTACTCGCTCCTGTCCTGACTGGACCTGTTGAAAATATTGCAGTGGATGAGGCGGAGGCCCTATGTACCACCTATTACGGAGCAGGATTAGATGACACCTGCGACCTGGTTCCTCTGGAGGACCCAGCTGCAGCACAGGATGCTACTCCCAGAGTCTAGACTAGATAGCTAGGCTTTAGTTTTTCTTTCAGTATTGTGTTGTTGATTTTCAGTTGTTCTTCTGAGATGTTATATTTAGAGACTTGTATTGAGCTGGATGTTCTTGAGTTGTTATCTTAGACACTTAGATTTTATCCCTCTTATTTGTATTACATTGTGCTTTTGATCTCTCTATCTACCTTTAATATTCTGTATCTGCCTTAGATGTGATTGAGACTGTTCTGTTATGTCACCTCCATTCGGAGTGTATATACTGTACAGGTACCTTTTATTGTTAGATGATTGGCCTAGGACAGCGTTCTACCGCCGACACTGCGACGTAGGCTGGGCATTGTTACGTTCTTGTACCCTCACAGTGGGTTCGGGTCGTGACACGTTTTTAGTGGTGGCCCATGCAGGTCGAGTTTATGTAGTGGTATTCGAACTAGAGTATCACTACAGCCTGCAGTAGGATTAGGATATTTTGAAGGTACTCAATCACAAATAGGAAAAACTCTTATTCAGATTTCGTATATCTACATTTTGTCGCTTATTGTCTTCCTTGAATTTAAACTGTCCTCCTTTGGTATTTCGACTCATCCTCAGCAATTGTTTCCTTTGATCTGTGTCTCCAGGATGGTTGAGACGCGATCGCATCGCCAGGGCCAGGGGGACATCGATGAGAGGTCTGCCACCTCTCATGCTCAGCAGTCAGCCCCTGGTGCCGCAGCCCCAGTCATGCCAGCTGGGGTAGGCATTTCAGCAGCTTTTGGAGGAGCCCCACCAGCAGTGAGGCATGAGCCGAGTCCGGTGATTCCGGATGTACTTCTTCAGCAGCAGCAGCCACCTGCAGGGACGATTGACGCCGTTCAGCTGTTAGCCTTTTTTCGACAGTACATGGAGGGTCAGCAGACCCAGCAGCAGGGCCAGACAGCAGAGCTCATACGAGGCATTGAGCTGGCAATGACTGCGGTAGAGAGAGTCATAGCTCAGCCAGCGGCAGCCCCGTAGCCGTACCAGCCACGGGAGAAGGGCATCCAAGATTTTCAGAAGATGCACCCGAGAGACTTCCGAGGGACAGAGGGGATCTTGTATGCCGATGAGTGGATCGAGCATATGGAGGAGATTTTCAGGTTGGCTGAGATCCCAACGAGGCTCCAGATAGAGGCAGCGGCCAGCATGATACAGGATCTGGCCCGTACCTGGTACCAGACCGACCCGAGGGTCGGCACAGCAGGACAGACTTGGACAGCATTCAAGAAGCTGTTCAAGAAGAAGTTCTTCCCAGACGCAGCGCTGGGAGCCCTCGAGATCCAGTTCGAGGCCCTAGTCCAAGGGAACCAGTCTGTGGAGGAGTACGCAGGAGAGTTCTGCCGCCTGAGCAGATTTATGGATGACTTGTCAGAGACGACGAAGGCCCGGAGGTTCCGGAAGGGCTTGGTAAAGGAGGTCAAGTCCTATACCAAGAATGCCCGCAGCACTACATTTGAGGAGATCCTGGTGGACGCTTTAGCTGCAGAGGATGATCTTGAGCTTAGGCTCAAGAGGGGGCGAGACTCCCAGGGAGGCAGCAGTAGCGAAGGACCGGCCAAGAGGCCGCACGTTCAGCATCAATTTCAGCAGCAGTTCCAGGGTCACGGCCATCAGTAGGTACAGCAGCAGCCCAGACAGCATCAGGCACCCATACAGCAGGCAGTCAGTTGCCCCTACTGCAAGAAGCCGGGGCATGGATGGGGTGAGTGCAGGAGTAGGCTGGGCAGGTGCCTACTATGTGGAGCAGCGGACCACCAGCTGAGGGAGTGTTCCCAGTACATAGGCACAACACCAGGAAGAGGAGCCAAGGCTCCGGTAGGACAGCAGCGGGGACCGTTACCGGCACAGCAGCAGAGATTTGTGCAGCATCAGTCTAGAGGAGGCCAACAGGGGCGAGCTTACGCCATGACAGTCGAGGCTGCTCAGGCAGTGGGAGAGGTGCTTGCAGGTTTTGTTCTTTTCGATTCAATTCCCACCATGCCTCATTATATCTATCATGAAATTTAATTCCATCTGTTCTTATCTGCTTCCTTATCTGTTGATAAGTTTTGGTCTGGCATTCTTTCCAATTTGGTTTTCTTTCGAGATGAGTCGTATGGGCTAGGTCGCCTAAGTTATAGAATCTAGAGTCTTCTATAGTCATGATAGCTGGCATTGTGAGGACATATAGTCAGATTTTGGATGTATTTCTCGGGTGTAGGAATTTAAGGTTTTCGCTGCCAAGCATGCGGCAATGCAAAAATTTTAAATACCATAATTCTAGAGGTATGTACCTTAGTCGAGGACTCTGTGATTATCGTAGCCTTGCTCACTAGCACGACGAAGATTCTGAGTGTCATGATTTTGGACAGACGCATATGATTATCTGACGGTATGTTTGAGACTTTGATTGTGGGGTGTTTGACCTAGGAGATTGCTACCATCTTAATTTCGAGGACAAAATTTTTATAAGGTGGGTAGGATTGTAACATCCAGTTTCTAAAATGAGGGTAATTTTGAAAATTTTAATTATAATTATTAATTAATGATATTTATTTCATATTAGAATTTTTAGTGATTTTTAATTAATTTTAAACTATTTAAATTTATGACTTGTGATTTTGGTGTTGTGCTAGTGATTAGTAGATACTACCTATCCTAGAGTCTAGCCATGTGATTAGGGTATTTTTGATATTTTTAGGGTTATTTGGATTTATTATAATTTATTTGAATTTATGGGAATTTTTAGAATTTATTTTGGAATTGTTTAGATGAAGGTTGACTAGTTGAGACTAAGAGACTAACCTAGTGACTAACCTAGGTTAAGACCACTTGGTTAGGTTAAGTAAACTTGGTTAGACCTAATTTAGTGAGATTTAAGTTATTAGAACTTGTTTGGAGAGTTTTGGAGTTGATTAGGCTAAATGGCTCATGACTTCACAAGTCATGATTAATGACTTGAGACTTAAAGCCCATAGGCCCACACCATGTAGCCAAACCTAAACCTAATTAGCCCATGGCAGCCACTATTGATCATTTCCCCCTATTTAATCTCCTCCTAGAATTTAGGGCTAGCCTCCATTGGGATTTGTGCAAGTTTTAGAAAGAGGTGAGCTCCCATCTTTAGAAATTCATAATAAATCCATTTTTTCTCCTTTTTAATCCAAACAAATTGTATTGGGTTCTAATTTCTTCCTACTTTCTGTTGGCTATGAGTATTCTCAGATTTGGGAAGATTTGGAGGAGTTTCACCATTGAGAAGAATATCACTCTTTGAGCTTTTTGGAGGGTTTTGATACATAGAGGTAACTCTCCATTTCCACCATAGAATTCTGGTTTAATTGCATGAATAGGGAGCCCTAGACCTAACCTAACTATAGAAATAGGAATCCTCAGGTTTTTGTGTCGTTTCGTGTCCTAACAGGATACGTATCAGTGTACTATGCAATGTGTTTGTGGAAATGCCACTGTGGATTATTTTGTGATATTTTCGAAATGTTTTTGAATGAAAATTTGCGTTTCAGTGTCGCTTACCCATTTCCATTGCTCTGAGCTCGAATCGAGTCTGTTTCGAGTCGTTTGAACACGCGCGCACACGCTCTCGCGCGCGCGCGCGCACAGCCACAGTGATCCCCTGCACCTCGGGGTCTTTTCTGGACACGACACGGCGTGTCTTGACACGACACGGCGTGTCTTGACACGAAATTTTGTGGGATCCTTGGGGCATCTTCTGTCACCACGCTCCCCAAATTTCATTGGGTCTCGTGCACTGGTTGGGAAGTTATTCATCGCACACGGGGGTTACACTGACACTGTGCACTGGATTTTTCCTCACTGATACGGCTCATTTTCTCGGACACGCGACACGGTGGACAAGATGCAGACACTTAGACACGTGCACCTAGACCTAGCCTAGGTGGGGACACGACCACGAGGCCTGGGTTGGCCTGTGTCGGGTGCACGACACGCGTGCACCTGTGCACGACGCACTGCCTGTGTAAATGTGTCTCAGTGCACTGTCGCGTGTTTATTTCAGTTGGACACGTTTGTGTCCCCTTGCTGGGACACAAATACATTATATGACACGAGCCTATGTTATATTTGAATTACCAACCATTAGTTTGGTATTTTAGTTTGAATTGTTGGTTAATTTCCTTTTTCCTAAATTTTTCTGATATGGGAATTTACTGTTTCTTCCAGTTTCTAAAATATGAGTTTAGCATCCCTTTTTGATTAATTTAAATGCCATTATTTACTTGTTTAAAACCCTAACATGTTCTCCTAATAGCTATCTACTAGTGTGTCGAAATGTGGGTTGATTTGTGGTGTTTTGGACTTGAAAAGAGGAATGAATGTGTGGACTGTTTTTGGTGAAAAACTGAATTCAAACTTGAGATTTCTAAGTGTTCTCTTTTCCTTTAAACTGAAAACTAACCTTCATGTTGTTAAGAACTAAAATATAAGATTGTGTGTGTAATTCAAAACTTGATTTGGTGTAGGAAGTCTAAATGGGTTCATGAATCGATTTCCAGTTTTCATGAAAAACCTGAGTTCACTGTTATTAGAACTCAAATTCTGAGTTTGTTTTGATATTAGAAAATCTGAGAATAGGTGACTGTGTGGGTGTGGTTCATGTCATGTATTGGTTTTCCTTCACTACACACTGAAAATAGTATACACCTGACACTTCACTGTTTTGTATTTCAGTCACACACTCATGTCCACATCAAACACTCTCACACATATGTGTTAACTTTACACACACTGTCACTCTTAATCACTCACATATTGCACTCCTCTCTCACACACAAACACACACATTATGATTTCCATTTTTTCCTCACTCCCTCATTTCCCCTATACTGTCACAACTGAAAACCAAGACACACACCTTCCTGTCATACACACACCTGACTCTATTTTTTTGAATGATTAAAATCTGAGAGCAGTTGACCCTCACCTTCACACATGTGGACACTCGAGCACACCCTTAACATGTATACACACACCATTTTGATATCTGAGTTTAGGATTGGTAATTGTTTTGATGTTGAGATTGAATCCTATCCATTGATTTTTTTTTCCTGAAATCTATTCACCCACACATGCAAAACTGATTCCCTGTACGCAGGTTTCTTTCACACACAATTGACATCTAACACACATAAAATCCTGAACACTAAAACCCCATATCCTATCACATACAACTTTGTGAGCATACACACACATGGTTTCCCTTTTGACACACACCCATCTCATATGTTGCCCTCTCTTTGTATATATGATACATATATATGTGTGTATGTATGTCTATAAGTACATGCCAATTTCTAACCTAATGAGGATAGTTAGATGATAGTGTAAATGTAAGGGGATTTTCTATGTGTAACAGCTATTGTGATTAGGCACATTTTCTTGTTATGTGTGGATATCTATATACTAATATATGAATAGTAATATATATCTATATATGGTTTTTGACCTATTTTGCTATGTTGTATTAGCTCATAGCCTACATGGCTATGACTCTGCAAGAGGTTATGGCCCAGTGTATGGCTAGGGCCTAGAGGATTTGGCCCATAGCCTATGGTTGACCAACCTAGACTTGTTTGACCCTAGTTAACCTAGTTTAGACTTGTTAGACCTAGTTTGACCATAGTTGACTTAGTTTGACTTCTAGGGTTGACCAGAGTTGACCAAGAGTTGACTTTGGCCTAGATTGACCTAGATTCATGTAGAGTGCATAGTAGAACTTCATTTTTACCGTTTTGGACTTGTTGTGACTTGTGCTGTTTTGAATAGGAGCCAGACACCACTCCTTGGACAGTACTTTTCAGTTGGACACTCAGATACCAGGCGAGTACATTCTCTGATCATTTCATATCCTGCTTAGAATTATTTTCCTGCTTTAAATTACTTTACTTGATACTGTCACGTTGGTCACACGGATTGGTACTATATGGATCTTTTCATGAGATGTTATCCCCCTCGGGAGCATCGAATACAGCATATTTTGTGCGTTTCATGAACCATCACGTATCTCTATGCTTCCTCTGATTCACGAACCGCTTGTGACACATGTACTCTCATGTTCACAAAGCCATCATGAATCACCTTCACATACCACTCATTTTATGAGCCATGTAAAGTTTCACGAACCTTAACATAACTTGAACAGATCTTTGTGTATCGATTGGTGATGTGGGAGTGGAAATAGACATGTGAATATTATCCAAGTAGCTGTAGTCATGAACCACTCTCTTAGCTGTAGTCATGAACCTCCTATGCCATTCATATGTTTATATTTTACTCTGACTCACTAGTCACTATTAGCTCTCTACTTATAGTAGATATTTTCATTACAGTTTCTCTCTCTGTTTACATACTGTATTTCTTCAGTATCTATATCTTACTTTACTGCATGATTATATTTTCTAACCTGCTATGAACTGTTGAGATGTACTGTACTCGCTCCTGTCCTAACTGGACCTGTTGAAAATATTACAGAGGATGAGGAGGAGGCCCTATGTACCACCTATTACGGAGCAGGATTAGACGACACCTGCGACCTGGTTCCTCCGGAGGACCCAGCTGCAGTACAGGATGCTACTCCCAGAGTCTAGACTAGATAGCTAGGCTTTAGTTTTTCTTTCAGTATTGTGTTGTTGATTTTCAGTTGTTCTTCTGAGATGTTATATTTAGAGACTTGTATTGAGCTGGATGTTCTTGAGTTGTTATCTTAGACACTTAGACTTTCTCCCTCTTATTTGTATTACATTGTGCTTTTGATCTCTCTATCTATCTTTACTATTCTGTATCTGCCTTAGATGTGATTGAGACTGTTCTGTTATGTCACCTCCATTCGGAGTGTATATACTGTACAGGTACCTTTTATTGTTAGATGATTGGCTTAGGACAGCGTTCTACCGCCGACACTGCGGCGTAGGCTGGGCGTTGTTACGTTATCGTACCCTCACAGTGGGTGCGGATCGTGACACCATACCCCATGCTTCGAATGGCCAAGAGGCCACAGTCGGATGTAGGAATTCAGATGGCTGGTAGATGAAGTCGGCGTGGATTTGGCAGGCTTTGCACTTTCGTGTATAATCTATTGCGTCTGCCACCATCGTGGGCCAGTAATAGCCCATTCGGCGAAGGCGGTCCTGCAGTTTCGGGCCAAGTTGATGGGCCCCGCAGACACCATCATGGGCCTCGCACACGGCTTCCTTGGCTTCTGTATTTGATAGACACCGGAGCAGTAAACCATCATAGGATCGGCGATACAGCATTTTCATCTCCGTATCATAGAAAAATCTGAGAGAACGTCTTCTGATAGAAGTAGCTTCCTTCAGATTCTCTGGCAGGATATCGTATACTATGAAGTCGATGAACGGTTGTCTCCAGTCTGGTGCTTCGTCGACTGAAAAGGCGGAGTAGCTTTCAATGCATCGAATGTTATCCTTAGGACAGACCAATTCCCGGCCTATTATGTCGACCTGATGACGAGCATAATTTGGTACAGCTAGGGAAGCGGCCAAACCAGCTAGAGCATCAGCTTCAATGTTCTGGAGTCTGGGAACATATTCTATGAAGAATCCTCCCATAGATGAGATGATGTCGATTGCTATTCGATGATACGTGATCATATCTTCGTAGCGGACCTCGTACGACCCACGAATCTGATTGACGATTAACTGCGAGTCACCGTATGCTTCAAGATACTCTACCCCCAGCTCTTTTGCAAGTCGAAGGCCAATGACCAAGGCATTGTACTCGGCCACATTATTTGAGCAGGGCTCTGTGAGTGAGTAGGCCCGATTGATCACCAAGTCGGAGGGAGAAATCAGCACCACTCCAACTCTAGCGATGATATTGCCTTTGGGTCCAGTTCTCGAAGCGCCGTCGAAGAACATTCGCCATATGGCATCATGGGAAACTGCATTTGAACTTGTGACCTCGTCCGGTATCTCTTCATATACCCTAGTCATCTCCGAACCTGGATGGGCTGCTAGAAAGTCTGCCAGTGCCTGGCCTTTGACAACCTTTTGCGGGACGAAGATCATGTGGTATGGTGATAGTAATATCGCCTAGGTAGCAAGACGAGAGTTGAGTGCCCCAGGTTTGGTCATGAGGACCCTGAGGGGGTTGATCCGCGATATCACGTGGATGGTTTGTCCCGTGATATAGTGTCACATCTTCTGGATGGCGAACACGAGAGCAAGGCATTCTTTCTCTACAGCCGTGTACCGGTATTCTGGCCCAATCATTTTCCGACTGAGGTAGTATATAGCTTGTTCGTGGCCCGCATCATTGTTCTGTACCAATAGGGCACCAAGAGAATGTTCCATAGCTCGCACATAGAGCAGGAATGGCTTCCCAGCAACAGAAGCTACCAGGACTGGAGGATTCGATAAATATTCTTTGATGCTATCGAAAGCGCGCTGGTGTTTGCCATTGATTGTAAAAGAACAGAACAATTATCGGAGGACTGAACTTAGACTCACAATACAAACTCACTCGCACAAAGAAAGCCTAGGAACGAAAACCTAGGTACAGCAGACTAAGTGCGATTGTTTATTTTTGATTCTGGGGGGTGACGATAGAGGCTCGGGAAAGCGACGGCCGCTCTGCCTTACTCCTTGGACGATCAGTATGCAGTCTTGACTCGGGGAAGATTTGCTCGGCGTTGACGAAGAAAGGCTCTTCTTGCTCCTCTCTGGTTGCTCTCTGGGCTTCTCTCTCTCTGTGATTGTCACGAAAAAAGGGGAACTCTCTCTCTGTGGGTATCTCTCTCTTCTTATTTTTTTTTTATTATTGCCGCTCTCTCTTTTTTTTTATATGAATGCTGCTGGCTATTTATAAGGGTGGGATGTGATTATTAGGGTTTGCTATCTGTTTGGAATGTCGGCGCTCCTTCATTCTATCTGGACCCTTGATCTTGATCATAACGAATCTCGGCCACTAATGCGGATAACACCAAATCTTATGAGCAGTTAATGCTGATTGCTTTAAATCTTCGTGATTGGTTATGCTAATATCTGATTGCTCGCCACGTGTCTTGCTGATGATGTCAAATATTCTCGTTGGGATTCGGTCGAATCTTCAATGCCACGTCTTTTGATTGAAGATCCTGCCAGGGCCGCATAGAGTGGCCAATACTTGAACCGCAGGGAGATACCCTTCATGAGCCGCATGAGTCAACATCTCGTCGAGCCGCAGGGGACGAACTTTCCGTGAGCCTCATATGCGTGGTCTTTGCGAACCGCAGGAGACGACCTCTCCATGAGCCGTATAGTTTCTGTGGGCCGCATGTGGTATTGAGCCGCATAGGCCGGGCTATGAGTGGACCGCATATGGCGGATTTCTGTTAATCATATTAGAATGACGCCTCACGGAGCCGCATGAAGCTGTTCTTTAACCGAGCCGCATGAGACTTTTGCCACGTGGCAACATAGGATTTCTGACAGATCGGGTCAGAGATCTTCTTCTTTTCCCGAAGAATCTGTCATTATGGCAGAGCCATTATGACACTTTATGTCAGAGACGTCGCAGCCGTCGAGTCGTGTCAGAGCATTAAATGAGGCCATTACTCCAATGGCCAACTGTAGGGGGGGTCACACGTGGCATCGATTTGAGCCGCATGTCCCCGAGCCGCATGAGTCTGGGGGTCTCCTTTTGGGCCGCATAAAGCAACTCCAGTATGAACCGCATAGGCTTGCTGTCCAGAGCTGCATGGGTCATTATGCCTTTATTTCTAATATTTTCCATGCTTCTACAGGACCCCCTTCAAAGTTTTCAATTTGTAAAATTGGAACACTTTGAATAAGAAGCATGGCCCCGTTCATGCCGCATAAGTGTCTCAGCCGCATAGAGTTAGCTGTCCGCATAGACTCTTTTCCACATGTCCTGATTGAATGCTCTTGATTTGTTTTGATTTCATGCCGTCTCTTGGGGGAGGATCCTAAGGGTTTTTTCCTTCTGATTGTCCAGTTTGCCTCGATAGCCGAAGGGTCGATCATGTCGTTCGAGGCGTCGTTCAGTAATCCTTCTTTTTCTATAAATAGGCGGGTTTTAGATTTTTCTTGACTGAAAACTCCTGTCTTGTTTTCTTCTTCAACTGACAAACAGTAATGGCGCCTAGGGTTTCCAAGATTGTGAAGAAGGCCGCGGCGAGGAGAAAGAAATCGACTTCGTCGTCGACCGTCGCACCCCCCATCTGCCTTGATGTGCACGTCGCCATCGAAGGTAATAACCTATGTAGAAGATTGGGTATTTTGAAACCCTAACAGGGTCTGCTCTACTGTCTCCTCCGTGTACGCAACCACGTGACCCACATACACGTTCCCTGATTGAGCCGCATGGGGTATACCCCATGTCTGAGCCGCATACAAGTTCAAAATATGTAATCTGCATACATGTCTCGTGATCGAGCCGCATGGAGTATGCCCCATGTCGGAGTCGCATGTGAGTTAAAATTTCGTGGTCCGTATATACGTCTCGTGACGTGGATCACCTGAGATTTTTCCCATGTCCGACCCGCATACGAGTTGTCTTCAACGAGCCACATAACTTGTCTCTTTTTAGAACATCTTTACTTTGTTTCTTTGTTTTGTCCTTGCAGTATCTCCACTGAACGCCGAGGTTGCAGTGCCAGAGGAGCCGTCGCCTCCTGTCATCGACCAAGGACCTGCCCTCGTTAAAGAAACGAAGGAGGAAGAACCGCCGTCTGCACAGGATGGCCTCTCTCCAACTGTCGAGGCTGTTGAGGATGGTAGCTCTGGGGATTCTGATACTCTTATTCCGGACGAAGATCTCCTCCAACTGCATCCCTCGTATGTGAAGTGGTTGAGGGATTGGTATATGCGTTTCTGTAACTAGGTTTTTAGGAATTCCCTGCAGATATCTATTTTCTGCATGTTCCTATCTGTTTTCCTGTGGCTTGTATCTTTCCCTTTCGTCTGAAGAAGTAATGAAGAATTTCCTTCGGTTTCGTTTGTTAATTGCGTGAATGTAGCCGATCGTTCTGATGAAGGGAATGTATTTGCTTTCCTCCTTTCTTGTCATGATTTACTTTCAATAGGATATTCTGTGTGAACTTTGTATCCCTGGTGTACCCCACGATAATTTGGATTATGACTGGCATGCTTATCCTGAAAGAATGGGGTTATGTCAAGTCTGGGGACTTTATTTCCCAACGGGATCTTTTGCTCATTTGGGCGACGTCGTTGCCTCCAGAGCCGGTGTATCGAACTAGTCAGTGGTTTGAGCGGTCGACTGCCTCGCTGAAAGACCATTTCTTGACATTTTGTGGCCTCCGGATCATAGTTGTTCCTCTGTCTTATCCTGCTTATTTTCTCTTTATTTCTATCTTGTAGCAGTGATATAATCCCGGAGGATGTAAAACTTCAAAAATGGATATGTTTCATCTTCATCTTGTACTTGCGGTGTTTATGGAATTTGGACTTGCTGGGGGATTTATTTGTGGACCTGTTATCCTAGGCGTACCTTGGTTTTAGGTACGAATAACAGTTTAGATAGGATGTCCGGGACAGTCACAACAAAGTGGTCATGGATGTTTTTGGTACTGGGGGAAGGAATGCCGTAGAGCAGCTGGGCTCCCAGGGCGCGGTAAGATGGTGGATTTATGCTAAGAAGCTTAGCGAATGAATATTTGTGGACCTATTACCCTTGGCGTACCCTAGTTCAGGATGCGGATAATAGGGTGAAAGGGAACCGAACACATTTGCTCAGAGGTTATGATGACATGGCAAACATGAAAGTTTTATCCTGAAACCTTCCTGCTCAGCGGTAATGAGAACATGGCAGGAGAGACTTTTCGGAAGCTATTTATGGTCAACAGAGGACATTTGTGGTCAACAGAGGACATTTGTGGTCAACAGAGGACATTTGTGGTCAACAGAGGACATTTATGGTCAACAGAGGACATTTGTGGTCAACAGAGGACATTTGTGGACCTATTATCCTTGTCGTACTCTGGTTGTAAGTACAGATAATAGATTGAGAGGGAACCAACATACTTGCTCAGAGGTAATGTGGACATGGCAAATATGGTGATTTCTTCGACGGAGCCTTCCCACTCAGAGGTAATGAGGACATGGCAGGAGTGGGCTCAATGAAGAAGGGGTGCATAGAGCTACTCAGAGGTAGGAGGACATGGAAGTTCTATGCGAGGGGGCGGTTTATTTTTTTGGTGGTAGTGAAAACGACTCAGAGGTAATGAGGACATGGTCGTTTCGGAGATTGGCGGATCGATTACCCTTTTTGTGCACTGGGAGTACGGGTAGTGGATCATGAGGGAGGATCTCTTTCAGGAAGAAAGTTCAGAGGCGTAATTATACGTGACTTACTATCTGATAGAGTGACCGGGATGTAAGTTCAGAGGTACCAGCAGGTACATAACTTGGTAATTTAGAATATTGAGGAAGTGAGGGTTTAGCGACGCCAGCAGGTGTATGGCTCGGTAATCTGAAATATTGTGGATGTGGGTTCGGTGGTATCAATGGATACATGGCTCGATAATTTGGAAAATGTTGTCTAAACATAGTATTTCTTCAGAAACTTGCCGTTGACGGGTAACATAAGCAAGTCCCCATTCTGTTTGGCGAGACGGTAGGCGCCGTTGGAAAATACGGCCTCAATGATAAATGGGCCTTCCCATTTTGGCTGGAATTTGCCTGCGGTCTTGTGAGTCATGACCATTGGCCTTCGGACTGCCAGAACGAGATCGCCCACTTGGAATGTTCTGATTTTGACCTTCTTGTTGAAGGCCCCTGAGACACGTGCTTGGTATAGCTCGATCCTTTGCTGAGCTAAGAGGCGTTTTTCATCTAGGGCCTCCAACTCTTATAGTCGGCGTCGGTAGTTATCGTCTGTTGTCAATTGATAAGTGAGGGCGACGCGGAGTGAGGGAATCTGAATTTCCAGTGGAAGGACTGCCTCGCTCCCATATACTAGAGAGAATGGTGTATTCCCAGTAGCTGTTCGAATCGTGGTGCGATAGGCCCACAAACATTCGCCGAGCTTCTCGTTCCAGTCGCGTTTGTTGGAAGATACAAACTTCTTGAGGAGTTTGATGATTGTTTTGTTGAATGCTTCTGCTAACCCATTCGATGCCGGGTTGTATGGTGTTGAAGCAACATTCTGAATGCGGTGCTTATCGCAGAATCGGTAGAATGCGTGGCTTATAAACTGTGGACCATTGTCATGGATGATCCTTCGTGGCAATCCAAAGCGATATATGACGTGATGCTTGAGAAAGCTAATCACGTTTGAAGTTTTGACTTCTGCGAGTGGGATAGCTTTCGCCCATTTGGAGAAATAATCAGTGATCGTAAGTATGAAGCGATGTCCTCGAGAGGAAGGTGGAGTGATTGGACCAATAATATCCATTCCCCATGCTTCAAATGGCCAAGACGCCACCGTTGGATGTAGAAACTCGGATGGTTGGTGAATGAAGTCTGCGTGGACTTGGCAGGCCTTGCATTTTCTGGCGTAGTCTATTGCGTCTGCCACCATCGTGGGCCAGTAGTAGCCCATCCGGCGAAGGCGGTCTTGCAGTTTAGGGCCAGGCTGATGGGCCCCACAGACACCGTCGTGAGCTTCTCGTACAGCTTCTTTGGCTTCTGCGTTTGATAAGCACTGGAGCAATAACCCGTCGTAGGATCGTCGATATAGCATCTTTGTCTCTGTGTCGTAGAAGAATCTGAGGGAACGTCGTCTGATGGAGGCGGCTTCCCTTGGATTCTCGGGGAGGATGTCGTATACGACGAAGTCAATGAACGGCTGCCTCCAGTCTGGTGTTTCGTCGATTGACTGGGCGGAATAGCTTGCCATGAATTGGATATTGTTCTTGGGACAGACCAGTTCGTGGCCTATCACGTCAACCGAGTGATGGGCTTGGTTCGGCACTGCTAAGGAAGCGGCAAGGCCTGCTAGGGCATCGGCTTCGATATTTTGAAGTCTGGGGACGTATTCGATGAAGAATCCCTCGAATGAGGAGATGATGTTGATTGCTATTTGGTGGTAGGGGATCATGTCTTCATGGCGGACTTCGTACGACCCCCGAATCTGGTTGACGATTAATTGTGAATCGCCGTATGCTTCAAGATATTCTACCCCCAGCTCCTTCGCGAGTTGGAGGCCAATGACCAAAGCGTTGTACTCGGCCACATTGTTGGAACAGGGCTCCGTGAGAGAGTAGGCGCGATTGATCACTAGCCCGGTAGGAGAGATCAATACCACTCCGACCCCGACGACGATATTTCCCTTGGGTCCAGTTCTTGAAGCGCCATCGAAGAACATCCTCCATATGTTATCGTGGGTGGTTGTATTCGAATCGGCGACCTCATCTGGGATTTTCTCGTATATTTTGGATAACCCCGATCCTGGATGGGCTGCCAAAAAGTCTGCCAGGGCTTGGCCTTTGACAGCCTTCTGTGGGACGAAGATCGTATGATATGGGGATAGTAGTATCGCCCATGTAGCAAGGCGAGAGCTAAGCGCCCCTGGTTTAGTCATGAGGACCCTGAGGGGATTTACCCGTGAGATCACATGTATGGTTTGTCCTGTAACATAATGCCGTATCTTTTGAATGGCGAATACCAAGGCGAGACATTCTTTCTCTACGGCAGTGTATCGATGTTCGGGCCCGACCATCATTCGGCTGAGATAGTATATAGCTTGCTCGTGGCCTGCGTCGTTGTTTTGTGCCAGCAGGGCACCGAGGGAGTGTTCCATTGCTCGTACATAGAGTAGGAATGGTTTTCCAGGGACCGGGGCCACCAGGACTGGGGGATTTGACAAATATTCTTTGATGTCGTCGAAAGCACGCTGGCATTCCTCGTCCCATACGAATGAGACTCCCTTCTTCATGAGGTGTGTGAAGGGTCGGCATCGCCCGGAGAGATTAGAAATGAACCTTCTGATATAAGCTAGTCTCCCTTGGAGGCCTCTAAGTTCGCGGAGATTTTTCGGGGGACCCATCTCCATTATTGCCTTGGTTTTCTCAGGGTCTACATGGATACCCCGTGCAGTGATGATGAAACCTAAGAACTTCCCGCTGGATACGCCCAAGAATGACTTTGTAGGGTTCATCTTCAGATTGTGGGCTCGCATCAGGTCGAATACCGTTCTCAGATCTTGCAGATGATCTTCCTTACGGCGACTCTTGACAGCGATATCGTCGACATAGCATTCCACTGTCTTGCGCAAATGTTCTCTAAAAATGATACTCATAGCCGCTGATATGTGGCATCAGCGTTCTTTAGACCGAATGGCATGACTGTGTAGCAGTACGTGCCGATCGGTGTTCTAAATGATGTGTGCTTCTCGTCGTCGGGGGACATCTTAATTTGATTATATCCCGAGAATCCATCCATGAATGACATACGTTCGAAGCCGCATGTGTGGTCAATCATGATGTCCGTGATTGGGAGGGAAAATTCGTCTTTTGGACATGCCTCATTCAGATTACGGAAGTCGATGCAGATTCGGATTTTTCCGTTCTTCTTAAGGACCGGGACTATATTGGCGACCCAATCAGGGTGCTGCTCCTCTCGGATGAAGTCGCTGGCTATCAGCTTGTTGACTTCGGCTTCGATTGTGTCCATGACTCCTGGGCGGAAACGTCGTTGCTGTTGCTTGACTGGCTTTGCATCCGGCCGTATGTTGAGTTTATGAAGAGCAATATCGGGATCTAATTCCGGCATATCTTCGTAACTCCAGGCAAATAGGTCAATATATTCTCTGATGAGTTCCAGTAGTGATTCTCGTTCCTCGTCTGTTAGGCTTTTACTGACGAAGATTGGCTTTGGAGAGGATTCGGTGCCGAGGTCGACCTGCATAACTTCATCCTCTGTAGGAGGTTCTCTCAGCTTGAACCGCTTTTCCTATTGTGCGTCTAGCTGTTGGGCCCATGGCTCAAGCTCGAGGATTTCAGGAATGTCCTCGTTTTCTTCGTAAGCGTCGGCGAATGCCATGTTGGCTGACAGGACCTGTCTGAATATGTCTCCGATGCTGGTATCCGAGTCGGAAGTTGGTGACCCGGTTGAATGTGACTGGCAGTCGCATTCTTCATCTGAATTCTCCGGGGTCATCGTGGGAGTTACGTACCCTAGTCCGCATCGAGTTTTACTATAGTAGTCCCGTGGCTTACCAGACGGTACTGGTGGCTTTAAAGGTAGTCGCCGTCCGGTACGTAATTCAGACCTGGTGTAGTTTCTAGATCATATCCTTGCTTCTGCATGAGGTATTTGGACTGGGGACTATAAAGGTATAGAGGCAATCTCCCGGCATCTGACTCAAGATCGACTTCTTTTACGGTGAAGGGGTACGGATCGTCTTTTCGGCCGAAGATAATCGGGTGGTCCCCTCCCTCGATTATTCGGTAAGCGTCTTCTGCTGGAGTAAGCTGGATTGTGGTATATACATTTACCACTTGTGTGTGTAGGTGAGTGCCTATACCGTGGTCCATAGCATACATTGCACATAGCTTATTGAGCTCGGTATAGTTCAAATATAGCCCTTTATTGACAAAATAAGGTATCTTCTCGAGAGGGATTATATCATCCGCGGAAGGGGTATCGGAGTGGGCAGCCACATACTTGGCTAATTCTGGTTCTTCTTCGGCCACCCCCTGTATAAGTGAAGACTGAGAGATCGACCTAGTCAGCTTGATCTTCAGAGGCTCGACTGGCGGAGCAGGTCGTGGAGTTGTTGGCAGACTGGCAACCCCCAGTTTGGCATCTAACGCAGGGCGAGGAGTGGATGGTTCGCTAGAAGCGTCTGACTTCGCATCGGGGGGATGTCCCTTTCTAGGAAGACGTATCGTAAGCGGTCTATCGGAGGGTTTGAGCTTCTCCGTTTGGAGCTGACCGACTCTCGGTAGTCTGATGGTAAGTGGCCCTGGTGTGGGTTTTGGCGCTTGGCCAGACCTTGGTAGCCGGATTCTCATTTGTTCTTCTTGTGCCGACAGACTGATTGCGTCCTTACGTAGAGTAGCCGTAAGGGGTACAGAACAGCCCGGTTTGCGAGCCTGGAGGTGGATCATCAGAGGTTCTTCTGATCCTGTGGTTGTCTTGGTGTGAGCTTGCACCTCCTCTTCGACCAGGTGCTTCTTTGATTTTTCGTACAGACATGAATCTGAGTAATAAGATTCGACTCCTTTGAAGGGATCGATATCAGCAAACTCTGTCCTCACGAAGCTGTGCTTATCGACATATTTGAAGCACTGGTGTAGCGTGGAAGGCACGATCATGTAATCGTGTATCCAAGGCCGCCCCAGAAGGATATTGTAAAATGTGTCGGCATCTATGACGTAGCAGGTGACTTCTGATTGGAGATCGCCGATCTGACATTTCAAGCGTATCTTCCCTATTGGGTAGCTCCTGTCCGAATTGAAACCGCTAATGGCGGTGCTTGTAGGTGTTAGACGGTGCATCAGAATGCGAAGATGATGTAGCAGACCCTTCGGAATGATGCTTATGGAGGATCCAGGATCAATGTGCATTCGGTCCACCTTCACGTCGTCGATGTATCCAGTGTAGTACAATGGGCGATCGTGCAGGTTAGTTTTGATGAGCATATCCTGCGGAGAGAAGACGATATTGGGCATTGCCCCTGTACACGCACTATCTTGGAGCTCTGCAGGTTGGTTATCTCCTGTAAGGTTGACCTGAGCCAAATATGCGTCGACATTTTGGAGCGCCTCGCTTAAAGCTGTGCGGACATCCTTCGAGAGCCTCAGGAGTTCGTATAAAGACAATTTGGCCGGTGTATTGGCCAATTGAGCCAAGATGTCGAAGTTGTAGGGTCTTTCTAGCCCCTGAGGTGTCTCCTTTCGGAGGGATTTGTCGAAGCGAGTCTCCTTTGGCCTAGGCTTGTCGGTCGTCGAAGGCTGAGCCGGTCTCGGAGTATCAGCGTTTGTGGGTTGCTGATCATTAGTCGGATTCTCGGCCACTGGTTGGGCTTGTGCTCCAGATCGAGTAGTGACAGCTGAGACTTTCTCGTTCTCTGTCGAGGTGGTACGGCATGATCTGACCTTTCCACTTTTCTTTTTAGAAGGTAAAGTGGGCTGAGTCACCTCGTGGATTAGGTCCGGATGAACCCACATGATTTCCCCTCGTGATGTGGTGAGAGGTACTAAACCGGGAGTTTGATCACGGGTGGGCAAAAGATTAGCGATTTCCATCGTTGTCAGAGGGATAGGTATGACACCGTCTTGAGTCTCTGTTGGAGGGAAATTGTCGAATTGTACGGACACCATGTTGGCTGCTACGGTTACCTCCTCGAAGTCGATAGCCAGAGAATTCGAATCGATGAGGTTCTGGATATACCGTTTCAGTTGGTAGCAGTCGTGTGTAGCATGGTGGACATAGCGGTGGTAATGGCAGAATTTCGGATTTTCCAAATCAGTCGGCCGAGGTTCCCGCCTTGGTGGAGGAAGCTAAATTCTGTCCCCTTGTATAAGCATGTCCAAGATAGGCTTGACGTGGCCGTCTTCGAAAGAATAAGTGATTTGAGGCCATTATTTGTCTGCTGGCTGTGGCTCGGGTTTCTGGGCTGTATCGGTCACCATAGCCTGCTTGCCTCTGTTGTCCCGATTGTTGGAGGGGCTACCCCCATTGTCGCTGCTGGCATTGGGACGCTTCCCCTTGTTCTCTCCCTCTGAGATATGCAACCCCAGCTGGCGAGCTTTCTTCAATCGTTCTTCGGCACTTGTAGCGCTGATGATAAAAGCCTTCCAGTCCTTGAATTGGCTTTCGCCCATCCAGAGACTAATTGTCGGGAGTAATCTCTTTTGGCAAATTTCAATCAAGGAAGAGTCCGGGTTGCCAGATGGCAACTTCATTGCGGTTTGACGAAACCGCTCAATGCAATTCCTCGTCAGCTCTTTCTCTCATTGAACGACGTCCGTGAGGGTAGACATCATGACGTCCTGCCCTACCTCGTAGAACCTCTCCAAGAACAAGCGCTTGAAGCCAGCGAAGGAGTGAATGCAATTGTCTGGCAGGTTGCGGTACCAATCGAAGGCGACTCCTTCCAGTGCCCCAATGAATAACCGTGTGAGGATGGCTTCATCATGGGGGCAGATGGTCGGTAGTGACCTCAAAATAAGTGATGTACCGGCTTGCTGAAGTTTTGCCGTCATATGGGTTGATATTGAACGGTTTATATCTTGGGGGAAAGGGAACATCCCTCCATTCAGCAGGATATGGTTGCCGTATTCTGAGGTCTTGAGAGTTTTCTCGGGCTTGGAATATTGCTCAGAGCTCCTGAACCTCTCTTCTTACTTCTCGAGCCTCATCTGTCGCGGTAGGAGCCGTTATCTCGGGAGCATTATTGCCCGGGTTTGGTGCCGCTGAATTTGAATCTATGTTGTTCGTGGGACCCACGCTTGTCTGACCAGGTATCACTCCCTGCAAAGTAGGAAGCGCTGCTTTGATCTCGTCCACAGACTTGACCAAGGCGTGCAGTATGGCCTCCAAAGTGTCGATACGTTGGCGATCGCCAGAACCGCCTTGGCTGTTGTCCGTCATGAATGCCGTCCTCACGTGAGGAGTGACAGAAGGAGTGGTGGCGGACGTGCTCTCCGAGTCATACTCATGCATCGAGAAATCATCAGGATATGTGGGTATATTTTCTTCAGGTTCGGACTCGGAAGGGGCAGTACCCCCAGCTTCTGAGCCTGCTTCGTTTAGGATGTCCTCGGGGACGTCGGTATCTGTTGTACCCATTTGAGGATTTGCTTCCTCCAGTCCGTCTTCTTAGAATGTCGGGTTGTCGTGGATGTTCGGAGGAGAGCTACCCCCAGTTCCAACAACCCCCAGTGACGTGGGCGGTGAACTTCCTACTGCAGCCGTTTTTGTCTTTGAACGGGTGTGTTGGAATACTCCAGCAGAGGATGATCCTTTAGACGACGGCTTCTTAGCTGCAATAGTTGACACCTTTGGACTGGAGATGCTGGTTTTCTTTCCTCTCCCCTCAACAGGGGCTTTCCACGCGGAATTGCAGGAGGCCACAGGGGGTGCCTCGTCTTCCGAGCTCGGATGTCGTAATCTTTGGAAGGCGGATGGCCGGTTTGCCGTGTTGCTGCAACAGCAGTTGACGATAATCTGGGCGCAGTGACGTCCCTGCGAGGACTCTCTGCACGCCGAAGCCCCTTCTCTTTCCTTGCGCTTGTGGAGGATCGCCTCACGCAGGTCAGAGGGACCACTCTGTCCGTTCGCCGTCGGGGTTTGGACTTGAGCGGTTCTGTATAACTTTCCATCAGGGGCCCGTGTGATAATCAGCGGGACGCCCTGATAGTCAGAGGTTGGGGCAGCTATCTGGGCTTGATGAGCCCGTGCTGCCCTAGACTTCTTCTTTTTAGCACTTGTGGGTGGATAATAAGAAGAGTCCAAGTTGAACATCACAGAGTCTGGCTTATCATCCAGAGAGTCATCAGGGTTCGGGCCGTACGAGAGACGGTCGAAAACTGATCGAGAGGAGCATGGAGCGGATGCTATGCGGCTGGGAGTGGACACCGTGCAGGCTGTCTGTACGCGGTTGTCTCCTGTCGTCGGACGAGTTCTTATGCGGCTAGGAGCCATGACCGTGCAGGCTGGCCGCATGCGGTTGGCATCTGTGGCCGCATGGGTTTTCTGCAAACGATTGACTTTTCTAGCCGCATGAGTTTCATCCATGCGGTCGGGAACTGTAGTCGCATAAGTTATGCTGCTGACAGAAGTAGCCGTATGAGTTTTCTTCATGCGGTTGGCGGATGTAGCCGCATGGGCTTTCTCCCTGCGGCTAATACTCTTCTGCGGTTCGGACCCCGTAGAGTCCCTCTTTGTCCCTGCAAGTCCAGCATCATAATGTTTTCTTCTGTCGGACTTGGTGGCAGCAGAGTTGTCTACGATCTGAAGTGGGACCACAGGGGAATCCTTCTCGCCGTCTTGAGCAACAGAGGGCATCCCATCGAGGGCTTGAGGAGGAGCAAATGACTTCGGTCTCCATTCTTTGCGAGCCTTCGTGGTGCGGGTGCGCTTCTGGGCCGGGCCAGCGCTGCCTTCAGAGAGCATCTCTTCGAACGCCTGTTGGTCGAAGCGGACGACCATCTTCTTTTGTGTGGAGTCAAGTTTGGCTGCATCTGATTGCGTCACCAACTCCTCAGCCGTGGAGAAGTTAGTCCCCAGCAGAGTCGCCATCGTGTTTGCCATTGATTGTAAAAAAACAGAACAATTATCGGAGGACTGAACTTAGACTCACAATACAAACTCGCTCGCATAAAGAAAGCCTAGGGACGAAAACCTAGGTACAGCAGACTAAGTGCGATTGTTTATTTTTGATTCTGGGGGGTGACGATAGAGGCTCGGGAAAGCGACGGCCGCTCTGCCTTACTCCTTGGACGATCAGTATGCAGTCTTGACTCGGGGAAGATTTGCTCGGCGTTGACGAAGAAAGGCTCTTCTTGCTCCTCTCTGGTTGCTCTCTGGGCTTCTCTCTCTCTGTGATTGTCACGAAAAAAGGGGAACTCTCTCTCTGTGGGTATCTCTCTCTTCTTATTTTTTTTTTATTATTGTCGCTCTCTTTTTTTTTGTATGAATGCTGCTGGCTATTTATAAGGGTGGGATGTGATTATTAGGGTTTGCTATCTGTTTGGAATGTCGGCGCTCCTTCATTCTATCTGGACCCTTGATCTTGATCATAACGAATCTCGACCACTAATGCGGATAGCACCAAATCTTATGAGCAGTTAATGCTGATTGCTTTAAATCTTCGTGATTGGTTATGCTAATATCTGATTGCTCGCCACGTGTCTTGCTGATGATGTCAAATATTCTCGTTGGGATTCGGTCGAATCTTCAATGCCACGTCTTTTGATTGAAGATCCTTCCAGGGCCGCATAGAGTGGCCAATACTTGAACCGCAGGGAGATACCCTTCATGAGCCGCATGAGTCAACATCTCGTCGAGCCGCACGGGACGAACTTTCCATGAGCCTCATATGCGTGGTCTTTGCGAACCGCAGGAGACGACCTCTCCATGAGCCGTATAGTTTCTGTGGGCCGCATGTGGTATTAAGCAGCATAGGCCGGGCTATGAGTGGACCGCATATGGCGGATTTCTGTTAATCATATTAGAATGACGCCTCACGGAGCCGCATGAAGCTGTTCTTTAACCGAGCCGCATGAGACTTTTGCCACGTGGAAACATAGGATTTCTGACAGATCGGGTCAGAGATCTTCTTCTTTTCCCGAAGAATCTGTCATTATGGCAGAGCCATTATGACACTTTATGTCAGAGACGTCGCAGCCGTCGAGTCGTGTCAGAGCATTAAATGAGGCCATTACTCCAATGGCCAGCTGTAGGGGGGGTCACACGTGGCATCGATTTGAGCCGCATGTCCCCGAGCCGCATGAGTCTGGGGGTCTCCTTTTGGGCCGCATAAAGCAACTCCAGTATGAACCGCATAGGCTTGCTGTCCAGAGCCGCATGGGTCATTATGCCTTTATTTCTAATATTTTCCATGCTTCTACAGCTGGTATTCCTCATCCCATACGAAAAAGACTCTCTTCTTCATGGGATGGGTGAATGGTTGACATCGACCGGAGAGATTAGAGATGAATCTCCTGATGTAAGCTAGCCTGCCTTAGCGGCCTCGAAGTTCGCGGAGATTTCTCGGGGGACCTATCTCCATGATTGCCTTTGTTTTCTCGGGGTCGATGTGAAAGCCCTGAGAAGTGATGACGAAGCCCAGGAATTTCCTGCTGGAGACACCCAAGAATGATTTTGTAGGGTTCATCTTTAAATTATGGGCTCGTATTAGGTCGAACATTGTCCTGAGATCTTGCAGATGATCTTCCTTTGATCGGCTTTTGACGGCGATGTCGTCGACGTAGCATTCCACTGTCTTACGCAAGTAGTCTCTAAAGATGACGCTCATAGTTCTTTGGTAAGTGGCGCCAGCATTCCTTAAACCAAAAGGCATAACGGTGTAGCAATATGTACCAATTGGTGTTCGGAATGATGTGTGCTTTTCGTCGTCAGGAAACATCTTGATCTGGTTGTATCCTAAGAAGCCATCCATGAAGGACATACGTTCGAAACCGCAAGTGTTATCGATCATAATATCCGTAATAGGGAGAGGAAATTCATCTTTAGGGCATGCCTCATTCAGATTCCGAAAGTCGATGCATATTCGGATCTTTCCGTTCTTCTTGAGAACTGGTACGATGTTGGCTACCCAGTCTGGATGCTGCTCTTCTCGAATGAAGCCACTGGCTATCAGTTTGTCGACTTCGGCTTCAATAGCATTCATGACATCGGGGTGAAACCATCGTTGCTGTTGCTTGACAGGTTTTGCATCCGGACAAATATTGAGTTTATGGAGTACGATCTCGGGGTCCAATCCTGGCATATCTTCATAGCTCCAGGCGAACACATCGATATAATCTTTGATGAGTTGGAGCAGCGATTCTTGCTCTTCATCTGTCAAACTCTGGCTAATGAAGATTGGTTTCGGGAAGGCTTCATCACCAAGATTAACTTGTATGACCTCGTCTTCGGTGGGAGGTTCTCCTTGTTCGAAACGCTTCTCTCATTGTTCGTCTAGCTGTTGTGCCCATGGTTCTAGCTCAAGAAGTTCGGGTATATCCTCGTCTTCTTCATAGGTATCGGTGAATGCCATGTTGACTGACATGACTTGTCTGAACACATCTCCGATGCTGGTATTCGAGTCAAAAGTTGGTGACCCGATCGAATGTGAATGCCAGTCGCATTCTTCATCTGAACTTTCAGGGGTCTTTGTGGGTGTTACATATCCTAATCCACATCGAGTCTTGCTATAGTAGTCTCGTGGTTTGCCAGCCGGGACCGAAGGCTTCAACGATAATCATCGTCCAGTACCGTAGTTCAAACTCGGTATCGTTTCCAAATCATACCCCTGTTTCTGTATGAGATGTTTAGATTGGGGGCTATAAAGATACAGAGTTAGTCTCCCGGCATCCGATCCAAGGTCGACTTCTTCTATGGTGAAGGGATGCGGATCGTCCTTCCGGTCGAAGATGATTGGATGGTCCCCTTCCTCGATTATTCGATAAGCGTCTTCTGCTGGAGTGAGCTGGATTTTGGTGTGGACATTTTTCACCTGTGTGTGTAGGTGAGTGCCTATACCGTGTTCCATAGCGTACATTGTACAATGCTTATAAAGCTCGAGGTAGTTCAAAGATAGCCCTTTATTGATGAAGTAAGATTTCTTTTCTAAGGGGATTACATCATCTGTGGAGGGAACATCAGTGTAGGCGGCCACATACTTGGCTAACTCTGGTTCCTCTTCGGCTACCCCCTGTGTGAATGAAGACTGAGAGGACGTCCTGGGAAGCTTGATTGTCAGCGGTTCAGTTGATGGAGCTGAGCGTGGTGTTGTTGGCAGACTAGCAACCCCCCGTTTGGTATTCGATGTGGTACGAGGAGTGGCTGGTTCGCTAGCAATGTCAGACCTTGAATCGGGGTGACGACCCTTCTTGGGAAGGCGTATCGTCAGCGGCTTGTCAGAGGGATTGAGCTTCTCCGTTTGGGGCTGACCCACTCTCGGCAGTCTGATTGTTAGTGGCCCCGTTGTGGATCTTGGCGCTTGGCCAGACCTTGGTAGCCGGATGATCATCTGCTCTTCTTGTGCCGAGAGGCTGATTGCGTCCTTACGCAGAGTGGCGGTAAGGGGTACAGACTTGCCCGATTTGCGAGCCTGGAGGTAGATCGTCAGAGGCTCTTCTGATCCTGTGGCTGTCTCGGTACTAGCTTGTACGTCTCCTTCACCAAGGTGCTTCTTCGAATTTTTGTACAGGCAAGAGTCTGAGTAGTAAGATTCGACCACTTTGAAGGGATCGATATCAGCAAATTCCGTCCTCACGAAGCCGTGTTTGTCGACATATTTGAAGCACTGGTGCAGGGTGGAAGGCACGATCATATAATCATGTATCCATGGGCGCTCCAAGAGAATGTTGTAAGAAGTGTCTGTATCTATGACGTAGCAGGTGACTTCGGATTGGAGGTCGCCAATTTGACACTTCAGACGAATCTTTCTAATAGGGTAGCTCCTGCCCGAATTGAAACCGCTGATGGTGGTGCTTGTAGGTGTCAGGCGATGCATTGGGATGCGGAGATGATGTAGCAGACCCTTCAGGATGATGCTTATGGAAGAACCAGGATCAATGTGCATCCGATCCACCTTTACGTCGCCGATGTATCCAGTATAGTATAGTGGGCGATCGTGCAGATTAGTTTTGATGAGCATATCTTGCGAGGTGAAGACGATGTTTGGCATTGCACCAGTGCAGGCACTGTCCTGGAGATCCACAGGTGAGTCCTCCCCGGTGAGGTTGGATTGAGCCAGATAGGCATCGACATTTTGGAGTGCTTCGCTCAATGCAATACGAACGTCCTTGGAGAGCCTTAGGAGTTCGTACAGTGACAACATGGCCGGTGTGTTAGCCAATTACGCTAAGATGTCAAAGTTGTAGGGCCTCTCTAGCCCTTGGGCTGCCTCTTTTCGGAGGAATTTGTCGAAGCGAGTCTCCCTCGGCCTAGGCTTGTCGGTCGTCAAAGACTGAGCCGGTCCCGGAGCATCAGTTGTAGTGGGTTGATGATTTTCAGCTGGATTGTCAACCACAGGTTGGGATTGTGCTCCAGACCGCGTGACGACGGCTGTAGCTTCCTCGATGTCTGTCGAGATTGTGTGGCAGGTCCTGACTTTTCCACTTTTCTTCTTGTAGGTGGAAGATGGTGTAGGCCGAGTCACTTCTGACACCAAGTCTGGATGGATCCACATGACCTCCCCTCGTGATGTGGTGAGGGGTACCAGACCAGCAGCCTGATCTCGGGGAGGTAGAAGATTGATAATCTCCATTGTCGCCAGAGGGATGGAGACCACCCCGTCTTGAGTTTCCGTCGAAGGGAAGCTGCCGAATTGTACGGACACCATATTGGCTGCCACGGTTACCTCTTCGAAATTGATGGCAAGAGCGTTCGAATCGATGAGGTTTTGGATGTACCGTTTCAGCTGGTAGCAATCGTGTGTAGCATGATGGACATAGCGATGATAATGGAAGTACTTTGGATTTTCCATCTCTGCCGGCCGCGGTTCCTGTCTTGGTGGAGGAAGCTGAATTCTGTCCCCTTGTATGAGCATGTCCAAGATGGGCTTGACATGACCGTCTTCGAAGGAGTAAGTGATTTGCGGCCATTGTTTGTCTGTGGGCTTTGGCTCAGGTTTTTGTGCTGTATAGACCACCATAGCCTGTTTTCCCTTGCTGTCCCGATTTTTGGAGGGGCTACCCCCATTATCGTTGTTGGGAAACTTGTCCTTGTTTTCTCCTTCCGAGATGTCCAATCCCAGTTGGCGAGCCTTCTTCAGTCGTTCTTCGGCGCTTGTGGCACTGATGATGAACGTCTTCCAATCCTTGAATTGACTTTCGCCCATCCAAAGACTGATCGTCGGGAGAAGTCTCTTTTGGCAAATCTCGATCAAAGAGGAATCTGGGTTTCCAGAGGGTAGCTTCATAGCGGTCTGGCGGAACCGCTCGATATAATTTCTTGTCAGCTCTTTCTCCCCTTGGACGACGTCCATGAGGGTGGACATGGTGATGTCCTGTCCTACTTCGTAGAATCACTCCAAGAACATGCGTTTGAAATCGGCGAAGGATTGGATGCAGTTGTCCGACAGGTTGCGATACCAGTCGAAGGCGACTCCTTCCAATGCCCCGATGAATAATCGTGTGAGAATGGCATCGTCATGGGGCAGATGGTCGGTGGTGACCTCAAAGTAAGTGATGTACCGACTTGCCGAGGTTTTGCCATCATAAGGATTGATATTGAACGGCTTATATCTTGGTGGGAATGGAACATCCCTCCATGCAGCAGGGTATGGGTGCCATATTCTGAGGTCTTGAGAGTTTTCTCGAGCGTGGAACATGGCTCGGAGCTCCTGGACCTCTCTTCTTGCTTCGTGTGCTTCGTCCACGGTGGTGGGGATCGTAGTTTCCGGAGGATTGTTGCCCGGGTTCGGTGCCGCCGAATTCGAGTCCGCATTGGCCGCGGGACCTGCGCTTGTTTGGCCAGGCGTCCCTCCTTGTAGAGTTGGAAGGGCCGCTTTAATCTCGTCTACAGACTTGACCAAAGCAAGTAATATGGCTTCGAGACTGTCGATGTGCTGGCGATCACTGGAACCACCTTGGTTGCTGTCTGTCATAAATACCGTTTTCATATGAGGAGAGATAGACGGAGCGGTGGAGGAAGCGCCCTCCGAATCGTACTCTTGTAGTGAGAAGTCATCGGGGTATGTGGGTATATTCCCTTTTGATTCAGACTCGGAAGTAACAGTACCCCAGCTTCCGAGTTCGCCTCGTCTTGGGAGTTGTGGATGTCGTCGGGGACGTCGAGGTTTGCTATGTCCGATAGGAGAGTTGTCTCCCCTGGCTCGTCTTCTTGGAATATCGGATTGCTGTGGAGGCTCGGAGGGGTGCTACCCCCAGCCCCAGCAACCCCCTGCGTTATGGATAAAGAGCCTCCCATTGTAGCAGATTTCGTTTTAGAGCGAGTACCTTGGACAACTCCGGTGGTGGGCACCCACTTAGATGACAGTATTTTAGTCGCAGTGGTTGAGGTCTTCGGGCTGGAAATATTCGTCTTCTTCCTCCTTCCATCAGAGGGGACTTTCCGAGCAGAGTTGCAGGAGACGACGGGCAATGCCTCGTCTTCTGAAGATGGTTGTTGCAGTCTTTGAAAGACAGACTGCCGGTCTTCTTGTATTGTCGTGCCATTACAGCAGCAGTTGACGATGATTTGGGTGCAGTGACATCCGTGGGAGGACTCTTTGCATCCTGATGCATCGTTTCTTTCCTTGCGTTTGTGGAGGATGGCCTCACGTAAGTCAGATGGGTCTGGACCGACCATGTTTGCTCCCGAGATTTTGGGAGACTTTTGTGAACCTCTCTGTCCGTCTGCCGCCGGGGGCTGGACTCGAGTGGTTCTGTACAACTTCCCATCCGAGGCCCGCGTAATAATTAGCGGGATGCCCTGATAGTCAGAGGTTGGGGCAGTTGACTGGGCTTGGTAGGCCTGCGCTGCCCTAGACTTATTCCTTTTAGCACTCGTGGGTGCGTAATAGAAAGAGTCCAAGTTGAACATCACACAGTCTGGCTTATCATCTAGAGAATCATCAGGGTCAGGACCGCATGAGAGACGGTCGAAGACTGATTGAGAGAAGCATGAAACAGCCGCTATACGGCTAGGATTGGGAACCGTGCAGGCTGTCTGCATGCGGCTGTCTTTAGCTATCGAATGGGTTATCCTTGTGCGACTAGGAGTCACGACCGTGCAGGCTGTCCGCATGCGGTTGGAAATTGTGGCTGCATGGGTTTTCTGCAAACGATTGACTTCAGTAGCCGCATAAGCTTCGTCCATGCGGTTGGCAACTGTAGCCGCATAAGCTATGCGGCTGACAGATGTGGCCGCGTGAGTTTTCTTCCTGCGGTTTGCGGATGTAACCACATAGGCTTTCTCCATGCGGCTAGAATCCTTATGTGGCTCGGATTGCACAGAGTTCCTCTTTGCCCCTGCAAGTCCAGCATCATAATATTTCCTTCTGCCGGACTTGGGGACAACAGAGTCGTCTATGATCTGAAGTGGGGCCGCGGGAGAGTCTTCTCCGCCGTCTTGAGCAACAGAGGGTATCTCTGCAAGAGCTTCAATAGGAACGAAGGATCGGGGTCTCCACTCCTTGCGGGCCTTCTTTGTGCGGGCTCGCTTCTGGGCCGGGCCAGTGCTCTTGTCGGAGAGCATTTCTTCGAACGCCTGTTGGTCGAACCGGGCGACCATCTTCTGTTGCATGGAGCCAAGCTTGGCTGCATCCGATTGTGTCACCAATTCCTCAGCCATGGAGAAGTTTTTCCCCAGTAGAGTCGCCATCGTGTTTGCCATGAAATATAAAAGAGCAGAACAGTTTTATGGCAGGACTGGACTTTTACTTCACGTTACAAACTCGCTTGTACAAAGAAAGCCTAGGGACGAAAACCTAGGTACAGCAATCTAAGTACAATTGTTTATTTTTGATTCTGGAGGGATGATAGAGGCTCGGGAAGGCGACGGCAGCCCTGCCTTACTCCTTGGACGATCGGTATGCAGCCTTGGCTCCTGTGACGAGATAGTTGGCGTTGATGGAGAAATGCTCTTCTTGCCCTCCTCGTATTGCTCTTCTGGCTTCTCTCTCTCTGGATTGATCTCTGTGGATTTTTCTCTCTGATTATTGGGGGAGTATCTCTCTGTATGTGAGTATCTCTCTCTTGTCCGTCTCTTTCTCGCAAGGGAATAGCACCCTGCTATTTATAGAAATGGGGTGTGATCATTAGGGTTGCCAATGATTGCCTCTTGGAGATGGCGGCGGCCTGTGGATTGGTCAATCTATGTCCTTCATTTTAAGCGTGAAGGATCTGGGCTATTAATGATGATTATACCAAATCATGTCAGTCATTAATGTTGATTGCAATAAATCCCCATCGTGATGATTTGCTGATGCCCACAAATCTAAATGAATCCATTTAATTCATTCTCTTGCCACGGGTCCCTAATTATCGGGATCTGACCCAAGATTTGATTATCTTTAGGACACATGTCCTGTCATCGTTGTTGAGCCGCATAGGGAGCATTCATATTTGGGCCGCATAAAGGTCGTCATGACCGAGCCGCATGAATAGTCTCTATACTCGAACCGCATGAAGTTTGTCATGACTGAGCCGTATGAATAGGTTCATGACCGAGCCGCATGGGGGTCTTCATGGCCGAGCTGTATGAGAGTCTTCATGGCCGAGCCGTATGGATTTCTTCATGGCCGAGCCGCATGGGGGACCTTCATGATTGAACTGTATAGGTTTCTCTGCACTGGCCGCATGAACTCGTTTAATCTGGCCGCATAAACTAGCCTCGAAATTGTGAAGATCTTCTCCAGTTCACTAGGAAGATGTTGCTCTTGTGTCAGTCATTATGACTACTTTTTGTCAGGGCTGTCAGCTGTCAGCTGTCAGCCGTCAGAGCATTAATTGTATTTGAATGACGCTTGGTACAGCCGTTCTAAAAAGGCACGTGGCTTTCCTCTGCTGGCCGCATGGAGTCCACTCTGTGATTCAGCCGCATGGGACTCGTTGAGTCGCATGTGGCTCCTTGGCCGCATGGATCATTTTTCTTCTCTTTTTCATGCTTCTACAGAAGGGAGTGAAGAGGAGGGCAAAATTAGTAACTGGGCAGATGCAGCGGAAGAAGAAGAGGCCAGAACAGTCGCAGCAGCAGATAAAACTAAGCATAAGAAGCGAGAGATACCGCCGACTGATAGGATCCTTCGCTTCGCCTCTACAAACACAAAATCGGGTAAACACCATCTTCCCATTAATGTTTAACGTACTTAGTTGGAACATTCATGAGGTTGCTAATAAGATGGCTTTTAAGAGACTGCGTAACATTTGTCGGGTGAACAAAGTCCAGATGCTGGCTATATTGGAGCCTAAGGTGGATAGTATTAAACTATTGCACTATCAACTTAAGCTTGGTTTTGATAAGGGTTTTTCGAATGAGAAGGGTAACATTTGGGTATTGGCCAAGGCAGTTTGCACGATCTCCTTGTTAGACTAATTTGATCAGGCAGTCACTGTTGCTTTCCAGAATGAGTTTCTTTTATCTAAAGTTATGTTTTCATTTGTGCATGGCCACAACAAGAAAGAGGGTCACAGGGAAATATGGGATCGGCTTCTCAGTCTGTAGTCATCATACAACATTCCTTGGGCAGTTGGAGGGGACATTAACGCTATTGCGAGCAATGATGAGAAGGTTGGGGGTCGACCACCTTGTCAAATCTCTATTCAGGAGTTCCTGAATTTTCAACTGTTCGCAGGCCTTATTGAACTCCCTATATCAGGAAGTCGGTTTACTTGGTTTAAATCAAAATCTGGGGAGCAGAGGGGATCGAGATTGGATAGAATGCTGGTTTCACAAGATTGGATTCATCTTGCTCCATTGTCGAAGGTGGATCATCTCAATAGGGATGAATCGGATCATGCTCCTTTATTAATTAAGCTACATGCAAAGCAGGAAGGGGACATGAGACCTTTTAGGTTTCTTGATTTCTGGACGAGACATGAGGGTTTCAAGGAGCTGGTGGAAAAGGCTTGGCACTCTATTTCACATCCGAATAGCCTGGTTCGTGTTAGCTTGCGGTTGGCTGCTTGTCGTTCAGCTCTTTCAAGTGGAGCCATAGCACTTTTGGCTATATTTTCCAGGAAGTTAAGGTGGCAGAGGATCATGTTCTAGCAGTCGAACTTGCATTTGAAGCAGATCGTTCGACGGAAAATAGAATGGCACTGGACAAAATAGTTGCATTGTTGAACCAAAGACATTCCTATGTTGATTCCTATTGGAAACAAAAGGCACGATTAAGATGGGATATTGAAGGTGATCGAAATACGAAATATTTTCATGAATGTGTGAACAGTAAGCAAAGAAAACTTCATATACACCATATTATAGATGATGCAGGCTGTCACAAATCAGAGCTTAAAGATATTCAACAGGTTGCGAATACTTACTAAGAAGCACAATATCAAAGTATTCGGATTGAGGAGGATGCAGACCTAACGGCAATTATTCCTAATATTTTATCTGAGGAAGACAATGCATCATTAATTGTACAGCCAACAAAGGAGGAAATTCTGCAAACTATCAAGAGTCTTGATACCAACAATGCCGGGAGACCTGATGGGTTTACAACGACTTTCTTTGTTACTTGCTGGCAAATCATTGCAGATGACATGTTGGAGGCGATCTCTCTATTCATGGACAGTTTTGAACTGCCAAAGGTTTTCACGAGTGCGGCATAGGTCTTGATCCCCAAGCATAACAACCCCAGGTACATGACTGAATTTTGACCTATCAGCTTATGTACTGTCTTCAACAAAATTATCTCTAAGTTACTTGCTCTCAGACTTGCCCCAATCCTTCCTAGACTTATCTCACCCGAGCAAAGTGGCTTTGTTAGGGGTAGAGAGATTGTTGACAACATTCTCTTAGCCCAAGAGATGTTGAGCTTGATGAATACTAATAGTAGGGGAGGGAATATAGCTATTAAACTTGACATGGCCAAAGCATATGATCGCTTAGACTGGACATTCCTTAAGCAAGTAATGCGTAGGTTCGGCTTTGATGAAAAATGGATTAGTATGGTTTTCCGGCTGATTAACAATATGTGGTACTCTCCTATTATTAATGGGATATCCTGAGGCTTCTTTCATGCATTTAGAGGAGTTCGTCAAGGGATTCGCTATCACCAGCTTTGTTCATACTTGCAGCTGAAGTTTTGTCTAGAAACCTAAACAAAATCGTAGAACATGCATCATTCCATCATTACTATGCTCCTAGTGGATGTCCTTCTATTACTCACTTGGCATTTGCAGATGACGTATTACTATTTTCGGCCGGAGATGTTCGATCGGTTAAATCGGTTCATGGGATACTTCGGAGGTATGAACGAGCTTTTGGTCAGAGTGTTAATGCATCCAAATCTTTCATTTATACCATGCCAACATTTGAAAGGAAGGAGAAGCTTCATGACATTACAGGATTCGAGCTCAAGCAGCCCCCGTTTACTTACTTAGGTTGCCTAATGGCAGTGGGTATGCGTACAACTAATCTCTATGACGAGCTTCTTGCTAAGATTCGAAGAAGACTGGAAGGGTGGCAGCAGAAAATCCTTTCGTATGGGGGCAAATTAACATTGATTATATCAGTTTTGCTATCAATTCCTATGTACACGATTGCGGCTTGTAATCCACCAAAGTCGGTCCTTAATAAGCTTGAGGATATGTTTGTTCAGTTCTTCTGGGGTACTAATGATGGTGCACAAAAACATATATGGTCGAGTTGGAGTTCTATGGCAAGGCCTATTGCGGAAGCAGGATTGGGGCTCAGAAGTTTGAAAGAGACAATGGATGCGTCCACGGCTAAATTATGGTAGGAATTTAAAACCCAGGATGCTTGTGGCAGCAGTTTATCAAAGCCAGGTACTGTAAATTTAATGATTTGAATATGGCTGGTGCTCCGCAGAAGTGTTCTCATGTTTGGAGAAGATGACTACAAGGACGAGAAATGGCTAATCAGTACATAGCTCAATTGGCTTCGGGAGATTGGACTTGGACGTCCACTTCGAGCGGTAAATTCTCAGTCTCTGTTGCTTGGAAGATCATTCGAAATCCATCCCCTACACGATCACAATTCAAACATATTTGGAACTCTTATATTCCATATAAGTGGTCCATTTTGTTATGGCGGTTGATGCATAACAAACTTTCCATAATATCCAAAAGTTTGGCTTTCGATTAGCTTCGAAATGTTATTGTTGCCCAAACCCATCTGTGGAGACAGCAGCACACATCTTTGGTGAAGGAGCTTTAGTTGAATACGTGTGGCGTGCCTTACATTCAAATCTTCATGTATCAGTGAGGAGATTGACACTGTTTAGGTTGTTCGATAAATGGTGGAGAAGGTCGAACATCCATCTTAAAGAGAATGCCTTTGCTACTGTTTGTTGGGTGGCCTAGAAGAATAGAAACAAGTGGCGCTACGAGGAGTATCAGTATTCGGTCGAACAGTTACTGCATGAGACTAGACGTCAGATTGGAAAAGCTTGGAAGCGTTGCACACACAAGCCATCTCTTCTGACTACTTTGCATCATCTTGGTGTTGGATAGATTTATTATCTTGTAATCCTTTTTTGTCCTATCTCAATAAAATTGTTGGTTGAACGAAAAAAAATATATACATATATGGAAATGGTGATCGTGTCAAACTCTCCCTACAAGAAATCGAACTCCTGACCACTTGAACTGCATGTGACGCGGAACGGGGACATAAGTTTAACTAATCCAATTCCAAAATTATGATTCGTAGTAGATTTAACTGTAAGCAATATCTTGGTAATTGATTAAACAAAAGATGGTGGAAGGAGACCTAGTATTGGTTTTGAAAGTAAATTGTACGACTTACCCAAAATAATATGATTATGTCGCAAGCCTTCGAGATAGGCACAAACTTTGTGCTACAAGGTATAAGTCTTCGGCACGTACTTGGACCTCTTTGAATATGGTGCACAACTCCGTGTCGAAGAAGAAGACCATATACGCCACTTGCGAACAACATACTCGATTCGTATTTGACTTGGCTTCGTAGAAGTTGATTCGTGGACGTCGTCGTCGTCTTCGGAGAGACTTTGAGTGTTCCTCCAAACAGGAAGCGAATCCTTCGCCGAAGACGTCAGCAGGAATGCATTTAGATGGAAGAAAACTCACTCAACTCTTATAGGTTTCTCACCAAAGTTTAAAAGTAGATTTTATTCTCATTCATTTTGTGTTTCTTCTATAAGTTTTTTGCTCTATTTATAGCCATGCACTCAACCAAAAGATAACACAAAATAATCGTAAGAAGATAAACTTCTTATCTAAACTAACCTCCCAACAGATAAAAGAGTCTAAACTCCTCAACTAGAGTATCATCCAAACTAACCTTCCAAAAAAAACAAATAACAATAAAGATAAATAACATCCAAAGTCCTTAACAAAAAATATCTTTCGTAGATATTTTCAGGCTAGCTAGTCCAAGACTTGGGCTCGTCTCTGTCTAATTCTGCGTCTTAGTAATATCTGGTCCCCATCAACTCTCCCCAACTTAGAAGATTCACCATCTGGGGAATGACGTTGAAAATACTCTGTTAATACATCTGGTCTAGCTTCTGGAGCTCATCCATAGTCAACCACGAGCAATCAGACTATGGTCGTCCATGCTAATGTACTAAGAAGCGTTGGTAGCCTCTGTTTGTAGTAGAAACTATCTCGTCATCAATAACATCCTCAATCTCAAGTCTTATGTGCCTCCAATATGGTGACAGTGGTTAAGGCGGTGTTACTGGTTCAGAACGGTATCAGGTTGTCCACTTGTTAATGGTAAACCTGGAGAACCTGCAAAATCAGAATCATAGAAAGAATATGCCATAGGCTCATGAAACAATATTAGGTCCTCCATATTGAACTCGTGGCTGATTCCTATATCTTACGGAATGTCCAACTCATATACGTTTGAACCGATCCTCCATAGAACTCGATAAGGACATGTCCATTTGGCATGCAACTTTTTTACAGTTCTGTGAGGGAACCTCTCCGGTCTCGGTCGCATAAGTACTTCATCACCAATAACAAATTCCTGCAATCTTCTATGACCATCAGCTGCCAATTTATACAAATTATTGCTCACAGCTAACCTTCTACGAATCTCAATATGTAGATCATGGACATGTTGTGCAAAAGTCTTGGCAGACGTGCTAGACTGGGATTCTAGAGGTCCGGGAAGAAGATCTCTAGGTTTGACTCCATTGACAGCCTTAAATGGACTCAATTCCGTAAACCTATTTACTGAACTATTGTATGCAAACTTTGCCATAGGTAATATAAGGTTGGACACGGTCCAACCTTCGGTTCGGTCCAGTCCAGTTTTTACAACATTGAAACAAAGAGTATAATTGGCGAACAAAATTTACACTTTTGAATAATTTTGACAAGAAGATTCAATAGAGAAGCTACTGTAAATGCTAATAAGAGAGATAAGGAGATACATTTGAAATAACCTAACATAAAAATACTACAGAAATATATATATATATATATATATATATATATATATATATATATATATATATATATATATATATATATATTGAAGAATATATATAGTATTGGTACATGGCTGGTGATCCCCCTCCCCCCCCCCGACCCCTCCTCCCCCTCTTCCCGACATGGCACCCTACGCCCGCCCTCCCGCCCGTCCGGCAGTGGGCCCGGAAGCCCTCCCGTATCGCCCACCGGCTCCGCCGAGGCCGTCACCGTCGTGTGACCCCATACTTTGCCGATACGCCCCCCTCGGGAGGAGGACTTCCTGCTCCAGCAGGGTGGTTCCGGCCCGATCGCTCCCGACTCGGTCGGAGGAGCCGCCCTCCCCGATCCTCTCTCCCCTCGCTTTTGGGTCCCCCTCCTCCTCAGAGGCCACCCTCGTCTCTTGCCGTCGAGAAGACCGGCGACGGAGCGTTTCCTCAGCGCTCTCCTTCTTCTTCCCGGGTAGTCTCACCCTCCCCCGCAGCGGCGATTGGCCCCGTCGGTCTGGTCCCCGCCGACCGGCGTCCCTCCCCCCTTCACTCTCCCCGGTCGGCTCCTTCTCCATCCGGCCTCCTCAAGCCTCTTGGCCACAGGACCTCGTGGACCTTGTTGATCGCTCCGCTGAGCTGCTCCGGCGGTCACTCTCCGTGGTGGCGCCACCCCTGCGTTGGCCGCCCCCCCTGCCCCCGACAACGATCGTGTCCCTCCCCCTCCCTCTGAGGTCAAGGGAGTGACTCCCCTTGCCTCGCCGTCGGCGGCAGCTCCCCTTCGGAGGCCCCGTCTCCCTCACCCCGGCGACCAGCGTCCGACCGACGCCACCCGCTCCTCGTGCCCCCCACCGGTGGCGTGTGCAGGCGTGCGGGTGTCCCTTCTGTCTTGTCTCCCCACGTGGGCCTGCAACCTAGGTGAGCACGAGTATCGGGCTCCGCACGTTGACTCCTCGATTGGCGCACCTGGCCAGCTTGAGGAGCCTCTTGGTCTCTCATCAGTTTGCGTACAGGCTTTCACTCCCCATTCTGTGGGACCCAGCCCTTTGGTGCAGTCTGGGCTCTCCTTTTCTGCACAATCCGTGGCTCCGTTACAGCGCGCTAACCTTGACGTCTCCCCCTTTACGCATGACGTGGGCCCCCCACGTGGATGGCTCTGCTCCCCCCCTTGCGCTGGAGGTCCTGCACAGTGCGGACTTCCCCGCCTTGCGTGCGCAGCCCGTGGCCCCCCCTACTCTCTCCCGTGCACTCTAGTCTCCCCGATGCTCCCCTTGCGCAGTTGGAGGGGTTTCCCCCCGTGGCCGCCCCCGCTCTCCCCCGTGCGCAGTTGCCGCAGCGCAGGTTGACCCCCCCTCTCGGGAGCCCCTCCGCGCTTCCTCCGGCCACCTCAGCCGCACCAACCGGCAGTGGTCTACTCCCCTCCTCTCCCCTTGACCCCGGTGCTGCGGATGCGCCCCTGGATGCTCTCTCGTGGCCCAACGCCGCCCACTCTCGGTTGGGCCTCCCTCCCCCGGCCGCTCCCCCGCCCCGCTTCGGTAGGGGAACTCCCTCCTCATCCCCTGTGATCGTCCCCGCCCAGAGTGCGTCTCCCGGTGCCCTCTCGGACCGCCCCCTTCTGGGTCCGGCCTCGCCCTCCTTTCCTCCGGCCGCTGTTGGGGTGGGCTCTCAGTACACTGCTTGTGCCCTTTACCCGTCCCCTACCGGTGTTTTGGTGAACCCTCCTTCAGACCCCCTCTCTCACAGGGCCCCGGCTGTTGCTATCCCCTCCTCGAGTAGTAGCCCCCCTGGTCCGAACCCTTCGGCTTCCAGAACCACCCCCAACACCCTCTCCTTTGCGGACGCCCTTAGGCCCGATCGGATTCGGTCTGGCCCCCTTCCGGCCGCTGAAGTGGTCCTGCCTGACGTCAATCTGACGCCCCCAGCAGACGGATACCCTATCCGGGTCCCTTTCTCCAGCGAGAAGATCCGCTCCCTCTCTTTCCCCTTCATCAGAACTTTGGTTCTCAAGTTCGGAGCCGGTTGCCCCAAACTCTCTATTGTTCGGGAAGCCATCTCCAGATGGGGTCTCGCGACGACCTTCCGGATTGCTCCTCTTGACCCCAAGTACCTGTTCCTTCATCTTTCCTCCGACCAGGACTACAGCAAAGTGTGGTCGAAAGGCACGACCAAAATTGACAAGCAGCTTGCCAAAATTGTCAAATGGTCTCCAAATTTTAACCCAAAGGTCGATTCGACCATCATCACCTCCTGGATCACCCTTCCCAATCTCCCCCTGGTGTGTTTCCCTGCAGCGGCCCTCAAGAGGATAGCCAGCTCTTTCGGGGTCCTTGTCGCCATAGTAGAAGAAATAAGAAACCTCTCTAAATGTAACTATGCAAAGATTTGCGTAGAGCTGGACCTCGCTTTTGAGCCACCCTCAGAGATAGAATTAGTTCTCGGAGATAAATCATTCAGACAAGCGCTGGTTTATGACAACAGCATCATTTTCTGTCAATACTACCAGATGAGCGGACACTCTCTACCACACTGCTTCCGCGCCTACCCGGAACTCAAGAAACCTGTCCCCAGGAACAACGCGGATCCATCCCAACCCCGCTCCTTCCGCTCAGAGTTCCCAAACACTTTCTGCTGATATCTCCGCACATACATCCTCTCTCGCCATCACCATCCTCAATTCCGGCGGGGCATTGGTCTAAGATTCTGCTGTTGTCGCTTCTGAGCTGCAGGACTCTGATCGCCCCTCTCACCCCCTATCCCCCTCTCTTGCCATTACTCTCCATAACTCCTTCGAAGCTCTTGACTTCGACTCGGATGACTGCTCTATGGAGTCACCCATCCCCGGTGGCCTCCCTAACCCCCCACCTGACATCGCCCCCCTCCATAACACCCCCTTCACCCCTCTCTCCATCTCTGTCCCCCCCCAAGTCTCCTTCTCCGATTCTCCCGAAGCCCAGCCTTCGGCTGACCTCAGATCGCACTCCACCGGCACGGTTGTCGGGGCTCCGCCCACAGAAATTACAGCTTCCCCCCTTCGATCGGCTACCGCTCCTTCTCGCCTGCACTCCCCGCTCACAGGCAGGTTTTGGCAGGCTCAGCAAGCGGGATTCCTTGATCGTGACAATCCTCTTTGCGCCCTGGCAGAGTGTGAAGACTCTGACACTCCCCCCTGGCAGGCACTAGTATTAACCCGAGTGCAGAAAGGTATCTTGAACCTGTTTGCACCAGCCCAGGAAACAACCCTCTCAAGAAAAAGAAGAAATCCAAGAAACAAAGCCAGCGCACGGCGATGACCACGAGATCTGTCGCAAAGCTGCAAACCAACCTTTTCCCCTCCCTTAATGCCTAACATTCTCTCTTGGAATGTCCGAGGCATTAGGAACAAACAGACTATAAATCGGATAAGCAGCCTCACCAAAGCCCATCGGATTGATTTGCTTGTCATTATTGAACCCAAAATTCAACACAAAAGAATGAAAGAAATTCAACTCAAACTGGGCTTCCCTACCGCGATCTCCGGATGTCACGACATTTGGATCTTATTCGCCGCTGACTTTCGCTTTGGCATTATTGATGACTCCCCCCAAGCCCTCTCCTGTTGGGTAGAACACCCCACCTTCAAGTCCCGCATCCTCCTTTCGGCCATCCATGGTAGCTGCAGCATTCCGGAGCGTAAAGTTCTTTGGGAGCTTTTGTCGGGTCCCTCCCTCCCTCACGACGATCTGCCATGGCTATGCATCGGAGATTTTAACATGGTTTCTTACAGAGAGGAGAAATCTGGAGGACGTGACCCCCCACATTCGGCCATGGAGGACTTCAATAGTTTTGCCTTAACCGCCCACCTTACCGCCATCCCCTTCCACGGCAATCAGTTCACTTGGTGCAACATGCAAGAAGGCCTGCGTAGGCAATACTCTCTCCTAGATCGCACCATGATTAATGACAGTTGGTCGAATTTGGGCGTGACTAGTAATCTGTCACATCTGAACTCCACGGAATCGGACCATTCCCCCCTCCTTCTTGAGATTAACATCTCTCATCATCGCATCAAAAAATCCTTTCGCTTCCTGGACTTCTGGCGCCACCACCCCCAGTTTATGCACATCGTGGAAGAGGCTTGGGCTTCAGTCAATCACCCAGAACCTCTGGTCAGAATTGCTTCCAAACTTAAAGCTACTAGAAAAGCCCTCACGGCCTGGAGCAAAATTGCGTTCGAAGACATTTTCCAGGCCATTAAAGATGCTGAAGACGATGTCACCCGCGCGGAGATCGACTTCGTCCTATTCGGGTCCCAGGAGAATCGTGCTTCTCTCAACCTAGCCAAGGCCATTCTGAAGTCTAGAATCAGGGTTGAAACTGAATTCTGGAAACAAAAGGCTAGATTAACCTAGGACTTGGAAGGGGACAAGAATTCTGGCTTCTTCCACAAATGCATCAAAGGACACAGAAGCGCTCTGAAGATTCATCGCATCCGCGATGAAAATGGACATCTGCTGGACGATCAGGAGAACATTCGGATGGCTGCCACGAACTATTTCTCTAACATATTTACTAAAGAGGACGTGGTCAAAGATGACAGTTTCCTGGCCGAGATCCCTTTCCTAATTTGCGACAGTGACAATGTTTGCCTCCGCGCTCCCCCCTCTGTCAACGAGATTAAGACTGCGGTGTGGGCCATTAATGCTAACAGTGCTCCGGGTCCGGATGGATTCAACAGGGTGTTCTTCTGCACTTGCTGGGACATCATTAAGTCCGACCTTGGGGATGCCACTTCCATATTTTTCCAAGGAGCCACTTATCCGAAATCTATATCCTCCGCTCACATTATCCTCATTCCTAAGAAAGGCAACCCGGACACCTTCAAAGATTTCAGACCGATCAGCCTCTGTACCTTCACCAACAAAATTATCTCTAAAATCATCGCTTCCAGAATGTCGGACATCCTCCCCAGAATCATATCCGAAGAACAAAGCGGCTTCGTCAAAGGTCGCAACATCACCGATAGTATCCTTCTGGCTCAGGAGATGATCACTTGTATGAAATTTCCGTCCAGGGGGGAATGTTGCCATCAAGCTGGACATGGAAAAAGCTTACGACCGCCTTGACTGGCAGTTCATGATATGGGTGTTCAGAGCCTTTGGTTTTTCGGAACCAGTTATCGACATCATCTTTAGATCCATCAACAACTCCTGGTTCTCCACCGTCATCAACGGTAAACCGCAGGGTTTCTTCAGAGCTACTCGCGGGGTCAGACAGGGAGACCCTCTCTCCGCCACCATTTTCATCATCACGGCGGAAGCTCCGAGCAGAAATCTCAAAATTATGCCGCGATCTCCTGGCTTCCAGCACTTTCACACAACGACCGGATGTCCTCTCATTACTCATCTCGCGTACGCGGACGACATCCTCATTTTCTCCATCGGCGCTATTGGGACCATTGAGGTGGTGATTAGAACTCTTGCCAATTATACTCGTTGCTCCGGTCAGAAAATCAACAACAACAAGAGCGTGATCTATACTCATCACAAAGCCGATAGAACTTACTCGGCTGTGCTGTCCTCCATGACTTCCTTCTCCACAGCTTTTCCCCCTTTTCTCTACTTAGGCTGCCCGTTGGTGTACGGCAGAGCCAACTCTGGGATTTACGATCACATGGTGGGCAAAATTCGCCAGAAAATTGCGGGCTGGCACAATGCCACCCTTTCTCCCGGGGGAAAGCTTACGCTCATTAAGCACGTCCTTTCCTCCATCCCCATATACACCCTTGCGGTGTGCTCCCCCCCATCAAAGTTCTCCATTCTATCGAATCCATCCTTGCTAAATTTTTTTGGGGACATCTGGAGGGGAAGAACAAGTATCACTGGGCCAGTTGGGCCACAATGGCTAAACCTACCGTAGAGGGAGGTCTGGGTTTCTGCAGGCTGGCCCACATGGTCGACGCCCAATCGGCTAAGTTGTGGTGGAAAATCTGCTCTGATAACTCGATTTGGACCAGGTTCATGCGAGCTAGATACTCCAGATTTAGTCACCTAATTGAGGCGTCTGCCAACAACAGATCCTCCGCGTCATGGCGACGCATCATTCGGGGTCGAAACCTTGCGGAACCTCACTTTCGTTTGACCCTGGGCAATAGGCGTTCGCAGGCTTGCCATGAACGCTGGTTGGGAGACGATATCATCAGGCCCAACGCTCTTACCCCACCGCAGTGCGAGATCAGAGACTTATGCGATGAGGACGCGTCAGGGTGGGATTGGAACAAGGTTCATGATTGGCTTGGCCCGGCGGCTTTGGCGCGCCTGGCTGCCTCACATTTGTCGATCAAGGACGCGAAGGATGTGCTCAGTTGGTCACCCAATTCGGGTGGCGTCTTCACCCTTGCTTCTGCCAGAGCCATCATCAGAGGCATCAAAGTCACGACCTCCCTTTCAGCCAAGTTTTGGCACTCGTGCATTCCAGTTAAATGGTCCATTCTCATCTGGCGTGCCGCACGTCGTAAACTCCCCACGAATGATGCCGTCAAATCTTTCGGCTACTGTCTGGCGTCCAAATGCCACTGCTGTGTTGATCCCCATCAGGAATCCGCCGATCACGTCCTCCTCTGTGGGGATTCTGCCTCTTACATTTGGACACAGCTTAAACACAGGTACAAAATGGCCCCAATGAACGGGGGCATCAACGATCTGCTGGCCAGCTGGAACACTTCTCACGGGCATCAGATCGTCGCTGCCGCCGCTTTTTGGGTCTTATGGAAGAACATAAACAAATTCAGATATGAAGGGCGCCAATTCCCACTACAGCAATTGTACTGGAAGGTGGTTCGACAAATATTCAAGAGAAGGAGGTGTTGCACCCACACCTCGAACCAGTTTTGGGACGTCCTAGAGTTCTAACAGGGGCCGGGGCGCAGGTCCTTCGGGACCTTGATGTGCCCGCCTAACTTTCTGATGCTCGGTACCCGTACCGTTTTGTGGGCAACCCCTTTTCTTTCACTCTTTGTTTTTGTGGGTTTTTGCGCCTGGCGCGCTTTCTTGTATAGGCTAAGGCATTTTGTGCCTATCTTTCAATAAAGGTTTTCTTTCCCAATATATATATATATATATAGATATATATATTGAAGAAGGTAATTGTATTAATTAATAACAAATAGGCAGCCCAATTAGGTATGCCTTATTACAAGTGTTCGTACATCATACTCAATTTTATGTATGATGCCTATCTCCGAATTATACAGATTCTCAAAAATTCTATTGTTACACTCCGGCCACAAGTGCCAAACCACAGCTGCTAGTCGAATACGTGCTTCGGAGAACCATTTGTGACCCCTTCTTCTGGAGTTACTAAGCATCTTAATGATGTAATCCACCTCTCGCTGACCACTTGGTTGTAATTGGAGTTTGCAATACTGCTCTTTCCAGATTCTCCATACTAGGGAGCAGTTGAAGCAAATATGATTGATGCTCTCTGTATGGTCGGTGCATAGCTCACAGCTCTGATCTGTAACCTGTATACCAAATCGTAAATAACTATCCTTCATGAGAAGTCTGCCTTGTGTCAATTTATACATACATAATTGGAATTTGCGAGTAGCTCCTTTTATCTAGGCGAACTCATATCGGGGCATCTTCGGATATGAGTCTCTCATATACTACTTTGTGGACAAAGCCTCCTGTAGACACTCCCGTCCACTGCCAGCTACCCGTCCATAATTCAAGATTCACCTGAACACTCTTAATGGCCGCCCCCACTGGACGAGAGTCTTCGTGCTTCTCAGGTTTCCACACACCTCCTTCCAATATGCAACTAACCCGTTCATAGCTTCTTGGTCGAATACTAGCATCTTCACCTCGAATCTCTATCAAGCTTCTGTTCTGAATCCATGGATCATACCAAAGGCTGGTCGACTCTCCATCCTTCATCACTCTTTCAATTCGACTTTGAACGAGTCCTCGAGATTTAAGAATTGTTCTAAAAGTCACCGAGGCGTTGTTGTTCATACGAACATGCTATAAGTTATCATCCTTTATGTATTTTGCCGCCATCCATCTGGCCCATAAAGAATCGCCAGACATGAACTTCTACACGAGCTTCACAGCTGCCAAATCTCGTAGTGTTCTTAAGAAACACAAGCCCACGCCTCCTTCATCTCTAGGACGACATAGATGAGTCCAGCTAATAGAGTGAAGGCATCCTCACCATATAAAATTTGTACAGATTTTCTATATCTATGTGATTGTTGTTTGCAAAGTCGTAGAAGATTGAAGCCAGAAAATAACGACGGCATTGACCAATCAGACTAACTCAATACGTCCGCCAAACGACAGTCTTTGGGCGTACCAACCTTCTGTGCACCTCTGAGCGTATTCCACTAAACTCTTGCATTCAGTATTTCCCGCAAAGTTTATAGAGAGTGGGATACCCAGATATTTAACGAGAAGCTCCCCCCGTGCAACTCCGATAATTTAAGCTCGAGGCCCTTTGTACGGACATTGTCGATTAAAATAGATTTCACTTTTATCGTAATTAAGATGCAACCCTATATGAGTTCCGAACATCTTCAAGATGGAGGCTAACTCCTTCATGCCTTCGATAGATGGCTTCAAAAATACAAGTAAGTCATCTGCATAAATCAGGTGAGACAAATGTGGCTCTATCTTTTGCCGAATAGGGAGAATACAACTCTCAAGTATTGCTTCCTCCATAAGATATGAAAAGTACTCCATTACTAGCTTAAGTAAATAGGGAGATAGCGGATCAACTTGCCGTAATCCTCTATTACAAGCAATAAAACCATAGGGGATACCCTGGATGAGAATAGAAAAAGTTGGAGTGGAGATGCATTCCCGAACCATAGCGACCCAAGCAGGAGCGAAACCAAGAGATGACATAATATGGCACGCAAAATCACGATTAACTGTATCATAAGCTTTCTGCAAATCCAGCTTGATACACGCTCGTTGTCCCCCGGCCTTGTTGAAGTCACGTACCAATTCATGTGCAAGAAGGTTGTTACTAGCTATAGCTCTACCTTAGATGAATGATGCTTGGCATGGCGAGACTAAATGTGGCATGCTACCTTCCATTCACCGATACATCAAGTGAGTGATGATCTTGTATAGGTAGTTGCAACAAGCGATCGGCCGGTAATCTGCTAGTGAAGAAGCGTTCTCTATCTTTGGGATGAGAGAAAGATATGTGTGGTTCATTTCCCGTAGCAATCAACCGTTAGTGAAGAAATCACTGACCATATCGAGCACCTGTAGTTTAATATACTCCCAGTGCACTTTGAAGAACTTACTACCAAAGCCATTTGTCCCTGGCGATTTGTCGGGGTCGGCCCCTTTGATGATCAACTCAAGTTCTTCCATTCGCACTGGTGTAAGAAGTACTTGATTTCCAAGAGGAGAAACTAACATCCTATAAACAATTTCAGGGAAATGAGATATATAATCAGATTGATTAAATATCTCTGAGTAGTACCTCATGGCCATTGCTTGAAGTTTATTGCACTTTGTGATCTCTTTCCCGTCTGGTTCGAGCAACTTGCCAATATAATTGCAGTATTGGCGCATCCCAACCACGTCATAGAAATTTTTTGAACAGTTGTCTCCTTCGTGTAACCACGAGCATTTAGCTCGTTGAGCCGCCTCGATCTCCTCTTGCATGCGAATAAGTCTAATATCTCGGATTAGCTCCCGTAGAGTCCCTATATTTTGACTACCTCTTGCTCTAAGAACTGAATGTAACCTGCTGTCCGTCATTAATCTCCTTCGACAAGATGCTCCCGTTTGAATTACCGGGCGCAAAAGGATTGCTCAGGCCTGTGCATCGCGCATTCGCCAAATCAATATCTATTTCCAACTCCATGCCAACTTGATTTCCATCTTTATTCCCACTGTTATATGCCAAGTTTTGGCTCTCAACTTGATTCATAGTGTTGGCCAAGAAAGCCACGCTTTGCCTCTCTCCTTGCATGTACCAAAAGGGAATGTCATAGTTGTTAGTTGAACCAGTCTTCTCTCGTTTTTGGCTTCTAAAAGGGGGTTCTTTGCTACCCACTGGGTTTCTCTCTCCCTTATCAACTACCTTGACTTTGCATTCTTTAGGAGGATGGCCAAAACATCGACATAATTGACAAATAGGGGGGACCCATTCATACTCCACTTCTTGTATAAAAATGACGCCCGAAGGAACTTCGTACTCTAACCGTGTTGGAAGTACTCTGCCTGCTTCTATCTCTACAAATATCCTGGTGTAGAGCCTAAAAATCAAGTTATGCCATGTTTTTACTACCCAGCAGTCAAGGTGCGTCCCAAAACTCAAACTGTGCCTGAATATTAGACTGCGCCCAATCTGTATTGCGTCCAAGCCTACGTGACATCTGACATTTAATTGCCATCATTGCCTGACAACATTGACAGTTGACAGCACAGTAAACGAAGAAAATCTCTTCGATTCCCTCAAAATGTGCTATTCGAGGAGATTTAATTGACAGCTGTCTTGCACATCTTGTGAGTTGTGTCTAGGTGCAATCTAAATAAATCCCTTACTTGTGCCTGGGCGCAATCTGAGCAACTTCTTCTCATATATTCAAAAGATGCCATGTGCTTGTGCACTGAGTTGTGCCTAGGCGCAACTCAATCAGGCGCAGTTTGACTTGTTGACTGAAGCTTGCGCAACCTGATAAAGTTGAGACAATTTTCATTCTAAAGCAGAATGACGTGGCGCACATGCCACTAATCTCTCAAAATGTCCACTACTCTGTACACGACCACACGTATCTCAATCATATGATGCCACGCATCTAAATATAGTTAGTACACAATTGGATAACTAAATGAAAGTTGGCACAACCTAAGGTTGGCACAACCCAATGTGGCACAATCCAGCTTCCTGCATATCAGAATAACTGCTAAAACAGTTATTTCTAGAACACTATAAATAGATTTTTCAATCATTATCAAGGCAGAACAGAGATCACATAGATCAAGTACTCTTGCAAAATTGTTGTTGCATTCTCTAGAGGCTCTAGTCTTCAAGTTCACATAGTCCAAAGGATAAAATGATCGTCTTCTGATCAGATTCCTACAGTTGTACTTTCCCAAAATTTAAATTGTACTATTGTACTATTTTTTTAGTTTGTAAATCAAAATTTTTGTTTTTGCAAACAAAATGGCGACTCTGCTGGGGACGACTTTCTCCTCCGATGAGAAGATGACAACTAAATATGATGCTGCATCGTTCGGCAAGACGCAGAAGACTCTAGTTGTTCAAGTCAACCAGACAGACTATTAAGATATGTTTAATAAGAAGAGCAACAAGCGTACTGTGGCTATCACCAAGAATAAGACTGTGTGGACTCCTAAGTCTTCTACAGTTGCTGTAGCCCTGGCGCAACATACTTCTGCTGCCAAGGCGCAATTTGCCTCTGTGGCTCAGGCGCATACTACTTCTACTGCCTGTACACAGCCCACTCTTCCTGTTCCTGTTGCCCGTGCGCAACTTACTCTTCCTACTGCCAAGGCACAGTCAACTACTCCCTTTGCTGCCAATGTACAGTTTGTTCATGCTGTTGCTAAGACACATTCTCCTCATACTGCTGCTAAGGCACAACCAACAGCCTATATTGCTAGGGTACAACCAGTAGCCCATATTGCTGTGGCACAACCCAAGCAATCTGTTGTTCAGGCGCAGTCTGCGGTTCTGGCGCAAACCAAGGGAACTAGTCTTTTGGCTACCCCCTCTTCCAATTCTCTAGTTTTGGAGAAATAATGTTCTAGTGTCAAAACTAGACAAAACAAAGGGAAGGGCCCTTTGACATTTCCTCAATTGGCATAACCTGTACCTAAAGTGGACCCAAAATAAAACAGAGGGAAACGCTTTTTAGCTAACCCTCTACAAAATAAAGGAAAGCATCCTTTGGTCTTTTTTCAAACTTTCCTAGTCTATGACTCAGAGGAAGACATATCAGATTTCATTCCTTTAAACGGAGGGCTTCAGATCTCTGCTATGGAAAGGAATACGGATCAAAGAGGCATCTTGTCTACCCCTATGGGGATTGTTCAGGATCTTACAACTCTGCAAATCTTAAGATCCAGGCAAGAAAAGTTGATGGTCGCTCAAACAGAGGTACCAGGTGCAAAATTATCTGATTTATGCGCTTATCTTAATAAGCGTCAATCAATATCAACTTTGGTGAAATGCAAGAATCCTATGCCAAAGGCCAATCTGTACAAGAAACTAAAATTTAAAAAAAAGACCCAATTACTTATGCTAATGAGTTAAGTACATCTTTGTACACACAGGGAACTAAACATCTGAAGAATAAGATACATGTTCCTAACATCATTAAGGAATATTTTCCTCCGACTTCTTCTCGCCCTGTAGTGAGAACTGATCTCCGGGAATGTCTAACACAAAGACGAAAGATCACAGAGATGTCCCCTTCACATCTAAATTATTCTTCAGATCGCTACTGCCTTCATGAAGTGGTTATCATGAGGCTGTAAAACTCTTACGCACTCAGTTTGAGGCCTTTAAACAAAAGGATGGCCTACAAAGGCGTGGCATAAAACAAACTTATCCTTCAGAATGGAAGGAGGTTCTATTTTCTCCTAAATACAAGCTTCCTACTATTATGCTGTTTGATGGAAGCACTTCTCCAAGTCAGTACATCAATCACTTTGAAGTGATGACTGACCAATTGCAGCCAAATGATGCTCTCCTTACCAGAGTGTTCGTCAGTTGTTTAGCCGGTACAGCATACGACTGGTATCGTAGGTTGCCTGATGGATGCATAACTTCTTTTGCTGGTTTCAAGCAAATGTTCTTGGAGCGGTTTTATGAAGGAGTCAACGACATGACGATGTCTGCCCTCATTAAGATTAAACAAAGACATAATGAATCAACAAAAGGTTTTATTGAAAGATTCTGTCGAGAGGTACTTAAAATGCCTTTAGGAACTCCATCCACTGTAACAATTGACACTTGCAAATCACACTTGTTGCCTATTATCAGCAAGTGGACGGGATCAACACATTTTTATGATTGGCCTTCTTTTATTGTGAATGCCAAGGCGGCAGAGGTCAGTGTTAAAGAATTCAAGCAGTTAGGAGTTCAATTGACTCATTCTAAATAAAATAAACATTCTACACCTGGTGGTAATAATTTCCAAAATAACCGTAAGGGTAAGGAAACATTGGTCATCAATCTCAAGGACAAGGAGTCATTAACTGTCAATGTTACTCAGACAGCACCTACTCCATCAGCACCATCACAGAAAGCATCTCGTCCAAAAGAAGAGTATTCTTTTGACGAAGATGATACTTTGAGCATCTTTGACTACTTAATAAAAAGCAATAAACTTTAACTGCCAAAGGCAAAAAGGCCAGAAGAAGTAGGTAAAACTGACCACCCTAAATATTGTATTTATTACAGATTTTTATAGCATCCAACTCGAGCATGCTTCGTACTCAAAGTCAAAATCCAGGAGATGGGCAACTCTGGAGCGATTAACCTCCAACAAGATAAAAAGACTGTGACGGCCAATGTCGTCTCTGTACAGTTTAGTGATTTTCTACCACAACTAGTACAAGATGGTGTTGCTCGTATCCCTAGGGCTACTCTCGAGATTGTGAATCTCCTACCTCCCTAAAATGAGGGTCTTGTTCTATTATCAACTGATAAAGGAGAAATCATGTAGATTCATCCTGATCTGGTAGCAGATTTCGAAGCGCCTTCTTCTTCCATTCAAAAGAAGCACTCCAAAACTAAATCTAAAAGCTGTAATATGGTATCCTTTGAACTGGTAGCAGAAGAAGAAATTCTGATTGTCACTAGAACTGGGAAACCTTATCTTCGGGAATATCCCAAAAATCAAGAGAGTTCTGTCTCTTCTTCTGATGTTCCTCCCACATCATCTTCTCCTGCTGAGAATATACCATCTACATCCTCGCCTGCAGTAGAACCAATTCCTCTTAAACCGATATCAGTAGACAAGGGAAAATATAATGACCATGGTTCGTATTATGTATTTTAGTATACGTGTACGTATTTTTACATGTTTTATGGTATGGTTTATTGTGTTATCTCATTTCTTGGTTCGGCTTGGTTGGCTTTATTCGGTTTAGCTTGGTTTTTATGAGAACCAACCCCCACCTACCCCCTCTCTTCCTTTATAGCCGCCCACTCTTTCTCTCTCTTCTTGTTACTTCTTCTCCATTACTTCTTCTTCTTCACCATTACTCTCTTTACCTACCAGAGAGAGAGCCTAGGCAAATGCAGCTTGCTTCATAGAGGAACTCAATTTTTATTGTTCCATTCTCTTCCTCCCGAGATTCTAACACACTTTAATACTTAGTATTTTTAATTTCCATGGTTTAATTTGTGTAGATCTAAGCTTATTGTATTTTCGGATTTCTTGGGTTTTGATCTATTTAACCTTGCTATTATCAAGTTTTGATGGTCCCATGTTGTAGGAAATTTTATTCTGTCTATTTTAACCTATTAAAGTCCGGATTCTGACCTTGGATGAAGGATTTATGAAGCTTTGAAGTCATGGACTGCATGGCTCTTCTTCTTGGATCAGTGGGAAAGAAGAGCAGAACTTGACAGCAAGAAATTTCTTGCGGCAAGTTTTCCCTAGCCGTATGGCAATATTAGCCACATGGCAAAATTTGCCGCATGAACTCAATTACTCACTGCCGCATATAACCCGTCTCCTCGCTGCCACATAAGGCCTTGGCCTGACCTAGCCGCATGGCCTTATTGATCCGCAGCCGCATATGCTCGCATTACCTTTGCCGCATAAGCTTGCAGTTTTTTTAGTCGCATAAGTCCCAGTCCCTTTGTCGTATAAGACTGTATACTTCCTGCCGTATGCGCCCCACATCTCCCGAGTCGTATACCCCTGCTCCCCTCCTGGCCGCATGAAGTCATTTTCTCTAGCCCCATGGCGTTGCTCTCTTGCAGTCGCATATGCGCGCAACTCCCAGCCGCATAAGCTTACTCCTCCACAGTCGCATGTGCCCCGCCTCTTCAGCCACATGCGCCTGGGATCCCTGAGCCGCATGAGACCTACATCCTTTGCCGCATGCGCCCGCTTCCTTCCAACCGCATGGCACTGCTTCCGTGCTGCCGCATGAGCTTATTTCCGTTAGCCGCATGGCTCCTTCCATAGTCCTTGTCCTCTTTTATTATATTATTATTATTAACATATTTAATGCCACATTTATGCTCATGCTTCCTGACTCTCTATGAAGGCTTGTACTATGTAGATTTTGTACATATGTCCACGAACCCGATAATGGCCTGCCGTGGTGCACTCTTGACAAATAAACCTGACATGATATATCTCGATAAGTTGTTATGATAGCTAGCTCGACATGACAAGGATGAATGGTTTGGACACCGTAGGCGATTGTGTTTGTACAAATAAACCAGTATTGTCTTGCATCATGTCTAGGATAGGGATCCCTGAATACTACGGTTAGGGGTACCTACTGAAATTGACTAAGACTAATAACTAGAAATCTAGTAGTCATGGAGAGATTTCCCAGCTACAGGAAATCCCGTTATCTGGGCGCCCCATCATGGGATTTGTAGCCTACCGTCGAGTAGGGCACATTTCCAGCACACCGACATATGTTGCAACTACTAAACTGCTTAAGGGTACTTGCGTTTCTTGGACAGTGTATCCACATGAATTCAATCCCCTAATTGCGTCTAGATAACCTGGTTGGTCTGCAGGGCTTGTGGCTGTTGGAATAATCTTATTGTATCTTGCTAGTAACTAGGCATGTGATAACCCTAGTTAGTTAAAGTATCAAGCCGTACTCTTTGCTTGGCCGTGATTGATTGAATGGAGTCTAGCCCAGCTTCGTCTCGTCCTGATCCTGTATAAGATTGTGACATGATATAATTATTTATACCGGCCTTGATAATAACGATTAGGGGTCTAGTTCTGTTCAGGTGAAGGGTTATAATCCCGGTCCTTGTTTGGTTTAAGGGTTGTAACCTGGCTCCCAGAGCAGTTCTGTGTCCTCTCTTCATTTATTGTCTTATTGCACTCCATGCCATGCTCGTCATGTTTTATCTTACTTCTAACGCATGATTATTTATACCGGCCTTAACAATAATGATCAGGGGTCAAGTTCGGTTCAGGCGAAGGGTTACAACCCCGGTCCTTGTTTGGTTTAAGGGTTGTAACCTGGCTCCCGGAACAGTTCTGTTCCTCTCTTCGTTTATTGTCTTATTACTTTACCAACTGTATTTGAGACGGGTTTCTATTCAGGTGAAGGGTTGCATCCCCGGACCTCGCAACCTTGTTTGGTTTAAGGGTTGCGACCTGGCTACTTGAATGGTTTTCTCGTACTCAATTTATTATTGTTGCCCTGTTATTATCAGTTTTTTTATGAATATCTTAATGTTCTCTTATTATATGCTTATTTTAGTTCCCAAGTGAAGCCTCCTTTGTGGCACTTGCTCTTTTTGGGATCTGACCTAGCTAGTTTTGTATGGCCAGATATCGGAGCAGCTCCAGAGGATCTACCTATCTTCCAGCCAGATGGTGACCACCAGACATAAGCCTTGCAATGAGTGGGTTCCTTTTGTTCTCCCACTTTATTGTAAAAATATTCTTTTGAGGCGTTTAGCCGACGAGCACGTGTTTAGCTCGGTTGTACTTTATTTGTTGTCTTCCTACGGACTGTAACATGATTGACAAATCCTAGGGTTGACCATGTACGACTAAATCTCTTGCTAGTCTTAACATTTTGTACGACTAGCTTCATGATCATCCAAGTATGTAATGTATGGGACGCCTTGGTATTATATATTTGGTGCTTTGACATCTTGTAACTGTTATTGCTTGCTTGAGATTGAGACAATCACTACAACAAAAATACCTTTTAATGACGGCTAAAAAGCGTCATTAATTGCAAACTATGACACTTTTTTTCTCAGTCCAAGCGTTATGAAATCGGGTGTTATAAATGTTTTTAAAAGCGTTATAGATAATTCATCCAAAACCGTCATTAATAGGTTTAATTTCTGCTACGTTTTATTTTCAAAGCGTTATGGATAGTTATGAAAAATTGCTGTATATGGTCGTTGTATCACATTTATAATGCTCTATACTGCATGTTATACATTCCAAACGCTGCTCAATTCAAATCGAAAACAACCACTTTGAACCATATTTACAACAAAGTATTGAAATGTAATATAAAGTACCATTCTCCATTTCATTGTCTCAAAATAGAGTATTTTAGCTACCATTCTACATTTCTCCATTTCATTATATACATCTTCTCAAAATATATAGAGTATCCAATATAGAGTACACTTTAGCTACATCAAAACTATCGACATCAAAAATCTCACAGATACTGTAGCGAAGAAGCACACTTATAACGCTTCAACTTGGTCACATGAAGACTGTCCATAGCACATGTACGTATAGCAAAACCCTAAAAAAGAAAGCAAAACCCTATATTTTAGAGCCTGTCAATTTTAGAGTCTATGATTTATATCGAAAAATCGAGAGTATCAGAGTACTCTAATAAAAACCGAAACCGACAAATAAAGTAAAATATCTATGCACGATATAGTGGACGTAGTCCCAAAATCAACGATGCAGACATGCTAATGGAGATGTCACTCCCGAAATAGAATTACTCCCAACTAATATATACTCGCATGTGATTTATAACGAAAAGCTCCCAACAAAAACACCCACAGTACCAAGTTAAACCCATCATGCACAATAGCTACCCAACCAACAATTTTAATCCAAATAGCAAAACATCTCCTACAGCAAAGAAATCTTTCCCAACCCAACATGTATAATAGGGAAAACCTAAACCAACATCCCACAACAAGTATAGGAAGGAGACCCTAAGCAACAATTTATACAAGAAACCCAAACCAACAATGCATGCATCACAAATAATTCCAACAGCAGCTAGGTAACCCGAAACCGAAAATGATCCAACAGCAAGTAAAGAACCGAACATGATCTAAAGATCATTTCTGCTTCACAAACAAAGACAATCATAGGATTGTCAAGCCAAAATCGAACCCAACACATATCAGTCGATCGAAACCCTTTTTATGTAGGGATCGAGATCCAACAACATCATCGACAAAGAAAATAAACCCAAAAACTGAAATCAATCAAGAGTTTAAAATTTATACCCCAGAATTTGGTGTCGGAATCCGAAGGGAGCTTTTGGACTCGGCTCGCAGGCACGCACAGCGCCTCGTCGGGTCGCGGCTGCAACTATGGAGAGGCTACATCATCGACACAAAGGTATCCTCACATCCGTGTCCAGTATCGACTCGTACAAACACGAGCGTATCTGCAACCAGAATGAACAACCCAACAGTACCAACATACAAACTACGACTAACGATAAGAAACGAAATAAGATATATAAGATGTCTCAGATAAGGATCAATCATCATCTGCTGTACTAGCGTGCCATAGCACGTATAGGACACATCCCGACACGGAGCCAGTGTATCTGATATGATCTGCAACGTTTTGGTTCATTTGGTCGAACGACCAACACCAAGAATATCAGAGTACTCTAATAAAAACTGAAACCGACAAAAAAAGTAAAACATCCAGGCATGGCATAGTGGACGTAGTCCCAAAATCAACGACGCATGCATGCTAATGGAGATGTCAATCCCGAAATAGAAATACTCCCAACTAATATATACCCGCATGTGATTTATATCAAAAACCTCCCAACAAAAATACCTACAGTACCAAGTTAAACCCATCATGCATAATAGATACCCAACCAACAATTTTAATCCAAATAGCAAAACATCTCCTACAGCAAAGAAATCTTTTCCAACCCAACATGTATAATAAGGAAAACCAAAACCAACATCCCACAACAAGTATAGGAAGGAGAACCCAAGCAACAATTTATACAAGAAACCCAAACCAACAATATATGCATCACAAATAATTCCAACAGCAGCTAGGTAACCCGAAACCGAAAATGATCCAACAACAAGTAAAGAACCGAACATGATCTAAAGATCATTCGCGCTTCACAAACAAAGACAATCGTAGGATCATCAAGCAAAATCGAACCCAACATGTATCATTCGATCAAAACCCTTTTTATGTAGGGATCGAGATCCAACAACATCATCGACAAACAAAAAAAACCCAGAAACTGAAATCAATCAAGAGTTTAGAATTTATACCCCAGAATTTAGTGTCAGAATCCGAAGGGAGACTTCGGACTCGGCTCGCAGGCACGCACAACACCTCGCCGAGTCGCGGTTGTGACTGTTGAGAGGCTTCGGACTCGGCTCCCCAAATGTAATTACACTCCCTTGAACAAGAACAAAAAAAAAATCAAAGAACCCCTTAGGGATAAAATCCAAATCAAAAATTAAGAACCCTAATTTTTAGGAAAAAAATTACACTCCCAACAAAATTTTTTTTAGGGAAAAAAATACAAATCAAAATCATTCACTTAATCAAGAGAAGTCAACGATGATGCAGCCCTTTTCGGATCATCGTCGATGTGGATGGAGACGTCGGGAAACCCTAAAATTTAGAACCCTAATTTTGGAGAGATGGATGCATGTATGGTTGTCAATATTAGGATATTTTTGAATTTAGGGAATAAAATAAGCAATGATCGAGATTTTAGGACAAACCGGTGGTGAAGGCTACGCCGGTGACATCCTTTCCTCTGCGGTGGAGTCTGTAACCGAGGGAAGCGAGGAACGGGCTGAGGGAAGTTGGGGAGCGGGGAGCGGGCTGAGGGGAGTTGGGGAGCGGGGAGTGGGCTGAGGGGAGTTGGGGAGCAGGAGGAGAAGGAGAAGAAGAAAGAGAGAGGGTTGAGAATTTTTCTTAAGTGCAGGAGAATTACGGGGGAGTCGGGGGTTTCGACTTAAATTTTCGTGCTTTTTTTATGACGCTCGTATCACTGGAGCACTATCAATAACGTTTTTAATGTAAACCGTCATAGATTTTAGTCTTGCTGAACATTGATGACGCTTCCACATCAGCCGTCATGAAAACCACTTATCAAGCGTCATTAATAGGTCTTTTTGTTGCAGTGAATGTGCTTGTTCATGACCATAGGAGACTAATGGCTTGTAGTTAAACCCTCATGTATCTTAACAATCGTGACCGTATAGCGAGGTGGGTTGCACTTTAATATACGTAGTTGGATATGTACTCCCCCGCTCTCCAGTATTCTGGTTCTGGGCATTACAGAAAACAACCTGTCCGTTTTGACAAAGCATTGAAGAAGTCCTCATCTCTTAGACTTGAAAAGTCATATAACTTTGATATATTGGATCAACTAGCCAACACTCTGGCAAGATTATCAATCTTCGAACTCTTACGTCTTTCGAAAGAAACTCGAAAGACATTAAGTGAAGCCCTGATGCAGGCTGATGCTTGTCTTGCTTTTCTCAAGAAGCCTGAAAAGGAGCCTGTTAGTTGTACACACTCTCATAGTGTATTTGAACTAATATCCAATATCACTTTTACACAAGATGATATTCTTTTAGAAGACAATCGTCATGATCGTCCTCTTTATTTCACGGGATATGTTGACACCATAAAAGTCGATCGTATTTTGATTGAGCCTATAAATAGGCGTGAGAAAAAGAGAGAGAGAGTTCTATCCTCTCTTTGCTTTCTTCTTTTAGAGTTTTTGAAAAACTCTAACTTTTTCCTTTCAAGAAATGGCTCCCAAGACTCTTCGCGGCGGTGCTGGCAAGAAAAAGGAGCCTGCGGAGTTCGCCGAAGAAGACGCTCCTACCGTCGTTGTGACTCTGGCCGATGTTCGTCCTGTGGTGTCGGATGGCTGTTGTCTTTTTTACTATTTTTTGTTCAGACGAGCTTCGGATCATACGGCTGAGTTGGTGTGCCCTAACTCTATGCTGCCGACGCGCATGGACTTCTGTCCTGATGATGCGCCGAGGTTTTATCCTACCGACGTGTATGGGTTTTGACCCTTATTTTGTACTGATGATGAGTCGAAGCTTCACAGCTGACGCCCATGGGTTTACACCCTGATGATGCGCCGAAGCTTTACTGCTGACGCACATGGGTTAAAACCCTGATGATGTGCCAGGCTAGTTGACACACTTTGTCTTCTTAAAGCCACTTCCCTGACTTTTGTTTTTGTTGTGTCAGTGTTGATAACTATCCCATTGCTGAATGAAGTTCTCCTGGATGCTTTTCTTTGTCAAATGGGAGTTGATTTTGACGAGGAGGTTATCAACCCTGCGAAGGATGATATCCTACAGAATCAACCTCCTGAGAGGATGCTGCAGATTCAGAATCAATTGCTGATTTTCCTCCAGAGTATGATGGAGAGCGGTAAACTAAAGTCTGCTGAATCCGAGGATGTGACTTTCTTGAGACCTGCCTTTTTATTCGGTGACTGACTGATCTCCTCCGAGGCGAAGATACTGAAGATCAAAGAAGACTGGTTTTTCTCTGCAAAGGGTATGGTTCTGTATATGCGACAACTTGAACGCCAGTTGCCGCTGACGGCCTTCTACCGTTTAGCTTCCAAGAGAAGGATGCCCTGGGAACTTACTCCTTCTTAAGGAGGGGCATTGGGAGGTACTCTTTCGATTGATGCTATTTCGAATCAAAGGGATACTTTGGCCGCTTTGCGAGCCGGACCCTCGTTTAGTTGTAGAACTTTGCGTCCTGGGAGCCTTTATAGTGAGGTTCCTAATGACACCTTTGTCTTCAGTGCTTTGACCTTTGCAAATCGGATGCTAACATCGAGGGTCATGTATCTGAAAGGTAGCTTTAGGGTTGAAGGTTGGTGTCACCATATGTCGAAGTGGGACGACTTGACCCTTTGGATGTTGTCGAAGTTTAAGGCTGAGCTTAAAGAGATTGGGCTGACGGCCGCTATCCGTGCCACACAGGCTGGCGTGGATCTCAATAAGCATGTGTTCCTTGCTCTCTTGGAAATGTTCAATACCCAGACTGGCACTTTCTTTACTCCAGTGGGAGAGTTGGGATTGGCTCTCCATGAAATGTATGAGGTATCCAGGCTTCCCTGAGGCTCTGAACCGTACGAGGAATATTTTCCGTCAAACGAAGAGATCCTTGTCTTGGAAAAGAAGGACCCGGAGATGATGGCTGTTTTCAAAGAGGTAGCGAGCCATCATTATCTGTTGCAACGGAGGGAAAAAGGCAAGTCTCAACCTCATGTGACTGCTTGGAGGGATTACGTCTTCAAGCAGGATTTGGCAGATTCCTCGAAGGTCCGGTTTATGACTCCGCAATGGGCTAAAACCCGCGGAGATGACCTCTGAAATGATCCGGTTGGACAAGAGGGCCCCTCGTTCAAATGAGAGTGGCAAGAACGCGTATAGCTACTTCTGACACTGTGTGTACCGGATGTCTTCTAAGGCAGTATTGGCTGCTTATTTGATGATATGGCTCCGGGACTGTGTGTTCGCGGGCGGATCGGGTTTCGTGGAGAGGGTACACCGGAACCTCATTTTGCCAGCAGTAAAATTGGCCTTTGGTCGTCCATTGGCTCTTCTTTCCGCGATGGTGTGTAACCTGTTGCGGGGCTTCAGGACCTTTGCTGAGGACGTAATCCATGATAGAGGTAGAAATAATAACTTTCCTCGGACCGAACTACCATTCCATTATCTGATGGGATGGTTGATTCTACATCATTCGAACGTGATGAGTCCAGGCTCGGAGGAGGATCACGTTGAAGGTGACGCCTTTATCCGTCGCTTCTACAAAAGAAAGTGGTTGCACACTGGTGTCCCCGTCTGCAGGAGAGTTTTGTCCTATCTTCAGGGGTGGGAGATTGTCAAGGTCTGTCCCATCTTCCAAGATTTCGAGGCCGACCAAGATTTAGACGACTTTGGTGAAGATGCGATTACTCTGTCGAAATGGGGTTTTCGTTGGTTGCAAAGTATTCGGCCTTCCCACTTGGTCTACCGTAACCAGAATAGGTGTTATCTGGAGCCATATCTGCCAAGTCGGTTTGCTCGCCAGTACGGCTATACCCAATTAATGTTAAGGAACCCCAGTAACAGTTTGGGGTTTGTCGGGAGTTTACTGGACGGAACCCGGGACCGGCAATATTACAATGCCGGGTGTACTGGTGTTCATTTTACTATGCCAGTTCGCAACCCTCGGCCACAAATCCTGTATTCAGCCGTTAAACTGTATTGTACCATGAATACTGTATCTCTTGGTTATGATAGGGAGACTAGTTTCATCATTGGAACTCAGCTAGAGGCTACAATAAATATGTTGGTGGCGGCTCGGTCATATCGTCCACCAGAATTGGCGGGATATCGGACTGCTGCTGTAGCATCACTGAGAGATCCCCCTGTCGGGAAGAGACGGGCTGACGCAGAGGCCGGTTCGTCTGTACCAAAAAGGCCAAGGAAAGTGACGACTCCAAATGCTGCGTCACTAGAATCAGTCCCTGCTGAGGTAAAGAGTCCTCAGTAATCTGGCTCATCATGTCATTTTGGTAATTTATGCTTTTCTTCTTGTAGGGATCGTTGAAGAAGAAAACCTATTTTTCGAAACCGGGTGTCAGTAAACCGAAGGAGGTGGCAAGCTCCTCTGATGAGCGAATTCCTCCGATGGTAATGTCTCCAATGGAGGAGAATCCTGAAGATGTTATTCCTGCGGAGATTTTAGTATCTTCAGAATTTGTCGAAAGAGACACTAAGGTTACAGCAACTTCCGGGATGGTGCAAGCCGCCGTAAGGGCCTTGGACGTTGAGGGTCCTGCATACACGAGGCTTTCTAATGAGGAGGTGGAGTGGAGTTTGTCGTCTTCGGAAGACGTTCCTCCAGAGATGTGTGAGTCTGTTGTGGGGGCAACAGACGTGATTCCAACAGAGGAGAGGGTTGATTCCCCTCTTTGTCATGATGCGGGGAGGTCGGCTGTAGCGTTGCCGAGCCCTACCCCAGGCTCAGCAATGGAAGCTGAGGTGGCTGCCGGCCGGGAGGTGGCGACAGATTTGGTCCCCGTAGAGGGATTCGATGATGAGAGGAAGACTCGTCTGCCGAGCCAGACACCGGAAGACGTGCCCCGCCAGAAAACGGGAGCTGATCCGGTTAGCTTGCCAGAGGAAGGCTCCGCGCTGGTTGTAGATCGCGCCTCGGTGGTGGAGGAGGTAGCTCCGGATGTTGATTATCCCTTTGAGCCGAGAAAGGGCAAGGTCTTGCTGATGCAAGAGCCCTCTATTGCTTCTTCGACTTGGGGGACGATATCGACACCCCACCCAACTCCTTCTGTACTCTTGGCATCTGGTGCTGGTAGCAGAATTCATGTTCCCGATGCGGGAGAGTCTGCTGAGGTTGATGTACAAACCTCGAAGATTGAGATCGGCGGGTCTTCTTCAGGTCCGCCATCCAAGGTAGCTCCTCCAACTCCTGCCATGACACCACAAGTGTTGGCGGATGCAGATGAGTACATGAAATTCATCGTTGAGGCAGTGTACAATATGCTGCAGAAGGGTGTGTCGACAGTGATGAACAACAATGGGAGTTTCACGACGGCAAAATCTATGGCGCTTACACATATCAACCTGATACGTCTCCACCAGGGCCATGATCATATGGCCGAGATTTTGGAGGCCTCGGTGACTGAGCTGGATCAGCTGCTTTTCGAGTTTCAGCGTATCCAGCGGAATGATCTTTCTGCCTTGATAGACGCAAAAAAGGAGAAGCTGATTGCTGAAATTGAGTCCTCTTATCAGGCCACCGTGGGTGTTTAGGAACGTGAAGTGGCTGAGACTGAAGCTGCAATGTAGTAGTTGTCTCAGTCTACGTAGGAGAAGGTGGAGTTGCGAACTGCATTGGATGCTAGTGTCGCAGAGGTTGATGCCTAGATTTGCCATCTTGAGGACCAGCGGGCCCGACTCCTATTGGATGCTGAGCATGCCCAGGATAAACATGTAGCATTCAAGAAGGAGGAAGCAGCTTTCACCCACCGGGCTCTTACTCTGGCTCCGCAACGACAGAGAAGCATGAGGATGGCACTTCTCTTGAGGCCATAGAGGTGATGCATCAAGAAGCTGAACGTCGGGTCCTGACGACTGTGGAGACTCGAGCGACAGACTTGAGGCGCCGGATTGAAGAGCTTTCAGCCAACCCTGGGGATGTTTAGGGATTGTAGTCTCTTCTTTTTGTGTATTTACAACTCTTGCTGGGGGGTGTAATCCTTTACTCTCTTTTTTAGAATAAAGAAATACAAAAATTTTTGTGATGTGTTCATTTTTGCTGTCATGAACTTGATACTTTGTGTGGACCTATTATCTTTTGCGTACCTTGGTTTTTAGGTACAGATAATAAGTTTGAGAGAACCAACATGTTTGCTCAGAGGTAATGTGGACGTGGCAAATATGGGATTCAAATGATAGAATCTTCCTACTCAGAGGTGTTATGGACGTGGTAGGAATGACTCTGGAGGATACGCGAAACTACTCAGAGGTAATGTGGACGTGGAAGTTCTGCGATCAATGTACGGCAACGCAGGGGTTGTCTGTACGGGATGTTTACTCATAGGTAATGTGGACGTGGTAAACATGATGGATAGCGTAGTCTCACGGAGTGTAAGATTCTGCTTTGTAGGGCGTAGAGGGACAACTCAGAGGTGATGTGGACGTGGTTGTCCTTCTACTGGAGGATGCCACGGAACAGCTGGGTTCCGGAAGCGTCTGATTTAATGGAAGGGATTTGTATGTGAATCTTGATGATTGGGTCCACTGATCCTTTGTAGAAGTACTTGTCTGAAAGATGTCAAGAGTAGTACTTCTTTAGGAACTTGCCGTTGATGGGCATCATGAATAAGTCCCCATTGGGTTTAGCGAGGCGGTAAGCACCGTTTGAGTATACCGTCTCTATGATGAAAGGTCCTTCCAACTTGGGCTCGAACTTTTCTGGTGTCTTGTGAGTCAACACCATCGGCCTCCTGACTGCCAGAACCAGGTCGCCTACTTGGAAAGTCCTTTGCTTGACCTTCTTGTTGAAAGCCTGTGATATACGGGCTTGGTAGAGTTTAATGCGTTATTGAGCTAGGAGACGCTTTTCGTCAAGTACCTCCAGTTCTCGCAGACGACGACGTTGATTGTCCTCTTCTGTGAGTTGGTTTGTGATTGCTACGCAGAGTGAGGGTATCTGGATCTCGAGAGGTAGTACCGCTTCGCTCCCGTAGACCAGGAAGAATGGTATGTTTTCTGTCGGCGTCCGTACCGTTGTACGGTAGGCCCAATGGCATTCGCCGAGATTTTTGTCCCAGTCGCATTTATTGGATGAGAGAACCTTTTTGAGTAGCCTGACGATGGTCTTGTTGAACGCCTCGGCCAATCCGTTTGCTACCAGATTATAGGCGGTCGAGGCCATGTTTTGAATACGATTCTTGTCACAGAATCTGCTGAAAACATGGCTGATAAACTGAGGATTGTTATCGTAGATAATCCTCCGGGGTACCCCAAAACGGTAGATGACATGGTGCTTGATGAAGCTGATCACCCTAGAGCTCTTCACTTTCGCCAGTGGAACTGCTTTTTGCCATTTGGAGAAGTAGTCGGTGATGGCTAGGATGAAACGGTGTCCCCTTGATGAAGGAGGGGTGATCGATCCTACAATGTCCATGCCCCAAGCTTCGAAGGGCCAAGAGGCGATTGTTGGATGTAGTGGTTCTGACGGTGTATGGATGAAGTCTGCGTGAAGCTGGCACGTATGGCACTTTTTAGCATAGTCAACAGCGTCAGCGGCTATGGTTGGCCAGTAGTAGCCTATACGTCGCAGTCGATCCTGTAACTTAGGGCCAGGTTGATGGGCTCCGCAGGTCCCATCGTGAGCTTCTCGAAGGGCTTCGGCTGCTTCTTTGTTGGACAGACATCGCAGGAGAAGTCCATCGTAGGAGCGTCGGTACAGCATTTTAGTAGCTATATCGTAGTAGAATCGAAGGGAGCGCCTTCTGACTGAGACAGCTTCTTTCGGGTCTTCTGGGAGAATTTCGTAAACAGCGAAGTCGATAAACGGGAATCTCCAGTCTCGGATATTAACATCAGCACTTGTTGACATGGCATGGGCCACATGTGAGTACAGGTTATTTTTAGGACAGACCAAGTCTCGACCAACTACCTGACGTAGTGTTGAGTCCCGAGGGGTGCTGCTAACGAGGCAGTGAGGCCAGCCAGAGCGTCATCCTCCAGATTTTGTAAACGAGAAACATGTTCGATGAAGAACTCGGCGAAGGTTGAAATAATGTTCAATACGACTTCATGGTAAGGGATCAGGTCTTCATGGCGAACCTCGTATTGCCCTCTGATCTGGTTTACGACAAGTTTTGAGTCACGTAGGCTTCCAGATGGTCTACCCCCTGCTGTCGCGCCAGCTGGAGTCCCATGATGAGCGCATTGTACTCGACAACATTGTTAGAGCACGGCTTCGAAAGGGAGTAGGCACGCTGTATGACCAGCAGATCGAAGAAGACCAAGACTACCCCCACTCCTACGATGATTTAGACTTTGGGGCCTGTTCTTGAAGCGCCATCGAAAAACATCTGCCAGACGGGACTTTTCTCGGTGACGTTTGATTATTGGACCTCATCCGGGATGTCTTCATGAAGTCTTGAGGACTCGGGGATGGGGTATGCAGCTAAAAAGTCGGCCAAAGCTTGACCGTTGACGGCTTTTTGCGGAACGAACACCATGTTGTATGGAGTTAGTAGGATCGCCCACGTAGCTAGCCGGGAGTTCAAGGATCCTGGCTTCGTCATGAGAACTCTGAGTGGATTGACCCGGAAGATGACATAAATCGTCTGACCCGAGATATAATGGCGAGTCTTATGGATGGAAAATACCAACGCCAAGCACTCATTTTCAACGGGGTTGTACCGGTGTTTGGCCCCGATCAGTGTTCTACTGAGGTAGTAGATAGCTTGCCCATAGCCTGTATCGCTGTTCTGAGCCAGCAAAGCGCCGAGGGAATAATCCATGGCACGGACGTAGAGGAGGAATAGTTTGCCGATGACGGGTGCCACTAGGACTGGCGGGCTCGTCAGGTAAGCTTTGATGTCGTCGAAAGCTTTTTGGCATTCCTCTGTCCAGACGTAAGAGACCCTTCTTCATAAGCTGAGTGAAAGGTCAACATTTTTCGAAAAGGTTTGCTATGAACCTCCGGATGTATGCCAGACGCCCCTGCAGGCCTCGAAGTTCTTGGAGGTTCTTCGGAGGGCCCATGTTGAGGATGGCTTTGGTCTTCTCGGGATCGACATGAATGCCTTTCGCCGTGATAATGAAGCCTAAGACCTTTCCGCTAGAAACCCTTAAGAAGGATTTAGCGGGGTTCATCTTTAGTTGATGCGCCCGCATGAGATCGAAGACTGTCTTCAGGTCTTGTAGGCGATCTCCTTTGAGACGGCTCTTGACTGCAATGTCATCAACATAGCATTCAACTGTCTTGCAAAGATGCTGATGGAAAATGGTGCTCATAGCCCGTTGGTATGTGGCACCAGCGTTCTTCAAGCCGAAGGGCATCACTGTGTAGCAGAAAATGCCCTTTGGAGTCCTGAATGACGTATGTTTTGCGTCATCGGAGAACATCTTGATCTGGTTGTAGCCCGAATAACCGTCCATGAAAGACATGCGTTCGAAGCAACATGTGTTGTCGATCATTACGTCAGTGATGGAAAGCGGGAATTCGTCCTTCGGGCAAGCGGAGTTGAGATCCCTGAAGTCGATGCAGACTCGAATCTTTCTATTCTTCTTGGTGACAAGAACAATGTTAGCCACCCAATCCGGGTGTTGTTCTTCACGGATGAAGTCGCTGGTCAAGAGTTTGTCCACCTTCTGATCGATGGCGTTCATGATGTCCGGACGAAAACGTCGATGTTGTTGTTTGATAGGCTTGGCATCGGGTAAGATGTTGAGCCTATGCATCGCGATCTGAGGATTAAGTCCTGGCATGACTTCGTAGCTCCAGACGAAGACATCAATATATTCTTTAGCCAGTTGGATTAAAGACTCCCGGTCTTCTCCTTTTAGACTTTTGCTGATGAAGATGGGTTGGGAAGAAGATCCATCCCCAAGGTCGATCTGCTCGACTTTGTCTTCGGTAGGGGTTCGCGTAGCTCAAAACAAGACTCCCATTGTTCTCCTAAGCGTTGCGTCCAGGGTTCTTCTTTAAAGAATTCCGGCGCTTGATCTTCGCCTTCATCTTCTTGAGGTTGAGCGGATGTCATGTTGGATGACAACACTCTCTTGAAGACTGAGCCGATACTGGTCTCGGAATCCCAAGTTGATGCTTCAGACGAATAAGAATGTTCTGCTTCTTCTGCCTCCGAACTCTCTGGAGTTGACGGCGGCGTGACATAGCCTATCCCCATCGAGTTCGATCATAGTAGTCCTGCGGCTTTCCTTTAGGTATTGGAAGCCGGAGAGGAAGACGTCGACCCTTGCCGTAGTTCAGGCCTTTGTTGCTTTTTAGGTCGTAACCCATCTTTTGGATGAGGTACTTTGCCTTATCCGTGTACCGATAGACTTGTATTCTACGAGTATCTGGTTCTGGCTCGAGTGGCGGGAGGTCTTGATAACGCTCAACTTTGCCGAAGATGGTGGATTCTTCGTCTCGATGCCACGGCGGAACTACAAAACAGATCCCTTGGGACGGGATTGCTCGATTTACATGATGGACAGTCGTTATTTGTGTTTGCAATGATCGTATAGCGTTATCTAATGTATACATGGCATTCCAATATGGAAGACTAGAATAATTAAAAAATACTCTATTATTGATGAAATACGAGATTTTATCCCGCGGGATTACATTGTCCAGAGAGGCTGCGTCTACATCAGCAGAGATATATTCTCCTAGCTCTTCATCTGTGAGTACTGGGATTGGATCGGGAGAGTCCACCATAGATTTGATTTCGGGGTCCGAGAGGGCTATGTGGGCCTTCTCTGGCAGCTTAGATTGCGGCGGCTTGCCTTTAAGGTGCACCTTCAGAGGAGCCTCCATTGTGCCTCCGGTGATTGGTGCCTTCCCTTGTAGTTTTGCCACAAGGGGAGCCGATGTCTGAGGCGGATTTCCCTTGAGACGTATCTTCAAGGGAGCTTTAGGTGCAGTTGGTGCTTTCCCGGATATCTTGATGTTCATGGGAGGCAACTTCTGAGGCGGCTTGCCTTTAAGTCGGATCTTCAAAGGAGCATCGGGAGTCATCTCAAGCTCCATGTCTGGCTTTGCTGCCGTTTCTACCTCGTCGTCAGCATCATTGGCTTCCTCCTCGTCAGGTGATTTGTACAAGGAGGAATCGGTGAAGTAGGCTTCAACCCCTTTGAAAGGATCGATGTCTGCGAACTCCGTCCGGATGATGTCATTGGTGGACACATATTTCATACATTGGTGGAGTGTAGAAGGTACCACCATGTACTCATACAGCCATGGACGACCCAATATAAGGTTGTAGTTGACATCGACGTCTACGACATAACAAGTTACCTCGGTTTTGAGGTTACCGATGTGGCACTTTAGACGTATCTTGCCCAGTGGCTCGCTTTTGCTAGCATTGAAGCCACTGATTGTTGTGTTGGAAGGTGCCAATCTGTACATTGGGATCCCCAGTGTTGAGAGCAGCGTCTTCGGAATGATGCTGAGGGAAGACCCCGGATCGATCTGAATGCGCTTCACCTTGACAGAACCGATATACCCTGTATAATACAGCGGCCTATTGTGTCGGTTGTGCTTGAGCAGCATGTCTTATTGGGTGAAGGTTATATTGGGGATAACCTCATCCGCACAATGACAGTGCACACATGTAGTTGGAAGATCTTCAGGCTGCTTGACCTGACTGATGAAGGACTCAGCATCCTTCAGGGCTTCACACAGAGCTTCGCGAGTGTCCTTGGAAAGACGAAGGAGCTCAAACAGAGAAAGGCGGGCAGGAGTACTGGCAAGTTGTGCCAGTATATCAAAGTTGTGGGGCTTGGCTAGCCCCGAATTATTCTCCTTTCACAGAGGTCTGTCGAAACGAGCCTCTACATGCTTCTGCTTATTGGCTGCTGAGGGCTTAGACGGGCCCTCTTCCTGGACAACAGGGATGGTGCAAGGAGGCACCACCTCGACGGCAGCTTCGTCGGGTTGGGTATTCTGTTATGAACGCGTTTGTACAGGAAGAGCCTCTTCTGCGGAGGAAGAGACCATGCGGCAAGACTTGATCTTCCTGTCTTTGGTTTTGGAGGCAGAGCGTACCTCTGGTTGAGTAACCTCGGAGACGAGATCAGGGTGAACCCATAAGATCTCTTCCCAATATGTAGTGAGTGGGATGAGTCCACTCACGTTGTCACGAGTAGGTGGCAAGTTAACCACCTCCATTGTCGCCTTAGGGATGGGGACGACGCCATCTTGTATTGTAGTTGACGGTAAGGTGTCGAACTGGAGCAACACCACGTTGGCCGAAACCGTCTTTTCCTCGTAGTCGACGGAGATAAAATCCGCATTGATCATGCACTGGATGTAGTTTTTGAGGACGTAGCAGTCCTTGGTCGGATGTCCGACAAACCGATGGTAGTGATAGTACCTCGGATTGTCCACTTTCCCAACCTCGTCGGGACGCTTCGGGTCCGGCAACTTGATCTTGTCACCCTGCTTCAGTATCTCAAAGAGTTACAGGGTGTCTTCATCATTGAAAGAATAAACCTCCTTTGGTCTTGGTGCAAGTGGAGGCTTCTGAGTAGGTGCTGATGCACCTTTTGAGGCATTGACAGTCAATACCTGTTTCCCCTTCATCTCTCTTCCGGGGTTGTTGGCTGCAGGCCGTTTCCCCTTGTCTTCAAAGACGGGGAAACTGACTCCCAGAAGACGAGCATTGGCCGCCTACTTTTCTGTGGCCTCGACTTCGAAGATCAAGGAACTCCAATCGGGAGGAGGAGTAAAGTTGAGCCAGAGTTTGACTGCAGGCAGCATGTTCATGCTGCAGGAGGAGAGAAGCGCATGTTCTGGCATGCCCGGAGGCAGTCTAAAGCAGGCCTGTCGGAAGCGTTCGATGAATACCCGAACTGTTTTCTTTTCCTTCTGGCGTATCTCTATGAGGGACGCCATTATCATGTCCTTCCCGCCGTCGTAGAAACGGTCGCAAAAAAGGTGTGTCAAATTGTTGAAGGAAGATATAGAATTGTCGGGAAGGCTGTAGTACCAGTCGTACGCCACTCCTTTCAGTGTCCCGACAAATATGCTGGTGAGTAGCGCATCCTCCTTCGGAAGATGTCCCGTCTGAGACTGGAAATACGTCAAATAGCAACCCGGAGAGTCCTTTCCGTCGTATGGTGTCAGTATTTGTGGTTTATATTTGGGAGGATAAACCACTTTATTCCATTCGAGGGGATAAGGTTGGGGGATGCCCATCTTTTGGCGCTCCTCTTATCTCGTCTTGGACTCAAAGCGCTCGCGCAGGTCCCTGATCATCTCGACCACGCCTTCCGTGGAGCTAGGAGTCGGGGAAGTTGGTACCACCTGGAGTTGAGCATTTGAGGGCTCCGACGTCTGGGGGGCTTCGCGACGATCCGTATCCAAGGATACCCGTTGAGAGGGTACACTTGACTCTCCATTGGCCCCTGGGTCGGGACCGGTAGAAGGTGTCCTGGCCAAAGCTGACTGTATCTCAAACACTGCTTGAGTCAGTGTTTTCATAGAGACAGAGAGGTTTTGAGTCCTCGCTCTAAGGTATCCATGCGTTCGACGAGGTCTGGTGTCGGCGCATCAGACTCGGTATCACCTCCAGCCATGTAGACTGTCATAACACGGCTGGAGTCGGATGGCTCAATTGTGGCTTCGCTTTCAGTCTCACTCTTCTTTAGAGGAGTTGTTGTTTCCGGAGCTTCGTCTTGGCTACCTCCAGCTATGTTCCTGAGGACTTTTTCATCTTCGAGACTCGGATCCGCAGGGGCTAGGCTACCCCCAGCTAAGTTTTGGAGGACACCTTTGTCTTCGGAAGAAGTATCGTAAGGGCCTGATTACCCCCAGTCATGTCTTGAAGGACTTTTTCATCTTCGAGATGCAGGTCCACAGGGGCTAGACGACCCCCAGCTATGTCGGGGAGGCTAACTTCGCCCTGAGGATGAAGATCCACCCCAGCTGTGCTTTGGAGGACACCCTCATCTTCGGAAGGAGGATCAACAAGGGCTTGACTACCCCCAGCTTCCTCTAAGATCTTCTTCCTCCCCCGAGTGCCTTCGAACACTCCGGAGGACGAGACGGTTGCCTTAGTTTTCCTTGGCTGGCTCTTGGACGAGGAATTGCCAGTCGCCTTTCGGACTGACGAGGAGTTAGAGATTATATTGCATGAAGCAACCTTTATTTCTGGTTCCTCTTTTGTTGACACTTTTATCCCGAGACGACGTCGGAGGGGTGTCGATGACTGCACCCGCTGGAACACCGACTGTCTTGGTGGGACTACTGACTTGCAACAGCAGTTGATGGTGACTATAGCACAAGTGTGCCCTGTAAGGGGCACATCGTGCTTTTCAGTCGACTCTCCTGATCGGCGCTTGTGAGTGATCAAGTGACGCAGATCGTTGGAAGAGAGTACCACCTTCGCACCCCCTTCAGGCGCATGGCAAGGCCAAGCGCCGAGGTGGTCAGGTGAATGCTGCGCCCCCTGATCCAACACCAAACAGGTGCTGAGATCAGTAGTGGGGGAAAAACATTTAAAGTAACTTGAACGAACCTCAGACGCACAACCAGAGGGGGCACGGGAGTTCAAGACCACTGGGTTTGCCTTACTCGACTTGGTTACGAACGCAACAGGTACACCCAAGTGAGATAAGGACTTTGAAGGTCGGCTCGTTTCTGGCATAGAAGCACCTGAGTCAACCTTATACAGCTTACCATCAGCAGAGCGCATGATTGTGAGCGCATGCTTCTGGCTTGCTGCTGGCATAGCACGTTTGGGACGCATGACCCGTGCTGCCTTGGACTTCTTCGTACCAGGCTGCTGGGGCGCGTAGTACTCAGAATCCAAATTCTTCTCGCCACTACAGCGAGTGAGTCGGTCAAAGACAGAGACCTTATGTGACGCATCTGAGGTGATGCACAGGGAATTAGTCGCGCTCCTGCTCCATCGATGCATCTTTCTCGCCTGAGAGAAAGATGGCTGGGAAATGTGGTCAGCCGCACGTTTTCCCGAGAGATATACTGCACCGGTGGGCGCATCTTGGTTGCTGAGGACGTCAGCAAGAAGGGAAGGCTGGATCGACGCATCTCCTTTGGTGGTGGTGCCAGAGGCGTCGACCTTGCGCACCCAGACTCGACGGGTCTTCTTCGGCTTTGGCAGCCACTTCGAAGGACTCGCACTGCCTTCAGAGATGAACTCCTCATACACCTGTTGATTGAGACGTACGACCAGCGTCTTGTGGGAGGAGCCCACCTTCACGTCGTCGGATTGTGACACAGCTTTCTCGGTAGAGGAGAAAGAGGTCCCCAGCAGAGTCGCCAGCTTGTTTGCCATTAAAATCTTTTGATTATAAATTTTAATACAAACAGAACAGTGTTACAATATAGGACTTAGACGTAGTCCTAGGAGTACACTTTTGTTTATCTGGGTCCCTTGTCCCGATGGAGCAAGTGGTAATACGTTGACTCCGTTGACGATCTGACGACGGCTATCGGTTCTCTGATGGTTTGGATTGCTCTGGGTGCTGGAGCTTGCCGAGAGGAGGAAGACGTTGAGTGTCTGTATCTGCCTCTCTGGTTGTGCGACGTCTCTGTCGGTATATGTATGTTCGTCTCTGTGTGTGTGTCTTCGTCCCGGAAGAAGGAAATGATCTCTCTATTTATAGTCTGCAGGCTGGCTGCTCATGCGCGCATATGTAGGATGCGCCTGGATACGGGGATGCCATGTGGTGATTGCTGATGGAGGCGCACGGACGATGAGCCCTGATTGAGGAGTTGAATTCTTCATGCTGCTGTTGTGGGCTGGCACGTAGCAGAGAAGAGGATTCTTCTCTGTTGCTGAGATCTTGGGTGAATCAAGTCAAAGGACACGTTTCATCGGCCCATGGCTCGAAGACCTCGGATTTAGTGGGGAATGATCGGGTAGGATGCGCCTGGGATTGGCGGATGAGGAGACTTTGGCTCGTAACCTTTGGGAGTCGCAAACCATTTGGGGCGCATGGCTTTTGAGGCGCATACGAAGCTTTAGTAGTGACTTTACTTCTATCTTTTAGGATCAGAGAGATGTCTTGGATGTATGGCTTTTGAGGCGTATGGGTAGCTTCAGTAGTGACTTTACTTCTGTCTTTAGGAATCAGAGAAAATTCTGAGACGTATGGCTTTTGAGGCGCATGCGAAGATTTGGGCGCATGGCTGCGGAGGCGCATGCGAGATGGTTTGGGTGGCCACGTGGCTTGTAACCGTCAGAGGGAAGTAATATGATGCTGACGTCGGCGACGCTTCGTTTTCTGAAAAAGCTGTCAACTGTAGTCTTCGGGGGACGTGCTGCCAACTCTGTCAGACTTCTGCATTTAATGTTCTTTGACAGGTGATGTGTTGTCGAGTGGGCACATCGATCGACTTTCCACTAGGCGCATGGGGCCGCATGGGGGCGCATGCTTGTGAAGCGCTTGGTGCTGAGGGGCGTGTCTGTGTGATGCGCGGTCTGGCCGGCGCATCCGCTCCGCTTGACACGTCTTTTGGTGCGACTGTTACGTTCTTCGAGTGCTTTAAATAGCCAGTTTTGACTTGGATGAATTCAAAGCGTCAAGTTCATCCATTTAATACAAATTCATTACACGGGATTCGGAGAGCCATCCACTTGGCGTATGGGTTTGATTTTTTTGGCCTATAAATAGTGGCATGGAGAGAGTTTGCTTCTTGTTATCTTACGTCCTCCCGAAATAAACTTGTTTACTCGAGCACATTCTGTTGACGAGATGCTCCCGAGGGTGAAGATGCGATGCAATGTCTTCATTGATGCACTTGAAGGTGAATGTTACATCCAAAAGTCGGAGTCGAGGGCTTCCGAGGCAGGCGGAAGGTGCCTGTTGCATCCAAAGATCGGGATACAGGAGCCTCGTCTCCATTATGTGGGAAGAGCCGCAGACCGAAATTGCGGTACTACGGATTTGGGGGCTCTTTCTTCCTTCAGAGTGGGTGTTGTCCATTCTGCTTGTTTTAAAAGCTGCTCCTTTAGCCGCGTTTTCGATTACGGTCTTCCTTCGCCTTTGGAGGCTCTTTCGAAGCCTCTCCTGGCCACAGGTTGGCTTGCGGTGCTCTTTCCTTCCTCGGTTTGGGGAGCTTTTCCTCCAGCTAGAGGGTTGATTGCCACCCTCATTCTGCTCAATAAATGCTTTATTAGTCAGAGCATTTAGACGGCGGTGAGCCTGGCTGGAAGGGTGGCATATAACTGAGCTGCTGAAGGGATGCACATAACTAAGAATGCACATAACTGAGCTGCGGAAAGGATGTGCCCGGCTGGGAGCGCATGGTAGGATGCGCCTGACTGAGAGCGCATGGTGGCTGCTGCACCTGGTTGGGAGCGCATGGTGGCTGCTGCGCCTGGCTGGGAGCGCATGGTGGAGATACGCCTGACTGAGAGCGCATGGTGGCTGCTGCGCCCAGCTGTAGACTTAGGGTCCTTTCTTTTTGTAGAAGTTCTCCTTTGTACAGCCCTTTTTAAGACATGTAATAGACTTTTATATGAAATAAAAATCTTTCTTTAATGTCTATATTCTTGTTTTGCTGTGTCGTTGTTTGAACTCCGTGGCGCATGTAGTATTTGGCGCATAGGTTTTCTGATCGTGAAATTCCATGCTTCTACAGCTAGATAGCTTTAGACCACTTACAATAGGAGTCGTATCATCTCTACAAAAAGTAGTATCGTTGGATTCAATACAAGAATTGTATTTCTTAGTACCGTCTCGAAAGCAAGATGAAAGGCCCATACTTTTTAATAAAAGAGAAGAACAAAAAATCATGCTCTATAATGATAATAGAGATGATACAGGATGACTACAATTACGTCGCTATAGTTAACAATCCAAAGCAATCATCCATAAAATGGGCTACGATTTCAGAACAGGTCTCAATAGCGGTAAAGGAAGACGAACTCCCCTTCGTATTGTTGTTCCAAAAGAAAAATCACAATAATATTATAGTAAAACGAAGCGGGGTTTAGGTTATACTTTACCACTTTTAACTCCATAACCATCCGAATCTGATGAAGAAGAACGATCAAACTCTTTTGATTCTATCTCATGGGATTCTGATACCAGTATTGGTCATGTCCACCGGATAACAGTGTCTTCTAATATGGTATCAGCTGAATTCTCAGACAATGATGAAGACGATATTGAGGAAGCTCCTGAAATAGACCCTTGGGCTCAAAGGATGGACACTCAGTGGGAACTCCGTTTTGAACAACGAGAACACCCTACTGAGGATCAACTAATCCAAATCGATGTGGGAGAAAAAGATGTACTACGACCAATCTTTATTAGTAGGAATCTCTCTGAGGATGATAAACAAGAATTAATTTACCTTATTTGTGAATATATTGATGTCATTGTCTGGAGTTATGAAGATATGTCGAGATTAGATCCTCAAGTCGTGACTCATAAACTTAATATCTTGCCTAATGCCAAGCCGGTCGAATAACAACAACAGCGATTCAAGCCTAAAATGATGGATGCAATTGATGACGAAGTCAAAAAGCTTATAGCTTGCAGTTTTATCAGAGAAGAACAGCATCCTGACTGGGTAGCCAACGTTGTACCAATTTTGAAGAAGACTGGAAAGACACAGATTTGTATAGACTTTCGGGATCTCAATGATGCTTGCCCTAAAGATAAATTTTCTCTCCAATTACTGATGTCATGATCGACAATACTTGTGGATTTGAACAAATTTCTTTTATGGAAAGATTTTCTCGATATAATCAAATTCGGATGAATCCTGAAGATGAAAATCATACTTCATTCCGTACTCCTCACGGAGTATACTGTTATACAGTCATGCCGTTCGGTCTTAAGAACGCAGGTGCAACTTACCAGCGGGCTATGAGTACAATTTTTTGAGATCATTTACGAAAGACTGTCGAATGCTATGTTGACGATATTGCTGTCAAAAGTCGTCTAAAAGAAGATCACATTCAAGATTTAAGAACTATTTTCAATCTAATGTGCCAGCATCAACTCAAAATGAACCCCATCAAGTCTTTCTTGGGTGTCTCCAATGGCAAATTTCTCGGATTCGTCATTACCTCTAAAGGTATACACGTTGATCCCGAGAAGATCAAAGCCATTCAAGAGATGCGTCCTCTACACCTCTGAATTCCGATTATCTATATCAGTAACTTGTCACGTCAATATTACCTCTGATAAAGTTGTCTATTGAAATAACAATAATGCTAAGTGTTATATTCTGCCACGTCCGCATTACCTCTGAGCTGATATAATAAATATTATTATTTTCTCAATTAAGAAATATATCATGTCCAGTACCTCTGAATATATTTTTTATTCTATTACTTATATCTACAACAAGATATATAACAAGTAATAGAGTCAGACAAAAAGTTTCCATTTTTTAAAAATGTATACATTGTAATAAGAAAAAAAGAGTCAACAAAATTTGTTTATGCTACTCTGAAGGATAGGTGATTAGTTCTATAATTTGCTTCTTCAGAACTTAAACTCTTTCATCACAAGAATCTAGCACTCTTTGCCTGGCTTCAACTCGTCCTGATTCAGGATCAAAAGATTGTAGGACAGCAGTTCGACGTGATAGTTTTACATTTTGAAGGCGTTCAAATTCCTTCTTCTGATCTTTCAGAGCCTCTATCTGATCAACAGCAGACTGGTGCAATTGATTTTTTTGTTCTACATTCTGCTTGACAGTCTGGAGTTCCGCTTGAAGTTGAGCGATTTTGGCTTCTAGATCAGCAGCCCTTTTCTCTTTCTCTGTAGCTTTAGTCTTGTGACTCTCAGCAATAACAGCTGCATCAGAGATTTGGATGTCTAACTCGAAAGATTATCTAGTGAAAGCCAGCAAAAATGCTTCAAAATTGGCTTTACTAGTTTCTTCTTCTCGAGCCATAGTTTCATATTCCATGTTTACTAGTGGCTCAATGTCTTCTTTTTTCAAATCCTTGTAAGCTTTAATTGAGTTTTCCAGTTTATCCAAAATAGGCTCTAAAAATATGGCCTGAGCATCATCTTCTTGGCTGCGGATACCTCCAATCAAAAATATAGAGGGAGTTCTGACAGTGCTGAAAGGGACATCCTCTCTTTCCATCACTCTATAAAGTAGAGGCTCCAGAGACGTAAAAAAATGCTCGTAAAGGAGGCCACCACAAACTTGCTAGTTGCCATGGCTCCTGGAGTAGCTACTACATCACTGGAGTATTTATAGTTTTAGGTGAAGGCACTTCATCTTGAGCGCTAATATGGGAAGAGCTCCCCTCCCCTGCTACAGTACTTGCAGGTTCTTCTATGAATCACATATATCATTTATGTTGGTAATATATAATGTTGAAGGTGCTACGACAAATAGATCATACTTAGAAACTTACCGAAGCTAGGTACATCACGAGAAGTCTCGACAGGTTTAACTGTCTCCGATTGAAGCTGCGACAGAGTCTCTGTAGACATAGCATGACTACTGCCTGCTCCTGATTTGGGTTATTGGCATTTGAACTACTAATCCTGCTGCCACTCTAGATGTCTCAGGTTTCTCGGTAGTCATGGGTTCATCGACTTCAGGAGGATTGATCTGTTCGTCGTCGATGACCACATTCTCATCATCTTCAGCAGTTGAAGGATCTTCATTAACTGTGTGTTCCTGAGGTGATGGTACACTGATTAAAGTTTGTTTTTCTTCAGTGATGCTATTCCAATCATCATTATATATTCCATCACCAAAATCACATTAAGCCAAAGCTTCAATCATCGCATCTTCAGAATTGGTAGACTCTTGAGCTTGTGGAGGGAAATCTTATTTTGGAGAAGTGGCTTCTGGGCTCATAGAAGTCGGAGATGGAACTGTTATCCCTGCAACAGCTGTTTGCTATTGATTATCTAAGAACAGAACAGTTTTACGGGAGGACTGAACTTTGATTCACAATTACAAACTTGTTTGTACAAAGAGAGCCTAGAAACAACACCTAGGTAAAGCAATCTAAGTACAATTATTTTAATTTGGATTCTGGGGGGTGACGGTAGAGGCTCGGGAAAGTGCTATCAACTTTGCCTTACTCCTTGGACGATTGAACGCAACCTCGGCTCCGACAAAGAAATGCTTTCTATATGTCTCTATGTCTCTGTTGCTCTGTGTGTGTACAAGGGAATAGCACCTTGTTATTTATAGGAATTTGTTATGAGTGGGGTGTACAGCCACGTGGCCACATCCTTGTAACTGTGCCCTGAGAAGTGGGCAGTTGGGGATTGGTTAAGATTAATCTTTATCTATTTGTTGTAATAAATCTGGGCTGTTATGTTGGTTGAAATAAATCTCAACTACTGTGTTCTGTTGGTTGCAATAAATCTGAGTTGTTAAGACTTAGTCAACTTCTGCCATATGTCCCAACTGCCACTAGGTCGCGAGCCGCATGAAGGACTATCCCCATGTCCGAGCCGCATGAGGGTGGCCTCACAACCGATCCGCATGAGGGTGGCCTCACAACCGAGCCGCATGAGGGTGGCCTCACAACCGAGCCGCATGAGGGTGGCCTCACAACCGAGCCGCATGAGGGTGGCCTAACATCTGAGCCGCATGAGGGTGGCCTCACAACCGAGCCGTATGAGAGTGGCTTTACATCCGAGCCGTATGAGGGTGAACTCACAACTGAGCCGCATGAAGGTTACTCAGACGATCCGCATAGAGAACTTTCCTTGGACTTTGTGAGCTGTACCCACTGTCATAAAGATTTTCTCGTCTTTTTATGAGCATGTCGCATCTCTTCTTTATGTCAGAGCCATCATTGCTGTCACTTTGTGTCAGAGCATTTAATGGCCAGCTATACAGAGTAATTATGGCCAGATCATAAGGCTACGTGGCTCCTTCTGAGCTGCATAAAGCTTTCTGAGCCGCATGCGGCTTTGAGGGATTTTTGAGCCGCATGAGACCCCCCTGTTCTGGGCCGTATGGAGTTTCTGGGCCGCATAAGAATTTATTATTCCTTTCCATGCTTCTACAAGATCCCCTTCAAAGTTTTCAATTTATAAAATTGAAATACTTTGAATAAAAAGCATGGGTATGTCCGTATAAGTTTCTCTAGCCGCATAGGCTTTTCTGGCCGCATAGACTTCTCTGGCCGTATAGTCTTCTCTGGCTGCATAGGCTGGTCTTCGTGCCATGTAGGCGTCTCATTAATTGCTCGTGATTTATTTTTGATTTAAAGCCATCTTTTGGACAGGATCCCAAGAGTCGGCATTAAATATTTAGAATTGCCTTGATGATTCTGAGCATCCTTTTTGCATGAAAGGGGATAGAATCCCAAGGGTCGGCTTTATCTTCTATGCAGTACTAAACCCGTAGCGTCTATCGGTTCACACGCCCTTACCGGTAAGCATGTTGGAAGAAAACTGTATGGATTCAAACCCTAACCGTAATGGCTATGTCGCATGTTTTATGCGCGGGCCTTTAGCATATAATGCTCTCTTCATCTTCATTGTGCTGTATGCGCCGCATGAACATCTTATGTCCGAGCCTCATGGGGTATGCCTCATGTCCGAGCCACATGAGAGTCGTCATGCTGCTGTCTAAGCACTTTATGAACCGGGCCGCATGAACACTTACTAAACAGAGCCGCATAAGCTCTCTTAAATTGGGCCGCATGAAGTCTTACTAAACAGCCGCATGAGCCCTTATGAACTGGGCCGCATGAAGTCCCACCAAACAGAGCCGCATAAACTCTACTGAATTGGGCCGCATGAATCCCCACCAAACAGAGCCGCATGAACTCCTTTAAACTGTGCCGCATAAAGACCCATCTAATCAGAGCCGCATAAGCTCCTATAAACTGGGCCGCATAAAGACCCACTTAATCAGAGCCGCATAAGCTCCTTTAAGCTGGGCCGCATAAAGTTCTACTTAATCAGAGCCGCATAAGCTCCTTTAAGCTGGGCCGCATAAAGACCCACTAAATCAGAGCCGTATAAGCTCCTTTAAGCTGGGCCGCATAAAGACCCACTTAATCAGAGCCGCATAAGCTCAAAACACACTAAGTGGCTTTCTCTGGCCATCTTCTAACTTGTTTCTTTTGTCTTTTTTTAGGAAGTTGCCAGTCAATCCTGTGGGAGAACTCTTGGTAGGTCGTACCCAATCTGCTGTGGGTGTGAGGTTCGACCATATTGTTGATTATGTGTCAAACCAATTTTCCAAAGATGAAAAGGAGAGGCTGAGAGATATCAAGAACCAGTCCTTCTAATTTCTCTCAGGTATGATGAACTTAGGGAAATTGGGGGGCCAACACCTGAAACCTTCGTTTCTCTTTGGGGATGCCCTGACTGTGAAGAACACCAATGTTTTGGATATATCTGAAAGTTGGAGTTTTCTTCTGATGGGATTGCGATCCACATTTCTCAAATGGAACGTCACTTCCCACTGTCGTGGTTCAACATGCTGCCAATGGACAGGAAGATGGTGGATTCCTTAACTCCGAGCCGACAGGGAATGTTTGTGGGTGATATCCACTATAACAGAAATTTAGGGTCGGTAGTCGCGACCAGGATGCCGATCAGCTGCTATTGGATAGGGTTGGCGCCGGCTACTTTCTTAATTGTGCAGGGCCCCAACTTTCGGTTTTCTCAAGCTGACACTTTTATGAATCAGCTTGCTCAGAAGGGGTCCTATCCCATTGGTCGGTTGGCGCTGCTGAATTGGATAAACTCCATCCCTTCGTGGACCAACTTGACCATGTGGATTTTACGAACATACGAGAATCTCCTACAGGAGATCGGCTTGTATCATGCCATTCGGGGCACCTGTTATGGTATGCCCATAAACATGGTCTTCATGGCTCTTCTTGAAATGTACAACCACAGAACGGGGACTTTCTTTACACCGGAAGGGGAGATGGGACTCGCTCTCCACGAGATGCGTGAAGTCTCCATGCTGCCCTGGGGAAATAAAGTCTTTGAAGTATACATCCCCACGAACGAAGAGTTCGAGGAGTTGGAGCAGAGGTTCTCGGGCTTTGTTGCTATCTACCGGGAATTGTTGTGTCACCACATCACGTACCAGCAGATGTCGAAGAAAAAGAACGACAGCTCGGAAGGGAACCTTTCTCATACAAAGGCCTGGCTTACTTACATTTTTAAGCTCGGCGCCTCAGGCCGGGTTTCTCCCCGAAGTCCTCAAACTCAGGAGGAGGTGCAGGACCAGGTATCGACCGCCAAAAGGGTAAGAACCACCGGCGACAGATTCGGGAGCCAATCTGACTCTTTTGCTTATTTTTATCAAGACACTCAGCAGTTGTCCGAGAAGGCTCTTCTGGTAGGATTTCTGATGATATGGCTATGGAACTACGTAGTTTTGGGAGGGGCTGGTTCTATTGAGAGAATCAGCCGTAACTTTATCCTCCCTGCGGAAAAGCTAGTCTTTGGGGTTAGTCTAGCTCTCCTTCCTGCCATGGTGTGAAGCATACATCGCGGCCTCCACGTTTTCTCGTCCAAGGTCGTTGCCTATGATACGGCAAAAGACTTTGAGCGGATCGAGCTGCTCTATCATTATATGATGGGGTGTCTGTTGATGCACTGCCAGTCTTTGATGGGGCCTGGACCAGAAGAAGGTGTAACAGCGGATGATGCCTTCATCTTCCAATATCGCCATATGCCTTGGGAGTGCAGTACCATGCCAGCCTGTCGAATGGCACTGGCGAGAGTAGACAGATGCACCTTTTTTATGTCTCTCCCTACTTTTACAGATGAAGAAGTGAATGGCGTACATCTTGATGGTACTGGCCCGCCACCTCTTATCTGATAAGATGCTCCTCTGGTTGCAGAACATCCGTCCTGCACACCTGGTATATTGCAACCGCAACTCTGCCTTCCTGGAGCCATACTTGTCCAGTTGGTTCGCCCGACAGTTTGGGTACAGTCAGCTGTTTCTGGACAATCCCAGCCCCTGGCTAGGTTTTGAGGGTAGTGTCCTTGACGGTATCAGGGCTTGGCACAACTATAACATGGTTCACACCCGCACTAACTTCTCTGTGCCTGATGTTAAGGAGTTAGGGCAAATTTTGTACATGGCGGTTCTGTACCATGTTATGGTGAACAAGCCCCCTACCGATTTTGACCCAAGTACCAGTTTTATTGTCGGTATTGGTTTGGAGGAGAAACCAAAAGGGTCCAAGATGAGGATAAAGCAGGGGAATGTAGTTGAGGTGTCAGACTCAGAGTCCACCAATGCGGACGAAGAGGATGACCCCGATGACCTGTCTCTTCCTCCTGCAGATGATGTGGTAGCAGATCAGCCCTCTATTGCGCCTGGTCCTTCACGCAAGCGAAGCAGGTGTGAATCCTCTATTGGCGGCATAACTTACTCCCGGAAACGGGCCGCTGTTAAGCCCCACGGGCCAGTCATTAGGGAGAAAAACGAGGATGTTAATTCCGTTTTGGAGGTGAATCAAATTACAACCATCTTTTTTTAGCTCTTCTTTTCTGCACTATGATTTGATTATTCTCTTTTTCTTTGTAGGCAGCAAAAGAAGTGGACTCTCGAGAGCCGGCTGCTGTCTCTCAGGTCGACCCGGCTCTAACCGCTTTAATTAGTGATATGAGTGCCGAGATTATCTCCGCAGGGGTTCTCCCGGCGATGGCTGTGGTTCCTCCAGTTGCTGATGTCTCAACCCAGGATAACGTGGGCTCTATTGAACCCGTCCCCAAAGTTGCTGAATCCCAGCCTGGTGATGTTGACCCAATTGCGTATACCTCAGGGGCTGCTGGGACAGAGGAACCTGCGGCATTCGACTCAGATGTTGTTGGTGAAGAGGACACGATGGCTGTGAGTGAGCCTCCACCTCAGTAACCCTCCCCTGGTAAGCTGAGTCAAGTCTTGACTAGTGAGGTGGTTCATTTGCTCTATATTTACATCCTTCGGGTTAAGCTGATCGATAGTTGCTTCGGACATACAGGTCCTGTTCGTTCACTGCTGGCGACGGTCATCGTCGAAGGAGAAGTCACCGGAGGGGATCCGGTGGAAAAAAGTATACCTCCTCCTCCTTCAACTCATATCGAGGGGCCTCCAGCCAGTTCAAGTTCGGGAGATCAGGCAGTGGAACGGCCAAAATGGGGAGAAATGGTCCCTGCGCCCTCCTTGATCAATGTGGCTCCACATGTCAACCTTTTTGCCCTGCTAAGTCTCCAGATCCTTTGGGCGGCGGAGGAGGAGATGGCTGCTATTCAAGCATCTTTTCGCTCAGAACTTGCCTCCCTAGTGGCAGGGGCATCAAGTTCTGGTGCATCTTCTTTAGCTCTGCCAGCCACCTTTTCCTTGACGTCGTCTTCTTCGGAAGTTCTCGATGAATCGTCGAAGGATATGGTTGACAGTTTCTACCGCCACCTGAAGCGAGGGATTAAGGCTGCCGTGGAGAGGGGAACATCCTTTACACTGGCCCATCAATGTGCGCGTGGCCAGATTGAACTTCTCAGAACCCTCTCCGGTAGGGCAGGGATAGTCGAGCTTCTGTAGCCCAAGTTACGAGAAGCTGATCAGCTGGTGGCTCAATATAGAGTACTGCAACAAGTTGATCTATCTTCAGCAATAGATCAGGAGCGTGCCTTCCTATTAACTGCCATAGAAAAGGTAAGGACGGTACGGGAGACGTCTAAGCCCACTCTGATGAAGGACCTCCGAGATTTGTCGCTGAAGTATGATCAATTAAGCCGCAGCGGAGAGGAATGCATTGCTCGGGAAGAGGCCACCTCTCGTGGGGTAGCCGAGACCAAGGAGCAGATCCTCCAGCTTAAGAGAAAACTGGTTTCTTTGGAGTCTGAGCTGCAGGCCTCTCGTAACGACAATGAGCAAATTTTTCGGGAGACCGACAAGGTCACCCGAACCTCAGATGCCCTGGAGCAAGTCCTGAAGAAACTTGAAGATGGTTGGCAGGCCCATGCGCATCTGGAGGATACAGAGAAACTGACGCAAGAGGCTGAGCGTCGGGCCACCCTGAGAATTGAGCAGTCGATGTCCAAACTGAAAGAACGGCTCCGAGAATTATGTGTCGCCGAACCATGATCGACTTTTTTCTTTCTTTCTTTATATTTTTTCATCTTTTTGACAGGGACGTGGTCCCAGAAAATGTAATACTTTTGATTTAAATAAATGACTTCGTTTGCATCATCTTCCATCTATTGTGCTTGTACTGCATCTTAGATATTATGTGTTTGCCCTACTGGAAGACCTTTTGTGGACCTATTACCCTTGGCATACCTTGGTTTTAGGTACGGATAATAAGTTTGATAGGGATACTTAGAACAATTCTGCGGTAAGGTGGATATGGAAGTTCTTGGTATAGGGGAAAAGAATGCCATGGAACAGCTGGGTTCCAGAGGCATGAGATTGTGAGAAAAGAGGCGCGTGTATTAGAAAACTTAGTACAAGATTTGTGATCAACTGCGGACATTTGTGGTCACCTGTGGACATTTGTGGTCAATTATGGACATTTGTGGTCAACTGTGGACATTTGTGGGCCTATTATCCTTGGCGTACCCTGGTTTTAGATACGGATAATAGGTCGAGAGAAATTCGACATACTTATTCAGAGGTAATGAGGATATGGTAAATATGGGGGCTTTTTTAATGGAGTCTTCCTACTTAGAGATAATGAGGACGTGGCAGGAGTGGACTACACGAAGGGTACATAGAACAACTCAGAGGTGACATCGACGTGGAAGTTCTACGTAAGGGGTGGTTTGTTTTTTGATGGAAGTAAAATAACTCAGAGGTGACATCAACGTAGCTGTTTCGGGAATTTTATGGATCTGTTACCCTTTTTTATGCACTGAAAGTACGGGTAATAGATCATGAGAAACATGCTCTTTTAGGAAGAAAGTTCAGAGGTATGATCATACATGACTTACTACCCAGAAGATGCGATATAGATTCATTTGGAGTGACAAGAGAGTAAGTTCAGCGGTACCTACGGGTACATAACTCAACAATCTGGTTGATTCGGCGGATGTCATTTAGACATAGTACTTCTTCAGGAACTTGCCGTTGATGGACATCATAAGCAAGTCTCCATTTTGCTTTGTGAGACGATATGCACCATTGGAGAATACTGCCTCGATGATAAATGGGCCTTTCTACTTTAGCTAAAACTTGCCGGCGGTTTTGTGAGTCATAACCATCGGCCTCCGAACTGCCAAGACGAGATCACCTACTTGAAATGTTCTGAGTTTAACCTTCTTGTTGAAGGCTCCAGAGATACGGGCTTGATAAAGCTCGATTCGTTGTTGAGCTACCAGGCGTTTTTCATCTAAGGCCTCCAACTCTTGTAGCCGACGACGGTAATTATCTTCCGTGTCAATCGATAAGTGAGGGCGACACGGAGCAAGGGAATTTGAGTCTTCAATAGAAGAACTGCCTCACTTCCGTACACCAAAGAGAATGGTGTGTTACTAGTAGCCGTCCGGACTGTAGTACGGTACACCCCTAAGCATTCGCCAAGCTTTTTATTTCAGTCACGTTTGTTTGAGGACACGAACTTCTTGAGAAGCTTGATTATAGTTTGGTTGAACGCTTCTGCCAGACCGTTAGCCGTAGGTTGTAAGGTGTTGACGCAACATTCTGGATCCAATGTTTATCGCAAAACCGATAGAAAGCGTGGCTTACGAATTACGGACCATTGTCGTAGATGATCCTCCGAGGCAGTCCAAAGCGATAGATGACGTGATGCTTGAGGAAGCTGATCACATTTGATGTCTTTACTTCTGCAAGCGGGACGACTTTCGTCCATTTAGAAAAGTAATCCGTAATCGCCAGAATAAAATGGTGTCCTCTGGATGAAGGTGGGGTGATTGGACCAATAATATCCATTCCCCATGCCTCAAAATTGCCAGGATGCCACCTCAAATGTAGGAACTCGGATGGTTGATGTATGAAATCTGCGTGGACTTGACAGGCTTTGCACTTTCTCGCATAGTCTATCGTATCTGCCACCATCGTAGGCCAGTAATAACCCATCCGACGAAGGCCATCATGTAATTTTGGGCCAGGTTGATGGGCCCACAAATGTTGTCGTGAGCTTCGCGTACGACTTCTTTGGATTCTGTATCTGATAAGCACCAGAGCAGCAACCCATCATAAGATCGCCGATACAACATTTTTGTCTCAGTATCGTAGAATAATCTGAGATAACGTCTTCTGATAGAGGTGGCTTCTTTCGAATTTTTCGGCAAGATGCCATAGACTGCGAAGTCGATAAATGGAAGCCTCTAGTCTTGCGTCTCGTCGACCTTCAGGGCCGAATAACTCTCAGAAAATTGGACGTTGTTCTTAGGGCAGACCAATTCATAGCCTATTACGTCGAGCAAATGATGAGTATGATTTGGGACCGCCAGAGAAGCGGCCAATCCTGCTAAGGCGTCGACTTTAACGTTCTGGAGCCTTGGAACATGTTCTATGAAGAACCCTTTCAAGGACGTGATGGTGGCGATTGCTATCTGATGATAGGGGATCATGTCTTCATGGCGAACTTCATATGAACCCCGAATTTGATTGACGATCAGTTATGAATCGCCGTATGCTTCCAGGTACTCTACCCCCAGTTCCTTCATAAGTCGGAGGCCGATAACCATGGCGTTGTACTCGACTATGTTGTTTGAGCAAGGTTCTGTAAGGGAATATGCCCGGTTGATCACCAAGCCCGAGGGAAAAATTAGTACCACTCCGAACCCAACGACGAGGTTGTCCTTGGGCCAGGTTCTTAAAGCACCATCGAAGAACATTCGCCAGACGGTATCATGGGAAGCCATGTTTGAATTGGCGACCTCGTCTGGGATCTCTTCATATATTCTAGTTGACTCGGAACCTGGATGAGCTGCTAAAAAGTCTGCCAGAGCTTGACCATTAACAGCCTTTTGTGGGACGAATATCATGTCGTAGGGAGACAATAATATCGTCCAGTTAGCAAGGCGAGAACTGAGTGCACCCGGCTTGGTCATGAGGACCCTTAGGGGGTTGACCCCTGATATGACATAGATGGTCTGTCCTGTAACATAGTATCGTGTCTTCTGGATAGCAAATACCAAAGCAAGGTATTCCTTTTCCACGGCGGTGTATCTATGCTCAGGCCCTATCATCATTCGACTGAGATAATAGATGTCCTGTTCATGTCCTGCATCATTTTTCTATGCTAGTAGAGCACCGAGGGAATGCTCCATTGCTCGTACGTACAGCAAGAACGACTTTCCAGCAATCGGGGCCACTAGGACTGGAGGGTTTGACATATATTCTTTAATGTTGTCGAAGGCACGTTGGCACTCTTTATCCCATACGAAGGAGACGCCCTTCTTCATGAGGTGGATGAATGGTTGACATCACCCAGAGAGGTTAGAGATAAGCCTCCTGATATAGGCTAGCCTACCTTGAACGCCTCTGAGTTTTCAAAAATTCTCGGGGGACCCATCTCCATGATTGCCTTTGTCTTCTCAGGATCTATATAGATACCCTGGGCCATGATGATAAAACCTAAGAAGTTCCCGTTGGATACGCCCAAAAAGGATTTGGTGGAATTCATCTTCAAGTTGTGCGCTCGTATCAGGTCGAAGACTGTCCTCAGATCGTACAGATGATCTTCCTTAGAGCGGCTTTTGACAGCGATGTCATCGATATAACATTCTACTGTCTTACGCAAGTGGTCCCTGAAGATGACACTCATAGCCTGTTGATATGTGGCACCAGTATTCTTTAAACCAAAGGGCATGACTGTGTAACAGTACACGCCAATCGGCGTTCAGAATGTTGTATGCTTTTCGTCATCAGGAAACATCTTGATTTGGTTATATCCTGAGAAGCCATCCATGAAAGACATACGCTCAAAGCCACATGTGTTGTCAATCATTATGTCTGTAATAGGAAGAAGGAACTCATCCTTAGGACATGCTTCGTTCAGATTTCGGAAGTCGATACAAATTTAGATCTTCCCATTCTTCTTGAGGACTGGTACTATATTGGCGACCCAATCTGGATGTTATTCCTCATGGATGAAGCCGCTGGCTATCAGTTTGTTGACCTCAGCTTCGATGGAATCCATGATATCTGGACGGAACCGTCGTTGCTGCTGCTTAACAAGCTTTGCGTCCGGATGAATGTTAAGCTTATGGAGTGCAACCTCGGGGTTTAGCCCTCGCATGTCTTCATAGCTCCAGGCGAACACATCAATGTATTCTCTGACGAGTTGCAAAAGAGCCTCCAGCTCTTCGTCTGTCAGGCTTTTGCTGATGAAGATTGGCTTTGGAGACGATTCATCGCCGAGGTCAACTTGCATGACCTCATCTTCGGAAGGAGGATCTTTCTGTTCGAAATGCTTCTCCGACTGCACATCTAGCTGTTGAACCCAAGGATTTAACTCAAGAAGCTCGGGTACATCTTCGTCCTCTTCATAGGCGTCAGCAAATGCCATATTGACAGACAAAACTTGTCTGAATACGTCCCCGATGCTGACATCCGAATCAGAAGTGGGTGATCCGGTCGAATGTGAATGCCAGTCACATTCATCATCTGAGCTTTCAGGAGTTGTTACAGGTGTAACATAGCACAGCCCACGTCTGGTCTTGTTGTAATAGTTCCATGGTTTTTCAGCCGGGACTGGCAATTGCAAAGGTAATCGCCGGTCGGTGCCGTAATTCAAGCCGGGCGTAGTCTCCATATCATACCCCTGTTTTTGCATGAGGTACTTGGATCAGGAGCGATACAGATAAAGGGGTAGTCTCCCGGTGTCGGGTTAGAGATCAACTTCTTTGATTCGGAAAGGTTGTGGATCATTCTTCCGGCCGACGATGATTGGATGATTATCTCCCTCGACTATGAAGCAAGCGTCTTCCACAAGAGTGAGTTGGTTCCTGGTATAGATGTTTGTCACTTGTGTGTGTAGGTTGGTGCCTATACCGTATTCCATAGCGTACATTATACAAAGCTTATTAAGCTCAAGGTAGTTCAAAAATAGCCATTTATTGATGAAGTAAGGTATCTTTTCAGGTGGAATTACATCATCAGCAGAAGGAACATCAGTGTGAGCAGCCACATACTTGGCTAGCTCTAACTCCTCTTCGTCCACCCCCAATATTAATAAAGACTGGGTGGATGACCTGGGCAGTTTAATCATCAAGGGCTCCACTGGTGGTGTTGAACGTGGAGTCATTGGCACACTAGAGACCCCCGGCTTAATGCTTGGAGTTGGACGGGGAGTCGTTGGCTCACTAGCAATCCCCTACTTAGCGCTCGACTGTCGACTTGCCTTGGGAAGACGAATCGTCATTGGCTTAACAAAAGGATTGGACTCTTCTGTTTGTTGTTGACCGGCTCTAGGCAGCCTGATTGTCAGCGGCTCCGTAGTGGATCTCAGCCCTTGGCTAGATCTTGGGAGTCAGATTATCATCTGTTCCTTTTGCATAGTGAGCACCAGGAGACTAGTTGCTTCTCTACGCAGAGTGGTTGTAAGAGGTGCAGTCCTGCCTGGTTTGCGGGGTTGGAGTTGGATTCTCGAGGGTTCCTCGGGCCCCGTAATGGCCTCCGTCTGCTCTTGAAAATCCTCCTTGATCAGGTGCCTCTTTGATTTCTCATACAAGCAGAAATCTAAATAGTAGGATTCGACCCTTTTAAAGGGATCGATGTCAGCAAATTTCATCTTTACGAAGCCGTGCTTGTCGAAGTACTTGAAGCACTGGTGCAATGTGGAGGGCATGATCAAATAATCATGTATCCATGGACGCCCTATGAGAATATTGTAGGAGGTGTCTGCGTCGATAACATAACATATTACTTCTGACTGAAGGTCGCCAATTTGGTACTTCAGGCAAATCTTCCCGATGGGATAGCTCCTCCCTGAATTGAAACCGCTGATTGCGGTGCTGGTAGGAGTCAGCCGATGCATAGGGATGCACAGATGGTGAAGCAAACTCTTCAGAATAATACTTATCGAAGAACTGGGATCTATGTGCATCCGATCCACCTTGATGTCTTCGACGTATCCAGTATAATACAGAGGACAATCGTGCAAGTTGGTCTTGATAAGCATATCCTGCGGAGTGAAAACAATGTTGGATATTGTACCTGTACAAGCGCTGTCCTGGAGATCCGCCGGCGAGCTCTCCCCTGTGAGATTGACCTGAGCCAGATATGCATCGGCATTCTGGAGTGCTTCGTTCAGTATGACGCGAACATCTTTGGAAAGTCTCAGGAGCTCATATAATGACAATTTGGCTGGTGTGTTGGCCAATTGTGCCAAAATATCAAAATTATCGGGCTTCTCCACCCCGTGAGGCGTATCTTTCCGGAGAGGCTTGTCAAAGCGGGTCTTCTTTGGCTTAGGCTTATCGGCCGGCGGAGGCTGAGAAGGTCCGGGGGCAGCAGTAGTGGCCGGCTGACGTTCTTCAGCTGAGTTACCCGGCATGGGTTGAGTTTGTGCACTAGACCGGGTAACGACAACTGTCGCTTCTTCGATGTCGGCTGAGATTGTGCTGCAGGACTTGATTTTCTCGCCCTTCTTCTTGCCATGAGAGGGTGATGCTGGCTAGGTTACTTCAGATACTAAGTCTGGGTGGACCCACATGACCTCCCCTCATGATGTGGTGAGGGGTACCAGCCCAGCCGCCTGGTCTCGGGAAGGTAGAAGATTAGCGACCTCCATTTTTGCCCGGAGGACGGGTACTACGCCGTCTTGGGTCCTCGTCGAGGAAAAACTGCCGAATTGGACTGACACCATATTGGCGGCGACTGTCACCTCCTCGAAATCAATGGCCAGGGCCTTGGAGTCGTTGAGGTTTTGGATGTACCGCTTCAATTGGAAGCAGTCTTGTGTAGCATGGTGGACGTAGCGATAGTAGTAAAAGTACTTGGGGCTCTCCATCTCTGCAGGTCGTGGTTCACGCCTTGGCGGAGGGAGCTCAATAATGTCTCCTTGTAAGAGCATGTCAAAGATGGGTTTGACATGACTATCCTCGAAGGAGTAAGTCATCTGCGGCCACTGCTTTTCTGCCTACTTTGGTTTGGGCTTCGGGGCTGTGTCGGCCACCATAGCCTGTTTGCCCTTATTGTCTCGTTTGTTGGAGGAGTTACCGTCGTTGTTGTTGTTGGTATTAGGGCGTTTGCCCTTGTCCTCTCCCTCCGAGATGTTCAATCCCAGTTGGCGATTTTTCTTCAACTTGTCTTCCGTGCTAGTGGCGCTGATGATGAAAGTCTTCCAGTCCTTAAATTAACTTTCGCCCATCCAGAGCCCGTACCCAATAATTGGGCATAAAACATGCGCACGCCCATCCTACGCCGCAGAATCGGCGACAGAACGCTGTAACAATATGATGAACAATCACGCAATAAATGATATTCTCCACTTGGGAATCAGCAACTCAAAATTATAACTCAGCTCTAAAAGATGAATATAAATAGAACCATCTCATAATAGGAAATGTGTGATGTCTAAAGACAAATATGCAAGCGCAGCAGGATCAGATGCTTCGTACTCCTCGTGATAGGCAAAGTTCGTCTCTACTGTATCTTCCAAGTACGGGCCACACTGGTCAGGGCACACGACCTCTTCGTAATCACCTAAAATTTGTTTGGTTACCGAGTCAGGATGGAACGAGTACAATTCACTGAATGCAATTCCAATATATGAAAGTGACTATAAACAGAGGTCGGCCTTTAAATATATGATTTAAAAAATAAGCGAAGAAAGACAGAATAAAACTAAATACAGAAAGGCAGTAAATAAATACAAAGAAAATACTCACCGACAAACTGACTGAAGTACCTTTGATATGTGACCGGTCTCGGGACAATTATACGACACTGTCTACGATATCTATAATGTATAATGTAACACTGTCTACATGGTATAATGCAATAATGAATCACTTTTTACACTATATAATGTAATAGTAAATGACGGTCAACACTGTATACACTTGTCACGACCCGCACCCTAGTGTAAGGGCACGAGAAGTGTGTACGTCCAGCCTACGCCGCAGTGTCGGCGGTAGAACGCTGTCCTAGGTCAAATATCTAACAATATAAAGGTACATGTACAGTATATACACTCTGAATGGAGGTGACATAGCAAATACAGTCTCAATCACATCTAAGGTAGAGCATGATAAAAGATAGATAAAATATGAAATCCACAAAAAGATACCGCAGATAGAAGTCTAAGTGTTTAAGATACACAAACCCAGAAAATATCTCAAATCTCAAATACGGTAATCCATAAAGTAAATACAACTCAAGACAACTAAAATAACTATCTATACAACCTCAACTGTGTCTCCTCTAGGCTAGCAGGCAACCTCCAAGCTATCTGTAAAATTTATCAACAGGTCCAGTCAGGACAGGAGCGAGCACAAAACATCTCACGCAGTTCCTATCAAGTTAGGAAATATAAAACATGCAATAGAGTAAGGTACAGAAAATGCTGAAAGAGAATGTATATAAAAAATAGCAGTAATTTGATAATAGGAAATATCTATATATGATACGTAAGAACTGTAAGCAATGTGTGATTTAGAGTACAATATGGTTATGTAAACGGTCTAGGACAATGCAATGGTAACTCCATTGTACGTGAGTGTACAATAGACATATACAATAGTTATACAATATTGTACAATAGGATTTGAGTACAAAACCAATTCTACTCCCCCTCCCCAATCAATACACAAGGATCCACTTCAGTTACGTTATCTTGTACAATAGTGTACAATGTTATACAATAGATGTACAATGTTATACAATAGATATACAATATTATACAAAAGATGTACAATGTTATACAATAGTTGTACAATGGTCTATCCCTGGTTCTCAGGTGATAATGAGAGTACAATATGCACAATGAGTATACAAGGATATGGGTATTCAATAAATACAATATGTAAGTGAAACGCACATCACAATATGTATTTAGTGAATACAAGGGGATAACATCTCAAACCATATAGTACCAATCCGTGATAAAAATCGTGTCAGCATCAAGTACAGTAATCTAGAGCAAGAATATAAATCCAGATAAGTATGAAATGGTCAGAGAATGTACTCGCCTGATAACCTGAACATATGATAGGTATAGAGGTCCAAACTGAAGCCACAGAGTCCTATTTAGAGCAACACAGGTCAAGATGTACACGAGAGATGATAAATAAAATGTACAATACATCTGCATGCTGTATAGGTCAAACTAGACTAAAGTCAAAACTTGGTCAACTCTAGTCAGCCACACTAGTCAAATTAGGTCAATTAGGTCAAGTCCTAGCCCAAACAAGTCTAACAAGTCTCAATAGGCCTAACCAAGCCTAGGCTAGCACTCAACACAATCACAAGATAATGTGAACCACAACAATGTATAATATAAAATAGATAATATGTATAAATACATACCTTCATACATACATGCATATCCATATTACATACATATTTATATATATAGGCATATGTTACATCATGCATATTTATATAGTTACATAGATATATATATTCATGCACATTTACATACATACTTTTATACATTATATATGTTAACATTTATTACAATGCATTATATTTTACTTATACCTTTGATTGATTCATTCATTCATATATGACATTCATTCATGCATATTACATACTTACATGCATCTATACATTATATACATTGTATATAACATGTAAAAATAGAAGGGGAAAAACTGAAGTGGAAAGGGAAGGGAAGGAAAATGTAAAGAAAAGGGAAAACAGTGGACATATACATGCTTGCATCATATATTCTACATTACCATACATACTATCATTATATATTGTATTATATTATTTATATATTATGCATTCATATCTATCATTACATGTATACCTTGCATTCATATCTAGCATTCATTATATACTTTCATGCATACATTGTATATCATTCTTTCATTCATGCATTTATGCATTGCTTACTTATATTATATTCATTGCATTCCTACATTCTTGCATTCAACCATATATATACATGAATGTAAAGAGGATATATATTATATATATATTATTTCATTCATCTAACAAATCATGTATTACATACTCTATATTCATTTAATACCCATACTACATAGGCTCATAGGTTACACAAAATGCATATATCGTATAGTCACTCTTCTACTTAAAACCAATACTGTACCAATTGGGCATTCACTAAATTCTAAGATTAAAATATGTCGTAGCCCTTAGTGTTAGCTTTCCGAAACTTTAAACGGATCGCATTTTCGTGTCCGGAAGCTCCCAGAATCGCAAAAATACCGAAACACGTTCGTCTTTCGTACAGCTGACACTCAAATAATTTTACAGAAAGTTACAGAAAGAATTTGGCTTATTAAAATATATATTTGGAAATCTAACTTCGATACGGTTTTTTTTAAAAAATGGAAGATAAATCGGAGTTCTAAGCTAAAAGTTATGACATTTCTAAGTTGCTTTGGTTAATAAAAACGTGGATAAATATTATGACGAATTTGACAAAAGAACACATATAGGCCAAGATACTTGGATATAAACATAGGTATCTAAATGAAACTCATTCTAACCATCCTAACTAAGATCAATCCACTCTCTAACCGTTATAAAACTGAATTTAAATATCTATTTAAACTATTATCATACATACATACACATGGGGTGTCCTAATTTGGGATCTATCAAGTAGGACACAAGACACATATCTAAAATCCTCAAGAGAGCTCCAAACGGCCTCAAATTTGAATCTAAATGGGACACATGCATGAGGATGTATCCTATGGATTCAAAACTAATTTATATGCAAAGAAAATTGATTTAGAGGATGGATTTTACCTATTGGGAGTGGAATCCCAATGAAATCCTTTAGGACACGGCTCCGATACGAAGATCCCTCAAAGTAGACACTCCTCCTTGCACTCCTCTTCCAATCCTTGGTAGCACCCTTCCCATGGAGAATGGAAATGATTGAGGAAAGGTTTGGTGAAGGAATGATTTGATTTGGAGATCAAATCAATGGGAAGGCTCTCTAAAATTGGGGAAGAACAAAAGGAAAATAAAAGAGGCAAGATTGTAATGAATGAAATGAATCATTCTCTCCTAAAGGTGGCTGCCATAAAGTGTCCATTAGGGCTAATGGAAAATGTCCTAATTGCCCCTCTCTAGTCTCATATGGTTAAGTCCAGACTAGGTTCAAGTTTGGGGTCAAAATAATCTAGTTTTGAGTCTATAACTTAACCATTCTAACATGATAAAAATTAGTTTAATTAACTAACTTAAATGTTTGGTTTTATGGGTCATGCTTAACTTAATATTGGGTCCCATCTAGAGTTTAAGCTACCCGGATCACAATACAAATCGGAACGAGACGAAACTCAAACCCGACTAAACAAATCTAATAAAAAATAATATTAAAAAATATAAAATTTTTCCAAAATATTAAAATATAAAAAATGACCAAAATTATAATACATCAATTTAAATATTATTAAAATAATCTAAAATTTACCAATTAATCAAAATCTTAAATAATTCGAAAGTCACAAAATGACCAAACTACCCTTAGCCTAAAAAGTTGTAAATAGTCATTTTAATCACATGGTTAGGTCCCCATGGTCATGGTTAATCTCTAGGCTCAACAGTTCTAGGGTTCACTAGCTAACACATCAAAATTATAACTGTGAGACTCGTCTCACAGTATCGGTATTTATATACAGATACGTATTTTATATTGTATTTCGTATTTTCTCGATTTTTGGAACGCTTTAAAATTTTCCCAAATTATAGATTTTCTCCTTGGCCGGTATACCGACAGTGTATCGGAGTATACCGACGGCATGCCGCCCGGACAGATTTTCCACATTTTAGATATTTTCGATTTCAGATATTTTCGTGAATAGTATTTCTGATATTTTCATGAATAGTGGCTTGGATATTTTGATGAATAGTGTTTAGATATTTTTGTGAATATTGTAGATGCATTCTATTATCCAATGGACAATTGGTTTTCTTTCAATGGCTAGGATTGATCTAGATTTTGACTTGGATCACGATCCAACTGTCAAGATTAATTCACCCTTATATATATCCTATGAGTTTCTCCCTCCTCTCTCTTTTCTTTCCTTCACCATTTTCCCTTCACTCTCTTCCCTCTTCCTCAAGCTTAGGAAGGCTTGGCCTTGAGGCCTAGAGTGTGGTTTCGGAACCCCTCTTGGTGGTGGAGTAGAAGATTAGGCTCGGTTGCTAAAACCTAGGCAAGTACATCTTGCTCAAAAGTGACATAACCATGCTATATTTTATTTTCTATAGAAATTAAAGTTTTATTGGCCTATAATATGCTTCTTTAAATTGTTAACATGTTTAGTATATAGCACTTTTGGTTTTGATCGACAGTATTGCGTAGATCTGAGTTTCTAGATATGATTTTTGAGTATTTTAAAGTTTTGATCTATCAAATATTTTAATTTGTGAAAACCAATACTTTCATGTTGTAGAAAATTCAATTCTATTCAATTTTGACTTTTGAAAATCCGAATTTCGATTTAAAATAAAGTTTTTATGGCCGAAACAAGTTTTACCGAAAATCTGGATTTTGTTGCTGTTTGGAAAAACGGTATACCGCCGGTATACCGTAGTATACCGCCGGTATGCCAGTTTTTGCACCAGAAACTTTCTGTCTTTAGCCCGGTATACCGCCGGTATGCCGCAGTATACCGCCGGTATGCCGTTTTATGCTGTTTTAGGCTGTTTTTGTCCGTTTTTGTCCGTTTTTGATAATTACTCGATTGTAATGAACTCTTAACATGATTAGATGACCTTGGATAGTTAAAGAATGATTGTACACTCTATATACAAGGTACATGCTTATGTTCACGTATTGTTCTATGTCTAGATTATAGATAGTGGCCTGTTATGGTGCACTCCAGATTACTATATATGCCTAGCTCGATTTAGTGGCTCGTAGTAGCGCACTCATGACTTGATTTTCTTATTAATTTCTAGACCCGAGATATGAGTACATGTTCTTTCTTGACACCGTGGATATATCTTGTTGAATTTTAATCTATTGCATCTTGGCACTGGACAATCGAGTGTGAGTATTGTTCCGTGTATCACGTGATGTTAGTACGAAAATATTCGTAAGTGATAACTTACGAATTACTCGTACATAACACACGTCATCTTAGGAAATTCTTGAGTGTCCACGACTTGAGAACTTGACATAAATATGATAAGGTAAATGACTAGTAAATTCAAGTAGATCATTGTAGGAGGAAATTCGCACTACCAACCCCGAGCTCCAAGGGCCCCATGAGGCATGGCTCAACCCTGCTAGGCAAGGGCTCCATGACCTACCAAGTTTGTGCGTATTGATATACGATCGAGTCACATGTCGTGCCGGGTTGCGGCACAGTCAGTTATATATTTTCTTTTTACAAGTATATGATATGGTTGTTCGTGTTACAAGTCTAGACACGTTTCATCTGCTAGCAGTCTTGTTGGGCAATAGATGTACTACTCGTACCCCTGGACATTCGGGTATCTGCAGTCAGGTAGTTGCGAAAATTCTCAACTTGCATATTAGTAATTAGGATTGTGATAACCCTAGCTAGTTAATGATAGAAAGCCGTAGGCAATGATTGGCCGTGCACTTTTGATTGTGTATTACATTATATGCTCTTGTGTCAGTGAGTGGCCAGAGGATAAGTTCTGCTAGGGAAAAGATCTGTAACCCCGATCCTTGTTTGGTTTAAGGGTTGTGGCTCCGACTTCGAGTAGTTCTTAAGTCCCTTGTTGCTCATTGGCTTATTGTTCTTTATTGCTATACGGCTCAGTATTTCCATTCAGTTATTTATATTCTCGAGATACGGACATTGGTACCGCACTAGTCTCGACCCATATTTATTTATTTTCTGTCATTATGTTGTTGTGTTGTTGTTGGGTTTTGTCGTTCACCTCGAGCCTTCCTTGTGGTACTTGCTATTTGGGGTCTGACCCCACTGGTTTTGCATGGCCAGGTTCCATAGTTGATCACGAGGATCTACCGTCTTCTTTTCCGGATGGTTCGCACTCAGAGGAGCGACATGGATTAGCGAGTGGGTTACCTTTATTTCCCACTTTATCTTGTACTTTTATTTTGTGGTGTATTAGACAAGGACATATGTTAGTCCTTGTTTTTGGGTTTTGTTCCCTCCATATTAGTACGGCGTAGATGTATATTCTGGACAGCTGCTAGTTGTACATTTACGTACCTTTTTTATAGTCAGTTGATATATCTTTTATTATGTCAGCTCTCATGATTATGTATGTACTTGTGTTTGGGATGCCTTACCCATCTTATATATGATTTACTCTTTATTGCTTCTTATGTTGATTGGATTGAGATAGGATTTGTTCGACCTTAGGAGTCGTCAGTGGCATGCTAGAGTCCACCCACTTGTCTTCTAGACATCTTTGATCGTACATTGGGGTACTGTCGTACCTTGATATACGTAGCTGGCTTTGTTTCGCCCCTACTTTCCAGTATTCTGGTTCTGGGGTGTGACAGGGTTTTTTGGTGGCCCATGCAGGTCTGTCTTCAGACTTGTGGGGGATTCATCTTGTTAGAATCTCAATCCTATATTTGTTTTCATTTGATCTTCCTTTGCTTTTTTACATTCTCGTTTTTCTTGAACTGTAAACATGATTGACATATCCTTGTTCTATTCCTGTCCATTATTGATGTCACGTGTCCTTATCATTCAGGGACACCCAACCTTCTTATCTATTTCTTTCGAGGATTTTATTACTCCGTCTTCTTCCTTGGTTCAGGCAGTATGTCGGCATCAGATCTCGCCTCCACAGAGTCAGGTACCAGTACCATCTCAACATCTGGTGGCAGCTCAGTTCACTTCACTCCAGTCAGTTCAGCTAATAAAGTCAGCCTGTTCCTATGTTCAGCACCTCCTTCCGACGCGGTCTCAGCAAATTTAATGTCAGCATCCGGCGCAGTTTGCCCAGGTCCAGTAAGTCAGATAAAATCAGCAGCAGGTAAGAGCAGCAGTCCCGATGCATAGGCAGAGAGAGTTTTTTATCATAGAGCAGATGTTGGCTGAGGACAGTCGGATTGTTGGTAAACATCTGAGGCGTTCCTTCAGTCATTCTAATTCTTGGGTTCCGTTGACGGCCTTATATTCCATTCATACCCGGAATGCGATGGTCGACTTGACATATTCGGCGAGTGAACACGAGTTTCTCGTAGCACTCATCTGCCTCTGTATCTCGTGATACACGATATCTATCATGTATCCCGACTACGTAGGTGCGTCCTGGATTAGAGTCATGTCTTCGACTGAGTCATTGGTACCGACTTACTTTGAAACTTGACACTTGTCCACTTTGTGAGTCAGCGTAGGCAAGCGAGGACGAATCCCTACTCAACTGACTCAGGGGTATATTATTCCACATGCCTCCTTTTCTTGTATTATATATGTATGTATTTATTATTTTTCGCATTTATTTAAATTCTGTATCTCAAATATCACTTGTACACGGGATATTTTCTTTCGATGTGTTATGATTTTACATTGTTTTAGCATGTGTATTTTTGATCGACTAGCTTTAGGAAATTTTAAGGACGAAATTTTTCTAAGTTGTGGAGAGTTGTGAGACTCGTCTCACAGTATCGGTATTTATATACGGATACGTATTTTGTATTGTATTTCGTATTTTCTCGATTTTCGGAACGCTTTAAAATTTTCCCAAATTATAGATTTTCTCCTTGGCCGGTATACCGACAGTGTACCGGAGTATACCGACGGCATGTCGCCGGACAGATTTTTCATATTTTAGATATTTTCGATTTCAGATATTTTCGTGAATAGTATTTCCGATATTTTCATGAATAGTGGCTTGGATATTTTGATGAATAGTGTTTAGATATTTTCGTAAATAGTGTAGATGCATTCTATTATCCAATGGACAATTGGTTTTCTTTCAATAGCTAGGATTGATCTAGATTTTGACTTGGATCACGATCCAACTGTCAAGATTAATTCACCCTTATATATATATCCTATGAGTTTCTCTCTCCTCTCTTTTCTTTCCTTCACCATTTCCCCTTCACTCTCTTCCCTCTTCCTCAAGCTTAGGAAGGCTTGGCCTTGAGGCCAAGAGTGTGGTTTCGGAACCCCTCTTGGTGGTGGAGTAGAAGAGTAGGCTCGGTTGCTAAAACTGAAGAACAGTTTGGCAACTCTAGAGGGGGGTGAATAGAGTTTATATAGAAAAATAGCCAATTAAAAATAACTCTTTCACCAACAATAAATAATCAGAGTAAAGTGCGGAAAATAAATGAAGAGCAGAAGATCATACGCAAACACAGCGATTTTAACCTGGTTTCCCTCGTGGAGGACTAGTCCAGGCCTGAGAACTCTAGCTCAGGATTAAATCTACTATTTGTGAAATAGTAGTTTACAACCCGTGCCTTTTCTTCAGAAGAGCACGTCAACTTCTAACAGAGGATCGCAGTGGCAATTTGCTTGGAATTGTCCAAGCGACTTCTTCGACTCTTGCACAAGAATCCTAACTGAGAGATGCTGAGCACTCGAGACTTAGGAGGCTTGTGGCTAGTAGATGGGAAGGGTATGGCTTATTGAGCTTATAAGAGAGAAGAGAAGAGAAGATTGGATGATTTGAAATGAGAGAATTCATGCCCTATTTATAGTGTTTTTATAGGCAGAATTCGGCCAGAATTCGGGTAGGAAAAATTAAAAATTTGGCCGTTGGACAACTAGCAACCAGCTAACCCTAAAATTAGGGTTCCTGATTTCTAGGGGACAGAGTTCGGCCCGAACTCTGTGTGGAGGCAGAGTTCGGCCCGAACTCTGTCTCCAGAGCACAGAGTGGTTCTAAGGGGACCAGTGGGCAGTTTTTGGTTCAGTGGAGCTTGGGATTTTGGGTAGGTTATAGACTAAGTTCCAAGAGCTCAGCATGACTCAGAGTACACAAGTCTAGACTCAATGAAATTATAAAATACAGACTCCAGAACACACTGAGAGCCGGAGACTGAGCTGTCATCTGTCTTGAACTGAATGCAGTCGTCGTGTGTCGTATTGAATTAATACAAATATTATTTAGTCAATGTAGTCAATATTTGGTTGACTGTGACTTTGTGTCAACAATCTCCCCCATATTGATAATTGACAAAATAATATATGTATATTTCAATATTCATACCTGGACACAGTTGATTGTAACATAGCTCCCCCATAAACGATGCCTGAGCTAAAAGAAGATAGCTCCCCCGTAGACCATGAACGGTGTCGAGCTGGAAGCTATAGCTCTCCCCCGTACAAAATGCATAGAACCTGTGACCTGATAGATAATATTTCCCAGAGCAAGAACAAGCACAAATATACACAGATATATGAATGCATAGAACCGGTGGCCTGATAGATAATATCTCCCAAAAGCGAAACAAGCACAAAACTATAAAAATAAAAATAAAAATATACATTATTTTTCCCCCTTTTGGCAGTTAGCAATATAAAGAAGCAATGAATAGTAATGCAACCACACCAAGCAGAGAAGAAACAGTGAAATACTAAGCAAAATAAGTCACTGACATAAAGTAAAACTATGATAAAGGACAGAAAATGTCATCCACCAAACCAAGTGGCCAACTCATAAACAGAATACATAAAACCAGCTACATAAATCCATAATAAACTAAATAACTGAAAGCAAAAAGTAACTAAGATCATCAGCAGTAGCAGCAGCAGATCGAGCCTATCTCCATCACCGAGCACGAGAAGGTCCTGGAACATCGGAAGGACCAGGGAAGGAGCGACGAGGGTCCACAAAAGCATCATCCGGATCCATGTAACGCATAACCCACGGATCATCAATGTGATGACCCGCGCGCGCTGGATCCCTCTCCATGGGAATGTGCAGATGCTGAGACAGAGAGTACCGGATATCATGCAGAGAGTTGCCGAGAGCACTCATCTACAGAGTGGTACGATAGTCTAGCTGTGTCCAGCGATCGTCCTCAAGAGTAAAACGATCCCGGAGCATGGTCTGAATGGACTCAAGAGTGGCAGGTGGAGGAGGTGCATCCTGACCAAAAGGAGGGGCATCAGGCTCCTCATCATCAGAATGCTCAGAGGCCTCAGGAGAGGCGACAACTGCCTGAGTACGGCGTGCCTTGGACAGAAAAGCAGGAGCAGGCAAGAACTGACAGTCATGAATAGGAATGATGAATGCACGAAAAACCATAGGAAGGTATAAAGGATAAACCAACGCTCTTGGTTTCTTCCTACAATTTATCATCCAATCCATCATTGTCCTAGGAAGATTGAATGGGATACGATAATGGAGGTGATATAAGGCAGAAATCTCAAAGTAAGTAACTTCATCTGTTGAGCCAGCCTTGGGTAAGATAGTATTGAACACGATGCGATGAAGTTCATAAAAGTAGGGGGTGAGATGTTTGGCCTTTAGCTTGCGAGGACTTACGTTAGGAGCACATAAATCCTCCTTGAATCCTTCAAGGGAAGTATCGCCAACAAATTGAAGTTGACGTGCTTCCACAAGCTTGTCCCACACATCAAGATCCGGGAGAGCAAGAAAGTCTCCCAACTCAGAATCATTGAAGGCAATGTTAATGCCAGCAACCCGGGAATAGATGTAGGTTGCATCGTGAGTTAGATTATAGTAGAATATTTGGATTGCACTATGGTAAATGACAGAATTGGAAGCAACTAGTTCATCCAAACAAAGATCACGAAATAATGATGCATATTGAGAAAATATTATGAAATTGATGGGATGGCCCCCAAACACCGGACGAGTCCTAAAATCGCTAAACCATTCATTAGAGGCGTCTAGCGACACAAATAGACGGTCGTCGTATGTGTTAGGGTCATCGGGACACGGCGGATTGAACAACGGATGAATGGGGTGTTGTTCAACAACTTGTTCAATCGGAGGAGGAGGAACCGAAGAGGAAGCTCCCTCATGTCGAGTCCTTCTCCCTCGTTTGGACAAGCGAGATGCCATTTGCAAAAAAATAGGAGAACTTGAAAATGATAGAAGGAGAGAGTTATACCTAAAAATAATACCAAACAGTGGAAGAGAATGATGAGAAACCCTTTTTCCTTGATTTTGAGAAGTAATGGAGCCTTCTAGATCAAAAACTAGGGTTAGGGTTTTGAGAAAAGAGTTTGGAGAGGTGAGAAAGGAGGCAAAGGTGAAGGAGAGAGAGGGAATCCCGAAATAAAATAGGGGTTTGTCTTTGGTCGGATGAAATATTGACCATAGGATCTAAATTGATCCAACGGCAGAGCCAGATCCCGACGCTGGAACTAAGGGACCGAACTCGGCCCGAACTCTGTTAGGGAAAGAGTTCGGCCCGAGTTCTGGATCAGTGGTCCAGAACTAAAAGCAGGCTGAAAAGATAGAAACATTGATTAAGTGTTGAACAAAAGAGATTTTGAGGATAAAAGATTGATGAAAACAATGAAGTACATAGAGAGGTACACAAAGGTCATAATGAACTTTAGGAAAAATCAATTAGGCAATAATAAATCGGAACAAACCATATAATAAACAAGGAAATATATTGTAATTCAGTATTTCAAATTTGCCATGGGTTAGCTGCAGGGGCCGGATCCCAGCTAGCGATAGTCCTGAGGACTAGTACACCGTGTCGCTTAGGCTTTTACGCCTTTTTGTCAGAAGGACCCTTTCGGCTTGTACCCATAATAAATTCGTCATAAAAGAATCAAAATATACTCGATATTTACGCAAGTAAGTCTCAACTTATAACTGCTTCATCCAAAATTCCGAGTTCACGACAAAGAAAATTGAAGCGCTCTTCGGATAATGGCTTAGTAAAGAAATCTGCTAGCTGATGATCAGTGTCAATAAATTTTAAGTTAATCGTGCCATTTTGCTGATGATTACGCAAAAAGTGGTGTCTGATCTCAATGTGTTTAGTGCGTGAGTGGCAGACAGGGTTCTTAGTCAAATTGATGGCACTAGTATTGTCACAGAATATAGGAATATGCATGAAAGATAACTTATAGTCTTCAAGGGTTTGCTTCATCCACAAAATTTGTGCACAACAACGCCCAGCTGCTATGTATTCAGCTTCTGTTGTGGATAGTGCGACAGAGTTCTGCTTCTTGCTAAACCATGAGACTAAAGCCTTTTCTAATAAATGACACGTGCCACTCGTACTTTTACGGTCGACCTTGCATCCAGCAAAGTCAGCATCAGAGTAACCGATGAGGTCAAATGATGTTGACTTGGGATACCATAGGCCCACTGTAACCGTACCCTTAAGGTATCGAAAGATACGTTTAACCGTGGTCATGTGAGATTCCTTCGGATTTGCTTGATATCTAGCACATAGGCAAACACTAAACATGATATCGGGGCGACTAGCAGTTAAATAAAGTAAGCTGCCTATCATACCTCGATACTTACGTTGATCAACGGGTTTGCCGCTCTCATCTGGTTCGAGTTTGGTTGAAGTAGCCATTGGAGTGCTGATTGGTTTGATGTTGTCAAGATCGAACTTCTTCAGCATGTCCTTGGTATACTTCGATTGACAGATGAAAGTTCCATTTGCCAGTTGTTTTACTTGCAGACCAAGAAAGTAGTTGAGCTCTCCTATCATGCTCATCTCAAATTCCGTCTGCATACACTTGGCAAATTCTTGACAAAGATTTTCATCAGTAGACCCAAAAATAATATCATCAACATAAATCTGAATTAATAAAATGGTGTCTTTAAAAGATTTTATAAACAGTGTAGTGTCAATTTTTCCTTTTGAAAAACTTTTCTCAAGTAAGAAGCTACTTAGCCTTTCATACCAAGCTCTGGGGGCTTGTTTGAGGCCATAAAGTGCTTTCTTTAGCTTGAACACGTGGTCGGGAAATTTGTGATTTTTAAAGCCAGGAGGTTGTTTCACATAAACTTCCTCCTTAATAAAACCATTCAGGAAAGCACTTTTCACATCCATTTGAAATAATTTAAAGTTTTGAAAATTAGCAAAAGCACAAAGCATCCGAATGGATTCTAGTCTAGCAACAGGAGCATACGTCTCATCGTAGTCGATACCTTCCTCTTGGTTGTATCCTTGAGCTACTAGACGAGCTTTGTTACGTGTGACTGAACCATCTTCATTTACTTTGTTTCTAAAAACCCATTTAGTACCAATTATCGAGTGATTAACCGTTCTAGGAACGAGTTCCCATACTTGGCTTCTCTCGAATTGGTTGAGTTCTTCTTGCATAGCAGAAATCCAAAATTCATCATTAAAAGCTTCAGAAATGTTTTTAGGCTCTACTTGTGAAATGAAGGCAGTGCTAGCAACGGAGTCTCTTAGTGATGATCTAGTAGTTACTCCACATGAAACTTCTCCTATAACTAAATTTTCTGGATGAGAAGGTTTGAAAGAGAATTTTTTAGGCAAACCCTCCAGAGAATTAGTTTCGGTTGAAGTATTCATTGGAGTAGAAGTTGATGGCTCAACGTCATCATCAAGAGTACTTGCTGCACTGTTGTCTTCATCAAAAGTCACATTTGTTGACTCTTCCACAATAAGTGAGCGTTTATTAAAAACTCTATATCCCTTACTCTTGGCGGCATAACCAAGAAAGATACCATCGTCAGCTTTGGCATCAAATTTGCCTAAGTTGTCTTTGGTGTTAAAGATAAAACATCTACAACCAAAAACTTTAAAATAAGAAACATTGGGGGTTCTCCCAAACCAAAGCTCATAGGGTGTTTTCTTCGTAATGGGACGAATCAGCACCCTATTCAAAATGTGGCATGCTGTACTAACAGCTTCTGCCCAAAAATATTTCGGAAGTAAAAATTTATTCAACATGACTCTGGCCATATCGCCGAGAGTTCTATTCTTCCGCTCCACAACACCATTTTGTTGAGGAGTTCTAGGACAAGAAAATTCATGATCAAAACTATTTTCATTACAAAAACTTTCAAAATCATAATTTACGAATTCGCCTCCATGATCACTTCGGATTCGAGTAATCATGTAGCCTTTTTCGTTTTGAACTTTCTTTACAAAAATTTTGAAAGCAGAAATAGCATCGCTCTTATTAGCGAGAAAGAAAACCCATGTAAATCTCGAAAAATCATCAACAATAACAAATGCATAAAGTTTGCCTCCAAGGCTAGCTATTCTACTAGGACCAAATAAATCTATATGAAGTAGTTGCAAGGGTCTAGTAGTACTTACAGAGTTGATAGAATGAAATGAGGATTTAGTTGCCTTGTTTAGTTCACATTCGGCACATACCGTGTCCTTTTTGAACGTGATGTCAGGCAATCCTCTCACTAGCTTCTTGGTAGAAAGCCTGGATATAGCATCCATGTTGGCATGACCAAGACGCTGGTGCCAAAGTAGTCGTTCGTCTTTGTGGGCATATAGACATCTACCTGCATTGTTAGTATTTATAGAAAGATAGAAAATGTAGATGTTGTCCTCTCTTTTCCCTTCAAAAGTAATATCTCCTGTCGACCTATCATAGATGTAGCAACTGTTTTATCCAAAGTTAATATCATATCCATGATCAGCAAGATGACTAATGCTGAGCAGGTTATGCTTTAACTCGGTCACTAGGCAGACATCCTTTATTACAGGAGAAGGAGGATGACCAATGATACCATTACCTATAATGTGTCCTTTGAGATTGTTACCGAAGGATACGTATCCTTCTCTCTTCATCGATAGTGATACAAAAAGATTTGCGTCTCCCGTCATATGTCGCGAGCATCCACTATCGAGAATCCACTTACTTTCAGTTGAGGAGGGAAGGTCCACCTACATCAAGAGTAGATGTGACCTTTGGTACCCGAGTTCTTGAGGGTCCTGAAAAGTTAGTCTTTGGGAACCAAGCATATATCCTTTTATCTACAAGTCTTCTAACTCTGCACTGTGGTGAGATGTGTCCATGTAATCCACAATAAGTGCAGATAGCATTCTTATTTATACTAGGAGCATAAGAATAATATCTATAAGGAATAGGATGAGGATGGACATGATGTGAAGAGTTAGCATGGTGAAGATGATTATGCATGGAATAAGTGGCATGGTGATGGTGTCTATGAGGCATAGAATGATGGTATTGTCTATGATGTGTGACTTGCTGATATTGTCTAGATGGCATAGCATGATAATTTTGTCTATATGGTATATGAGGACCTTGTCTATATAGCATTGCATGATGATTTTGTCTATATGGCATGGCATGATGATTTTTATGTGTGGAGTGATGTTGATTGTGTCTTTGTGCATGATGAGTGTGTACTGAGTGAGAATTGTTCTTACGTGTACGTGGTTTGTGAAAGTTTGTGTATATAAATGCATGGTTATGTGCTGCATGAGAATGACATGGTTGACTAGCATGAGTGGTGTTGTGCCCATGTGATTGGGTTTGAGGTTGAACAACCTGTTTACCCAATTTGGTTTCTAATCTTTTAGAAACAGCTTGCAGTTCATCAACCTTAATATTTAAGCCATAAATCTTAGTCATGGAAATCTTGTGTCTACTCTTTTCTTCAGCAAGCAACGTGTTGAGAGTAGTGATTTCTTGAGTTTGTTGCTCAATACGTGCTTCAGCATCATGTAAGCTTAATTTAAGCTTGGATACTTCATCAGTGTCATTAGTGGGTGATGTGTTTCTAACATTATCAAGAAGTAAAGAAATTCTTTGTATCTCATCTTCTAGACTTTTGATTTTGTCCTTGGCATGTTTATATTTACCGATGACCTTTTTATGATCATCGAGTAAATCAGTGAAAGCATCGCCAAGTTCATCAAAAGAGAAGTCATCCAGAGTTTCGTTAGATACCTTGTTAGAAGTTGCCATCAGGCACACATTTGCTGTATCTTGAGGAGAGTCCTTTTCTTCCTCAGAGTCACTTGCTTCACTTTCATGCCAGATGCCTGTGTTGACATATTTCTTTGATGAGTTCTTTTTGTATGGCTTCTCATAGTGGTTGCTCTTCTTCAGGAATGGGCAGTCTTTTCGGACATGTCCAGTTTTCTTGCAACCATAACAAGTTGGTTCTTCTTCATCGTCTTCTTGAGATTCCTTCTTCCTTCGATTGAAGCGAAGGAATTTCCTGAAGTTGTGAACCATGAGAGCTTGGTCTTCATCATCCGAATTATCTTCTTCGGTCTCATCATGATTAGCTCTTCGTTGATGAGCTTTGAGTGCGATCTCCCTGGTCTTCGGAGCAGGCTCTTCGAAGTCCTTGAGGTCAAGCTCGTGAGTCATAAGCTTACCCATCAAGGTCTCCATTGACATTGTTGTGAGATCGTTTCCTTCTATGATGGCTGTCACCTTAGGGTTCCAAATCTTTGGTAGCCCTCTGAGCAGCTTACAAATCTTCTCGTGGTTTGAGTACTGCTTTCCAAGCGAGGATAGAGGATTGATGATGTCGAGGAATCTTGTGAACATTTGAGTGATCGTCTCACTTGGCTTCATCTTGAAAGCTTCGTATTCTTGAGTGAGACGGCTTATTTTGGATTCCTTGACCTGTGTGGTTCCTTCATGCGTCACTTCTAGAAGTCTCCATACTTCATGAGCAGTGGTGCATGTAGAGACCCTGTTGAACTCATTCCTGTCTATGGCACAGAATAAAGCATTAATAGCCCTAGCATCTAGACTTGCCTGTTTCTTCTCCTCGACAGAATATTTGTCGTGTGGTTTCTCAATGAGGTCACCATCGACAACTATTCTGGCGGGCTTTTTGTAACCGTCAGTGACGACAGTCCACAGGTCAAAGTCTAGAGACTTAAGATAGAAGCTCATCCTTGTTTTCCAATATGTGTAGTTAGTCCCATCAAATAGGGGAGGCCTATGAGTGGACTGACCTTCACCATGATTGGAAATCAAGGATTTTGTGGTTGCCATGGATCAGCTCTTAGGATGTTAGTCCTTATAAAGAGAACAGAGCTCTGATACCAATTGAAGAACAGTTTGGCAACTCTAGAGGGGGATGAATAGAGTTTATATAGAAAAATAGCAAATTAAAAATAACTCTTTCACCAACAATAAATAATCAGAGTAAAGTGCGGAAAATAAATGAAGAGCAGAAGATCATACGCAAACACAGCGATTTTAACCTGGTTTCCCTCGTGGAGGACTAGTCCAGGCCTGAGAACTCTAGTTCAGGATTAAATCCACTATTTGTGAAATAGTAGTTTACAACCCGTGCCTTTTCTTCAGAAGAGCACGTCAACTTCTAACAGAGGATCGCAGTGGCGATTTGCTTGGAATTGTCCAAGCGACTTCTTCGACTCTTGCACAAGAATCCTAACTGAGAGATGCTGAGCACTCGAGACTTAGGAGGCTTGTGGCTAGTAGATGGGAAGGGTATGGCTTATTGAGCTTATAAGAGAGAAGAGAAGAGAAGATTGGATGATTTGAAATGAGAGAATTCATGCCCTATTTATAGTATTTTTATAGGCAGAATTCGGCCAGAATTCGGGTAGGAAAATTCAAAAATTTGGCCGTTGGACAACTAGCAACCAGCTAACCCTAAAATTAGGGTTCCTGATTTATAGGGGACAGAGTTCGGCCCGAACTCTGTGTGGAGGCAGAGTTCGGCCCGAACTCTGTCTCCAGAGCACAGAGTGGTTCTAAGGGGACCAGTGGGCAGTTTTTGGTTCAGTGGAGCTTGGGATTTTGGGTAGGTTATAGACTAAGTTCCAAGAGCTCAGCATGACTCAGAGTACACAAGTCTAGACTCAATGAAATTATAAAATACAGACTCCAGAACACACTGAGAGCCGGAGACTGAGCTGTCATCTGTCTTGAACTGAATGCAGTCGTCGTGTGTCGTATTGAATTAATATAAATATTATTTAGTCAATGTAGTCAATATTTGGTTGACTGTGACTTTGTGTCAACAAAAACCTAGGCAAGTACATCTTGCTCAAAAGTGACATGACCATGCTATATTTTGTTTTCCATAGAAATTAAAGTTTTATTGGCCTATAATATGCTTCTTTAAATTGTTAACATGTTTAGTATATAGCACTTTTGGTTTTGATCGACAGTATTGCGTAGATCTGAGTTTCTAGATATAATTTTCAAGTATTTTGAAGTTTTGATCTATCAAATGTTTCAATTTGTGAAAACTAATACTTCCATGTTGTAGGAAATTCAATTCTATTCAATTTGGACTTTTGAAAGTCCGAATTTCGATTTAAAATGAAGTTTTTATGGCCGAAACAAGTTTTACCGAAAATCTGGATTTTGTTGCTGTTTGGAAAAATGGTATACCGCCGGTATACCACAGTATACCGCTGGTATGTCGATTTTTGCACCAGAAACCTTCTGTCTTTAGCCCGGTATACCGCCGGTATGCCGCAGTATACCGCCGGTATGCCGTTTTATGCTGTTTTAGGCTGTTTTTTTCGTTTTTGCCCGTTTTTGTCCGTTTTTGATAATTTCTCGATTGTAATGAACTCTTAACATGATTAGATGACCTTGGATAGATAAAGAATGATTGTACACTCTATATACAAGGTACATGCTTATGTTCACGTATTATTCTATGTCCAGATTATAGATAGTGGCCTGTTATGGTGCACTCCAGATTACTATATATGCCTAACACGATTTAATGGCTCATAGTAGCGCACTCATGACTTGATTTTCTTATTAATTTCTAGACCCGAGATATGAGTACATGTTCTTTCTTGATACCGTGGATATATCTTGTTGAATGTTAATCTATTGCATCTTGGCACTGGACAATCGAGTGTGAGTATTGTTCCGTGTATCACGTGAGGTTAGTACGAAAATGTTCGTAAGTGATAACTTACGAATTACTCGTACATAACACACGTCATCTTAGAAAATTCTTGAGTGTCCACGACTTGAGAACTTGACATAAATATGATAAGGTAAATGACTAGTAAATTCAAGTAGATCATTGTAGGAGGAAATTTGTACTACCAACCCCGAGCTCCAAGGGCCCCATGAGGCATGGCTCAACCCAGCAAGGCAAGGGCTCCATGACCTACCAAGTTTGCGCGTATTGATATACGATCGAGTCACATGTCGTGCCGGGTTGCGGCACAGTCAGTTATATATTTTCTTTTACAAGTATATGATATGGTTGTTCGTGTTACAAGTCTAGACACGTTTCATCTGCCAGCAGTCTTGTTGGGCAATAGATGTACTACTCGTACCCCTGGACATCCGGGTATCTGCAGTCAGGTAGTTGCGAAAATCCTCAACTTACGTATTAGTAATTAGGATTGTGATAACCCTAGCTAGTTAATGATAGAAAGCCGTAGGCAATGATTGGTCGTGCACTTTTGATTGTGTGTTACATTATATGCTCTTGTGTCAGTGAGTGGCCAGAGGCTAAGTTCTACAAGGGAAAAGATCTGTAACCCCGGTCCTTGTTTGGTTTAAGGGTTGTGGCTCTGACTTCGAGTAGTTCTTAAGTCCCTTGTTGCTCATTGGCTTATTGTTCTCTATTGCTATACGGTTCAGTATTTCCATTCAATTATTCATATTCTCGAGATACGTGTATTGGTACCGCACTAGTCTCGACCCATATTTATTTATTTTCTGTCATTATGTTGTTGTGTTGTTGTTGGGTTTTGTCGTTCACCTTGAGCCTTCCTTGTGGTACTTGCTATTTGGGGTCTGACCCTACTGGTTTTGCATGGCCAGGTTCCATAGTTGATCACGATGATCTACCGTCTTCTTTTCCGGATGGTTCGCACTCAGAGGACCGACATGGATTAGCGAGTGGGTTACCTTTATTTCCTACTTTATCTTGTACTTTTATTTTGTGGTATATTAGCCAAGGACATATGTTAGTCCTTGTTTTTGGGTTTTGTTTCCTCCGTATTAGTACGGCGTGGATGTATATTCTGGACAGCTGCTAGTTGTACATTTACGTACCTTTTGTATAGTCAATTGATATATCTTTTATTATGTCAGCTATCATGATTATGTATGTACTTGTGTTTGGGACGCCTTACCCATCTCATATATGATTTACTCTTTATTGCTTCTTATGTTGATTGGATTGAGATAGGATTTGTTCGACCTTAGGAGTCGTCAGTGGCATGCTAGAGTCCACCCACTTGTCTTCTAGACAGCTTTGATCGTACATTGGGGTACTGGCGTACCTTGATATACGTAGCTAGCTTTGTTTTGCCCCTACTTTCCAATATTCTGGTTCTGGTGCATGACAATAACTCACCAATTTTAAATAGTATTAAATTAATTAAAAATTCCCATAAATCATAAATCCTATTATTAAATAATAAACTTTTACAAAAGTTTAAAATTATCCTTATTTTAGAAAAGTTGGTGTTACAAGTCTACCCTCCTTAGAAAATTTTGTCCTCGAAATTAAGATGGTCGTACTTCTTCTAGAGTCTCGTCCCCAACAATCAAAGTCTCAGAATTTACCTAAATCATATAATTTAAAAGAATGACATACAAGGTCATGGCATACGGTGGTAGTGTAAGTCTCATCTAGGTATACTAGTTACACTAGACCAAAACAATCATAGGGTATCAAAACTTACAAGCAATCAGGGGTGTTAAACTGGAAAAGATACAGAAATAATAAATCATTAAGGCTTTAAGGCATAATCAAAATCAAAATTTGAAGCACAAATATCGAGCATTAAAATCCAATCACAATATATATATATATATATATATATATATATATATATATATATATATATATAGAGAGAGAGAGAGAGAGAGTGTTAGAAGAGGAAAAACTAGCATTATGTAAAGGTTATGTGGTTAGTGTGTGCATGGGTGTATGTGGACATGTTCATAGGGTTAGATAGTAGACGTGTGTGTGTGTGTGTGTGAAATATTCATGAAAGTGTATAAGAGGATATGGGTTTCAAAATAATAGCTATCAAGTTACACTACTCATGGCATATTGGTTAAACAATCTACAATGCACAACCTATTTACTCATAACATGCATGGCTAACCATATATATACATATATCTATATGTATAGAGAGGTAGAGATTTAGTTATGTATCTATATACATTATAACATGTATACATAAACTCTATATATATATATGTCTATATAGATATATGAACATAACATAGAGAGGAAGGGTTAGGTTTACATGGCAGTGTATACTAAGTTAGGGTGTGTGTGTCCTTGTACAGGATTATAGCTTTAGTATTGAAAGGTTAAACACAGTTTTAGTTCAGCATTTACATACAAAATCTGAAAATAAGCTAACATTTAAACCAGTGTAATATTAACATAATACAGTTTCAGATTTTAGGGGTTTGATACATCACAACCAACTCAATGCTCCCAACACATCCTAACATGATAGTGATAAAACCCTAACATACTATCCATACATTCAACAATGTATATACCTCAAAATATTACATTAAAAAAAATGGCAAATTGAACTAAACATTTGGAATCCAGTATTAAGGGTTAATATGCACACGGTCTCAGATTTGACAAATTCAAACACAAAACCTAACCAATTTATTTAAGAATTGAAACCATGTATATAACATACATGTGCAGTGGTGTAAACAACAACTAATAATATGAAATTTATATTTAAATTACGAATTTAAACTGGAAAAAAATAGAGAACTATTCTCTGATACTGTATTGTATCAGAAATATTGGGGTTTTGAGAATTTAAACATCAACTCATATTAATATGTATTTAGATAGGTTGGTAATCAAAGTGTAGCATGCATACGTGTCAGGCAAAGTGTCTATGTCTACTATATATATTCTCATATCCTAACATAAAAATCAAATTCTATATCAAGACCAACATTTAGATTCCTACCAAGATTGCAAAGTAGGTGATTGATGTAATCAAGACAGTTTTATTATTATTATTATTATTTAATACAAGAATAATAGCAAGAAGAAAATAACGATAAAATCTGTTCTGCTTATCTGTTTAAAAAAAGAACCATTTTGAAACCAGAGCTATAATATCAAATCCAATATAAGGTCTAGCAAAATTATTGATTCATTGTATTAAGAAAAAATTCATAGTAAGAAGTTGCACAAGGTTTATAATACAGCTAAAGCTACTCCTAAGTTAAATAATGAGAAGCAAAACAAACAAAACAAACAATAATTCTTTTTTTAAACTAATACAAGTAATAATGGCAAGAAGAAAATAATGATAAAATCCTTTCTTGCTCAATATGTTAAAAAAAGGGACCATTTGAGATCAGAGCTATACAAACAAGTCTAAGATAAGGCCTAAGACAATTCGTCAATTCATTACATTAGGAAGGAATTATATCCAATAAAGTTATACAAGGGATTATGTCAACAATTAAAACTATTTTTTTTTACTCCTAAGTTAAGTGATGAAGAAACAATTTTTTTTAAGGTTGAAATACAAGGTAGAGATGATTATTTTTTTAAAAAAAAACTTTAGAGATATAATCTGATAATCATATGCGTCTTCCTGAAATTATGTTGTCAGAATTCTGCCATGCCAATAAGCATAGCTGCAATAAACGATAGAGTCCATAATAAGGCATACACACTATAATCATGTTATCTAGAATTCTTACCACGCCACCCGGTATGGCTGCAAGAAAATCTAGATTTCATAACTAAGATAAGTATAGCTATATCAGGCTCTACGTCCTTGTCATGCTAGCAAATATGACTGCAATAAATTCTAAATTCCATAATAAAGTAGACTTTTACCTTTCTCACTGTCCTTATCAAGTATGTTATCAGGTTATACCTTAATTCCAAAAAAAATATATATATACATATAAATACAAACCCAAATTCAACAACTAACATCAAGATTCAAAATTCAATGATAATCCATCAAAAATCATATAAATACCGACTCAAATTCAACCACTAACATCAAGATTCAAAATTCAACAATAATCCATCAAAAATCATATAAATATAGACTCAAATTCAACCACTAACATCAAGATTCAAAATTCAACAATAATCTATCAAAATCAAGTTCAATAACAGGAAGTAAAGGTAAATAAAATCAGGGAAAAAATAGATTTCAAATCAAAGTTAAAATAAGATTCTCAAGGATCGTTCCAGGAATCTCTCAAGGAGGCCAAACTGTGATTGAGTACTTTCAAAAATCTATCCTAATCCTACTGCAGGCTGTAGTGATACTCTACTTCAAATACTACTACATAAAATCGACCTGCATGGACCACCACTAAAAACGTGTCATGACTCGCACCCTAGTGTAAGGGCACGAGAAGTGGGTACGTCCAGCCTACGCCGCAGTGTCGGCGATAGAACGCTGTCCTAGGTCAAACATCTAACAATATAAAGGTACATGTACAGTATATACACTCCGATTGCAGGTGACATAGCAAATACAGTCTCAATCACATCTAAGGTAGAGCATGATAAAAGATAGATAAAATATGAAATCCACAAAGAGATACCGCAGATAGAAGTCTAAGTGTTTAAGATACTAAAACCCAGAAAACATCTCAATTCTCAAATACAGTAATCCATAAAGTAAATACAACTCAAGACAACTAAAATAACTATCTATACAACCTCTACTGTGCCTCCTCTAGGCTAGCAGGCAACCACCAAGCTATCTGTAAAATTTATCAACAGGTCCAGTCAGGACAGGAGCGAGCACAAAACATCTCATGCAGGTCATATCAAGTTAGGAAATATAAAGCATCCAATATAGTAAGGTACAGGAAACGCTGAAAGAGAATGTATATGAAAAATAGCAGAGATTTGATAATAGGAAATATCTATATATGATACGTAAGAACTGTAAGCAATGTGTGATTTAGAGTACAATATGGTTATGTAAACGGTCTAGGACAATGCAATGGTAACTCCATTGTACGTGAGTGTACAATAGACATATACAATAGTTATACAATATTGTACAATAGGATTTGAGTACATAACCAATTCTACTCTCCCTCCCCAATCAATACACAAGGATCCACTCCAGTTACGTTATCTTGTATAATAGTGTACAATGTTATACAATAGATGTATAATGTTATACAATAGATGTACAATGTTATACAAAAGATGTAAAATGCTATACAATAGTTCTACAATGGTCTATCCCTGGTACTAAGGTCATAATGAGAGTACAATATGCACAATGAGGATACAAGGATATGGGTATTCAATAAATACAATATGTAAATGAAACGCACATCACAATATGTATTTAGTGAATACAAGGGGATAACATCTCAAAAGAAGATCCATATAGTACCAATCAGTGATAACAATCGTGTCAGTATCAAGTACAGTAATTTAGAGCAAGAATGTAAATCCAGATAAGTAGAAACGGTCAGAGAATGTACTCGCCTGATAACCTGAACAGCTGATAGTTATAGAGGTCCAAACTGAAGCCACAGAGTCCTATTTAGAGCAACACAGGTCAAGATGTATACGAGAAATGATAAATGAAATGTACAATGCATATGGGTGCTGTCTAGGTCAAACTAGACTAAAGTCAACACTTGGTCAACTCTAGTCAACCACACTAGTCAAATTAGGTCAACTAGGTCAAGTCCTAGCCCAAACAAGTCTAACAAGTCTCACTAGGCCTAACCAAGCCTAGGCTAGCACTCACACAATCACTAGATAATGTGAACCACAACAATGCATAATATAAAATTGATAATATGTATAAATACATACCTTCATACATACATGCATATCCACATTACATACATATTTATATATATAGGCATATGTTACATCATGCATATTTATATAGTTACATAGATATATACATTAATGCATATTTACATACATACTTTTATACATTATATATGTTAACATTCATTACGATGCATTATATTTTACTTATACCTTTGATTGATTCATTCATTCATATATGACATTCATTCATGCATATTACATACTTACATGCATCTATACATTATATACATTGTATATAACATATAAAAATAGAAGGAGAAAAACTGAAATGAAAAAAGAAGGGAAGGAAAATGTAAAGAAAAGGGAAAACAGTGGACATATACATGCTTGCATCATATATTCTACATTACCATACATACTTTCATTATATATTGCATTATATTATTTATATATTATGCATTTATATCTATCATTATATGTATACCTTGCATTCATATCTAGCATTCACTATATACTTTCATGCATACATTGTATATCATTCTTTCATTCATGCATTTATGCATTGCTTACATACATTATATTAATTGTATTCCTACATGCTTGCATTCAACCATATATATACATTAATGTAAAGAGGATATATATCATATATCTATCATTTCATTCATCTAACATATCATGTATTACATACTCTATATTCATTTAATACCCATACTACATGGGCTCATAGGTTACACAAAATGTATATATTGTATAGTCACTCTTCTACTTAAACCAATACTGTACCAATTGGGATTTCACTAAATTCTAAGATTAAAGTATGTCGTAGCCCTTAGTGTTAGCTTTTCGAAACTTTAAACGGATCACATTTTCGTGTCCGAAAGCTCCCGGAATCGTGAAAATACCGAAACATGTTCGTCTTTCGTACAGCTGACACTCAAATAATTCTACAGAAAGTTACAGAAAGAATTTGGCTTATTAAAATATATATTTGGAAAGCAAACTTTGATACGGTTCTTTTAAAAAAACGGAAGATAAATCGAAATTCTGAGCTAAAAGTTATGACATTTCTAAGTTGCTTTGGTTAATAAAAACTTGGATAAATATTATGACAAATTTGACAAAAGAACACATATAGTCCAAGATACTTGGATACAAACATAGGTATCCAAATGAAACTCATTCTAACCATCCTAACTAAGATCAATCCACTGTCTAACCATTATAAAACTAAATTTAAATATCAATTTAAACTATTATCATACATACATACACATGGGGTGTCCTAATTTGGGATCTATCAAGTAGGACACAAGACACATATCTAAAATCCTCAAGAGAGCTCCAAATGGCCTCAAATTTGAATCTAAATGGGACACATGCATGAGGATGGATCCTACGAATTCAAAACTAATTTATATGCAAAGGAAATTGATTTAGAGGATGGGTTTTACCTATTGGGAGTGGAATCCCAATAAAATCCTTTAGGACACGGCTCCGATACGAAGATCCCTCAAAGTGGACACTCCTCGTTGCACTCCTCTTCCAATCCTTGGTAGCACCCTTCCCTTGGAGAATGGGAATGATTGAGGAAAGGTTTGGTGAATGAATGATTTGATTTGGAGATCAAATAAAAGAGGCAAGATTGTAATGAATGAAATGAATCATTCTCTCCTAAAGGTGGCTGCCATAAAGTGTCCATTAGGGCTAATAGAAAATGTCCTAATTATCCCTCTCTAGTCTCATATGGTTAAGTCTATACTAGGTTCAAGTTTGGGGTCAAAATGATCTAGTTTTGAGTCTCTAACTTAACCATTCTAACATGATAAAAATTAGTTTAATTAACTAACTTAAATGTTGGATTTTGTGGGTCATGCTTAACTTAATATTGGGTCCCATCTAGAGTTTAAGCTACCCGGGTCACAATACAAGTCGGAACGAGACAAAACTCAAACCCGACTAAACAAATCCAATAAAAACAATATTAAAAAATATAAAATTTTTCCAAAATATTAAAATATAAAAAATAACCAAAATTATAATACATCAATTTAAATATTATTAAAATAATCTAAAATTTATCAATTAATCAAAATCCTAAATAATTCAAAAGTCACAAAATGATCAAACTATCCTTAGCCTAAAAAGTTGTAAATAACATTCTAATCACATGGTTAGGTCCCAATGGTCATGGTTAATCTCTAGGCTCAACAGTTCTAGGGTTCACTAGCTAACACATCAAAATTATAACTCACCAATTTTAAATAGTATTAAATTAATTAAAAATTCTTATAAATCATAAATCCTATTATTAATTAATAAACTTTCACAAAATTTTAAAATTACCCTCATTTTAAAAAAGTGGGTGTTACAATACTGCATAATTTCAGATCACACATCCTTGGTACTTTACTTCCCCGATACGACAAAATATAACAAAATGTAAAAGACGGAAATCACATATCTATTGACTAACAATGAGGTATAGTAAAGATCAATATCGAAAACAAACAACAAACTGTACTCGTTTGGCGTCTTGAGCTGCTGGCACGGTTCAGTATCCAAATCGAGGTCCAAGTAACCTATTTAAGGTATTTACAATATCAAAGAGTAAAATCGAAGAAAGACTATTCTATTTACTTAGCTTTGATACTTGAAACTTATTCTAAGTTCAGTGGTTCCCTTAACTTATAATTAGTTGCCTTAGGATTTCTAGGTCAGGTGTTAACCGCAAAAACATGTTTTATTCGGCTAATCTGTATTCACCAGCTCTCATTTCCTGATATGTGTATAGCTATTAGCTTGGAATTTACTTGATCCACTAATCCTCTTGTTACTCCCTATGCCCATCTAGCCTCTTCATTCAGTACTCTGTTACCCCCTTTGGATACAATAGTGGTGGTTAACTCCCATTAAGCTCGACACTACCCTATCTATATGACAAGGTACCCTTAGTTTATATTACCCTGTCTTACCGACAGGGGTAAAGTGACTTATATGTCAAAATGGTCGAAAATACCAAATATTAAGTAGTTGGTCAATTTGGTGGCAGCGCCATATTGGGTACAAAAAGGATTTATGGTTTAGCATTGGTCTGATACTAAGGGGAGGCTCACAGGTTAGTTTCTAGTGGGGGTTCACAGGTTGGTATACATTAGAATAAAGGATTTTAATCAAAACAATTGGGGTTTGACACTTAGGCCCACGCTTGATACCGAGTGTTCCATTGTTGAGCATCAACTCTGATACTTGGCCCTCCAAACATGTTCTAATATCTGAGTGCCAGTTTGGTAACATGTATTTACATGATGCATGACATTTGAGTATCGGTAAGATACCTATCTAAGCACACAACTTGATATCGAGTGTACCAGTGTATAACTGAGTACCAGTCGGATACGGAGATACAAACGTGGTATCTGGTGCTAACCTTGATATAACTTGCTATCGAACCTCTGTATCTTAAGGCTTCATATGCCTACGTTGTAGTCCTGATTCGATTCTAACATATACCAACAGTCGAATAACAAGTATCATCCGAAAGTTATTATTCGGATGCGATTACCAGAAACATTCTGATACTAGAAGGGTTCACATGGCACTTAATAATTCAAATACATTCCTAGATATTGATTTAATTCCTCTGATTGTATATCTAGACATACCCCAACCTGATACTCTATCCCATCTAATGCTTGCCCGTATCCGTAGATGTTCCGATGTCTGTTTCGTGGAAACAAACCTTTCTGGTATCCAAAGCATCCCTGAATGCTTGGCAGGGTGTCTCTAAAATCTACTTGTCCATCGACTGCCTGTAATATACGGATGCAACCCCGTATCTTGACACCATTGCCACCCCTTAACCCCCATACAATATCCTTTCATCTAGGTTTTTAATTTGGATCTAACTAAAAGACCTCTAAATTAATATCCAAAAAAAAAATCATGGAATGGCAGGTAAAGAAGGGGATTACCTATTTTCTTCTTCTATTTGGGAAATCGAACCACTTGCTCTTGCTGCCTCTCTCGTTAGAAGTTCCCCTCAACTCAAAAGTTCAGAAAATAATAGGGTTTTGTGTGGAGAGGATCGAGATCATCCGCTTGTTCTTAAATATGAATCCCTAGTTTAAATATTGGAGAGATAAGGAAAAGGAGTTCGAAATCAATTCTATGTTGGAGAGATAAGGAAAAGGAGTTCGAATTCAATTCTATCTCTTTCCGGTTTTGGCCTTTAAGAATTTAAATGGGATTCGAATATTTGATTCATATGGGGTTTGAAAATTCGGCTGTGGAAAAAGAGTTGCTTCTAAAATTGCACAAAAACCCCATCTCAATTTGGTCATTTCAAGAACCCTCTACTTGTTGTGATATATATATATATATATATATATATATATATATATATATATACACCAAAGTTAAATAGTAATTGTATATACCTATATGGCATTTTATAATTTTCATTTCAACAGGAAGTTTTTTGAGGAGAAGTTGTTATTATTTCCTTTAATAAATAAAGGGAAATAAAAAAATAAAAAAAATTGGCCTATGGTTTCACACAAGATCAACAACAGCGGATGGGCCTTCATCCCTACGGAGATTTTCTCGATGATACTGGTACTACCGGGGATGCCGATAGACGAGGTCATGTGCAACGTGGCCCCAGTGTGCCGTTCATGGTGGAAGGTGCTCAACGATCCCTTATACTATTGGTCCAACGTGGACTTGGAATAGTAGTGCCGGAGGGGCCAGCAAACCACAAAGATTAGTTTGATCGTAAAGAAGTTCGTGGCTCGCAGTATGGGAATTCTACTGTCCTTCTTTGCGTAAAAGCTCGACGAAGCCGCCTTCTCTTTTGCATGTTATAGGCCTGTACAAAATTTTATTTTGTCTTATTCTAATATTTTATTTTTTCTATTACAAAATTTTATGTATACTTGGTTAATTTCTATTGATGATATCCCCTTTTTATAATACTGTAGGAAATTGTTAAGGGTGTTGCGCATTCTGAAGTGCTACATGATTGATGTAATTTTCGTTAGACATTTGGAGTTTCTTCCGGTGCTAGAAGAACTCGACATTAACTACTGCCTCTATATCACGTCGATTTGGAATATTTTTCGTCGACAAGTATTGCCAACGTCTGGTCAAGCTGAGGAACATGCCCCTCCATATTTTATGGTCAGAAACAAATTCGTGCTGAACACATTCAATGAGACGGGGGGAAAGGTCGTGGCCGATTCGATGTCGCATCCCGAGCACCTAGAGATGGGCTCAGGCATGTTCAATGGAGACACGCTACGATCTTTCATATGCAACTGCAAGGGTCTTCGCGTGCTCGACATACGTGGGTGCTTCAGCGGGCACCTCAACGACGACCTCAGGAAAATTTGTGATTTAATACAGATGTTTAAATGACCTTTTAATTATGTAATCCCAGGGGAACGTAGATACGAGATGTATAGTGATTTAGATCTGATCAATCAGTCTTGGTGAATCGTTCTTCTGACAATAGCATGCATGCACGCATTTCTTTGTATTTTTCAGATTTATATGATATCAATATTTTATCCTCAATGCAATGGGTTATTAATGTTAGAGTGTTACTAATGTTCTTAGTCTGGGTATCATCTGATCTATTGATATCCTTCATTTTGGAGAAATTGCAAAATTATCCAAATTAATGTTCTTAGACCATGTGAAGATGAATTTTGATGGTACAAATAGCCATGATACAGACAGTATCAGTGATTAACATTACGAGTTCATTGAACTAATTTGGAGTTTATTTCATCCATACAAAACCATTTTGGAAGTGGTTTTGTTCACCCACTAAAGTGATTTTCACCTTTAATTTGGCACATGTCAAATTTTTTAGTAGAGGGTAAACAAACACCCTAGTACTTGTGGGTGACAAAAATGAACTCTTAAAATTGATACAACATCTCAGTATAATCATACCAAGAGATTTTGACGTTTCCTCGCACAATAATGACATTTTAACTTCTTCAAGATGTATTTTGGCGGTGCAAATGTCACGACCCGTACCAGCTTTTCGGATACGAAACGTGTCCAAGTCTAGCCTACACCGCAGTATCGGCGGTAGAATGTTGTATATAACTCACAAGTCACTGAATATAGTATCACATGAAAATCTATATCTCATCCACAGAATAATCAAGACACAACCAAGATCAAAGAATATCCATGAAACTAACAATAGTGAATATAAATTGAATATTTCCAAAAATTAAAGTCACATCCGATGGACACAAATCCACTACCAATAGATAGAAATAGAGAAATACATGAAATAAACTTATTGAGTAGAAACTGCTAATCAAGACAACCTCAACTGCAAGGTACCGTAATCTGATGCTGGCTCACTACCGTTCGTCTGCTCCTGACTCAAACTTGGCTAAACCTGAAGAGATCATTAGGTCCTCAGAGGACTATCTAGATATATATAAACATGCCTATCTAATAGTTTTATCATGCGTAAGAAAATAAGCAAGAAAGACAGAAACACGACAAGTGACTATGGACACGGATACTAGAATACTACGCGTAAATGAACTGCCGGATGAACAATAAACACGAGATCAATGGAAAACCAAACCCTCATTCCTAGTGTGGACTCATGGGTTTGAACTAAGCACTAACCCTCGTCCTGAGTGTGGACTCTCTGGTTAGATCAAGGCAAACACCCTCGTCCCAAGTGTGGACTCTATGGTGCCAATGAACACGACAAACATCCTCATCCCCAGTGTGGACTCTCTGGTGCACTGGTCAACCCTCGTCCCGAGTATGGACTCTCTGGTTGTGTCGAACGATAATCAAAGATTTAGCAGTTCAACTACACGTACTCGATCTATGACACGACTCAAGCAAGGTACTGGTGAGAAACTCCAAATGTGAACCACAAGGCCAACATGAACACGGCTATATATCAATGAAACGACTCAACAGTATATAATATGAATAGCACGTGTCCATAATAATCAAAATAGGATAAAAAAATGTAAATCATGTAAATAAAACTATTGATGGAGAAAAGGTATACTTGTCTGTGGTCCTGAACTGCTGGTAGAGGTCGAGTGTCCGTACCGAGATCCAAGTAACCTGTTGTATAAAGTTATAACAATTAATGAGTAATCCCAAATCAAGCTTACCCTATCAATTTGGGTTTTTATGTTACTAGGTTCATTCCATATACTTGGGTTTGAAAGTTATATCTATTTGTTCCTATTTGCACAAGCAGGTATCCTAGGGTACACCTTAGTCCTAGGCAACCCAAATGCACCCAACCAACTATGCTACTGCAGTCCAATTGTATCTTAAAAATAATATACTGTGGTATGAGTATTCGTCCAAAAATGCTCCAACTTGGTCAGGTATCCCTCATGTGGTTTCAATAGTAGTAGTTCTATAGGCCTCTTCTTAGTTAAATAATACACACAACCTCATCCCTTAATCTACTTCCCATTCACTAGCAGGTATTGACCATTTATGAAACTTAGATTATGGTGTACAACAACAAGAGATACTCAAGCTACTTGATTACCTGTTTTATAACTGGAGATACTTCTTACTTCATGAATTTACTATATCCCCAACTGCTGTTCTTAAACACTCTAAGGCACTTATACACTTAAGGTCAGTAAGTTTAAAGTCCAACCTATATTAGTGCTATATAATTATTGCTCTGTACTTTAAAGGTTTTACAGTTGCATCCTTCCAACCCATGGTAGCCTCCAACTGATCACCTATAGGCTGGACCATCCCTCTATTCCTTAATGGATCTATACGTCCATAATAAACCACATCTCGTTAGTCTCATACCATGTATCCCAAGAAACCTCAAAAATACAATTTTTAGCATTAGTAGCAGTGAACAAAATTTTTAGCTATCAACTTAAGCCACAATATGGCAAATATCTCATGAAGACTGAAATGTTTAAGATCATCAACCATATTTCATCAGTAGAATAGTTGTATTTTATACAACTAATAGAGCCACCTCCAATGGGTATGTTTACCAATACAAAAAAAATAATATATAGCTAGTTCACAAAACTAGTTTCGATATATCATACTAGTATGAAGCATAAGTTGCCAATTGGTTCCCTTTTTCCTGATGATCCCTTTATATCAATCTGTATAGAGCTTTCCTCCTATAGGTGAAACATAACACTCCTTCTCAGGTTGTACCCTGACCCAAGACTCGACCAAATGGCTAAGGCACACACTTACCTGAAGCGAGACACTATCTTCCCGTGGTTCTAATGACTGTTCCAAATCTTTATGAGACCAAACAAATGGAAATGCAATCGAATACTCGATTTGGTTCAGGGAACATGTCAAGCCAGGAGGGACAATAGATTTGCAACTTCCTTTCACCTTTCAGTTGCTTCTTACTATAGTTTGATTGAGATTCAACTATAAAAAGATTCAAAAGCTCGTGCTACATACCTCTAATGGCCTTATTTTGCTGACTAACTCCTTGACAGGATTAGATTTGCATCTGTGATATTCAGAGGATGGTCCTGAAGATAACAGTAAAATAAGGTCATGGAAGCATATAAAAGCAAGGATGGAGTAGGTAGGGGTGTTTAGTTAGGGAGATGTCTGTAAAGTGGAAATAAATGACCAACAGAAGTATTGAAGAATGGTATCCCTACGGAAATAGAAATTCAACTGCTTTATAGAAGCCATTAGAGATTGACAAAACTACCCAGCTACTGAAGAGAAGAGATGCCTTACTTTTGATGTCATCAGCAGAACAAAGAACTAATCTAATAAAAGTTTTATGCCCGGTAATCACGAATTGGTAACACTCAACTCGGCTGATAGATTGACAATTACATCTTTTTGTTTGAAATTTCTCTCCTTGATCAAAAGATATGACCATATCCTATATCACTTCCCATCAATCAGCATTTATTATACCCAACATACAACATATTAATTCCATAGAAACCAATATTTTACCAAAGTACCAAATAGGCCAATGGACTGATCTTTTGAAGGTATTTGAGTCTACAGTGGGGTCCCTGTTGACTTGTAACATGAGGGTCCCTGTCGATCCTGATACCAAAGTGCTATAGGTGGCAGGTATGACTATCAAGTATCAATCATATGGTAAGAATGGTTACAAAGTTTTCCCCAGATTATACCTGGCACAAAGGTGAGTTCAGATATCAAATAACCATCTGGCCGTCGATATCCCGTTGTCATCTAGTTTTAGAGGTAGATTTGAAGGCCTCTGATACCAGATTATCCTGAACAAGTTTACCTGCTATTGTATTAGTAGTCCCTGATACTTGTCGAGTATCAATTGATACTCATGTGTATCATCTACTAAATTAGCAGAGTAGGATGTCAACTACGATACCCAGATGGCTACAACTGTTGCATAACTCGTATATACAACTCTTTTGACCGGAGTTGGATCGCGCCCCTATTGATAATGTAAACTGATCCTCCTCAAATCTGTGTGTCCATGAACTGGTAAAAAAAATTGTCTACTCTCAATGGTTTAAACAAGATTTATTCTAATCGATGGAATACACCCATAATTTCTCAATATTGGATCATACACCTGTTTGCCATTGATTATCTAAGAACAGAACAGTTTTATGGGAGGACTGAACTTTGATTCATAATTACAAACTCGCTTGTACAAAGAAAGCCTAGAAACAAAACCCAGGAAAAGAAATCTAAGTACAATTGTTTAATTTGGATTCTGGGGGATGATAGTAGAGGCTCGGGAAAGTGCTATCAACTCTGCCTTACTCCATGGACGATTGAACGCAACCTCGGCTCTGGCGAAGAAATACTTTCTATATGTCTCTCTGTCTCTGTTGCTCTGTGTGTGTACAAGGGAATAGGACCTTGCTATTTATAGGAATTTTTCATGGGTGGGGTGTACAGCCACGTGGCCACATCCTAGTAACTGCGCCTTAAGAAGTGGGCAGTTGGGGATTGGTTAAGATTAATCTTTATCTGTTTGTTGCAATAAATCTGGGCTGTTATGTTGGTTGAAATAAATCTAAAATGCTATGATCTGTTGGTTACAATAAATCTGAGTTGTTAAGACTTAGTCAACTTCTGCCATGTGTCCCAACTGCCGCTAGATCGTGAGCCGTATGAAGGACTATCCCCCCTGTCCGAGCCGCATGAGGGTGGCCTCATAATCGAGCCGCATGAGGGTGGCCTCACAACCGAGCCGCATGAGGGTGGCCTCACAACTGAGCCGCATGAGGGTGGCCACACAACCGAGCCGCATGAAGGTCACTCAGGCGATCCGCATAGAGAACTTTCCTTGGACTTTATGAACTGTACCCGCTGTAATAAAGATTTTCTCATCTTTTTATGAGCATGTCGCCTCTTTTCTTTATGTCAGAGCCATCATTGCTGTCACTTAGTGTCAGAGCATTTAAAGGCAAGCTGCACCGAGTAATTATGGCCAGCTCATAAGGCCACGTGGCTCCATCTGTGCCGCATAAAGCTTTTTGAGCCGCATGCGGCTCTGGAGGATTTTTGAGCTGCATGAGACCCCTCCAGTTCTGAACCGTATAGAGTTTCTGGGCCGCATAAGAATTTATTATTCTTTTCCATGCTTCTACAAGACCCCCTTCAAAGTTTTCAATTTGTAAAATTAAAATACTTTGAATAAGAAGCATAGGTATATCCGCATAAGTTTCTCTAGCCGCATAGGCTTCTCTGGCGGCATATACTTCTCTGGCGGCATAGACTTCTCTGGCCGCATAGTCTTCTCTGGCCGTGTAGGCTGGTCTTCGTGCCACGTTGGCGTCTCATTAATTGCTCTTGATTTATTTTTGATCTAAAGCCGTCTTTTGGACAGGATCCCAAGAGTCGGCATAAAATATTTAGATTTGCCTTAATGATTCTGAGCATCCTTTTTTGCATGAAAGTGGATAGAATACCAAGGGTCGGCTTTACCTTCTATGCGATACTAAACCCGAAGCGTCTATCGGTTCACACGCCCCTACTAGCCTATAAATATGAGTAATTTTTGAAGAGAAAAGTTCTTTACTCTCTTTACTCTCCTCTTTCTTCAACCTTTCGTGTCCTAGTCGCCATCTCCTCTTCTCCTTCGACCATCAATGGCTCCCAAGACTTCCTCCAGTGCTATGGCGAAGGGCAAAGGAGTTACCTCCTCGTCAGCGACCCCAGTTCACCCCGACGTTCATCCTGCCATTAAGGGTAAGTATGTTAGGAGAAAAGTGCATGGATTCAAACCCTAACCATAATGGCTATGTCGCATATTTTATGCGCGGGCCTTTAGCATATAATGCTCTCTTCGTCTTCATTGTGCTGTATGGGCCGCATGAACATCTTATGTCCGAGCCGCATGGGGTATGCCTCATGTTTGAGCCGCATGAGAGTCGTTATGCTGCTGCCTAAGCACTTTATGAACCGGGCCGCATGAAGACTTACCAAAACAGAGCCGCAAAAGCTCTCTTAAACTGGGCCGTATGAAGTCTTACTAAACAGAGCCGCATGAGCCCTTATGAACTGGGCCCCATGAAGTCCCACCAAACAGAGCCGCAAAAACTCTACTGAACTGGGCTGCATGAACCCCCACCAAATAGAGCCGCATAAACTCCTTTAAACTGTGCCACATTAAAACCTATCTAATTAGAGCCGCGTAAGCTCCTATAAGCTGCGCCGCATAAGGACCCACTTAATTAGAGCCACATAAGCTCCTTTAAGCTGGGCCGCATAAAGACCCACTTAATCAGAGCCGTATAAGCTGCTTTAAGCTGGGCCGCATAAAGACCCACTTAATCAGAGCCGCATAAGCTCCTTTAAGCTGGGCCGCATAAAGACCCACTTAATCATAGCCGCATAAGCTCCTTTAAGCTGGGCCGCATAAAGACCCACTTAATCAGAGCCGTATAAGCTCAAAACACACTAAGTAGTTGTCACTCCCGTTTTCCGTTATATATATTTTCAGGATATGTATACGGATTTTTGACAATTATCAGGTGGCCCGTATTTTTACTTATCTTGCTTATCTTAGCCTTGGTTTAAATCTTGACTTGATTGGTTCAACTTGGTTAAACATGACTTGGCTTGGATTGGTTTGGTTTATTTTGGGTTGAGATAGGAGGGGTTGCTATATAAGTCAACTTCTTCTTTCTCCTCCATTATTTGTATTTACTTCTTCATCTTCTTCATTTACTCCTCCCACCTACCAAGCCTAGGCAAGTGCAACTTGCTTCATGATGGATCTCCCCTTTTATTTTTCCATTCTCTTCTCCACTTGATTTTAAGCCTCTTTAGAACTTGGCATTTTCGATTTTGATGAATGGATTTTTGTAGATCTAAGTTTTGATCTTTTCTATGCAGTTTAGACCCTTGGAAGTCCAAATTCGGACTTGTTTTGAGCAAGTTATGGCATTTTAAAGTTTTCAGGTTCAATGGGTTCTTCTTTGCTGTTTGGGGAAGAAGAACAGTGCCAGGCGCAACCAACCCTGCGCGCGCTTCATAATGCGGTGCAACCTGCCCTACACGTGCTTCTTACCGCAGCACAACCTGCCCAGCGCGCGCTTCTTAGCGCAGCGCAACCTGACCTGGCGCAACCTGACCTGGCGTAACCTGACCTGGTGTAACCTGAGTCAGACGCGACCTGAGTCAGGCGCAACATGAGTCAGGCTCAACCTGGGTCAGGCACAACCTGAGTCAGACGTAACCTGACCTAGCGCACTACAGTCGGTGCAAACTAGCCTCGCACAGCCTAGTGCGTGGCGCAACCCGACTTGGCCCGACTTGTTCTGGCGCAACCCAGCCTGTCTTGACCCGACTTGCCTTTGGCGCAACTTGGCTTATAGCCTTGGCACCCCCTAGTGCCTGGCGCAGCTTATCACCTTTGCACAACTTGGCTAATGCCAATTGTTGGTCATGGTACCCCTTGCCCCTTGCATGATTTATCCTTTAATTATTGGTTTTATGCTAATTATTTATTCTTGGTATTTGACCCATCTTGTGACGACCCGACTCGATAACTTGTTGAGCATAGCCTGACATACCAGTATTGATGTTAACATGAACACGACATGTACAATCTTGATAGTGGCCCGTCGAGGCGCAATCCTGACAAGTAATCTTGACAAGTAACAAGTAAATTAACATGATAATTTTCGATGGTGGTCCGTTGTGACGTACTCTTGACTTGATAAAGTAAACCTACATCATAATCTTGATAAGCTGTTGCGACGGCTATTCTGACTTGCTAAGTAACTCTTGTCTTGACACCGTGGGTGTTTGTGCTTGTTTAAGCTACATGTCTCTTCTCGTATCATGTCTAGGATATGAATTCCTGATTTCCACGGTCAGGGATTCATACTGAATCTGACTAGGATAATGACTAGAGTGATCAAGTAATTCATGAAAAGATTTCTCAGATACGGGCAGTCCCGTTATCTGGGTGCTCTTAATTGGACGTGTAGCCTGCCGTCGAATAGGGCACATTTCCAGCACACTGTCATGTGTTTCACCTCTAAGTCACCTAATCCAACTCTTTCAACTTGTGACCGGATAACCTGGATTAAGACTGTAGGGCTTATGGCTATTGGAACATCTCGATGCATCTTGTTAGTAACTAAGCTTGTGACAACCCTAGTTAGTTAAAGTATCAAGCCGTATTCTTTGCTTGGCCGTGAATGATGGTTGGAGTCCTATCTTGTCTAGTCTTGCCTAGATCCAGTACATGGCTATCTCAGGACATGCTTGTTTATGCTTTACTTTATCGATAATTGGTTAGAGACTAAGTTCTGTTCAGGTGAAGGATTACAACCCCGGTCCTCGTTTGGTTTACGGATTGTAACTTGGTTACCGGAATAGTCCGTTAGTCATCTTATCGTTTATCACCCTGTTTTCTCCAACTCATGTCTTTCGTTCTCCTTTATGTACCATGTGCTAATATGCTGGTTTTAGTTCTTAAGTGAAGCCTCCCTTGTGGCACTTGCTTTTTCTGGGGTCTGACCCAGCTGGTTTTGTATGGCCAGATTTTGGAGTAGCTCCCGAGGATCTTCCTGCCTTCTAGCCAGATGGTGACTACTAGGCGCAACCCTGGCAACGAGTGGGTTCTTATTTTGCTCCCTCACTCCTTTGTAAAAATATTCTTTTGAGGCGTTTAGCCGCCGAGCAAGTGTTAGCTCGTTTGCAACCTTACTTACTGTCTGCCTACGGGCTGTAACATGGTTGACAAATCCTAGGGTTGATCATGTATGACTGAAACTCTTGCTAGTCTTCACATTTTGTATGACTAGCTTCATGATCATTTGAATATGTAATGTTTGGGACGCCTTACCTTGTATGTTTGATGATCTAACATCTTGTAACATTTACTTACTTGCTTGAGATTGAGACACTTGGCTTGTTTATGACCATAAGAGACTGTTGGCTTGTAGATAAACCCTCATGCATCTAGACAGCCATGACCGTATATCGAGGTAGATTATACTTCAATGTACGTAGATGGCTGTGTCTGTCCCCCGCTCTCTAGTATTCTGGTTCTAGGGCGTGGCACGGTTTAAGTGGTGGCCTATGGAGGACTTGTAAAATCAAGATATGCGAGGGTTTCACTGAATAGATGTCTCAATCAGTACTCGCCCTTGATCTCTGCTCGTATCTTCTGAATCCCTGTAATCTTGACCTGATCACATGCTTGTATCGTTGATCTGTCCTGGTCTTTCCTTATTGTTCCCTATGTCGTCTTTTTTAGCGGTATTGTTCCTGGACCTGCCGATCAGCAAGGCGGAGCACCTACCGCGGACCAGCAGCAACCTGGAGACCAAGTTCAGTACTCTGGAGCGGCCTCCCGAGTCATGCATTCCGGGGATCCAGAGCCCCCAGTTCAACCCGTCCCGTTTGTAGAGCCTGATATTGGATCCCTGGTGGGTCTCATTAGGGAATTGCTGGCATCTCAAGATCGTCGGGGTGATGCCCTGCACCAGACAGTGCAAGATGCCATGGGCAGAGTTGGTTACCAAGGGAACAACGCGGCCAACAGCTTCAAGCGTTTGAACCCTCCCTTCTTCGACGGCACTGAAGATGCTATTGCTGCTGATGTATGGCTTCAGGACACAGAGGTTATCCTGGAAGCAGCTAGGATTCCGGAGAATGAGAAGGTGGCCGTTGTGCGCCTGCAGTTATTATACTTAGCCCGTAGCTGGTGGGCGATGCTAGCAGTTGGATTACCGACGCCTGTCTCATGGGCAGTGTTCAGCAACAAGTTCCAGACCAAGTACTTTGATACAGTAGCTCGGTATGATCTGCAGACGAGATTCACCAATCTTAAGTAGATGGAAAGGATGATCGATGGATATGCGACCAAGTTTTCTAGACTTAGTCGGTTTGCATCCACCTTGGTGGCAACCGAATTGGATCGAGCTCAGCGATTCCACCAGGGACTCCACCTAGAGATTATTATATGTAAAACCCCTAAATTTCTACTATTTTTTTTATTTATTAATTTGGTACCGATTTAAAATTTTGTAGTGTACGTCACGTAATCGTATTTTACGTCGCGCACGAACTTTTATTTTTGCTCGACGAGTGCGAATATGTGCGAGCGTACATATTTTAGAAGAACAATTATTTTTTTATTTTCTTACACTTTCAAAATATTATATAGAATTAGTATTCTTGCCATAAAAAGTCTATTGTTTTTAGCAGTTATTAATAATAAAATTTTTCATGCAAAAATATTTATTTCATAAATATTTATTTATTTTAAATAATAATGTATTTTCGAAATTATTTAATATTAATATTTTATTATTCAAAAAGATTTATTATTCAAAAAGATTTATTATTTTCGAAATTTATTTATTATAGTATTTTTGGAAAACATATTTTTGAAATATTTGTGACAGTTTAAATTTTGATTTGATTCCATGGATACATCTAAATAGTAAACTATCTATATTTTAAATTGATTTGATTTAAACTAAAAGTATTTAATTTGACTTTAATTAGAATTGGATTTGGATTTGATTGCTTTTAATTTAAATTAGGACTTATCTATTATTGGGCTTAATTTACTCCTAGTCCATATCTAAGTGAGAATTCCCACATCCTATAAATATAGGCAGGTACTCCTCCACATTATTTCATCCACCAAATTTCCACCAAAGTGCGTGCCTCGTGTCCGTGTTCCACCATCAAATTCTTATTCCATAGATTACATATACATTCAATTCCCCGTGTCGACAACCCCGACACCATATATCAAATCCTAAACCTATCCCCATCCCTCTAACCCGTCCACCTTCACCCGCTGCCGACGTCGCTACCACAGCCATGGACAGACCCGACCATCCTTCAACCACCACCACCATCACCAGCAAACCCAGCCCATCCTCCCGAACCCCTGCTGGCCAAAAACCTGGCCAACACCACGGCCATTGCCGCAACACTAGACCACCGCAGCCATCATCGTCTTCATCGGAACCACCACCGACCACCATTACAACCACAGCCCAAACCCAAACCCGACGACCACACCCCGTCGAACCACGTCACAACCACGCCCGCCACCACTTTTCACCGCCCCAGAAACCCAACCACCACCACCATCGTCACCGGCACAACCCGCCGGCGACCCAAGGAAAACCCAGCAAACAAAAACTATAAAAAAAAAAAATTAAACACCACCGCTGCCACCGCTTACCTCCACCATCGAGCCGCCTGCGGAGAGCCGCCGTCCGCCACCCACGCTCGGCTCCGGCCAAGCGAGCATCCCCGCTGCGCCGTCACTGGAGACCTTCCTCCCGTGCATCCGCGGCCGGGAGCACCGCCTCCGCCTCCGCGAGTGCTGCCCCCGTGTCGCCGTGCGACCCCACCGCTGACCGCCGCAGTCCCCCCGCCGAGACTGCGCCACCACCCGCCGGAAAACCCGTTTCCTCAGACCCCCATCTCGCCTCCTTCCGCCTCCGTGGTGCGCCTACCAGCGCCACCGCCCAGGATCCGCCGACGAGACCCGTACGACCTTCCCCTGGCCGACCGAAACCCCTTCTCCGGTCCTCTGCCGCCTGGCGTTGCCCCTCGCCGCCGACCGAACAAAACCCACGCCGCCGGCCGAACAAAACCCACGCCGCCGTTCTCCGATCTCCGCGCCGCCCGTCGTCCCTCACGCTCCTCCCCCTAGCCTCCGCTTCTCCGCCCCTCACCCGAACTTCGCCGACCCTGTCGCCGTCCCTTTCCTCCTCTCGCTCCATCCTCTCTCCCTCTCTTCCTCCTGATTTTTTTTTTTTCTCTTTTCAATAGCCTCTTTCTCTCTCTCCCTCTTTGTTTCTTTGATATTGATGGGGGGCACAGCTCAGTGAGCTTACCTCTTCTGTTTATTTATTATTTTTGTTTCGTTTTTATTTTCTTATAGTTTGTTTGTTTTTGTCTCTATTATGTATGTTCTTGGGTTTCGTTTCTTTTTTTTGTTTGTATAAATTGCTACTGAAGTCTGCTCTTTCCTCAAAGGAAAGAGAGGACCAAAGTTAATATAAAATTAAAACTTATTATTTTTTACAGTTCTGAGTTCTTATATTTTATTTATTAAAAGATATTTTATTATACTATTATATTTTCAGTGTAGATATGTAGACATGGTTGCACAACTAATTCGTATTAACATATGATTAGTAATTATATTATTATTATTATTATTATTTCTATCTAAAACTATAGTTTTGACTAAAAATCGATTGTCCGTAATTTCAAAATATATATATTTAAATATTTTTGCCTGTTACATTATAGTCTTCAAGTATCAAAACTATTTCTAAAATGGTTATAAGAATTTATTTATCAAATATTCCTTCGATTATCTTGCGGTCCATGACTAATCCTATTTCTCCCATCCTCTCGCCAATTCTGTCCTACCATATGTCCACCCTAACCAATTTGACCCTTCTGGACCCAATGGAACTGTCCGTACCACCGATCGAGGTCATCTCGCACAGTTGTTGCACCAAAGTTGCAGATCGTGCCACCTTGAGCATCGCAGCACACCAGGCGCTCTACCAGGCAAGACACCTTGCCATTAGCTGTTTAATTATTTTTAGCTCATATTTCATGCATGTCTATTATTTTCTTATTAAACTGTGATACATGGCATAACTGTTCTTTTATATTTCCTGCTGTGTATTATTTTCTTACAAATTAAACCTAGATTTAAGGGACCACCTTATGTGTCGCATTCATTGGCCTTGACACGTTATAAACACGAAGTTGTGTGTCGCATGTAGAACACGGAAGTGCGTGATTGGCTGGCCACCAGTACGTACAAGCCGTGCGATAGGAATAACCGCTAATAGAGGTTGCATGCTAGTTTGACTTAGCGGTTATAGAGGTTACTGTTGTGGATACAACATAGTAGGCATTGGGTGGGTAGAACATCTCCTTAATGTATGGGTCATTTATGCACTGCCCTGATTGTCGGTTATCTCCAATGGGAGGTACGGTCCTGCTAGCCGGTTATCTCCAGTGGAAGGTTCGGTCCTGATTGCCGGTTATCTCCAGTGGGAGGTACGGTCCTGATTCCTGACTGACCCGGCCCATGCGTCAAAGGTTGTTCTTTATTGCATATTCACTATAGTACGGTTAGGTACCCTATTGTATGAGTCATGGCATGGAAAGATACGTCGCCGTGAATTAGTTTACCATCTCCTGTCCTTGTTTGGTTGGGGGGATGGTACGCTCATTCAGTAGGTGCGTATTGGACCGTGTTATAAATTCGATTGACTCATATTATTGAGCGATATTTATTCAGTTTATATGGCATGCTATTATGTGTCTTGTTACGTCCCTCTGAGGACCTGGTTGTCTTGCCAGGTGTGTGCTATTGTCTTTCGCAGGTGTTCTAGCCGTGATCTTCGCTATTTCTTCGAGGATGATTGCATTTGGATCGTCTTCGCTTCGCTCGCCACTCATTTCATTTTCTATGTACTTTTCCCTATTTTGTTGGTAGTGGATTTGTCTCCGCCCAACATATTGTATCAAGACAAATTTATTCTCATTATATGATCTTTTATTCATTTATTCTGTGTGGATGAGATTAGTTGTGGTTTTACTGCATTTTACAGCTTATGTATTTATACGAGGCTTCCATATATTGGAGTATACTTCGTATAAATACAGCTGGCATGTCTACGTTCCTAGTCCTACGTATTTTAGGACTGGGGCGTTACATGTTTTTGTGGTGGCCCATGCAGGTCAAGATAAATTGTTTGGTTACTTTACCGTACCAAACAAGCCTGCGGATAGGATTAGAAGTATAGGATCTCATCCACATACTTGACCTCTTCCCTTGATTATATCTACCGTTTGACTTATCAATTGCATCTTGCTTGCCTCCTTCCATCCCTATTCTTGTCTTCCCTTCGTACTTGCTAGAGATTGACCCTACTAGTTAGTTGTCCCAAAACACCATTAGTTTAATTCTTTAAGTTGGGTAGACTCCCTTATGACCTAGCAACCCCTTTTGACCTAGCGACCTATATTAGCAAGCTTATTTAGATCCTAGAATCTAGAGGACCTAACCCTTCTAGCCAACCAAGGACTTGGACAAGAAGACTATAGGACAACTGTATGACTTAGAATCATTCTACCTTATTTTTATCTAAATCTCTCGTGCCTATGTTTTTACCACTTTGACTAAAGTTGCAACTATAAACTAGTTTTGCAAACTCATCCCATCATCGAGTTTGTTCATGACTTATGCTATTGAGCGGCCGCTCACTAACATATTGTCTAATCAGAACCGGTGTATTTTGGTCTGATCAACCGAGTGCACTTTGGTTCGCTTTTGTCTATTATTCTACGTGGGTGGAACTTAATTAAACTTGGCCTTTACAATCCCATCCACGACTGCCTTGACAATTCCTTTGAAATTATTCGATCGTCATTGAACCACGTATTCGTATTCGATATCATCATCTTCGAACTCTTTATTGCTCCGCCCTCACCTATTTTAGGAAGACGAAGGCGTCATACTAGAACTCCCTCTAACCTTCCCATCGACTATGACCATTCTTGCTAGATATTGCTATATCTACATCCTAAACTCCTCGCCCTCGTTCTCGGCCCTATAATTACTGCCATGACCTTCTAATCGAGTAAATCTAATTTATTCACTAATCGTGCCCTCAACCTACTCTCAAGAGACCATAACTTTAAGGTCTCTAAATTATTTTATTTTACTTGAACCCATACTATTCTTTATTGCGCGTCATCTTAAACATTTCCTTCTTGCGTTAATCCATGACTATCTTCGCCTTATTGAAATCACGACGCTAATGCAGGTTTTCATTAAACGTCGTTCCCTTGCCTTGATTTGCCTATGCTTCCTTATCGATACCCCCTTGTGCCTTTCACCCCCTCCTAATTTTTAATTTCGAGAACGAAATTCTTTTAAGTTGGGTAGGATGTAAAACCCCTAAATTTCTACTATTTTTTTTATTTATTAATTTGGTACCGATTTAAAATTTTGTAGTGTACGTCACGTAATCGTATTTTACGTCGCGCACGAACTTTTATTTTTGCTCGACGAGTGCGAATATGTGCGAGCGTACATATTTTAGAAGAACAATTATTTTTTTATTTTCTTACACTTTCAAAATATTATATAGAATTAGTATTCTTGCCATAAAAGTCTATTGTTTTTAGCAGTTATTAATAATAAAAATTTTCATGCAAAAATATTTATTTCATAAATATTTATTTATTTTAAATAATAATGTATTTTCGAAATTATTTAATATTAATATTTTATTATTCAAAAAGATTTATTATTCAAAAAGATTTATTATTTTCGAAATTTATTTATTATAGTATTTTTGGAAAACATATTTTTGAAATATTTGTGACAGTTTAAATTTTGATTTGATTCCATGGATACATCTAAATAGTAAACTATCTATATTTTAAATTGATTTGATTTAAACTAAAAGTATTTAATTTGACTTTAATTAGAATTGGATTTGGATTTGATTGCTTTTAATTTAAATTAGGACTTATCTATTATTGGGTTTAATTTACTCCTAGTCCATATCTAAGTGGGAATTCCCACATCCTATAAATATAGGCAGGTACTCCTCCACATTATTTCATCCACCAAATTTCCACCAAAATGCGTGCCTCGTGTCCGTGTTCCACCATCAAATTCTTATTCCATAGATTACATATACATTCAATTCCCCGTGTCGACAACCCCGACACCATATATCAAATCCTAAACCTATCCCCATCCCTCTAACCCGTCCACCTTCACCCGCTGCCGACGTCGCTACCACAGCCATGGACAGACCCGACCATCCTTCAACCACCACCACCATCACCAGCAAACCCAGCCCATCCTCCCGAACCCCTGCTGGCCAAAAACCTGGCCAACACCACGGCCATTGCCGCAACACTAGACCACCGCAGCCATCATCGTCTTCACCGGAACCACCACCGACCACCATTACAACCACAGCCCAAACCCAAACCCGACGACCACACCCCGTCGAACCACGTCACAACCACGCCCGCCACCACTTTTCACCGCCCCAGAAACCCAACCACCACCACCATCGTCACCGGCACAACCCGCCGGCGACCCAAGGAAAACCCAGCAAACAAAAACTATAAAAAAAAAAATTTAAACACCACCGCTGCCACCGCTTACCTCCACCATCGAGCCGCCTGCGGAGAGCCGCCATCCGCCACCCACGCTCGGCTCCGGCCAAGCGAGCATCCCCGCTGCGCCGTCACTGGAGACCTTCCTCCCGTGCATCCGCGGCCGGGAGCACCGCCTCCGCCTCCGCAAGTGCTGCCCCCAGGTCGCCGTGCGACCCCACCGCTGACCGCCGTAGTCCCCCCGCCGAGACTGCGCCACCACCCGCTGGAAAACCCGTTTCCTCAGACCCCCATCTCGCCTCCTTCCGCCTCCGCGGTGCGCCTACCAGCGCCACCGCCCAGGATCCGCCGACGAGACCCGTACGACCTTCCCCTGGCCGACCGAAACCCCTTCTCCGGTCCTCTGCCGCCTGGCGTTGCCCCTCGCCGCCGGCCGAACAAAACCCACGCCGCCGGCCGAACAAAACCCACGCCGCCGTTCTCCGATCTCCGCGCCGCCCGTCGTCCCTCACGCTCCTCCCCCTAGCCTCCGCTTCTCCGCCCCTCACCCGAACTTCGCCGACCCTGTCGCCGTCCCTTTCCTCCTCTCGCTCCATCCTCTCTCCCTCTCTTCCTCCTGATTTTATTTTTTTTTCTTCTCTTTTCAATAGCCTCTTTCTCTCTCTCCCTCTTTGTTTCTTTGATATTGATGGGGGGCACAGCTCAGTGAGCTTACCTCTTCTGTTTATTTATTATTTTTGTTTCGTTTTTGTTTTCTTATAGTTTGTTTGTTTTTGTCTCTATTATGTATGTTCTTGGGTTCCGTTTCTTTTTTTTGTTTGTATAAATTGCTACTGAAGTCTGCTCTTTCCTCAAAGGAAAGAGAGGACCAAAGTTAATATAAAATTAAAACTTATTATTTTTTACAGTTCTGAGTTCTTATATTTTATTTATTAAAAGATATTTTATTATACTATTATATTTTCAGTGTAGATATGTAGACATGGTTGCACAACTAATTCGTATTAACATATGATTAGTAATTATATTATTATTATTATTATTATTTCTATCTAAAACTATAGTTTTGACTAAAAATCGATTGTCCGTAATTTCAAAATATATATATTTAAATATTTTTGCCTATTACATTATAGTCTTCAAGTATCAAAACTATTTCTAAAATGGTTATAAGAATTTATTTATCAAATATTCCTTCGATTATCTTGCGGTCCATGACTAATCCTATTTCTCCCATCCTCTCGCCAATTCTGTCCTACCATATGTCCACCCTAACCAATTTGACCCTTCTGGACCCAATGGAACTGTCCGTACCACCGATCGAGGTCATCTCGCACAGTTGTTGCACCAAAGTTGCAGATCGTGCCACCTTGAGCATCGCAGCACACCAGGCGCTCTACCAGGCAAGGCACCTTGCCATTAGCTGTTTAATTATTTTTAGCTCATATTTCATGCATGTCTATTATTTTCTTATTAAACTGTGATACATGGCATAACTGTTCTTTTATATTTCCTGCTGTGTATTATTTTCTTACAAATTAAACCTAGATTTAAGGGACCACCTTGTGTGTCGCATTTATTGGCCTTGACACGTTATAAACACGAAGTTGTGTGTCGCATGTAGAACACGGAAGTGCGTGATTGGCTGGCCACCAGTACGTATAAGCCGTGCGATAGGAATAACCGCTAATAGAGGTTGCATGCTAGTTTGACTTAGCGGTTATAGAGGTTACTGTTGTGGATACAACATGGTAGGCATTGGGTGGGTAGAACATCTCCTTAATGTATGGGTCATTTATGCACTGCCCTGATTGCCGGTTATCTCCAATGGGAGGTACGGTCCTGCTAGCCGGTTATCTCCAGTGGGAGGTACGGTCCTGATTGCCGGTTATCTCCAGTGGGAGGTACGGTCCTGATTCCTGACTGACCCGGCCCATGCGTCAAAGGTTGTTCTTTATTGCATATTCACTATAGTACGGTTAGGTACCCTATTGTATGAGTCATGGCATGGAAAGATACGTCGCCGTGAATTAGTTTACCATCTCCTGTCCTTATTTGGTTGGGGGGATGGTACGCTCATTTAGTAGGTGCGTATTGGACCGTGTTATAAATTCGATTGACTCATATTATTGAGCGATATTTATTCAGTTTATATGGCATGCTATTATGTGTCTTGTTACGTCCCTCTGAGGACCTGGTTGTCTTGCCAGGTGTGTGCTATTGTCTTTCGCAGGTGTTCTAGCCGTGATCTTCACTATTTCTTCGAGGATGATTGCATTTGGATCGTCTTCGCTTCGCTCGCCACTCATTTCATTTTCTATGTACTTTTCCTTATTTTGTTGGTAGTAGATTTGTCTCCGCCCAACATATTGTATCAAGACAAATTTATTCTCATTATATGATCTTTTATTCATTTATTCTGTGTGGATGAGATTAGTTGTGGTTTTACTGCATTTTACAGCTTATGTATTTATACGAGGCTTCCATATATTGGAGTATACTTCGTATGAATACAGCTGGCATGTCTACGTTCCTAGTCCTACGTATTTTGGGACTGGGGCGTTACATTATATCGGTGGAGCAGTTTGAGCACCAGATGTTTGATGCCGTCTTGCGAGCAGCGAAGAGGCATGAGTATACTTCATAGAGGATTATAGATAGAAGCGGAGGACGAAAGAGGTCTCATGGGCAGATGTCCCAGTCTTCAGTACCTGTCCCGGCAGCTAGGTCATTGACTATTGGAGCTCCAAGGAGGGTGACCACAGTTTCGTCGGTTCAGCACTCGACACCAGTGTATCCTCAGAAATAGAAGCAGAAGCAGTCTTCCACAATGGGCTGCACTCATTGTGGAAAGTCAGGACACGTAGTATCAAAGTTTCGTAGAGCACAGGGATTGTGCTTGGCATGTGGGGCACCGGATCACAAGATAGGGTCCTGTCCGAATAGAGCCAGTTCGTCTTCATCAAACCTAACTTGTCTATCGGTTAGGGGTCCAACACTAGTACAACAGTAGTATCAGCCTTCGAGGCTATTGCCGCCTCAGGCACAACAGTATGCCCAGGTTTAAATTCAGAACAGGCAGAGAGGTCACCAACAGAGGGGACCAGCACCAAGAGGACAAGGTCAGGCTATGGCTCTGACCGTAGCATAAGAGTTAGCTTCAGGTGAGGTGGTGGCAGGTACCATTCTCGTCAACTCTTTTCCAATATCAGTATTATTTGATTCGGGTGCATCGCATTCATTTATGTCTGCACGATTCGCAACAAGGATAGGACTGGAGCCCGAGTCATTATCAATAAGTCTCAATATACTTACTGGTAATGGTCTTATAGGGGTAGATAGAGTCTATTCCTCATGTCGAATCATAGTTAGCGGTAGGGAGTTTCTCGTTAGATTGATAGAATTCCCGATGGCCGACTATGGTGTGGTCCTAGGAATGGATTGGTTGAAGGATCAATACGCAAGAATAGACTGCCATATTGGCAGGATTATTTTTGGTATTCCAGGCGAACCAGCATTTTTATTTTCCAGAGGCGAAGAAGAACCTTCTCCAATAGTATTGCGGATGGTAGTAGCAGAAGCAGTTCACTTTCCCAAAGTAGTAGAAGAGTTCCCTGATGTGTTTTCCGAAGAGCTTCCAGGTATGCCACCGAAGAGAGAGATAGAGTTCACTATCGATTTGCTTCCAGTGATGACACCAGTGTCAAAGAGAGTCTACAGGATGGCACCTTCAGAATTAGAGATCTTGTACAAGATGATTGAAGAACTCAGAACCAAGGAATTCATTCGTGCTAGTGGATCACCTTGGGGAGCCCCGATACTTCTTATAAAAAAGAAGGATGGTACGTCAAGATTATGTGTTGATTATTGTACCTTGAACTCTGTAACAATCAAGAACAGATATCCTTTACCAAGGATAGATGATTTATTTGATCAGCTCAGTGGGGCAGCAGTATTCTAGAAGATTGACTTGCAGTCAGGGTACCATCAGATCAGAGTTAGAGAGCAAGACATTCCGAAGACAGCATTCAGATCTAGATATGGATATTGGAAGTTCCTTATTATGCCATTTGGAGCGACCAATGCGCCAGCGGTATTCATGGATCTCATGAATCGTATTCTTCATGCCCTATTTGGATCAGTTTGTAATAGTATTTATAGACGACATCTTGGTCTATAGCAAGAATGAGGCAGAGCATGAGCAACAACTTCGTGTGGTTCTTCAGATTCTCAGGGAGCACTAGTTGTACGCGAAGTTCAGTAAGTTTGAATTTTGGCTTGATCGTATTTTGTACTTAGGTTATATCATCATAAGAGGTGGAGTGGAAGTTGACCCCCAGAAGCTATTGGCCATAGAGACATGGCCAGCACCTAGCACCGTCGCAGAAGTTCGGAGTTTCCTTGGATTGGCTGGCTATTACCGGCGGTTTGTATCAGACTTTGCTCGGATTTTAGCACCATTGACGCAGTTGACCCGCAAGGATGTACAGTTTGCTTGGACAGCAGAGTGTCAGGGGTCCTTCGAGAAGTTAAAGCGAAGATTGATGACGGCTCCCATTCTCACGCTTCCAGATGTGACTGAAAGATTTTCAGTTTATTGTGATGCTTCCGACAGAGGATTGGGATGCATCTTGATGCAGCATGGTAAGGTAGTAGCCTATGCATCACGTCAGCTTCGTGATCATGAGAGAAATTACCCAACCCATGACATGGAATTAGCAGCGGTGGTTTTCGCACTCAAGTTGCGGAGGTATTATTTGTATGGAGATCGGGTGAAGATTTTTACCGACCACAAGAGAGTTAAGTATGTATTTACCCAGAAGGATCTTAACATGCATCAGAAAATATGGCTAGAGCTACTTGTGGATTATGACATCAACCTGCAATATCATCCTGGGAAGGCCAACGTTGTTGCAGATGCATTGAGCAGAAGAGCCGGTCTTTTTTCTAACAGCGCAACCAGAGTTATTAGCAGATCTTCAGAAGATAGGTATTGAGGTTGTTCTTTCCCCCAATATGGCATTGATGGCCAGCATGCAAGTTTAGTCCAGTATAGTTGAGAGGATTAAGTTAGCTCAGTCAGCAGATTCTAAGCTTCAGCGACTTAGAGCAGAGTATGAAGCAGGACGGAGACCAGAGTTATGCTTTCACGAAGATGGTACACTTCGACATGTGAGGCATCTTTGTGTATCCAGTAGTGATATCAGACAAGAGATCATGGCAGAAGCTCACAGTTCATAGTATTCAATTCATCCCGGTGGTACGAAGATGTATCGAGACATCCGTCAGCATTTCTGGTGGAATGGCATGAAGAGGGAGATAGCCCGGTTTGTCTCTCGTTGTTTAGTTTGCCAACAAGTTAAAGCTGAACATCAGAGGCCAGCTGGACTTCTTCAACCTTTACCGATCCCAGAATGGAAATGAGAGCAAATTACAATGGATTTTATAACTGGATTACCTAAATCCCCAGCTGGAAGAGATGCTATATGGGTTATAGTTGACAGACTCACGAAGGTAGCTCATTTTCTCTCCTTCAGAGTTGGTCAGTCGATGGATCAGCTAGCAGAGATGTACCTCAGGCAGATAGTCAGGTTGTATGGAGTACCAGTTAGTATTGTATCCGACAGAGATTCAAGATTCACATCGCACTTTTGGCGGAGTCTTCAAGAGAGCTTGGGGACTCGACTCAAGTTCAGTTCAGCTTATCATCCGCAGACAGATGGTCAGTCAGAGCGCACGATCCAGACTCTTGAAGATATGTTACGGTCATGTACACTCGAGTTCAGTGGTTCATAGAAAGATCACCTGCATCTCGTGGAGTTCTCCTATAACAACAGTTTCCAAGCCAGTATCCAGATGGCACCTTTTGAAGCACTGTATGACAGAAAATATAGATCACCTTTAGCTTGGAATGATGTCGGCGAGAGACAGATGCTTGGTCCAGAGATGATTGTACAGACAATCGAGGTGGTCAGACAAGTCAGAGATCATCTTCGAGTTGTCCAAGATCGCCAGCGCCATTGGGCCGATTCTTATTGGCGTCCCCTTGAGTTTTCAGTCGGCGACCATGTGTTCCTTAGGATCTCGTCTACCCGTGGTGTCATTCGATTCGGCGTATGGGAAAAGCTTAGTCCTTGGTATATAGGGCCATTCGACATTCTAGAGCGAGTAGGTGATGTGTCCTATCGTCTCGCTCTTCTGTCGTCATTACGTGAGGTGCATGATATCTTCCATGTATCCCTATTACGACGGTATATTTCGGATCCGAGCCATGTTCTTGATCATTCGGAATTGGTTGTTGGTACCAACCTTTCGTATGAGGAAAGGCCCGTATCCATATTGGACCGAAGAGAGAAGATACTCAAGAACAAGACTATTAGTTTAGTCCATGTTGCTTGGGGTCATCACTCCTTGGATGAGTCAACGTGGGAGCGTGAGGATGATATCCGATTGTGACATCCATACCTGTTTGACTCATAATATATAATGTCTTCCTTATTCCTTTTGCTTTTACTTCCTTGCGTGCATGAATGATTGCTTGATTGACTGCTATTCGTAGCTTGCTTATGATTAATATAGCTTGTCCCGACACCTCTAGTCTCTTGATTAAATTCCGAGGACGGAATTCTTTTAAGGTGGGTAGAGTTGTCACTCCCGTTTCCCGTTATACGTATTTTCAGGATACGTATATGAATTTTTGACAAATGTCAGGTGGCTCGTATTTTTACTTATCTTGCTTAGCTTAGCCTTGGTTTAAATCTTGACTTGATTGGTTCAACTTGGTTCAATATGACTTGGCTTGGCTTGGTTTGGCTTATTTTGGGTTGAGATGGGAGGGGTTGCTATATAAATCAACTTCTTCTCTCTCCTCCATTATTTGTATTTACTTCTTCATCTTCTTCATTTAATCCTCCCACCTACCAAGCCTAGGCAAGTGCAACTTGCTTCATGATGGATCTTCTCTTTTATTTTTCCATTCTCTTCTCCACTTGATTTTAAGCCTCTTTAGAACTTGGCAATTTCGGTTTTGATGAATAGATTTTTGTAGATGTAAGTTTTGATCTTTTCTTGTTTTTCTTGGTTTTGATGGATCTTTTCTTGTAGAGTCATCCTAGGCTGTAGGAAATCTTGTTCTATGCAGTTTAGACCCTTGGAAGTCCAAATTCGGACTTATTTTGAGCAAGTTATGGCATTTTGAAGTTTTCGGGTTCAATGGGTTCTTCTTTGCTATTTTGGGGAAGAAAAACAGTGCCAGGCGCAACCTACCCTGTGCGCGCTTCTTAGCGCGGCGCAGCCTGCCCTATGTGCGCTTTTTAGCACAGCATAACCTGTCCTGTGCACACTTGTTAGTGCAGCGCAACCTGACCTGGCGCAACCTGACCTGGTGCAACCTGACCTGGCGCAACCTAAGTCAGACGCGACCTGCGTCAGGCGCAACCTGAGTCAGGCATAACCTGGGTCAGGCACAACCTGAGTCAGGCGCAACCTGACCTGGCGCAACCTGACCTGGCGTACTCCAGTCCGGTGCAAACTAGCCTCGTGCAGCCTAGTGCCTGGCGTAACCCGACTTGGCCCGACTTGTTCTGGTGCAACCCAGCCTGTCTTGACCCGACTTGCCTTTGGCGCAACTTGACTTGTAGCCTTGACACCCCCTAGTGCCTGGCGCAGCTTATCACCCTTGCGCAACTTGGCTAAAGCCAATTGTTGGTCATGGTACCCCTTGCCCCTTGCATGATTTGTCCTTTAATTATTAGTTTTATGCCAATTGCTTATTCTTGGTATTTGACCTATCTTGTGACGACCCGACTCGATAACTTGTTGAGCATAGCCTGACTTGCCAGTATTGATGTTGACATGAACACGACATGTACAATCTTGATAGTGGCCCGTCGAGGCGCAATACTGACAAGTAATCTTGACAAGTAACAAGTAAATTAATATGATAATTTTTGATGGTGGTCCGTTGTGACGTACTCTTGACTTGATAAAGTAAACCTACATCATAATCTTGATAAGCTGTTGCGACGGCTATCCTGACTTGCTATGTAACTCTTGTCTTGACACCGTGAGTGTTTGTGCTTGTATAAGCTACATGTCTCTTCTCGCATCATGTCTAGGATATGAATTCCTGATTTCCACGGTCAGGAATTCATACTGAATCTGACTAGGATAATGACTAGAGTGATCAAGTAGTTCATGAAGAGATTTCCCAGCTACGGGCAGTCCCGTTATCTGGGCGCTCTTAACTGGACTTGTAGCCTGCCGTCGAGTAGGACACATTTCTAGCACACTGTCATGTGTTGCACCTCTAAGTCACCGAATCCAACTCTCTCAACTTGTGACCGGATAACCTGGATTAAGACTGCAGGGCTTATGGATGTTGGAACATCTCGATGCTTCTTGTTAGTAACTAAGTTTATGATAACCCTAGTTAGTTAAAGTATCAAGCCGTACTCTTTGCTTGGCCGTGAATGATGGCTGGAGTCCTATCTTGTCTGGTCTTGCCTAGATCCAGTACATGGCTATCTCAGGACATGCTTTTTTATGCTTTACTTTATCGATAATTGGTTAGAGACTAAGTTCTGTTCAGGTGAAGGGTTACAACCCCGGTCCTCGTTTGGTTTACGGATTGTAACTTGGTTACCGGAATAGTCCGTTAGTCATCTTATCGTTCATCACCCTATTTTCTCTAACTCATGTCTTTCGTTATCCTTTATGTATCATGTGCTAATATGTTGGTTTTAGTTCTTAAGTGAAGCCTCCATTGTGGCACTTGCTCTTTCTGGGGTCTGATCCAGCTGGTTTTGTATGGCCAGATTTTGGAGTAGCTCCCGAGGATCTTCCTGCCTTCCATCCAGATGGTGACCAGTAGGCACAACCCTGGCAACGAGTGGGTTCATATTTTGCTCCCCCACTCCCTTGTAAAAATATTCTTTTGAGGCTTTTAGCCGCCGAGCAAGTGTTAGCTCGTTTGCAACCTTACTTACTGTCTGCCTACGGGCTGTAACATAATTGACAAATCCTAGGGTTGATCAAGTATGACTGAAACTCTTGCCTGTCTTCACATTTTGTATGACTAGCTTCATGTTCATCTGAATATGTAATGTTTGGGACGCCTTACCTTGTATGTTTGATGGTCTAACATCTTGTAACATTTACTTACTTACTTGAGATTGAGACACTAGGCTTGTTCAAGACCATAAGAGACTGTTGGCTTGTAGATAAACTCTCATGCATCTAGACAGCCGTGACCATATATCGAGGTTGATTATACTTCAATGTACGTAGCTGGCTGTGTCTGTCCCCCGCTCTCCAGTATTCTAGTTCTGGGGCGTGACAGTGGTTTTCTCTGGCCATCTTCTAACTTGTTTCTTTTTTCAGTGAAGTTGCCAGTCAATTCTGCGGGAGAACTCTTGGTAGGTCGCGCCCAATCTGCTGTGGGTGTGAGGTTCGACCACATAGTTGATTATGTGTCAAACCAATTTCCCAAAGATGAAGAGGAGAGGCTGAGAGATATCAAGAACCAGTCCTTCTACTTTCTCTCGGGTATGATGAACTCAGGAAAATTAGGGGGCCAACACCTAAAACCTGCGTTCCTCTTTGGGGATGCCCTGACTGTGAAGAATCCCAATGTTTTAGACATATCTTAAAGTTTGAGTTTTTCTTCTGATGGGATGGCGATCCACATTCCTCAAATGCAATGTCACTTCCCACTGTCGTGGTTCAACATGCTACCAATGGACAGGAAGATGGTGGATTCCTTAACTCCGAGCCGGCAGGGAATGTTTGTGGGTGATATCCACTATAACATAAATTTGGGGTCGATAGTCGCGACCAGGATGCTGATCAGCTGCTATGTGATGGGGTTGGCGTCGGCTACTTTCTTAAATGTACAGGGCCCAACTTCCGATTCTCTCAAGCTGACACTTTTATGAATCAGCTTGCTGAGAAGGGGTCCTACCCCATTGGTCGGTTGGCGCTGCTGAATTGGATGAACCCTATCCCTTCGTGGACCAACTTGACTATGTAGATTTTGCGGACATACGAGAATCTCATGCGCAAGATCGGCTTGTATTATGCCATTCGGGGCACCTGTTATTGTTTGCCCATAAACAAGAAGCTCTTCATGGATCTTCTTGAAATGTTCAACCGCAGAACGGGGACTTTCTTTACACCGAAAGGGGAGATGGGACTCGCTCTCCACGAGATGCGTTAAGTCTCCAGGCTGCCCTGGGGAAATAAAGTCATCGAAGTGTACACCCCCACGAACGAAGAGTTCGAGAAGTTGGAGCAGAGGTTCCCGGGCTTTGTTGCTGTCTACCGGGAATTGTTGTGTCACCACAGCTCGTGCCAGCAGATGTCGAAGAAAAAAAATGACAGCTCGGAACGGAACCTTCCTCATACAAAGGCCTGGCTCACTTACCTTTTTAAGCTCGGCGCTTCAGGCCGGGTTTCTCCCCGAAGTCCTCGAACTCAGAAGGAGGTACAGGACCAGGTGTCGACCAACAAGAGGGTAAAAACCATCGACGACAGATTCAGGAGTCAATTTGACTCTTTTGCTTATTTTTATCAAGACACTCAGCAGTTGTCTAAGAAGGCTCTTCTGGCAGGATTTCTGATGGTATGGCTACGAAACTGCGTAGTTTCGGAAGGGACTGGTTCTATTGTGAGAATCAGCCGTAACTTTATCCTTTCTGCAGTAAAGCTAGTCTTTGAGGCCAGATTAGCTCTCCTCCCTGCCATGGTGTGCAGCATATATCGCAGCCTCCGTGCTTTCTCGTCCAAGGTTATTGCCCGTGATACGGGGAAAGACTTTGAGCGGATCGAGCTGCCCTATCATTATCTGATAGGGTGGCTGTTGATGCACTGCCAGTGTTTGATGGGGCCTGGTCCAGAGTAGGTGTAACTGCGGATAATGCCTTCATTTTCCAGTATTGCCGTATGCCTTGGGAGTGCGGTACTATGCCAGCCTGTCGAATGGTGCTGGCGAGATGGATAGATACACATTTTTTGTGTCTCTCTCTCCTTTTACAGATGAAGAAGTGAATGGCGTACATCTTGATGGTACTGGCCCCCCACCTCTTGTCTGATAAGACGCTCCTCTGGTTGCAGAATATCCGTCCTGCACACCTAGTATATCACAACCACAACTCTATCTTCCTGGAGCCTTACTTGAGGGTAGTATATCACAACCGTAACTCTGTCTTCCGGTTTGTCCGACAGTTTGGATAGAGTCAGCTGTTTCTGGACAATCCCAGCCCCTACCTGGGTTTTAAGGGTAGTATCCTTTACGGTATCAGGGATTGGCACTACTATAACACGGTTCACACTCGCACCAGCTTCTTTTTGCCTGATGTTAAGGAGTTAGGGCAGATTGTCTACATGGCGGCTCTGTACCATGTTATGGTGAACAAGCTCCCTACTGATTTTGACCCAAGTACCAGTTTTATTATCGGTACTGGTTTGGAGGAGAAAACAAAAGGGTCCAAGACGAGGACAAAGCAGGAAAATGCAGTTGAGGTGTCAGACTCAGAGTCCACCAATGTGGACGAAGAGGATGACCCCGATGACCTATCTCTTCCTCCTACAGATGATGTGGTGGCAGATCAGCCCCCTATTGTGCCTGGTCCTTCATGCAAGCGAAGCATGCGTGAATCCGCTATTAGCGGCATAACTTACTCCCAGAAACGGGCCGCTGTTAAGCCCCACGGGCCAGTCATTAGGGAGAGAAGCGAGGATGTTGATACCGTTTCGAAGGTGAATCGAATTACAACCATCTTTTTTTAGCTCTTCTTTTATGCACTATGATCTGATCATTCTCCTTTTCTTTGTAGGCGTCAAGAGAAGTGGACTCTCGAGAGCCAACTACTATCTCCGATGTCGACCCAGCTCTAACCGCTTTAATTAGTGATATGAGTACCGAGATTATCTCCGCCGGGGTTCTCCCGGCGACGGTTGAGGTTTCTCCAGTTGCTGACGTCTCAACCCAGGGCGACGTGGGCTCTATTGAAACTGTCCCAGAAGTTGCTGAATCCCAGTCTGGTGATGCTAACCCAATTGCGTCTACCTCCAGGGCGGCTGGGGCAGTGGAACCTGCGGCATTCGGCTCAGATGTCACTGGTAAAGAGGACACGGTGGCTGTGAGTGAGCCTCCACCTCAACAACCCTCCCCTGGTGAGCTGAGTCAAGTCTTGACTAGTGAGGAGGTTCATTTGCTCTATCTTTACATCCTTCGGGTTAAGCTGATCGATGGTTGCTTCGGACATACAGGTCCTGTTTCTTCACTGCTGGCGACGGATATCGTCGAGGGAGAAGTCACCGGAGGGGATCCGGTGGTAGAAAGTATACCTCCTCCTCCTTCAACTCATATTGAGGGGCCTCATGCCGGTTCGAGTTCGAGAGATCAGGCAGTGGAACGGCCGGGACGGGGAGAAATGGTCCCTGCGCCCTCCTTGATCCATGTGGCTCTAGAGGTTGACCTTTTTGCCCTGCCAAGTCTCCAGATCCTTCGGGCGACGGAGGAGGAGATGGCTACTATTCAAGCATATTTTCTCTCGGAACTTGTCTCCCTAGTGGCAGGGGCATCAAGTTCCGGTGCATCTTCTTCAGCTCTGCCAGCCACCCTTCCCTTGACGCCGTCTTCTTCGGAAGTTATCGATGAATCGTCGAAGGATGTGGTTGACAGTTTCTACCGCCACCTGAAGTGAGGGATTGAGGCTATCGTGGAGAGGGGAACATCCTTTGTACTGGCCCGTCAATGTGCGCGTGGCCAGATTGAACTTCTCAGAACCCTCCCCGGTGGGGCAGGGATAGTCGAGCTTCTGGAGCCCAAGTTACCACAAGCTGATCACCTGGAGGCTCAATATCGAATACTACGGCAAGTTGATCTATCTTCAGCAATAGGTCAGGAGCATGCCTTTCTATTAACTGCCATGGAAAAGGTAAGGACGGTAAGGGAGACGTCCAAGCCCGCTCTGATGAAGGACCTCCGAGATTTGTCGCTGAAGAATGATCAATTAACCCGCAGCAGAGAGGAATGCATTGCTCAGGAAGAGGCCTCCTCTCAGGGGGTAGCCGAGACCAAGGAGCAGATACTCCAGCTTCAGAGAAAATTGGTTTCTTTGGAGTCTGAGCTGCAGGCCTCTCGTAACGACAAGGAGCTAATTTTTCGGGAGACCGACAAGGTCACCCGAACCTCAGATGCCTTGGAGCAAGCCCTGAAGAAACTTGAAGATGGTTGACAGGCCCATGCGCATCTGGAGGATGCGGAGAAGCTGACGCAAGAGGCTAAGCATCGGGCCACCTTGAGAATTGAGCGGTCGATGTCCAAACTGAAAGCCCGGCTCCGAGAATTATGTGTCGCCGAACCATGATCGGCTTTTTCTTTTCTTTCTTTATGTTTCTTCATCTTTTTGACAGGGACGTGGTGTCACTACCACCTTTCTAGCTTGGGGGTATTTTGGTTATTTTTTAAATTTTGGGAATTTTTGGAATTATTATGTATTATTATGATTTATTAGAATTAATATAATTTTTGGTGATTTTTGGTGATTTTTAGGATAATTGAATTTGGGCCGAAAGTTGACTTTGACTTGTGTTGACTAGAAGACTAACCTAGTGACTAATCTAGGTTATGACCACTTAGTTAGGTTAAGTAACCTTGGTTTGACCTAATTTAATGAGGTTTAAGTCATTGGGACTAGTTGGGAGTGATTTGGAGTTGTTTAGGCTAACATGGCTTAAAACTTCATAAGTCATGACTTATGGTTCTAACCTTTTTAATAAAACAACTTAGCCATAGCCTATGTGACTTGGCCCAAGCCCAAATTAGCAACCCTAATATTTTGTCCAGCCAACCTAGGGAATCCTCTACTATAAAACCCCTCCTAATTTCTAGGGCTAGCCTCCTTTCCTTAGGAAATCCATTTCAAGAATAAAGAGGTGAGCTCCCATCTTTAGAAATTCATAATAAATCTATTTTTCCTCATTTTTAATACTAACAAGTTGCAATAGGTTCTAATTATTATTTTCTTGCTGTTGGAATTGGTTGTTCTCAGTTTTCTAACAATTTGGAGGAGTTTCACCATCAAGAGGAGCATCTCTCTTTAGAGTTTTTAAGGGTTTTGACACTTTGAGGTAACTTCCTATTTCCACCATAGAATCCTGAAATTTTTGCATCATTAGGGAGCCCTAGACCTAACCTAATAGTAGGGATAGGAAACCCTAAGTTTTTGTGTCGTTTCGTGTCCTAACAGGACACGTATCTGTGTCCTGCTCTTTGTGTTTGTGAAAATGCCTCAGTGAACTTTTTGTGTTAATTTTCGAATTGTATTGGAATAGAAATTTGCATTGTTGTGTCGCTTATCCATTTCTGAAGCTCTGAGTCGATTTCGTGCTTGTGTCGTGTCGTTAGGACACTCGTACACACGCACTTGGACACGCGTGCGGCTACAGGAATCCCCTGTCTATCGGGCTCTTTCCTGGACACGACACGCACTTGTTGGACATAAAATTTTGTGGGAGCCTCGGGGCACCCACTGACACGCCATGTGTCAAATTTCGTGGGCCCATGTGGCGTAACGAGGAAGAAATCCTCGACGCACGGGTTTCGTACTGTTCTGTGTAGTGTGGGTTTTTGTCACTGATACGGTTTTATAAGTTGGACACGTGGACACGAGGACTCAGGGCAGGTCGACGTAGACCTAGCCCTAGTATAAGGGTATTCAGGTGCACGAGCACATGGCCTACCACGTGTTGTGTCGTGTGCACGACACGCGTGCACACGTGCACGAGGAATACCTCACTGTGCATTGATTTTGTATCTGGGTGGCCTGGACACGTTTGTGTCCATCTTAGTGGACACGGACAGGTTGTGTGACACATGTATTATATGTAGGATCATTACCAACCTTTTATCTAAGTTTTTTTAATGTGTTTTCTTTTGGGTATTCACCTGTTTGCAAATTCTGAATATTAAGTATCAGTCATGTGCTTCCAGATTTTAATATTTGAGTTTTGGTTGATAATTTAACCTGCAAAGTACTATTAAATTTATGTTTTTAAAGCTCAAACCTGTTCTCCTATATGTTACCTATCTATGGTTCAAATTTTGGGTTGATTGGTGTCTTGTTGATTTCAAATTGGAGTTGGGAAATGTGGGGATTTAAGTTGGTTCAGATTTCATGTGGTTGAACAAATGGAATTCTTCTTTCCTTACTGCAATTCTGATATGTGGTGAATACATGAGTTAATTTTCCTTTTTGTCTATTTATGTTGAAATTTGAGAATGAGTTCATGTATTGAGTTAAGTTAGTTTGCAACTGTGTTTCTTGATTAGAATTCTGTGATCTTGGTTATGTGTGGAACTGGAATTTATGAGACAATGAATTGATTTCCTTTTCCTCTTCTTCTTAACTGAGGTTGACATGGTATGTTAACTTGATGTGAAACTGAAAACAGTTCTCTTTTTAACTGATAACAGTAACCATTACCCTATTTTTCCCCTTGGGTTCTAAATGATTTTGGGTGTTTTCATGTGTGGTGTAAACCTGAGATTGAAGAAGGGGTGAAACTTGAGATTATATGTGAACAATTTCCAGTTTAGACTTGGTGTTGAATTGCCCTTCCTTATATTCATTCACTGATTGATCTCCCTGCATTGTATATACACACACTATCCTTTCACTGTTTTGTATTGTCCTGAACACACAAGGCACACACACACTTCTCTTTGCACCAGTGTCCTCTTGTTCACTGTTGATTTAATTCCTGCATATATATATGTGATCACTGTTTTGTATAACACCTCACACATCACCTTGTAAACTGTCCACTAGTACACACACCTTCTTCACTATTTGATAATTCCTGCAATTGTTCCTGCACCTACACACACAAATCATGTATCACACTCACAAGCCCCTCTCCTTGTACAATATGTAAGTGTGTAAATTGTATGAGTGTATATGTGTATATATATATATATAATATATATATATATATATATATATATATATATATATATATATATATATATATATATATATATATTTCTAGGTTTAGCCTAATGTTGTAGGATTTATATCTAGCCTAGATATATGTAAATATATTATGTGGTGTGTGCAATGCTTTATGTACAATGTGTATACATGTGAGATGTATATCTATAAGTATATATATATAGTATTTAGCCTAGGTATTCATAGTGTTAATCCAATGAATGTATCTATATATAATGTTGGATATATATAGGTGTAATGAGTACTTGGAATGTTGTGTGTTGTCTAGTATAGACGTGTTAGAGCCTAGCATGACTTGTTAGACCTAGATAGTTTGAGTTTATACTTGTTTAGACTAGATTGACCTAGTTTGACTTCTAGGGTTGACCAAAGTTGACCAAGAGTTGACTTTGGCCTAGATTGACCTAGAATCATGTAGAATGTATAGTAGGACTGCATTACACTATTTTGGACTTGTTGTGACTTGTGCTGTTCTGATTAGGAGCCAGACACCACTCCTTGGACAGTACGTTTCATATTGGACACTCAGATACAGGCGAGTACATTCTCTGATCATTTCATATCCTGTTTAGAATTATATCCTGCAGCAGATTACTTTACTTGTACTGTCACGTTGGTCACACGGATTGGTACTATATGGATCCCTTCTTGAGATGTTATCCTTAGGGAGCATCAGGTACTACATGTTCTGTACGTTTCACTTACATGGCGTATCATATGCTTCATTGGTTCTTTGATCACTTACGACATATACTCTTATGATCGTAGAGTCTTCCTAGAATCCTTATCCCATTTATGGGACTACTATGTATCACCTTCGGGGTCTATCACCTTCGGGGTCTACTACCCTTCGCTTCGGGAGCTGTTACATAGCATCATATAACATAACCTGGCTGGATCCTTGTGTATTGATTGGCGGTACGGGGGAGTAGAAATGGACATGTGAATAATACCCAAGTAGTGTAGTATTAGAATCTCTTCCGTAGTGTAGCATCAGAATCTCCTATGCCATTTACATGTCTATATTGTACTCTAACTCACTAGTCACATGATAGTTCTCTATTTATAGTAGATATTTCTCTTACAACTTTCTTTTTCTGTTTACATACTGCACTTCTTTTCAGTACTTGTATCTTACTTTACTGTATGATTATATCTTCTAACCTGCTATGATCTGTTGAGATGTACTGTACTCGCTTCTGTCCTGACTGGACCTGTTGAAATATTACAGAGGACGAGGAGGAGGCCTGCCTGGACACTTACTACGGGGTAGCCTTAGATGACACCTGCGAGCTGGACCCTCAGGACGACCCAGCTCTAGCTGAGGAGATCACCCCGATTGCCTAGATTAGACTAGTTATGCTTATCTTACTTTTGCAGTCTTGAGACATGTCTTAGTCAGATTTTATTTGGAGTTATGAGTTGTATATATTCTTTCATCTGAGACCTTGTACTATTGGATATTGCTGGGATTATCTTAGACTGCTACTATTTCATCTATTATTTCCTTGAGTTCTATTTTATTTCATGCTATCTCTTCCTTAGTTGTGATTGAGTTTACTATTGCTATGTCACCCCCATTCGGGGAGTATAAACTGTTTAGATATATATTGTTAGATGTATATTGACCTAGGACAGCGCTCTACCGTCGAAACTGCGGCGTAGGCTGGGCGTTGTTACGTTCTCGTACCCTCACAGTGGGTACGGGTCGTGACACGTTTTTAGTGGTGGCCCATGCAGGTCGAGACTAGAAGTGTAGTGGTACTCGAACTAGAGTATCGCTGCAGCCTGCTATAGGATATATGGCATTAATTTTAAGATACTCAATCACTTTAGGAAAATTTCTTTTATTGCCATTTAAATCCTTTGCCAGCTGATCCTTTGAATTATGATTGTCCGCCTTTGTTATTTCGCTTCTTTCTCAGAAATTGATACTCTTGTTTGTCTATCTTCAGGATGGTAGAGACTAGATCGCAGCGTGCCATTCATGAGGATGCTGTAGAGGGGACTGCTACCTCTCAGACAGCACGGCGAGGCCAGGGGACTGCAGCTCCTGCCACCTCAGCTCATGTTGAGACCTCGGCAGCCGCAGCAGGGGGTATGCATCCACCGACTGGGAGGCAGGACCCAGTCATTCCAGAGGATCCTTTCATGCCGCCACCGCCTCCAGGACATGTGGACGCAGCTCAGATGTTCGCGTATTTCCAGCAGTTCATGGACCGACAGCAGGCTCGGCAGGACAGAGGCATGGAGTTGGCCGTCACGACAGCCGCAGCTCGACCAGTGGTGCAGCAGCCGAGGACACCGGGGATCGAACAGTTTCAGAAGATGAACCCCAGAGACTTTCTGGGGACAGAGGGGATCTTATATGCCGATGAGTGGATCGAGCATATAGAAGAGATCTTTCGCTTGTCCAGGATTCCAGCAGACCTTCAGATCGAGGCCGCAGCTAGCCGGATGCGAGATCTTGCTCGCACCTGGTATCAGTCAGACCCCAGGGTGGGGGTACCAGGGCAGACTTGGGAGCAGTTCAGGGGCTTCTTCGAGAAGAAGTTCTTCCCAGATTCAGCAGTCAGAGCCTTAGAGTCGCAGTTCGAGAGCTTGGTCCAGGGGAGCCTCTCAGTAGAGGAGTATGCTGGAGAGTTTGGTCGTCTCGGCAGGTTCGTGGAGGGCTTGAGCGAGACGGCGAAGGCCCAGAGGTTCCGGAAGGGTCTGGTCAAGGAGGTCAAGTCCCTGACCAAGGGCAGCAGGGATGCTACATTTGAGGAGATCTTAACGGGAGCCTTGCTAGCAGAGAATGATCTTGAGCTTAGGCTCAAGAGGGGGAGGGACCCAGTTGGAGGCAGCAGCAGCGGGGGCCAGGCCAAGAGGCCCCAATTTCAGCTTCAGCAGCTGAGACAGTTTCAGCCGCAGTCGATCCAGCAGAGGCCAGTTCAGCAGCAGCAGCCGAGACAGCACCAGCAGGGTCAGAGACAGGGAGTCACTTGTGCCTACTGCAAGAAGCCTGGGTACGTCTTCAATGAGTGCCGGAAGAGGCTGGGCCTGTGCATGGTGTGTGGTTCAGCAGACCACCAGATGAGGGAGTACCGCATGGGACGGGTAGCTCCGGGAGGAGGAGGAGAAGCCAGAGCTCCAGTGGGCCAGCAGCGGGGACCAGCCCTGCCGACACAGCAGCAGAGGTTCGTCCAGCACCAACAGCAGGCAAGGGGAGGCCAGCAGGGGTGAACTTTCGCCATGGCAGCTGGAGAGGCAGAGGTGACTGGAGAGCTGATTGCAGGTTCGATATTTCTTGACTCAAGTCCAGCATTTGCATTGTTTGATTTCGGTGCTTCACATAGCTTCATATCAGTATCTTTTGCGATTAGACACGGTGTCATAGCTGAATCGTTGCCTAGGACTTACAAAATCACGACCGGGGGTGGTATTATCCTTGTGAGTGATGTTTGTAAGGGTCGAAGAGTAGTTTTGGGAGGCCGTGAGTTGGAGATGAGCCTGCTCGTAATGCCATTGCCGAACTACGATATAGTACTAGGCATGGATTGGTTAAGCAGGCACCACGCCAGCATTGATTGCAGAGGGGGTAGAGTTCTGTTCAGAGCACCGGAGGAGCCAGAGTTCGAGTACTCTAGACATCAGGCAGAGCAGAGCAGCGGAGTCTTCTGTGGAGTCTCGGTCGAGGAGCAGACGATTCCACACCCCTTAATAGCAGATTATATGGATGTTTTCCTAAAGGAGTTGCCGGGACTGCCACCAGACAGGGACATAGAGTTCTCGATAGACTTAGTTCCAGGAGCGGAACCTATCTCTCAGCATGTCTATCGGGTGAACAACAGCGAGCTGGTGGAGCTGAAGAAGCAGGTGGATGAGCTACAGGACAAGGGCTTCATCCGCTCGAGTTCGTCACCATGGGGTGCACCAGTGCTGTTCGTGCCGAAGAAGGATGGGTCAGTACGCATGTTATCTATAGGACACTCAACAATCTCACGATCAAGAACAAATACCCACTGCCGCGGATCGATGATCTAGAGCTCGGGTATTTTCCAAGATTGATTTGAGGTCGGGATATCACCAGGTGAAGGTGAAGAGGGAGGATATTCCCAAGACCGCTTTCAGGACGTGGTATGGACAGTTCGAGTTTTTGGTTATGCCGTTTGGGCTAACCAATGTACCAGCAGTATTTATGAACCTTATGAACAAGGTGTTCCACCAGTATCTGGATCAGTTTGTGGTAGTATTCATAGATGATATTTTGGTATATTCCAAGACTGAGGAGGAGCACGAGGTGCATCTTAGGATCGTGCTGGAGACTCTCAGGAAAGAACAGCTTTACGGGAAGCTCTCCAAGTGTGAGTTCTTCTTGGATCGGGTGGACTTCTTGGGGCATGTGGTGACTGGAGATGGTATCTCAGTTGACCCCAAGAAGATTGTAGCAGCTGAGGCATGGGCGGCGCTGACTTCAGTTGCAGAGATTAGGAGTTTCCTGGGGCTGGCAGGGTATTATCGGAGATTCGTGCAGGATTTCTCCCGGATTGCAGAGCCGTTGACACGGTGGACCCAGAAGGATGCTGAGTATGTTTGGTCAGAGGAGTGTCAGGCAGCTTTTGATGAGTTGAAGAAGCGGCTGACGACAGCTCCGATTCTGACGTTGCCTTCAGGATCAGGTAGTTTCACTATTTATAGTGATGCTTCAGGGAAGGGGCTGGGTTGTGTGTTGCAGCAGCACGGAAAGGTGATTGCCAATGCTTCCAGGTAATTGCGTCCCTATGAGAAGAACTACCCTACCCACGACCAGGAGCTGGCAGCAGTGATATTTGCTCTGAAGCTGTGGAAGCATTATCTGTATGGTGAGAGGGTGGAGATCTTCACAGATCACAAGAGCTTAAAGTATGTGTTCACTCAGAAGGAGTTGAACATGAGGCAGCGCAGATGGTTGGAGTTGATGAAGGACTTCGACATTGTACTGCAGTATCATCCAGGGAAGGCCAACGTGGTTGCCGATGCCTTGAGTAGGTATCCGACAGCCATGTGTTTGACCATGGATCAGCATTTGCTTGCCGACTTGGAGAGCCTTGGGATTGAGGTGATCGTACCGGGAGTGCAGATGCAGCTATGGGGGATGCAGATTCAGTCAGACTTGGTGGAGAGGATCAAGTCGGCACAGTTTGAGGACGTTGCTCTACGGTGTCTCCAGGAGCAGGTTCGAGCAGGTTTGCTGGAGGGCGAGTTTTCTCTTGCAGAGGATGGTGCCTTGAGGCACAGTTCCAGATTATGTGTGCCCAGTGGAGATCTCAGGGAGCAGGTTATGCAGGAGGCCCACAGATCTCAGTACTCTATACACCCGGGTTCCAACAAGATGTACCGAGGTCTGCGGGAGCATATTTGGTGGTCAGGAATGAAGCGGAAGGTGGCTCGCTTCGTGGCTAGGTGCTTGGTCTGTCAGCAGGTCAAGGCAGAGAGACAGAGGCCCGGTGGATTGTTGCAGCCGCTGCCCATTCCCGAGTGAAAATGGGAGCATATTACGATGGACTTCGTTTCAGGATTGCCGCGTACTCTAGAAAGGATAGACGCGATTTGGGTCATCGTGGACAGGTTGACCAAATCGGCCCACTTCTTGCCATTCAAGGTGGGTACGTCTACAGAGAGGCTAGTGGAGTTGTATATACGGCAGATAGTCAGGATCTACGGAGTTCGGGTCAGTATCGTCTCAGATCGGGATAGCCATTTTACTTTCCATTTCTGGAGCAGTCTGCAGACCAGCTTGGGCTCTCAGCTCAAGTTTAGTACTGCATACCACCCCCAGACGGACGGACAGTCAGAGCGGACTATTCAGACCCTTGAGGATATGCTGCGGACGTGCGTCTTGGACTTTTGAGGTTCCTGGGAGGATCATCTTCATTTGGTGGAGTTCGCCTACAACAATAGTTTCCAGGCCAGCATCGAGATGTCACCTTTCGAGGCTCTGTACGGGCGTAGGTACCGTACACCCTGATCCTGGGATGATGTTGGTGAGTGAGCTTTGCTGGGGCCAGAGATGGTTGTTGATGCGGCCGAGAAGGTTAAGCTCATCAGGGACAGACTTCGCATGGCGCAGGACAGACATCGGCACTGGGCCGATAGCCACTGGAGGCCCTTGAAGTTTGAGGTACAGAGTAGAGTAGGATTAGATTTAGGTTGTTATTTGTAATTTTGATCATGTTTGTTATTTATTTTAATTGAGACCTTGCTTGTGATTAGGTCGGAGACCAGGTTTTCTTAAGGATATCTCCGACTCGTGGTACGATATGTTTTGGTGGAGGCGGAAAGCTTAGCCCGCGCTTCATCGGCCCTTTCGTTATCAGCGGGAGAGTCGGTGACGTGGCTTACAGGCTAGACTTGCCGCCTGTACTAGTGGGGGTCCACAACGTATTTTATGTATCACAGTTGAGACGGTACGTGGCTGACCCTAGCCATGTGCTCGATCATTCAGAGATAGAGGTTGGACCTTCTCTCAGCTATCCAGAGGAGCCAGTGGAGATTCTGGATCGACGGGAGAAGGTTCTGAGGAACCAGGTGATACCCTTGGTACGCGTCGCATGGAGGTATCATTCTCCAGGAGAGTCTACCTGGGAGCGGGAGGATGAGATGCGCGAGCGGTACCCCTATCTTTTTGGACCGTGAGGTATACTTTTCTATCCTTCTCAGCAGTTTAGTTTCGTCTTTAATTTCGAGGACGAAATTATTTTAAGGAGGGTAGATTTGTCACTACCACCTTTCTAGCTTGGGGGTATTTTGGTCATTTTTCAAGTTTTGGGAATTTTTGGAATTATTATGTATTGTTATGATTTATTAGAATTAATATGATTTTTGGTGATTTTTGATGATTTTTAGGATAATTGAATTTGGGCCTAAAGTTGACTTTGACTTGTGTTGACTAGAAGACTAACCTAGTGACTAATCTAGGTTATGGCCACTTAGTTAGGTTAAGTAACCTTGGTTTGACCTAATTTAATGAGGTTTAAGTCATTGGGACTAGTTGGGAGTGATTTGGAATTGTTTAGGCTAATATGGCTTAAAACTTCATAAGTCATGACTTATGGTTCTAACCCTTTTAATAAAACAACTTAGCCATAGCCTATGTGACTTGGCCCAAGCCCAAATTAGCAACCCTAATATTTTGTCCAGCCAACCTAGGGATTCATCCACAATAAAACCCCTCCTAATTTCTAGGGCTAGCCTCCTTTCCTTAGGAAATCCATTTCAAGAAGAAAGAGGTGAGCTCCCATCTTTAGAAATTCATAATAAATCCATTTTTCCTCCTTTTTAATCCAAACAAGTTGCAATAGGTTCTAATTATTGTTTTCTTGCTGTTGGAATTGGTTGTTCTCAGTTTTCTAACAATTTGGAGGAGTTTCACCATCAAAAGGAGCATCTCTCTTTAGAGTTTTTAAGGGTTTTGACACTTTGAGGTAACTTCCTATTTCCACCATAGAATCCTAAAATTTTTGCATCATTAGGGAGCCCTAGACCTAACCTAACAGTAGGGATAGGAAACCCTAAGTTTTTATGTCGTTTCGTGTCCTAACAGGACACGTATCTGTGTCCTGCTCTTTGTGTTTGTGAAAATGCCTCAGTGAACCTTTTGTGTTAATTTTCGAATTGTATTTGAATGAAAATTTGCATTGTTGTGTCGCTTATCCATTTCTGAAGCTCTGAGTCAATTTCGTGCTTGTGTCGTGTCGTTAGGACACTCGTACACACGTACTTGGACACGCGCGCGCGGCTACAGGAATCCCCTGCCTATCGGGCTCTTTCCTGGACACGACACGCACTTGTTGGACACAAAATTTTGTGGGAGCCTCGGGGCACCCACTGACACGCTATGTGTCAAATTTTGTGGGCCCATGTGGCATAACGAGGAAGAAATCCTTTACGCACGGGTTTCACACTGTTCTGTGCAGTGTGGGTTTTTGTCACTGATACGATTTTATAAGTTGGCCACGCGGACACGAGGACTCAGGGCAGGTCAACCTAGACCTAGCCCTAGTATAGGGGTATTCAGGTGCACGAGCATGTGGCCTACCACGTGTTGTGTCGTGTGTACGACACGCGTGCACACGTGCACGAGGAATACCTCACTGTGCATTGATTTTGTATCTGGGTGGCCTGGACACGTTTGTGTCCATCTTAGTGGACACGGATAGGTTGTGTGACACATGTATTATGTGTAGGATCATTACCAACCTTTTATCTAAGTTTTTTTTAATGTGTTTTCTTTTGGGTATTCACCTGTTTGCAAATTCTGAATATTAAGTATCAGTCATGTGCTTCCAGATTTCAATAATTGAGTTTTGGTTGATAATTTAACCTACAAAGTACTATTAAATTCATGTTTTTAAAGCTCAAACCTGTTCTCCTATATGTTACCTATCTATGGTTCAAATTTTGGGTTGATTGGTGTCTTGTTGATTTCAAATTGGAGTTGGGAAATGTGGGGATTTAAGTTGGTTCAGATTTCATGTGGTTGAACAAATGGAATTCTTCTTTCCTTACTGCAATTCTGATATGTGGTGAATACATGAGTTAATTTTCCTTTTTGTCTATTTATGTTGAAATCTGAGAATGAGTTCATGTATTGAGTTAAGTTAGTTTGCAACTGAGTTTCTTGATTAGAATTCTGTGATCTTGGTTATGTGTGGAACTGGAATTTATGAGACAATGAATTGATTTCCTTTTCCTCTTCTTCTTAACTGAGGTTGACATGGTATGTTAACTTGATGTGAAACTGAAAACAGTTCTCTTTTTAACTGATAACAGTAACCATTACCCTATTTTTCCCCTTGGGTTCTAAATGATTTTGGGTGTTTTCATGTGTGGTATAAACCTGAGATTGAAGAAGGGGTGAAACTTGAGATTATATGTGAACAATTTCCAGTTTAGACTTGGTGTTGAATTGCTCTTCCTTATATTCATTCACTGATTGATCTTCCTGCATTGTATATACACACACTATCCTTTCACTGTTTTGTATTGTCCTGAACACACAAGGCACACACATACACTTCTCTTGGCACCACTGTCCTCTTATTCACTGTTGATTTAATTCCTGCATATATGTATGTGATCACTGTTTTGTATAACACCTCACACATCACCTTGTAAACTGTCCACTAGTACACACACCTTCTTCACTATTTGATAATTCCTGCAATTGTTCCTTCACCTACACACACAAATCATGTATCACACTCACAAGCCCCTCTCCTTGTACAATATGTAAGTGTGTAAATTGTATGAGTGTATATGTGTATATATATATATATATATATATATATATATATATATATATATATATATATATATATATATATATATTTCTAGGTTTAGCCTAATGTTGTAGGATTTATATCTAGCTTAGATATATGTAAATATATTATGTGGTGTGTGCAATGCTTTATGTATAATGTGTATACATGTGAGATGTATATCTATAAGTATATATATATATAGTATTTAGTCTAGGTATTCATAGTGTTAATCCAATGAATGTATCTATATATAATGTTGGATATACATAGGTGTAATGGGTACTTGGAATGTTGTGTGTTGTCTAGTATAGACTTGTTAGAGCCTAGCATGACTTGTTAGACCTAGATAGTTTGAGTTTAGACTTGTTTAGACTAGATTGACCTAGTTTGACTTCTAGGGTTGACGAAAGTTGACCAAGAGTTGACTTTGGTCTAGATTGACCTAGAATCATGTAGAATGCATAATAGGACTGCATTACACTATTCTGGACTTGTTGTGACTTGTGCTGTTCTGATTAGGAGCCAGACACCACTCCTTGGACAGTACGTTTCATATTGGACACTCAGATACAGGCGAGTACATTCTCTGATCATTTCATATCATGTTTAGAATTATTTCCTGCAGTAGATTACTTTACTTGTACTGTCACGTTGGTCACACGGATTGGTACTATATGGATCCCTTCTTGAGATGTTATCCTTAGGGAGCATCAGGTACTACATGTTCTGTGCGTTTCACTTACATAGCGTATCATATGCTTCATTGGTTCTTTGATCACTTACGACATATACTCTTATGATCGTAGAGTCTACCTAGAATCCTTATCCCATTTATAGGACTACTATGTATCACCTTCGGGGTCTATCACCTGCGGGGTCTATCACCTTCGGGGTCTACTACCCTTCGGGGGCTGTTACATAGCATCATATAACATAACCTGGCTGGATCCTTGTGTATTGATTGGGGGTACGGGGGAGTAGAAATGGACATGTGAATAATACCCAAGTAGTGTAGTATCAGAATCTCTTCCGTAGTGTAGCATCAAAATCTCCTATGCCATTTACATGTCTATATTGTACTCTGACTCACTAGTCACATGATAGTTCTCTATTTAAAGTAGATATTTCTCCTACAGCTTTCTCTCTCTGTTTACATACTGTACTTCTTTTCAGTACTTGTATCTTACTTTACTGTATGATTATATCTTCTAACCTGCTATGATCTGTTGAGATGTACTGTACTTGCTCCTGTCCTGACTGGACCTGTCGAAATATTACAGAGGACGAGGAGGAGGCCTGCCTGGACACTTACTACGGGGCAGCCTTAGATGACACCTGCGAGCTGGACCCTCAGGAGGACCCAGCTCTAGCTGAGGAGATCACCCCGATTGCCTAGACTAGACTAGTTAGGCTTACCTTACTTTTGCAGTCTTGAGACATGTCTTAGTCAGATATTATTTGGAGTTATGAGTTGTATATATTCTTTCATCTGAGACCTTGTACTATTGGATATTGCTGGGATTATCTTAGACTGCTACTATTTTATCTATTATTTCCTTGAGTTCTATTTCATTTCGTGCTATCTCTTCCTTAGTTGTGATTGAGTTTACTATTGTTATGTCACCCCCATTCGGGGAGTATAAATTGTTTAGATATATATTGTTAGATGTATGTTGACCTAGGACAGTGCTCTACCGTCGACACTGCGGCATAGGCTGGACGTTGTTACGTTCTCGTACCCTCATAGTGGGTGCGGGTCGTGACACGTGGTCCCAAAAAATGTAGTACTTTTGATTTAAATAAATGACTTCATTTGCATCATCTTTCATCTGTTGTGCTTGAACTGCACCTTTGGTATTATGTGTTTGCCCCACTGGGGACTTTCTGTGGACCTATTACCCTTGGCATACCTTGGTTTTAGGTACGGATAATAAGTTTGATAGGGATACCTAGAACAACTCCATGGTCAGGTGGATATGGAAGTTTTTGGTATCGGGCGAAAGAATGCCATGGAACAGCTGGGTTCTAGAGGCATGAGATTGTGGGAAAAGAGGCACGTGTACTAGAAAACTTAGTACAACATTTGTGGTCGACTGCGGACATTTGTGTTCAACTGTGGACATTTGCGGTCCTATTATCCTTGGCGTACCCTGGTTTTGGATACGGATAATAGGTCGAGAGAAACCTGACATACTTACTCAGAGGTAACGAGGACATGGTAAATATGGGGGCTTTTTCAATGGAGTCTTCCTACTCAGAGGTAATGAGGGCGTGACAAGAGTGGACTCCAAGAAAGGTACATAGAACAACTGTAACTCCCCAGTCCCAAAATACATAGGACTAGGAACGTAGATATTCCAGCTGTATTCATATGGAGTATACTCCAATATATGGAAGCTTCGTATAAATACATAAGCTGTAAAATGCAGTAGAACCATAAATAATCTCATCCACACAGAATAAATGAATAGAAGATCTCATATAATCAACTATGAAATTGTTATTTGGTACATGTAGTTGGGCGGAGACAAATCCACTACCAACTTAAGAAAAGAAATACATAACAGAAGAAAGATTTGGCGAGCGAAGCGAAGACAATCCAAATGCAATCATCCTCGAAGAAATAGCAATGATAACGGCTAGAGCTAGAATACCTACGAAAGACAATAGCACACACCTGGAGAGATAACCAGGTCCTCAGAGGGACGTAACAAGACACATAATATCATGCCATATAAACTGAGTAAATATTGCTCAAATAAATAAGTAAATCGAATTATAACATGTTCCAATACGCACCTACTGAACGAGCGTACCATCCCCCCAACCAAACAAAGACAGGAGATTGTAAACTAATTCACGGTAACGTATCTTCCCATACTATGAATCCAATATGGTATCCGGACCCCAACAAGGTTCAATACCTTCTCATCGAAGTAGTAAGTCACACCTACAACCAAACAAGGACAAGATGTGATGAACTAATTCGTGACAAGTTATTGTTCCAATCCACGGTCAGATACAAGTACCCAAACCAAAAGTACTCGTACCTAACGGATAAGGTAGCCTACCGTTCTAAGTGAAATGTAGTTAAGAACAATCCTTCTTACGTATGGGCCCTGGTTGAATAGGATCGGCATAGTCCCCCCTTGGGCACCAGAGGCCCCATCAGTAAGAGCATGACGTTCCGCAGAATCATCAGTGGCCGTCAGTAATCATGGGTCATCAACCCCGTATCTCCAGCGGAGAGTCCGGGTCACAAGGGAAAGTGCATCGAAGCCCATACGCTAAGGAATTGTCCTCCCCGTCCAATGCCTACTGTGTTGTATCCACAACACAAACCACTATAACCGCTAAGTCAAACTAGCATGCGATCTCTATTAACGGTTATTCCTATCGCATGGCTTGTACGTACTGGTGGCCAGCCAATCACGTACTTTCGTGTCCTACATGCGACACACAACTTCGTGTTACCACGTGTCAAGGCCACTGAATGCAACACACAAAGGTGGTCCCTTAAATCTAGGTTTAATGTGTAAAAATATACATAGCAGAAAATATAACTGAACAGTAAGTTCTAACAGGTTATGCCATGTATCACAGTTTATTTTGCATAAAAAAAATAAATAATGCATAAAATATGAGCTACAATAATTAAACAGCAAATGACAAGGTGTCTTGCCTGGTAATACGCCTGGTGTGCTGCAATGATCAATGTGGCACGAACTGCGACTTCGGTATAATAACTATGCAAGGGGTCCTCTGATAGTGGCACGGACAGTTTTATTAGGTCCATAATGGTCATGTTAGTTAGGGTGGACATAAGGTAGTCTCGAAATGGGCGAAGGAATAGGAACAATAGGACTTGGATACGGACAGGAGAAAAATCAAAGAATAATGGATAAATAAATATTTTATATATACGAGTTTTGGAAAATATTTATAATTCCTATAACTAGTTTTCATAAGTCAAAATACATTTAGGAGAAATACAAAAATACTTAAAGTCAAGAAAAATCGTTTTCAGCAAAAAAAAACTCTAAGTTGTCAAAATATAATTTTAGGTAGAAATCTATATATATATATATATATATATATATATATATATATATATATATATATATATATATATATATATATATATATATATATATATTTATATATATTTTTGGTCAAAATATTTCTAGATAAAATATCAATAATTCAGAAAATTTGTTTATAGTTTTAAAACAGTATTTTAAAATATACTAAGTCAAATATAGTATTTATACATTTTTACAAGATAACTTAGAAAATATTTGAGAACCATGATAAATATCCAAAACCACTTATTGATAATAATAACCAAAATAATCGTAAAACTTAGCACTGTAAAAGTAATAAAAATAATAATACATCTACATATTTTGACAATTACATAATATATTTGTATATAAAATACTTTAATGACACTACATAGTAGTTATACCTAGTAAAATATGTTGACTATAATATACTTTGCAAATTACAGGAAACCTAATAATTCTAATCAAATATATTCTATTTTACAAGTATTAATAATATCAATTACTAACAAAAAAATACTAATTATACTAATAATAATAATAATAACAATAATAACAATAATAATAATAATAATAATAATAATAATAATAATAATAATAATAATAATAATAATGAGATGATAATAATATTAATAGTAATAATGATAATAAATAACAAACAAAACAAAAAAACATAAATAAAATGAAATAATAAATAAATAAATAACTAAACCCAATGGTTCTCCTCGAGAAGAACATCCAGTACTAAATGAGTAAGAAAAAAAAAGAATCAAGAGGAAAGATAGAGATAGAGACGAGAGTGAGGGAAGGATGAGTCAGAGAGGAGAGAGAGAGGGGCGGAATCTTCCGGCCGGCGGAGGGTTTGTCGATCGGGGGTTTGTCGACTGGGCGCTCACGGCGATCATGGGAGGAGAGGAGCGCGGGAGAGAAGGGAAGCTGGGCGGAGGCGGTGGCTTGGCCGGAGGGTTTTGGGAGCTCTAAGTTGCCGGCGGCGGCAAGCCGGAGACGGCGCTGCAGAGGAGATGGAGATGAAGAGGGCGGTCGGAGAGGAAGCGGCCGGCTGAGGGGCGCGGTGGCTCCAGGCGGCGGGACTCGGGAAAAAAAAAGGAAGATGGGCCTGTGCGGTGCCGGCTCGGCGGAGACGTGGAGCAGTGGCGGACGCGGGTGGAAGAAGGTGGACGTGCGGCCGGCCAGATCCGTAGCATGGGGCGGTCGCGGCCGTTCACTGGCGAGGCGGCGCTGCGGATCAGAGGTGAGTTCTAGACTTAGGGTTCTATTATCTTGGGGGTTTTGGACTTGTCGGCGGTGGCGCTCGGCCGTCGGAGGGATGGCGATGGTGGTAGTTTGGGCGTTGGGATGTCGTGGTGCGGATGTGGCAGTGGTGTTGAAGTCTGGCGGTTTGCTGTGGGTGGCGGCAATGGTCGCGACGGGGTTCGAGCAGCAGAAAGGGCGGCAGAGTTGTCGATTAGGGTTAGGGCTACGGTTTAGGGACTTAGGATTGGGTTTATGATTAGGGCTTGTTTCCAAGTGTCGGACACGAGGACGGTGATGAGGTCCGGGATTGTCGGACAACAAGAAGAGAAATGAATGTATATGTAAAGAAATAACCTATTGGAAAGACAGCCGAGGTCGGACCCGAGGACGTCACGGCTGACACGAAAGAGAAGGACACCGACACGAGGCACGTACACTTTGTGGAAATTTGTGGAGAATAGAATACATGGATGACTACTTGCCTATTTATAGGATGTGAAAATTCCCAATTAGATAAGGAGTAGGATATTTAAAACCCAATTTAGATATTTCTAATTTAGTTTAAAAGCAATCAAATCAAAATCCAAATCCAAATCCAAATCCAAATACAATTTAAATCAAATTAAATTCTCTTAGTTTAAAATCAAATCCATTTCAAATATAGATATTAGTTTACTATTTAAATGTATCCATGGAATCAAATCAAAATTTAAATCTTCACAATAATTTCGAAATATATTTTCCAAAATACCAATAATAATAATTTTGAAAATAATAAATATTTTTAAATATCTTTTTGAACAATAAAATTTTTATATTAATAAATCTCGAAAATTATACTTTTATTTAAAATAGACCAATAAATAATTACGAATATATTTATGCAAAAATATTCTTTGCATAATTAGGCTTTTCTAGTATACAAAAAATATTATTTATTATTAATAACTTTTAGAAACAAAAGGCTTTTTATAGCAAGAATATTTATATAATATTTTGAGAATGTATAATAAAATAGAGAAAAATATTTTTCTAAAATATGTATGCTCGCACATATTCGCACTCGACGAGCAACTACGAAAAATAAAATTTCGTGCGCGACATACAATACGACTATGCGACGTACAATACAAAAATTTTAAATCAGTACCAAAATCGATAAAAAAAAATATAGTAGAAATTTAAGGGTTTTACATCCTACCCAACTTAAAAGAATTTCGTCCTCGAAATTAAGAATTAGTAGGGGCTGAGAGGACACAAGGGGGTATCAATGGGGATCCAATGATAACAATGTTTTCACAAAATCATGTCGTAAGAAAATTGCGATCTAGATCGTAGAGTTTAATACGGGTATGGTTTCGAGGGTCGCGAGTTAAGGCACGAGTAGAAGATTAAGGGTGTGAAGTTTAATCAAGGGTAGCATGCAATAGAGAATGATATGGTATCAAGAGAAATAAGTTAGAGACCTAGTAGGTTGAGGCACGAATAAGAGATCGATTAGGTTCATGCCTAAATTAAGTGACTTGGAAGGTTCATGATAGCAAATATAGGTCCAAGAAAAGGACGAGTAGTTTATGGTCATAGTCGATAGGAAGGCTATAGGAATTTTAAGTATTACGCCTTCGTCCTTCGAAAAATTGGTGAAGGCGAAAGCAATTTAGAGTTCGAAGAAGGCGTTATCGAATGCGAATAAATGATTCAAGGACGACCAAAAAAAAATCAAAAGGAGTTGCCAAGGCAGTCGCGGATGGGACTCTAAAGGACAAGTTTAACTATGTCCCCATCCACGTAGAATAATAGGCAAAAGCGAACCAAAGTGCACTTGGTTGATCAGACCATCATGCACCGGTTCTGAGTAGACAATATGTTAGTGGACATGCCCAAATAACATATGTCTTGAAACAAGCTTGATAAGAGAATAAGCTTACAAAAATTTGGCTACATTAGCATCATTAGTCAAATGGTAAATACATAGGCACGAGAGATTAAGATTGAAAGAAAGAAGAATGATTCTAAGTCATATCCTGTGTTGGTCTCTATACAGTCGTCCTATAGTCTTCTTGTCCAAGTCCTTGGTTGACTAGATGGGTTTAAAGTCTTCTAAATTCTAGAATCTAAGTAGATTTGCTAAGATAGGTCGCAAGGACAAAGGGGTTGCTAGGTCATAAGGTATTCTACCCAACTTAAATGGATTAACTAACGGTGTTTTGGGACAACTAACTAGTAGGGTCAATCTCTAGCAAGCACGAAAGGGAGGTAAGAATAGGGATGGTAGGAAGCAAGCAAGATGCAATTGATGAGTCAAACGGTTAAATAAAATCAAGGAAAGAGGTCAAGTATGTGGATGAGATCCTAGACTTCTAATCCTATACACAGGCTTGCTTGGTACAGTAAAGTAACCAAACAATTTATCTGACCTGCATGGGCCACCACAAAAACATGTAACGCTCCAGTCCCAAAATACATAGGACTAGGAACGTAGACATGCCAGCTGTATTCATACGGAGTATACTCCAATATATAGAAGCCCCGTATAAATATATAAGCTGTAAAATGCAGTAGAACCATAACTAATCTCATCCACGCAGAATAAATGAATAGAAGATCTCATATAATCAACTATGAAATTGTCATTTGGTACATGTAGTTGGGCGGAAACAAATCCACTACCAACTTAAGAAAAGAAATACATAACAAAAGAAAGATTTGGTGAGCGAAGCGAAGACAATCCAAATACAATTATCCTCGAAGAAATAGCGATGATAACGGCTAGAGCTAGAACACCTGCGAAAGACAATAGCACACACCTGGAGAGATAACCAGGTCCTCAGAGGGACGTAACAAGATACATAATATTATGCCATATAAACTGAGTAAATATTGCTCAAATAAATAAGTAAATCGAATTATAACATGTTCCAATAAGCACCTACTGAACGAGCATACCATCCCCCCATCCAAACAAGGACAGGAGATGGTAAACTAATTCACGGTAACGTATCTTCCCATGCTATGAATCCAATATGGTATCCGGACCCCAATAAGGTTCAATACCTTCTCATCGAAGTAGTAAGTCATACCTACAACCAAACAAGGACAAGATGTGACGAACTAATTCGCGACAAGTTATTGTTCCAAGCCACGGTCAGATACAAGTACCCAAACCAAAAGTACTCGTACCTAACGGATAAGGTAGCCTACCGTTCTAAGTGAAATGTAGTTAAGAACAATCCTTCCTACGTATGGGCCCTGGCTGAATAGGATCGGCATAGTCCCCCTTGGGCACCAGAGGCCCCATCAGTAAGAGCATGACGTTCCGCATAATCGTCAGTGGCCGTCAGTAATCATGGGTCATCAACCCCGTATCTCCAGCGGAGAGTCCGGGTCACAAGAAAAAGTGCATCGAAGCCCATACGCTAAAGAATTGTCCTCCCCTCCCAATACCTACTGTGTTGTTCCCACAACACAAACTACTATACCCGCTAAGTCAAACTAGCATGCGATCTCTATTAGCGGTTATTTCTATCGTACGGCTTGTACTTACTGGTGGCCAGCCAATCACGCACTTTCGTGTCCTATATGTGACACACAACTTCGTGTTACCATGTGTCAAGGCCAATGAATGCAACACACAAAGGTGGTCCCTTAAATCTAGGTTTAATGTGTAAAAATAATACATAGCAGAAAATATAACTGAACAGTAAGTTCTAACAAGTTATGCCATGTATCACAGTTTATTTTGCATAAAGAAAATAAATAATGCATGAAATATGAGCTACAATAATTAAACAGCAAATAACAAGGTGTCTTGCCTGGTAGTACGTCGGTGTGCTGCAATGATCAATGTGGCACGAACTGCGACTTCGGTATAATAACTATCCAAGAGGTCCTCTGATGGTGGCATGGACAGTTTCATTGGGTCCAGAATGGTCAAGTTAGTTAGGGTGGACATAAGGTAGTCTCGAAATGGGCGAAGGAATAGAAACAATAGGACTTGGATACGGACAGGAGAAAAATCAAAGAATAATGGATAAATAAATATTTTACATATACGAGTTTTAGAAAATATTTATAATTCCTATAACTAGTTTTCATAAGTCAAAATATTTTTAGGAGAAATACAAAAATACTTAATGTCAAGAAAAATCATTTTCGGCAAAAAAAACTCTAAGTTGTCAAAATACAATTTTAGGTAGAAATCTATATATATATTTATATTTTTTGGTCAAAATATTTCTAGATAAAATATCAATAATCCAGAAAATTTGTTTATAGTTATAAAACAGTATTTTAAAATATACTAAGTCAAATATAGTATTTATATATTTTTACAAGATAACTTAGAAAATATTTGATAACCATGATAAATATCCAAAACCACTTATTGATAATAATAACCAAAATAATCGTAAAACTTAGCACTGTAAAAGTAATAAAACTAATAATAATACATCTACATATTTTGACAATTACTTAATATATTTGTATATAAAATACTTTAATGACACTACATGGTGTTATACCTAGTAAAATATGTAGACTATAATATACTTTGCAAATTACAGGAAACCTAATAATTCTAATCAAATATATTCTATTTTACAAGTATTAATAATATCAATTACTAACAAAAAAATAATAATTATACTAATAATAATAATAATAACAATAATAATAATAATAATAATGAGATGATAATAATATTAATAGTAATAATGATAATAAATAACAAACAAAAAAATAGAACAAAAAAAACATAAATAAAATTAAATAATAAATAAATAAATAACTAAACCCAATGGTTCTCCTCGAGGAGAACATCCAGTGCTAAATGAGTAAGGAAAAAAAAAGAATCAATAGGGAAGAGAGAGAGAGAGAGACGACAGTGAGGGAAGGATGAGTCAGAGAGGAGAGAGAGAGGGGCAGAATCTTTCGGCCGGCGGAAGGTTTGTCGACCGGGGGTTTGTCGACCGGGCGCTCGCGGCGATCGTGGAAGGAGAGGGGCACGGGAGAGAAGGGAAGCTAGACGGAGACGGTGGCTTGGCCGGGGGGTTTTGGGAGCTCTAAGTCGCCGGCGGCGGCAAGCCGGAGACGACGCTGCAGAGGAAATGGAGATGAAGGGGGCGGTCGAAGAGGAAGCGGCCGGCTGAGGGGCGCGGTGGCTCCAGGCGGTGGGACTCGAGAAAAAAAGGGAGACGGGGCTGTGCGGTGCCGGCTCGGCGGAGACGTGGAGTAGTAGCGGACGTGGGTGAAAGAAGGTAGACGCACGACCGGCCAGATCCGTGGCATAGGGCGATCACGGCCGTTCACTGGCGAGGCGGCGCTGCGGATCAGAGGTGAGTTCTAGACTTAAGGTTCTATTAGCTTGGGGGTTTTGGGCTTGTCGACGGTGGCGCTCGGCCACCGGAGGGATGGCGATGGTGGTAGTTTGGGCGTTGGGATGTCGTGGTGCGGATGTGGCGGTGGTGTTGAAGTCTGGCGATTTGCTGTGGGTGGCGGCGATGGTCACGGCGGGGTTCGAGCAGCAGAAAGGGCGGCAGAGTTATCGATTAGGGTTAGGGCTAAGGTTTAGGGACTTAGGATTGGGTTTATGATTAGGGCTTGTGTCCAAGTGTCGGACACGAGGATGGTGATGAGGTCCGCGATTGTCGGACAACAAGAAGAGAAATAAATGTATATGTAGAGAAATAACATATTGGAAAGACACCCGGGGTCGGACCCGAGGCCGTCACGGCTGACACGGAAGAGATGGACACCGACACGAGGCACGTACACTTTGTAGAAATTTGTGGAGAATAGAATACATGGATGAGTACCTGCCTATTTATAGGATGTGGGAATTCCCAATTAGATAAGGAATAGGACATTTAAAACCCAATTTAGATATTTCCTAATTTAGTTTAAAAGCAATCAAATCAAAATCCAAATCCAAATCCAATTTAAATCAAATTAAATTCTCTTAGTTTAAAATCAAATCAATTTCAAATATAGATATTAGTTTACTATTTAAATGTATCCATGGAATCAAATCAAAATTTAAATCTTCACAATAATTTCGAAACATATTTTCCAAAATACCAATAATAATAATTTTGAAAATAATAAATATTTTTAAATATCTTTTTGAACAATAAAATATTTATATTAATAAATCTCGAAAATTATACTTTTATTTAAAATAGACCAATAAATAATTATGAATGTATGTATGCAAAAATATTTTTTACATAATTAGACTTTTCTAGTATACAAAAATATTATTTATTATTAATAACTTTTAGAAACAAAAGGCTTTTTATAGCAAGAATATTTATATAATATTTTGAGAGTGTATAATAAAATAGAGAAAAATATTTTTCTAAAATATGTTTGCTCGCACATATTCGCACTCGACGAGCAACTACGAAAAATAAAATTTCGTGCGCGACGTACAATACAACTATGCGACATACAATACAAAAATTTTAAATCAGTACCAAAATCGATAAAAAAATATAGTACAAATTTAGAGGTTTTACAACAACTCAGAGGTAATATGGACGTGGAAGTTCTACGTAAGTGGTGGTTTGTTTTTGATGGAAGTGAAACAACTCAGAGATGACATCGACGTGGCTGTTTTGGAAATTTTATGGATCTGTTACCCTTTTTTATGCACTGAAAGCGCGGGTAATAGATCATGAGAAACTTGATCTTTTAGGAATAAAGTTCAGAGGTATGATCATACATGACTTACTACCGAGAAGACGCGATATAGATTAATTTGGAATGGCCAGAGTGTAAGTTCAGCGTTACCTAAGGGTACATAACTCAACAATCCGGTTGATTTGGATGATGTTTTTAGACATAGTATTTCTTCAGGAATTTGCCGTTGATGGGCATCATCAGCAAGTCTCCGTTTTGCTTTGCGAGACGGTATGCACTGTTGGAGAATACGGCCTCAATGATAAATGGGCCTTCCCACTTTGGCTAGAATTTACCGACAGTTTTGTTAGTCATAACCATCGGCCTCCGAACTGCCAAAATGAGATTGCCCACTTGGAATGTTCTAAGTTTAAACTTCTTGTTGAAGGCTCTAGAGATGCATGCTTGATAAAGCTCGATTCGTTGTTGAGTTAACATGCGCTTCTCGTCTAAGGCCTCCAATTCTTGCAGCCGGTTCTTGCAGCCGACTACGGTAATTATCATCCGTCATCAATCGATAAGTGAGGGCGACGCGGAGTGAGGGGATTTGAGTCTCCAGTGGAAGAACTGCCTCACTTCCGTACACCAAAGAGAATGGTGTGTTCCCAGTGGCCGTTCGGACTGTAGTACGGTACGTCCATAAGCATTCGCCAAGCTTTTTATTCCAGTCGCGTTTGTTTGAGGACACGAACTTCTTGAGAAGCTTGATTATAGTTTTGTTGAACACTTCTTCCAGACCATTAGCCGCCAGGTTATAGGGTGTTGAGGCAACATTTTGGATCCTTTGTTTGTCAAAAAACCGATAGAAGGCATGGCTTACGAATTGCAGACCATTGTCGTGGACGATCCTCCGAGGCAGTCCAAAGCGATAGATGACGTGATACTTGAGGAAGCTGATCACATTTAATGTCTTTACTTCTACAAGTGGGACGGCTTCCACCCATTTGGAAAAGTAATCCGTAATCGCCAGTATAAAACGGTGTCCTCTAGATGAAGGTGGGGTCATTGGACCAATAATATCCATTCCCCATACCTCAAATGGCCAGGATGCTACCGTTGGATACAGGAACTCGGATGGTTGATGTATGAAATCTGCATGGACTTGACAGAATTTGTACTTTCTCGCTTAGTCTATCGCATCTGCCACCATCGTAGGCCAGTAATAACCCATCCGGCGAAGGCGATCTTATAATTTTGGGCCAGGTTGATGGGTCCCACAAACTCCGTTGTGCGCTTCGCGTACGACTTCTTTGGCTTATGTATCTGACAAGCACCGGAGCAGAAACCCATCATATGATCGCCGATACAGCATTTTTGTCTCAGTATCGTAGAAGAATCTGAGAGAACGTCTTCTGATAGAGGTGGCTTCTTTCAGATTTTTCGGCAAGATGCCATAGACTGCGAAGTCGATAAATGGAAGGCTCCAGTCTTGCGTCTCATCGACCGTCAGGGCCGAATAACTCTCAGCAAATTGGACGTTATTCTTAGGGCAGACCAATTTATAGCCTATTACGTCGACCAAATGATGAGTATGATTTGGAACCGCCAGAGAAGCGGCCAATCCTGCTAAGGCATCGGCTTCAATGTTCTAGAGCCTTAGAACATGTTCTATAAAGAACCCTTTCAAGGGCGTAATGATTGGGATTGCTATATGATGATAGGGGATCATGTCTTCATGGCGAACTTTATATGAACCCCAGATTTGATTGACGATCAATTGTGAATTATCGTATGCTTCCAGGTACTCTACCTCCAGTTCCTTTGTAAGTCGGAGGCCGATAACCATTGCGTTGTACTCGGCTACGTTGTTTGAGCAAGGTTCTGTAAGGAAATATGCCCGATTGATCACCAAGCCCGAGGAAGAAATTAGTACCACTATGACCCCAAAGACGATGTTGCCCTTGGGCCTGGTTCTTGAAGCACCATCGAAGAATATTCGTCGGACAGTATCATGGGAAGCTATGTTTGAATTGGCGACCTCGTCTAGGATCTCTTCATATATTCTAGTTGACTCTGAACCTGGATGAGCTGCTAAAAAGTCTGCCAGAGCTTGACCTTTAACAGCCTTTTGCGTGACGAATATCATGTGGTAGAAAGAAAATAATATCGCCCGGGTTGCAAGGCGAGAGTTGAGTGCACCCATCTTGGTCATGAGGACCCTTAGGGGGTTGACTCATGATATGACATGGATGGTCTGTCTGTAACATAGTGTCGCATCTTCTGGATAGCAAACACCAAAGCAAGGCATTCCTTTTCTATGACGGTGTATCTATGCTCAGGCCCTATCATCATTCGGCTGAGATAATAGATGGCCTGTTCATGCCCTGCATCATTTTTCTGTACTTGTAGAGCACCGAAGAAATGCTCTATTGCTCGTACGTACAGCAAGAACGGCTTTCCAGCAATTGGGACCACTAGGACTGGAGGGTTTGACAGATATTCTTTAATGTTGTCGAAGGCGTGTTGGCACTCTTCATCCCATACGAAGGAGACGTCCTTCTTCATGAGGTGGGTGAATGGTTGACACTGCCCAGAGAGGTTAGAGATAAACCTCCTGATATAGGCTAGCCTCCCTTGAGGGCCTCTGAGTGCTCGAAGATTTTTCGAGGGACCCATCTCCATGATTGTCTTTGTCTTCTTAGGATCTATATGGATACCCTGGGCCGTGATGATAAAATCCAAGAATTTCCCGCTAGATACGCCCAAGAAGGATTTGGTGGGATTCATCTTCAAGTTACGCGCTCACATCAGGTCGAAGACTGTCCTCAGATCGTACAGATGATCTTCCTTAGAGCGACTTTTGACAGCGATGTCATCGACATAATATTCCACTGTCTTACGCAAGTGGTCCCTGAAGATGACACTCATAGCCCGTTGATATGTGGCACCAACATTCTTTAAACCAAAGGGCATGAATGTGTAACAGTACACGCCAATCGACGTTCGGAACGATGTATGCTTTTCGTCATCAGGAAACATCTTGATTTGGTTGTTGGTGTGCTGTCGCAGGCACCCAAAAATAAAACCTTACTCTTAAAATTATATGTAGTAGAGAGAGTAAGGATCGATCCCACGGAGAGTAATTAGTATAAATTTTATGCTATGTGAACAAGGATTGGTGGAGAGAGTTTTGAAAAGAAAATTTAACAAGAGCTAAAGCAATTAAAGTATTAAAATCAATCAAGGAACAAATATTGGTCTTAGTGGACATTTACTATTGAAAATCATAAAATTGATCATTGATGCAAGCATGAATTAAATCATACTTTGAATATTTATCGTTGGAAGTATCTTCATATCTCTCTTAGGCTTAATTAATCAGATACAAGCGACCTAATTAACTTTACTTACTAAATAATCTAAGACAAGCGCTATAGATTTAATCTAGCAATTTCTTAAAGAACAAAGAGATCGATAAAGCAAAACAATACAAGCACAAGCGGTTGCATTCAATTTTGTCAAACGTTTTTCTCCTAAGATCTAATAATACAAAGCAGTTTATTAAATCTTGGTTGTTTCACAAATTAGAAACATCAAACTATTACGGATTTGATATCTAATTTAGCGGTAGATCGAAATGAATAATAAACTAGTAGGCCTCCTAGTAATTAAACAAAACAATCATGAAAGTTGGCATAAAAAAACATTCAATATTCAAAGCATAACTCAAATATATAAAAAAATTTAGATCTCACAAGTTTATTGATTCCAAGGCTTCCGTACAATTCGACCAACAAGACTTCTAGCCGCACATGTTCATCAAAACTTCAAAAGAAAAGTTAGCGAAGAATAAGAAGAGTTCTGTTGTGTGTTTCTTCTCATGATTTCTACCCCCTTTTATACACCATAAATTAGTTGTGTCAAGCCCACAATATCTCCCCACATATCCTTTAAAAGTTACAACTTCTCAAACAAAATAGAACAAGTCATATAACAAGTAGGAACATGGTTGTTTTGGTTCCTATTTTTGTTCACAGCATCTTTTATCCAACTTCAAGTCTGATTTCGTCTATGATGCAGCTTGATTTGCAAAAAACACAAAATATAAAAATTTTAGCCCAGTGTCTTAGCTTACCAATACTTTTTGAATCACCTCCATTGCTTTTCGGATGAGAAAGTTATGCCCATTTTGGTGAAAGGTGTCAAAACTGTCCAAAATTACATTTTAGCTCCATTTTGCGCATAGTGTCTCCAAATTCATCCTACAGCAAAATATAAATATAATGAGTACCTATAGTCATAAAACGAGCATAAAATGATGAACATTAAGGGATAAAAATATAAAATTTTACGTTCTCATCAAATACCCCCACACTTAACTTTTATTCGTCCTCGGACAAAACTCTTATTTATTTATTTATTTTTTTAAAACGAAAATCAAGGTTGTAATCTCATAAATAAAGAATAACCATGCTCTTCAAAACTCATAACATATCATGAAAGTATATTCTTAAACAACTTCTAATTACTTAGTAAGTAATTTTATTTGAAGATAGAGTAAACTAAATTGGTAGACCCTCACGGAAATAAATACTCAACTCTCGTATATTTGAAGGGTATGTTTTTCGCTCAAATTTATTCCAATAGAAATGATATACCATAAGCTTGCATATCTTCTCATTCTCCACCACTTGGATCACATACATAACACAAATCATAAGGACTTTTTATGGATTGTAGCGGGGCTTAGGATTAAGGTAGGATATATTTTGGGAGTGTTGCTCAAAAGCTATCAAAACTAGTGGAGCAAAAATGATTTAACTCAAGCTCGCATATATAAAATATATAAAACTAATCATCCCATTTAGCTTCTTCAAATTGACCTTAAAGCATTCAACATACCCCTTATTGGAATTGGAGGAAGAATTATGAAAATGAATATCAAAAGTAAATTCCACCATCACTTTTTTTCATTACTTCTTTCTTTCGTTCGTTCTTTTTCTCATCATATTTTTTTATTTTCTCTTTTTTTCCTTTTTTTCATTTTTTTCATGATGGAACTCAAGAATTTGAGAATAAAAATATGTAGCCAAACTAGAAATTCAAATACCCCCACACTAATTTTTATACACCCATACATATCATAATGCTCCACTAGTTTTCTGGCCTGGGTAAGGATTTTTTTTCAGGTTAAAGCTTGCAATATGGGTTCACAAAAATAGAAGCAATAAGGCTCAAAGGGGTTCAACCAAAGGAAAAATAATTTTAGGGTAGGCTATTTGGCTTATGTAGCGTACAACAAAGATGGCCTTAATCATATTCATGTATGCATGTGTCGATGTGACTGTTTGCCATGAAATATAAAAGAACAGAACAATTATCGGAGGACCGGACTTTTACTTCACGTTACAAACTCGCTTGTACAAAGAAAGCCTAGGGACGAAAACCTAGGTACAGCAATCTAAGTACAATTGTTTATTTTAGATTCTGGGGGATAACGATAGAGGCTCGGGAAGGCGACGGCAGCCCTGTCTTACTCCTTGGACGATCAGTATGCAGCCTTGGCTCCTGTGAAAAGATGGTTGGCGTTGATGAAGAAATGCTCTTCTTGCTCTCCTCGGGTTGCTCTTCTGACTTCTCTCTTTCTCTGTGTATTTTCTCTCTGATTATTAGAGGGGAAGCCCTTTTTGTCTCTCTCCTTCTGATCGTGTATATATTATAAGGGAATGGCACCTTGCTATTTATAATAGTGGGGGTATCATTAGGGTTTGGATGATTACCCATTCTCAAAGTGGCGGCGGCCTGATGTATAATCAATCTGGACCATTCGTTTTGGGTGTGAAGGATCTGGGACATAAATGGGGATAGTATTGAATCCTGTGAATAATTAATGCTGATTGCTTTAAATCTTCATGATTGGCTGTGTCAAGCTTGGATCTCTCACCACATGTCCCATTAGCTTGATCAGGAATGATATGACCTGATCTCATTAATTATAAGGATAACGTTAAATATGGTTATTGGAATCTGGTAAATCTCTGATTGATCTGCATCCCATAATTATCCTTGCTACCTGCTGTTAAGTCATGGGGGCCATTGAATATATGCCATGTGTCTTAATGGTGGATCCTGTCAGAACCGCATGATATCCATGAACCGGATGGGACAGCGTCTTAGTGAACCGCATAAGTATAGTACTCACGAGCCGCATGGGATGGCTTCTTGGTGGGCCACATAGATATAGTACTCATGAGCCGCATAGGATGGCTTCTTGGTGAACCGCAGGAAGATAATTCTTGCCAGCCGCATAGGATGACTTCTTGGTGAACCGCAGGAAGATGATTCTTGCCAGCCGCATGGGATGACTTCTTGGTGAGCCGCATAGGATGGCTTCTTGGTGAGCCACAGGAAGATGATTCTTGCCATCCGCATGGGGCTATTCTTCAAGTGAGCCGCATGGGAGTAGCCACGTGGCAATCTCGGATCATGTCGAAGATTTTCTCATGTTTCCAAAGAGTCTGTCATTATGACCGGGCCATTATGATACTTCATGTTAGAGCCGTCAGCTGTTAAATCATGGCAGAGCATTAAATAGGGCCACTGCTCGATGGCCAGCTGTGTGAAGGGGTCCCATGGAGACACGTGGCGTTGATCGAGCCGCATATCTCTGTTGGTTGTATGTGAGCCGCATGTACTTCTGAACAGCATGCGGCTAGGGGGCTCTTTAAACCGCATAGGACTGTCCCTATGTAAGCCGTATGGACTCTCCTGCAACGAGCCGTATGAGACTAAGAGTCTCTCTGAATCGCATGGGACCACTCCTGTATGAGCCGCATGGGGTTCTCCTGTTCCGAGCTGCATAGATCATTATTCTGATATTTTTCATGCTTCTACAAGACTCCCTTCAAAGTTTTCAATTTGCAAAATTAAAATACTTTGAATAAGAAGCATGGCCTTTGTTGACCGCATAGATGATTCAGCCGCATGGATTTATCTGGCCGCATGAGCTTGTTAGGCCGCATAGACTTTTTTGCCACGTGTCCCAACCACGTGTGTAAATCTTCTGCATTAAATGCCCTTGATTTGCCGCCTCTTGGGGGAGGATCCCAAGGGTCAGTTTTGTTTTGACCGAAGCGTTCTTCTTTTATTCTTTTAGGCGGCGAGTGGATCGAGGCATTTGTTTTGATTTTTTGGGCCTCCTTCGCCTATAAATAGGAGTGATTTTATTCTTTGAGGGTTTCTTTACCTTCTCCTCTTTGCCCGAACTCCTTGTTACCGACTTCCTCTTCGTCTTCTTTCATCAACGATTGCCAATGGCTCCCAAGAAGACTACCGCTGCTATGGGCAAGAAGGCCGCGTCGTCGTCTGCGGCTGCGAAGGGCAAGAAGGCCGCGTTGTCTTCTGCGGCTGCGAAGGGCAAGAAGGCCGCATCTTTATCGACGGCGGCGAACGTGGCGGCTCCTCCGTCGGCTGACGTGCCTGTTTTTCATTCCGACGTTCACCCGTCTATTGCTGGTAGGACCATCAACATAAACTGTCACGGCTATGCCGCATATTTTATGTGCGAGCCTGTATTGCCAAGTATGCTGCGTGTCCGACTCATGTTCGAGTCACATAGGATATGACCTAGGTCTGAGCCGCATAAAAGTTGTTGTTTGCAGCCGCATAACTACTTCATCCTCAGGGCCGCATAAGCTCATTTGGACTGGACCGCATGAGCTTTTTCAAACTGAGCCGCATAAGCCTATTTCGGGCTGAACCGCATGGGATTATTTGAACTAAACCGCATAAGCTCATCCGTACTGAACCGCATAGGCTCATCCGAACTGAACCGCATATGCTCCTTTCGAACCGAGCCGCATAAGCGCATTCGGACTGACCCGCATGGGCTTATCCGAACTGAACCGCATATGCTCCTTTCTAACCGAACCACATAAGCTCATTCGGGCTGGCCTGTATGAACTCTTTCAAACTGAACCGCATGAGGCTATACTGCGCTAAGCCGCATAAGCATCACGTAGTTTGTGTTTCAACTATCTTTTTGACTTGCTTCTTTTGTTTTTCTTCAGTGAATCTGCCAGTAAATCCTACAGGGGAACTTATAGTGGGCTCAAATCAATTCGCCTTGGGCGTGCGTCTTGACGACTTAATTGAGCATGTGTTGAATCAATTCCCTGCCGATGAACCTTCGGAGAGGTTGAACGGCATCGAGAATCAGACCCTCCATTACCTCCGTTCCATGATAAATACTGGAAAGCTGGATGGATTATACCTGAAGCCTTCATTCCTCTTTGGAGATGCTTTAATCATAAAGAATCCTCGAGTATTAGAGATTTTCGGGAGCTGGGATTTTTCTTTGGATGGGGTGGCGATCCATATTTCTCTCATGGAACGTCATTATCCTTTGTCGTGGTTCAATATGGTATTGCTGGACAGAAAGATGGTGTGTAACTTAACTCCTACCCAATCAGGGATGTTGAGTGGGCAACATCCATTATAACCCGAACATGTGGTCAACGTACGCGGGTAAGAATTCCGTCCTCCGGTACATGATGGGTCTGGCTCCAGGCTCTTTCATGAATGTATACGGTCCCAACTTCACACTCACTCAAGTTGATACATTCCTAAATCGACTTGCTCGCAAAAAATCTTATCCTGTTGGTAGGCGGGCATTGCTGAACTGGGTAAACCCCACCTCTACGTGGGCCCAGTTGACCACTTGGGTTCTGCAGACCTACGGAACATTCCTGCGGGAGGTGAGACTTTATCATGCCACTCGGGGCACTTGTCACGGGCTTTCTATCAATAAACCATTGTTCGTGGCGCTCTTGGAGATGTATAATCGGCGAACGGGGACATTCTTTGCACCCGGAGGGGAGTTGGGGCTTGCTCTCCATGAGATGTATACTCTCTCCAAACTTCCGTGGAGGAATGAGCCTTTCGAGGTGTATACCCCGTCGAACGAGGAATTCGAGGACTTGAACCGACGACTCCCAGGTTTTGTTGCGGTGTATCAGGAGTTGTTGTTCCATCATAGTACTTGTCACCAGATGGCTATAAAAACGGTAGATAGCTCAGAAGGGACCGCTCCCCACACCACATCCTGGGTCAATTATCTTTTTAATGTTGATCCTTCTGGCGGGGTTACTCCTCGAACCCCTCGTACCCAGGAAGAGATAAAGGACCTGATGTCGGGCGTCAAGAAGTTGCGGTCCAAGAGCGACATATTCGAGAGTCAAACTGACTCTCTCAGCTATTTTTACTATGGCACCAGGCCGATGTCAAAGAAAGCGCTTCTGGCTGGATTTTTAATGATATGGCTACGGAACTGCGTAGTCTCGGGGGGGCAGGTTCTATCGAGAGGATCAGTCGCCACTTTATCCTCCCCGCCGTTAAACTGGTATTTGGAGTTAGACTGGCCCTCCTTCCTGCTATGGTGTGCAGCATACACCATGGTCTTCGAACATTCTCGTCCAATGTTATTGCGCGCAATAAGGCGCTGGATTTTGAGCGCATAGAGCTGCCTTTCCACTATTTGATGGGGTGGTTGGCGATGCACTACAAGTCTTTGATGGGACCTGGAATAGCGGAAGATGCTATAGATGAAGACGCTTTCCTTTTCAAATGCCATCGCCGGTCTTGGAAATACAATACTATGCCAGCTTGTCAGAGGGCGCTTGCGAGGGTGGATGGGTGTGACTTTTTTGTGTCTGTTCCTCATTTTTCTGATGAGGAAGTGAGGAGTGTATACCTTGATGGTACCGGACCTTCTCACTTTTTGTCTCTGAATATGCTCACCTGGTTGTGCAATATCCGCCCTGCGCATCTGGTTTATCACAACCGTGATAATGTGTACCTGGAGCCCTACCTACCTAGTAGGTTTTTCCGCCAATTTGGCTATAGCCAGTTATTCCTTGATTGTCCCAACCCTTGCTTGGGCCTTGAAGGTAGCGTCCTTGATGGTGTCAGGGCATGGAATTATTATGATGCTTATCATACTCGGGCCAGCTTCTCGGTCCCCGATGCTAAGGCGTCGAGGGAAATTTTGTACGTGGCTGCCTTGTATCATGTTATGGCGAACAAGCCTCCTGTTAATTTCGATCCGAGTACCAGCTTCATCGTGGGTACCGGTTTAGAGGAGAATCCCAAGGGGGCCAAGGCTAGAAAGCAACTAGCGCTCCAGACTCCCCTCCCTGAATCAGAGCCCTCCGAGTTGGCTGAGGAGGATGATGACCATGATAACGAAGACTCCCTTTCTGGTGGGGGGTGAAGAAGTACCGGATCAACCGCTTCCCACACCCGATGAACTGGCGGAGGATCCGTTACTTGCTACACAAGAGGAAGTAGTGAGGAAAGAACAGCCTTCCGCTGTATCTGGTCCCTCACGTAAATGAGTCAGACGTGAGTCTTCTGACAGCAGATTGACCTTTTCCGTGAAGAGAGCTGCCTTTAGATCTCGTGAATTACCTATTACCGAGAAGGGTGAAGATGCAGACGATATTCCGAAGGTAAGACCCAGTCAGAGTCATCTCTTTGTTGTGGTTTTCTTTTTTCTTGGAGATATGACTTGATCATTTTTTCTTTGTAGGCGTCTGACGAACCAGGCTCTCCTGAACCGTCTACTACCCCTGGCGTTGATCCGGTCCTTGCTGCTTTGATTAGCGACATGTGTGCCGCGGTCCTTTCTGCGGGAGCTCTCTCAGCGGTGGCTGGAAGCTCCCAGGTTGCTGAGGCCTCGGCCCGGGGTGATGAGGGTCTCCTCGGGCCCGTCTCCGAGATCGCTGAACTTCAGCAGGGCGACGCCGATCTCGTTACATCCCTTCCCGAGGGTGCCAGGGCAGATGGGCCTATTATACCTGACTCGGAGACTGTTGGTGAAGAGGCTACGGTGGCTGTAGGCGACCTTCGGTCTCCACGCTCCTCCACTGGTAAGATAAGCCAAATATTGACTGGTGAGGGGGCTTATTTGCTCTATCAACATATTCTCCGGGTCAAATCGATTCATGGTTGCCTTGGCCATACAGGTCCTGACCCTTTACTTCCCACCGCGGATGTTCTTGGGGAAGGCTCGGCCTGCCGTGATCTGGAAGAACGGAGCGTTTCCTCTCCTTCGTTGTCTCATGTCGAGGGGCCTCCCGCTAGCCCCGGGCAGATAGGAATGGAGCTGGCGATGGTCTCCACCTCATCCTCTGCTGATCATACGACTCCAGAGATTGACCTCTCGGCCCTGCCGAGCATTCAAGTTCTGTGGGCCGCTGAAGAGGAGTTGGCCGCTGTTCATGCGTCCTTCCGTACGGAGTTTGTTTCTCTTATGGCAGGAGCGGCAGATTCTGTTGCGTCTTCTTCAGCGTTGCCGGCTACACTCCCGTTGACACCGGCTTCCTCGGAGGCTCTGGACGAGGTGACGCAGGATGTGGTCGACAGCTTCTATCGCCATTTAAAGAGGGGCGTAGATGCTGCTGTAGAACGGGGGACCCCTTTTACTCTGTCTCTGCGGTACGCTCGGGGTCAGGTTGCAACTTTGAAGTCTCTTCCTGGCGGGGTGGGGTTGGCTGCACTCCTGGAGCCTAAATTGGTAGAGGCTGATCAGCTGGTGACCCAATTGCTGGTGATACGGCAGGCAGGCATGCCTGCTGCGATTGAGCGGGAACGAGGCTTCCTTATTGCTGCTCGGGATAGGATCAATCTCGCTCGAGATACTGCCGGGCCAGTTGTACATAGAGACCTTGATAAGTTCTTCGCGTCGTATGACAGGCTGGGTCGTCGGAGTCATGCTTGTCGTACTCGGGAAGATTCTGCTTCTCGTGGAATTGCTGACACGAAGGAGCGGATTTTCGTACTCCAGAAGGAGTTGGCCTTCTTAGAGTCAGAGCTAAAGGCTGCTCAGACGGAACAGGAGTCAATCGTTCGGGAGGCCGAGAAGGTTTCTCGATCTTCTGTTAACTTGGAGCGGGCCTTTAAGAGATTCGAGGATAACTGGCAAGCCCATGCTCAACTGGAGGACGAGGCGGTGCTGACCCAAGAGGCGGAGCGTCGAGCTACCCAGAGGTTTGAGCGGTCGGTTGCCTTGCTGACGGACCGTCTCAGGGCGTTATGTGTCCCGGAGCAGTGATCAGTTTTCTGTTTTCTTTTGCTTCTTTTTTTTTCTTTTCTTTTTGTAAGGAATGTGATCCCAAATGATGTAGCACTTTGAATTTTGAATAAATGAGCATGTTTCAACTCATCTTCTCTTTCTTGTACTTGTGGCGTTTGTGGAATTGGACTTGCTGGAGGATTATTTGTGGACCTGTTACCCTAGACGTACCTTGGTTTTAGATACGGATAACAAGTTTGGTCAGGATGTCCGAAACAGCTATGGCAAAGTGGTCATGGGTGCTCTCGGTATTGGGAAAAAGAATGCCGTGGAGCAGCTGGGCTCCCGGGGCATGGTGAGATGGTGGATTTATGCTAAGAAGCTTAGAAAGGGATATTTGTGGACCTATTATCCTTGGCGTACCCTGGTTCAGGATACGGATAATAGAGTGAAAGGAAAACCAACATATTTGCTCAGAGGTTACGAGGACATGGCAAGCATGAGGGTTTTACCGTAGAATCTTCCTGCTCAGAGGTAATGAGGATATGGCAGGGGAGACTTCACGGAAGATATTTATGGTCAACAACGGACATTTGTGGTCAACCGAGGACATTTGTGGTCAACAGGGGACATTTGTGGTCAACAGAGGATATTTATGGTCAATAGAGGACATTTGTGGTCAACAGAGGACATTTGTGGTCAACGGAGGACATTTGTGGTCAACAGAGGATATTTGTGGTCAACAGAGGACATTTGTGGTCAACAGAGGACATTTGTGGATCTATTATCCTTACCGTACTCCGGTTGTCGGTACAGATAATACGTTAAAAGGGAACCGACATACTTGCTCAGAGGTAATGTGGACATGGCAAGTATGAAGGTTTCTTCGATGGAGCCTTCCCACTCAGAGATAATGAGGACATGGCAGGAGTGGGCTCAATGAAGAGGGGGTACATAGAACGACTCAGAGGTAGGAGAACGTGGAAGTTCTATGCGAAGGGGCGGTTTGTTTTTGGTGGAAGTGAAAACGACTCAGAGGTAATGAGGACATGGCCATTTCGGAAATTTCTGGATCGGTTACCCTTTTTGTGCACTGGAAGTGCGGGTAGTGGATCATGAGGGAGGATCTCTTCCAGGAAGGAAGTTTAGAGGTATAATCATACGTGACTTACTATCTGAAAGAGTGACCGGAATGTGAGTTCAGAGGCACCAGCGGGTACATAACTCGGTAATTTAGAATATTGAGAAAGTGTGAGTTCAGCGGCACCAGCGGGTATATGACTCGATAATCTGAAGGGAATGTGGAGGTGAGTTCAGCGGCACCAGCCGGTACATGACTTGATAATCTGAAATGTTGTGGATGTGAGTTCAGCGGTACCAGCGGGTACATGACTCGATGATCTGAAGAGAATGTCGTTTAGACATAATATTTCTTCAGGAACTTGCCGTTGACGGGCAACATGAGCAAGTCTTCGTTTTGTTTTGCGAGGCGGAAAGCACCGTTGGAGAATACTGTCTCAATGATAAATGGGCCTTTCCACTTTGGCTGGAATTTGCCGGCGGTCTTGTGAGTCATGACCATCGGCCTCCGTACTGCCAGAACGAGATCGCCCACCTGGAATGTTCTGATTTTGACCTTCTTGTTGAAGGCTCCGGAGATGCGTGCCTGGTATAGCTCAATTCGTTGCTGAGCCAAGAGGCGCTTTTCGTCTAGTGCCTCCAATTCCTGTATCCGACGATGGTGGTTTTCGTCTGTCGTCAATTGATGCATGAGGGCGACGCGTAGTGAGGGGATCTGAGTCTCCAATGGGAGGACTGCTTCACTCCCGTAAACCAGGAAGAATGGTGTATTCCCGGTGGCTGTTCGAACTGTGGTGCGATAAGCCCATAAGCATTCACCGAGCTTCTCGTTCGAGTCGCGTTTGTTGGAGGAGACAAATTTCTTGAGGAGTTTGATGATTGTTTTGTTGAATGCCTCTGCCAACCCGTTCGCTGCCGGGTTGTTCGGTATCGAAGCGACATTCTGAATACGGTGCTTATCACAAAACTGATAGAATGCATGGCTTGCAAATTGCGGACCATTATCATGGATGATCCTTCGGGGCAGTCCAAAGCGGTAGATGACATGATGCTTAAGAAAGATGATCACATTTGAAGTCTTAACTTCTGTGAGCGGGATAGCTTTCGCCCATTTGGAGAAGTAATCAATGATCGCAAGTATGCAGCGATGTCCTCGGGAGGAAGGTGGGGTGATTTGACTAATGATATCCATTCCCCATGCTTCGAATGGCCAGGACGCCACTGTCGGATGTAAAAACTCGGATAGTTGGTGAATGAAGTCCGCGTGGACTTGGCAGGCTTTGAATTTTCTAACATAGTCTATCGCATCTGCCACCATTGTGGGCCAATAGTAGCCCATTCGACGAAGGCGGTCTTGCAGTTTTGGGCCGAACTGGTGGGCCCCGTAGACACCGTCATGAGCTTCTCGTACGACTTCTTTGGCTTCTGCATTTGACAGACACCGAAGCAGTAATCCGTCGTAGGAGCGACGATACAGCATTTTCGTCTCTGTATCGTAGAAGAATCTGAGAGAACGTCGTCTGATGGAAGTGACTTCCTTTGGGTTCTCGGGCAGGATGTCGTAGACGACGAAGTCGATGAATGGTTGTCTCCAATCTGGGGCATCCTCGATCGTCTGTGCGGAATAACTCGCCACGAATTGCACATTATTCTTGGGACAGACCAGTTCGTGGCCTATCATATCCACTGATTGGCGATCATAATTCGGAACTGCTAGGGAAGCGGCAAGACCAGCTAGGGCATCGGCTTCGATATTTCGGAGTCTGGGGACATGTTCGATGAAGAACCCCTCGAACGACGAGATGATGTCAATCGCTATTTGGTGATAGGGGACTATGTCTTCGTGACGGACCTCGTATGAGCCCCGGATCTGATTGACGATTAGTTGGAAATTGCCGTATGCTTCAAGGTATTCTACCCCCGGCTCTCTTGCGAGTTGGAGGCCAATGACCAGAGCGTTGTACTCGACCACATTATTAGAGCAAGGCTCTGTACGGGAATAAGCGCGGTTAATCACCAATCTGGAAGGGGAGATCAGCACTACCCCGACTCCGACGACTATATTGCCTTTAGGTCCGGTCCTCGACGCACCGTCGAAGAACATTCGTCATATATTCTCGTGAGAGGTTGCATGCGAGTCGGCGACCTCATCTGGGATCTCTTCATATATCCTGGAGGACTCCGAGCCTGGGTGGGCTGCTAAGAAGTCTGCCAGGGCTTGACCTTTGACTGCCTTTTGTGGGACGAAGATCATGTGACAAGGGGACAACAATATTGCCCATGTAGCGAGATGAGAGCTGAGTGCCCCTAGTTTAGTCATGAGGACCCTGAGAGGGTTGATTCGTGAGATCACGTGTATCGTTTGTCCGGTGACATAGTGTCGCGTTTTCTGAATGGCGAACACTAGGGCGAGGCATTCCTTCTCCACAGCGGTGTATCGATGCTCTGGCCCAATCATCATTCGGCTGAGGTAATATATGGCCTGTTCATGGCCTGCATCGTTGTTCTGTGCCAGCAGAGCCCCGAGAGAGTGTTCTATTGCTCGTACATAGAGCAGGAATGGTTTTCTCGGAACCGGAGCCACCAAAACTGGAGGTTTTGACAAATATTCTTTGATGCTATCGAAAGCACGTTGACATTCCTCGTCCCATACGAATGAGACTCCTTTCTTCAAGAGGTGTGTGAACGGTCGGCATTTCCCGGAGAGGTTAGAAATGAACCTCCTGATGTAAGCTAGCCTCCCTTGGAGGCCTCTGAGTTTGCGGAGATTTCTCGGGGGACCCATCTCCATGATTGCTTTTGTTTTCTCAGGGTCTACATGGATACCCTTTGCAGTGATGATGAAGCCCAAGAACTTCCCGCTGGATACGCCCAGAAAGGACTTTGTAGGGTTCATTTTCAAATTGTGTGCTCGTAATAGGTCGAATACCGTCCTTAGATCCTGCAGATGGTCTCCTTTGCAGCGGCTTTTAACGGCTATATCGTCAATGTAGCACTCCACTGTTTTGCATAAGTGGTCTCTGAAGATGATGCTCATGGCTCTTTGATAGGTGGCGCCGACATTCTTCAAACCGAAAGGCATGACTGTGTAGCAGTACGTGCCAATTGGTGTTCGAAATAATGTACGCTTTTCGTCATCAGAAGACATTTTGATTTGGTTGTACCCCGAGAAGCCATCCATGAATGACATCGTTCGAAGCCGCAGGTATTGTCGATCATGATGTCTGTGATAGGAAGGGAGAATTCATCTTTGGGGCATGCCTCGTTCAGGTTGCGGAAGTCGCTGCAGATTCGAATCTTCCTATTCTTCTTAAGGACGGTTACTATATTGGCGACCCAATCGGGATGTTGCTCCTCACGAATGAAGCTGCTGGCTATCAATTTGTTGACTTCGGCTTCGATCGTGTCCATGATGCCTGGGCGAAAGCGTCGCTGTTGTTGCTTGATTGGCTTCGCATCTGGCCGAATGTTGAGTTTGTGAAGAGCAATGTCGGGATTTAACCCTGGCATGTCTTCATAGCTCCAGGCGAATACATTAATGTATTCTCTGACAAGTTCTAGCAGCGACTCCCGTTCTTCGTCTGTTAGGCTTTTACTGACGAAAATTGGTTTTAGAGAAGATTCGCTGCCGAGATCCACTTGTATGACCTCATCTTCAGTAGGAGGTTCTCTCTGTTCGAACCGCATTTCCCATTGTGCGTCCAATTGCTGGGCCCACGACTCTAGCTCGAGGATTTCAAAGATGTCTTCGTCTTCTTCGTAAGCGTCGGCGAATGCCATATTGACTGTCATGACTTGTCTGAACACATCTCCGATGCTGGTATCCGAGTCCGAAGTTGGTGACCCGGTTGAATGTGACTGCCAGTCGTATTCTTCATCTGAACTCTCAGGGGTTTTAGTAGGCGTTACATACCCCAACCCGCATCGAGTTTTGCTATAGTAGTCTCGTGGTTTACCCGCCGGGACTGGCGGCTTCAAAGGTAATCGTCGCCCAGTACCGTAGTTCAAACCTGGCGTCGTCTCCAGATCATACCCCTGTTTCTGTATGAGATATTTGGATTGAGGGCTATAGAGATACAGAGGCAGTCTTCCGGTGTCTGACCCGAGGTCGGCTTCCTCTATGGTGAGGGGATGCGGGTTGTTCGTCCGGCCGAAGATGATCGGATGATCCCCTCCCTCGATTATTCGGTAAGTGTCTTCTACTGGAGTAAGCTGGATCGCGGTGTACACATTTGTCACTTGTGTGTGTAGGTGAGTGCCTATATCGTGTTCCATAGCATACATTGTACATAGCTTATTGAGCGCGGTATAGTTCAAAGATAATCCTTTATTGATGAAGTAAGGTATCTTTTCTAGGAGAATTACATCATCAGCGGAGGGGACATCAGTGTGGGCAGCCACATACTTGGCTAGCTCCGGTTCCTCTTCGGCTACCCCCTGTGTAAATGAAGACTGAGAGGACGACCTGGGAAGCTTGATTGTCAGTGGTTCAGTTGATGGAGCAGAGCGCGGAGTCGTTGGCAGACTAGCGACCCCCAGTTTGGCATTTGATGTGGAACGGGGAGTGGCCGGTTCGCTAGAAGTGTCGGACCTCGCATCGGGGTGACGACCCTTCTTGGGAAGGCGTATCGTCAGTGGTTTGTCGGAGGGATTGAGCTTGTCCATTTGGGGCTGACCGACTCTCGGCAGTCTGATTGTTAGTGGCCCCGTTGTGGATCTTGGCACTTGACCAGACCTTGGTAGCCGGATTATCATCTGCTCTTCCTACGCCGAGAGGCTGATCGCGTCCTTCCGCAGAGTAGCGGTAAGGGGTGCGGACCTTTCCGGTTTGCGAGCTTGGAGGTGGATCGTCAGAGGTCCTTCTGATCCCGTGGCCGTTTCGGTACCAGCTTGTTCATTTGTAACGCCCCAGTCCCAATATACGTAGGACTAGGAACATAGACATGCCATCTGTATTCATACGAAGTATACTCCAATATATGGAAGTCTCGTATAAATACATAAGCTGTAAAATACAGTAGAACCATAACTAACTAATCTCATCCACAAATCAAAGAATAAATGATATCATATATCAACTATGAATTTGTCTTGATACAATATGTTGGGCGGAGACAAATCCACTACCAACAAGTAAATGAAAAATACATAAGATAAGATATGAATTTGGCGAGCAAAGCGAAGACGATCCAAATGCAATCATCCTCGAAGATACGACAATGAACACGGCTAGAGCGAAAGCACCTGCGAAAGACAATAGCACACACCTGGCAAGACAACCAGGTCCTCAGAGGGACGTAACAAGACACATAATAGCATGCCATATAAACTGAATAAATATAGCTCAATAAATAAGTAAATCGAATTTATAACATGGTCCAATACGCACCTACAGAACGAGCGTACCATCCCCCCAACCAAACAAGGACAGGAGATGGTAAACTAATTCACGACGACGTATCTTCCCATGCTAAGAATCCGATATGGTATCCGGACCCCAACAAGGTTCAATACCTTCTCATCGAAGTAGTAAGTCACACCTACAACCAAACAAGGACAAGATGTGACGAACTAATCCGCGACAAGTTATTGTTCCAAGCCACGATCAGATACAAGTACCCAAACCAAAAGTACTCGTACCTAACGGATAGGGTAGCCTACCGTTCTAAGTGAAATGTAGTTAAGAACAATCCTTCCTACGCATGGACCCTGGCTAAATAGGATCGGCATAGTCCCCTCTTGGGCACTAGAGGCCCCAGCAGGAGGAGCATGGGTCATCAACCCCGTATCTCCAGCGGAGAGTCCGGGTCACAAGGGAAGTGCATCGAAGCCCATACGCTAAGGAATTGTCCTCCCCGCCCAATGCCTACTGTATTGTATCCACAACACAGACCACTATAACCGCTAAGTCAAACTAGCATGCAACTTCTATTAGCGGTTATTCCTATCGCACGGCTTGTACATACTGGTGGCCAGCCAATCACGCACTTCCGTGTTCTATATGCGACACACAACTTCGTGTTTACAACGTGTCAAGGCCAGTGAATGCGACACACAAGGTGGTCCCTTAAATCTAGGTTTAATTTGTAAGAAAAATAATACACAACAGGAAATATAAATGAACAGTTATGCCATGTATCACAGTTTATAAAGAAAATAAGTAATGCATGAAATATGAGCTAAAAATAATTAAACAGCTAATGGCAAGGTGTCTTGCCTGGTAGGACGCCTGCGGTGGTGCAATGATCCAGGTGGCACGATCTGCGACTTTGGTACAACAACTATGCATGGTGACCTCGGGTGGTGGCACGGACATTTCCTTTGGGTCCAAAAGGTTTAAATTACCTAGGGTCGAGAGAAGGAAGGACGGAATTGGTAGGAGGATAGGAATAATGGGCTTAGTCATGGAAAGGAAAAGTCAAAGGAGAAAAGATAAATAATTTAGGTACAACTATTTGGAAAATACTTATAATATTTGAAAACTATATTTTTACTATTAAAATAATATTTATGGAAAAAGACTTACAGTCAAAAATCATTTTTGGCTAAAACTCTAAGTTATAAAAATATGGTTTTGGGATAAAAACATGGTTAGTTAAAATAATTGAGTAATACCAAAAATATTGCATACTTTCGAAACTACCCTTTTGAGGCAATATATATTTTAATTAATAATAATCTAGTATAAATTGTTTTAGGGTTTAAAATAAAATTTGAAAATATATATAGCTAAGCTCAAACAATATTTTGCTTCCATAAACTTTTTAAGGGATTATACATATATAAAATAACAAATATCAAATTCATAAACATATGTAATACTATAGGTATTTAAACATATTTGTATATATATAAGCTTATAAAGTGATGATAGTATTAGTAAATAATAATAGTAATAAATAAGTAAAAAAAACAACTGTGCATACTGTGTTGTGCCTTTCTCGAGGGAGAGAAGCCACACTAACACAGAAATTATTAAAGAAAACAATAACTAACATAAGAAGAAAAATAAAAATGAAAAAAAAATAAAAAAAAATAAAACTCATCCGCTCACCTCTCAGTGCAGAGGGGATGGTGAGAGAAAAGAAAAAAAAACGAAAAAGTGAACGGAAAGGGAAGATGGAAAGGAGAGATCGAACGGAGAGCGGAGACGAGCTTGGTCGGCGGGGCGGACGCGGGTGGAGCGGAGCGGGCGGCCGGGCGCTCCAGGAGGGAAAGGGAAGAAGAGGGGAGCTAGGAGGGGAAGCAGGCGGCGGCGGCAGTTTTTGATCGGCGGCGGAGGCGAAGGGTGTAGGAGAGGGTTTGGGGGAAGTCGGCCACGGTGGAGGGGACGGCGACTAGGGCGACGGAGTTCGAGAGGCGGCGAGGATCCTCGAGCGCGGTGGCGCTCGGCGTTGCCATGCCGGAGCCGGCGGAGCGGAGCGGCGGTAGGGTTAGGGGAAGTCGGAGGAAGGGTGGTGAAGGCGGCGGTCCGGGCGGATGGGTTCGGCTCCGGGCGGAGGAAGGAAGGTGAGGCGGCTGAGGGGGTTTCCGGCGGGGCTCGGAGTGAACGACGGTCAGCAGTGGTTGGACGCGTGGGTGCGGCTGGAGGCTGCGAGCGGTGGAGCTGCCCGAGCTCTCGGACGGCGGCGGCGCGACTTCGACGGAGCGCGCCGGTCGGCGGACAGAGGTGAGTTTAATTTTTAGGGTTTTTATTTTTTTTTCTTGCTGTGTCGATGCTGGTTGTTTTCTCGCCGGGAGATGGGGACAGTGGTGGATGTGGTGTCTGACAGGGGTGATGGTGGCCGGGTGGAGTCGGGGTGTCGTGGTACGACGGGTTTGGTGTCGGCATTGGAGGTGGGTGGCCGATGGCAATGGTGGTGGCGGATTTGGTGACGTGGTGGCAGTGGTGATTCTTGTGTTATTGGTGGTGGTCGGTGGAAGTAGGAAGGCCGGGGAGTTGGCTGTGTCGGGAACGACGGGGGACAGTAGGAGGCAAGAGCGATGATTGGGTTAGGCTAGGATTAGGATTAGGATTTGATTTGTGTCGGGGGTGTCCGACACGAAAAAGATAAAGCTGTATATGTAAATAAAACATGGAATAAGAATTTTTGGGAAGACACCCGGGGTCGGACCCGAGGCCGTCACGGCTGACACGGGAGAGGTTGGACACAGACACGAGGCACTCACTTTGTGGTGGGAATTTGTGAAGAAATAATGGATGATGGAAATTGGAGGAGTACCTGCCTATATTTATAGGATGTGGGAATTCCCAATTAGATATGGACTAGGATATTTAAAACCCAATATAGATATTCCCTAATTTAATTTAAAAGCAGTCAAATCCAAAATCAAATCCCAATCAAAATCTAATTTAAATCAAATCAAATCTTAAATTTTTAGTTTAAAATCAATGGAATAATCTAGTTCTATATATGGATATTAATTACTCTATTTAAATAACTCCAAGAATCAAATCATGATTTAAATGGCCAAAATATCTTTCAAATATATTTTTCAAAATACCAATAATAATAATTTCGAAAATCATAAATATTTTTAAATACCTTTTTAAATAATAAAATATTAATATTTAATAAATCTAGAAAATTACATTTTTATTTAACATAGACCAATAAATAAATAACGAAATATTTGTATGCAACAAATATCCCTTACATAATTAGGCTTTTCTAGTATACAAAATATTATTTATTATTAATAACTTTTTAGAAACAAAAGGCTTTTTATAGCAAGAATAATAATTATATAATTTTGAAAGTGTATATTAAAATAGAAAAGAAAATGTTTTTATAAAATATGTACGCTCACATATATTCGTACTCGTCGAGCAAACGAAAATTTTGCATACGATGTACAATACGACTACATGACATACAGTACAAAAATTTTAAATCCATGCAAATTAATAAATAAATAAAATAGTAGAAATTTAGGGGTTTTACATCCTACCCAACTTAAAAGAATTTCGTCCTCGAAATTAAGAATTAGGAGGGGGGTGAGAAGGCACAACGGTAGATAGAAGGGTTTAAAAAAGTGTATATGGTCGTGGTCTAGGTTAAGGATATGATTAAGAAACGATTGTAATCACTCTTAAATTCAAGTGATTAGAAGGTCAAGCTTGTAGATTTAGGGTCGAGGGAAAGGTCGAGCAGTTTAGGATGAAGATATAACAACATCGAGTGAGAACGGTCCTAGTTAATAGGAATGCTAGAGTGCCTTCGTCCTTCCAAAAATCGGTGAAGGCGAAAGCGATTTAAGGAGTTCAATGTCGACAGTATCCATTACGAATACGTGGTTCAAAGGTGGTCGTATAGATTCCTAAAGGAGTTGCCAAGGCAGTCGTGGATGGGACTCTAGAGGACAAGTTGAGCTATGTCTCCATCCACGTAGAATAATAAACAAAAGCGAACCAAAATGTATTTGGTTGATCAGACCATTATGCACCGGTTCTGAGTAGACAATACGTTAGTGGGAGCGACCCAATTAACATATGCCTTGGACAAGCTCGATAAGAAATAAGCTTGTAAAAACTAGGCTACTTTAGCATCATTAGTCAAAATGATAAATACATAGGCACGAGAGTTTTAGATTTAAAGAAGGTAGAATGATTCTAAGTCATACAGTCGTCCTATAGTTTTCTTGTCCAAGTCCTTGGTTGGCTAGACGGGTTAGGTCCTCTAGATTCTAGGATCTAAATAAGCTTGCTATATAAGTCACTAGGTCAAAGGGGTTACTAGTTCATAAGGTATTCTACCCAACTTAAAGAATTAAACTAATGGTGTTTTGGGACAACTAACTAGTAGGGTCAATCTCTAGCAAGCACGAAGGGAAGATGAGAATAGGGATGTAAGGAAGCAAGCAAGATGCAATTGATGAGTCAAATGATAGATAAAATCAAGGAAAGAGGTCAAGTATGTGGATGAGATCCTAGGCTTCTAACCCTATACGCAGGCTTGCTTGGTACGGTAAAGTAACCAAACAATTTATCTTGACCTGCATGGGCCACCACAAAAACATGTAACGCCCCAGTCCCAATATATGTAGGACTAGGAACGTAGACATGCCAGCTGTATTCATACGAAGTATACTCCAATATATGGAAGCCTTGTATAAATACATAAGCTGTAAAATACAGTAGAACCATAACTAACTAATCCCATCCACAAATCAAAGAATAAAAGATATCATATATCAACTATGAATTTGTCTTGATACAATATGTTGGGCGGAGACAAATCTACTACCAACAAGTAAATAAAAAATACATAAGATAAGATATGAATTTGGCAAGCAAAGCGAAGACGATCCAAATGCAATCATCCTCGAAGAAACGACAATGAACACGGCTAGAGCGAAAGCACCTGCGAAAGACAATAGCACACACCTGGCAAGACAACCAGGTCCTCAGAGGGACGTAACAAGACACATAATAGTATGCCATATAAACTGAATAAATATTGCTCCATAAATAAGTAAATCAAATTTATAACATGGTCCAATACGTACCTACTGAACGAGCGTACCATCCCCCCAACCAAACAAGGACAGGAGATGGTAAACTAATTCACGGCGACGTATCTTCCCATGCTAAGAATCCGATATGGTATCCGGACCCCAACAAGGTTCAATACCTTCTCATCGAAGTAGTAAGTCACACCTACAACCAAACAAGGACAAGATGTGACGAACTAATCCGCGACAAGTTATTATTCCAAGCCACGGTCAGATACAAGTACCCAAACCAAAAGTACTCGTACCTAACGGATAGGGTAGCCTACCATTCTAAGTGAAATGTAGTTAAGAACAATCCTTCCTACGCATGGACCCTGGCTGAATAGGATCGGCATAGTCCCCTCTTGGGCACCAGAGGCCCCAACAGGAGGAGCATGGGTCATCAACCCCGTATCTCCAGCGGAGAGTCCGGGTCACAAGGGAAGTGCATCGAAGCCATACGCTAAGGAATTGTCCTCCCCGCCCAATGCCAACTGTATTGTATCAACAACACAGACCACTATAACCGCTAAGTCAAACTAGCATGCAACTTCTATTAGCGGTTATTCCTATCGCACGGCTTGTACGTACTGGTGGCCAGCCAATCACGCACTTTCGTGTTCTATATGCGACACACAACTTCATGTTTACAACGGGTCAATGCCAATGAATGCGACACACAAGGTGGTTCCTTAAATCTAGGTTTAATTTGTAAGAAAAATAATACACAGTAGGAAATATAAATGAACAGTTATGCCATGTATCACAGTTTATAAAGAAAATAACTAATGCATGAAATATGAGCTAAAAATAATTAAACAGCTAATGGCAAGGTATCTTGCCTGGTAGGACGCCTGCGGTGGTGCAATGATCCAGGTGGCACGATCTGCGACTTTGGTACAACAACTATGCATGGTGACCTCGGGTGGTAGCACGGACATTTCTTTTGGGTCCAGAAGGTTTAAATTAGCTAGGGTTGAGAGAAGGAAGGACGGAATTGGTAGGAGGATAGGAATAATGGGCTTAGTCATGGAAAGGAAAAGTCAAAAGGAAAAAAGATAAATAATTTAGGTACAACTATTTGGAAAATACTTATAATATTTGAAAACTATATTTTTACTATTAAAATAATATTTATGGAAAAAGACTTATAGTCAAAAATTATTTTTGGCTAAAACTCTAAGTTGTAAAAATATGGTTTTGGGATAGAAACTTGGTTAGTTAAAATAATTGAGTAATACCAAAAATATTTCATACTTTCGAAACTACCCTTTTGAGGCAATATATATTTTAATTAATAATAATCTAGTATAAATTGTTTTAGGGTTTAAAATAAAATTTGAAAATATATATAGCTAAGCACAAACAATATTTTGCTTCCATAAACTTTTTAAGGGATTATACATATATAAAATAACAAATATCAAATTCATAAACATATGTAATACTAAAGGTATTTAAACATATTTGTATATATATAAGCTTATAAAATGATGACAGTATTAGTAAATAATAATAGTAATAAATAAGTAAAAAACAACTGTGCATACTGTGTTGTGCCTTTCTCGAGGGAGAGAAGCCACACTGACACAGAAATTATTAAAGAAAACAATAACTAACATAAGAAGTAAAATAAAAATGAAAAAAAATAAAAAAATAACTCATCCGCTCACCTCTCAGTGCAGAGGGGATGGTGAGAGAAAAGAAAAAAAACGAAAAAGTGAACGGAAGGGGAAGATGGAAATGAGAGATCGAACGGAGAGCGGAGACGAGCTTGGTCGGCGGGGCGGACGCGGGTGGAGCGGAGCGGGCGGCCGGGCGCTCCAGGAGGGAAAGGGAAGAAGAGGGGAGCTAGGAGGGGGAGCAGACGGCGACAGCGGTTTTTGATCGGCGGCGGAGGCGAAGGGTGTAGAAGAGGGTTTGGGGGAAGTCGGCCACGGTGGAGGGGACGGCGACTAGGGCGGCGGAGTTCGAGAGGCGGCGAGGATCCTCGAGCGCGGTGGCGCTCGGCGTTGCCATACCGGAGCCGGCGGAGCGGAGCGGCGGCAGGGTTAGGGGAAGTCGGAGGAAGGGCGGTGAAGGCGGCGGTCCGGGCGGATGGGTTCGGCTCCGGGCGGAGGGAGAAAGGTGAGGCGGCTGAGGGGGTTTCCGGCGGGGCTCGGAGTGAACGGCGGTCAGCGGTGGTTGGATGCGTGGGTGCGGCTGGAGGCTGCGAGCGGTGGAGCTGCCCGAGCTCTCGGATGGCGGCGGCGGGACTTCGGCGGAGGGCGCCGGTCGGCGGACAGAGGTGAGTTTAGTTTTTAGGGTTTTTATTTTTTTCTTGCTGTGTCGATGCTGGTTGTTTGGTCGTCGGGAGATGGGGACAGTGGTGGATGTGGTGGCTGACAGGGGTGATGGTGGCCGGGTGGAGTCGGGGTGTCGTGGTGCGGCGGGTTTGGTGTCGGCATCGGAGGTGGGTGGCCGATGGCAATGGTGGTGGCGGATTTGGTGACGTGGTGGCAGTGGTGATTCTTGTTTTATTGGTGGTGGTCGGTGGAAGAGGAAAGGCCGGGGAGTTGGCTGCGTCGGAAACGACGGGGGACAGTAGGAGGCGAGGGCGATGATTGGGTTAGGCTAGGATTAGGATTAGGATTTGATTTGTGTCTGTAGAAGCATGGAAAATATCAGAATAATGGTCCATGCGGCTCCGAATACGAAGCCCATGTGGCTCATATGGGAGCTGTCTTATACAGTTCAAAGGAAGACTCTTCGTCTCACGCGGCTCGAGAGTGTATGCGGTTCAGCAGGAATATGCAGCTCGATCGATGCCACGTGTCCCCCTGTGATCCTTTCCTATAGCTGGCCCTTTGAATAGTGGCCTCATTTAATGCTCTGACACGATTTGACGACTGTGGCGGCTCTGGCATAAAGTGTCATAATGGCTCTGCCATAATGACAGACTCTTCGGGAAAAGAAGAAGATCTCTAACCCGATCCGTCAAAAATCCTAGGTTGCCACGTGGCAAATCTCATGCGGCTTAAATAGAGAACAGCTTCATGCAGCTCACTGAGAAGTCACCCTATATGACTAGCAGAAATCAGCCATATACGGCCCACTGAGAGCTCAGCCCCTGCAGCTCAATACAACGCTAGCTCATGCGGCTCGCAAAGACTATGCATATGCGGCTCTTTGAGAGTTCGTTCCCTGCGGTTCGATGAAGCATTGTCCTATGCGGCTTACGAAGAGTATCTCCCTGCGGTTCAAGTGTTGCCCATCCTATGCGGCTCTGGCAGGACCCACAATCAAAACACGTGGCATCGGATCAATCAACGATTTAACCGAATCTCAACAAATATATTTGACATCATCATCATAATTACTGAGATCAAGGCATATCATTTATCATCAAGCCAACGGGACACGTGGCGAGCAATCGGATATTGGTAAAATCTATCATGGAGATTTAAAGCAGTTAACATTAATTGCTCACAAGATTCGATGGTATCCTCATTAATGGCCGAGATTCATTGTAATCAGGATCAAGGGTTCAGATAGATTGAAGGAGCGCCGACATTCCCAACAAATGATCATTAGCAAACCCTAATGATCATACCCCACTCTTATAAATAGCCAGCATCATTTCTTTGCACAAGGATCGGCAACAAAAGAATAAAAATATACAGAGTCAGAGAGAGAATACACAGAGAGAGAGAGAGAAGCCAGGAGAGCAACAGAGGAGCAAAAACAGCCTTTCTTCGTCAACGCCAACCATCTTCCCACCAGGAGCCAAGGCTGCATACCGATCGTCCAAGGAGTAAGGCAGGGCTGCCGTCGCCTTCCCGAGCCTCTATCGTCACCTCCCAGAATCTAAAATAAACAATTGTACTTAGATTGCTGTACCTAGGTTTTCGTCCCTAGGCTTTCTTTGTACAAGCGAGTTTGTATTGTGAGTCTAAGTTCAGTCCTCCGATAATTGTTTTGTACTTTTACAATCAATGGCAAACACGATGGCGACTCTGCTGGGGAAAAACTTCTCCACGACTGAGGAGTTGGTGACGCAATCGGATGCAGCCAAGCTTGGCTCTACGCAACAAAAGATGGTCGTCTGCTTCGACCAACAAGCATTTGAAGAGATGCTCTACGAAAGAAGCGCTGGCCCGGTCCAGAAGCGCACCCGCACGACAAAGGCTCGCAGAGAGTGGAGGCCAAAATCATTTGCTCCTCCCCAAGCCCCCGACGGTGTACCCTCTGTTGCTCAAGACGGTGAGAAGGACTCTTCTGCGGCCCCACTTCAGACCGTAGACAACTCTGCTGTCTCCATGTCCGACAGAAAAAAATACTATGATGCTGGACTTGCAGAGGCAAAGAGGAACTCTACGCGAACTGAGCCGCATAGGGGTGCTAGCCCAGTGAAAAAGGCTCATGCGACCACATCCGCTAGCCGCATGGACAAAGCCCATGCGGCCACAGTCGCTGGCCGCATGAAGAAGAATCATGCGGTCACATCTGGCAGCCGCATAGTTTATGCAGCTACAGTCGCTAATCACATGGATAAAACACATGAGGCTACAGGAGGCAGCCTCTTGCAGAAAACCCATGCGGCCACTATTGCCAACAGCATGCGGCCAGCCTGCACGGTCGTAACTCCTAGCCGCCAAAGACAACTCATCCGACAGCAGAAGATGACCGCATGCAGACAGCCTGCACGGTACCCAACTCTAGCAGCATAGCGTCCGTTCCACGCTTCTCTCGATCGGTCTTCGACCGTCTCTCATATGGTCCCGACCCTGATAATTCTCTGTATGATAAGCCAGACTCTGTGGCATTCAACTTGGACTCCTCCTATTACGCACCCACAAGTGCTAAAAAAAGGAAGTCTAGGGCAGCACGGGCTCATCGAGCCCAGTCAGCTGTTCCAACCTCTGACTATCGGAGCGTCCCGTTGACTATCACACGGGCCTCGGATGGAAAGTTGCATACAACTGTTCAAGTCCAGCCCCCCGCGGCGAACAGACAGAGTGGTTCCTCTGACCTGCGGGAGACGATCCTCCATAAACGCAAGGAAAGAGAAGGAGTGTCGGTGTGCAATGAGTCCTCACTTGGACATCGTTGTACCCAAATCATCGTCAATTGCTGCTGCAACAACACGGCAATGTCAGAAGCGCGGCCATCCGTCTTCCAAAGGCTACAGCACCCAAACTCAGAAGATGAGGCACCTCCTGTTGTCTCCTGCAATTCTGCTCAAAAAGTCCCCGTCGAAGAGAGAAGGAAGAAAACGAGCATCTCCAGTCCGAAGATATCAACCACTACAACTAAGAAACTGTCGTCTAAACGGTTGTCCTCCACTGGTGTATTCCAACACACCCGTTCAAAGACGAAATTTACCTCGATGGAAAATTCATCATCCACATCGCTGGAGGTTGAAGGAGCTGGGGGTAGCACTCCTCCGAACATCCGCAACAATCCGATGTTCCAAGGAACCAATTCCGCACAAACAACTCATCCATCAGGAGCAACGGACGTTGATACCCCCGAGGACATCCGTAACTCTCAAGACAAGGCAAGCTCTGAAGCTGGGGATACCATTCCCTCCGAGTCCGAGCCCGAAGAGAACATTCCCACCTATCCCGATGACTTCTCGGTACATGGGTACGACTCAGAGGGCACATCCTCCACCGTTCCTTCCGTCACTCCTCACGTAAGAACTGTGTTCATGACGGACAGCGATCAAGGTGGTTCCAGCGATCGCCTGCGCATCGACAGTCTCGAAGCCATATTACTTGCTTTGGTCAAGTCTGTAGACGAGATTAAAGCGGCCCTGCCCACTCTACAAGGAGGAGCGCCTGGTCAAACAAATACGGGCCCCGCGGTCAATGTAGATTCGAACTCAGCGGCACCAAACCAGGGTAATAATCCTTTCGAAATAACAGCCCCCACCGCGACAGATGAGACCCGAGAAGTAAGAAGAGAGGTCCAGGAGCTCCGTGCCATGTTTCATGCCCGAGAAAACGCTCAAGATCTCAGAATACGGCAACCATATCCTGCTGAGTGGAGAGATGTGCCATTCCCACCAAGATATAAGCCGTTCAACATCAACCCGTATGATGGCAAAACCTCAGCAAGTCGATACATCACTTACTTTGAGGTCACCACTGACCATCTGCCCCATGAAGATGCGATCCTCACACGGTTATACATTGGAGCATTAGAAGGAGTCGCCTTCGATTGGTACCGCAATCTACCGGACAACTGCATCCATTCCTTCGCCGGCTTCAAGCGCATGTTCTTGGAACGGTTCTATGAAGTAGGACAAGACGTCACTATGTCCACTCTCATGGACGTCGTCCAAGGGAAGAAGGATTTAACGAGGAACTACATTGAGAGGTTCCGTCAGACCGCCATGAAGCTGTCTTCCAGAAATTCGGATTCTTCTTTGATTGAAATCTGCCAAAAAAGACTGCTTCCAACGATCAGTCTCTGGATGGGCGAGAGTCAATTCAAAGATTGGAAGGCGTTCATCATCAGTGCCACAAGCGTTGAAGAACGACTGAAGAAGGCCCGCCAACTGGGGTTGCACATCTCAGAAGGGGAAAACAAGGGCAAGCGTCTCAACAACGATAATGGGGGTAACCCCTCCAACAACCGGGACAGCAAGGGAAAATAGGCTATGGTGGCCGACATGGCCCAGAAGCCCGAGCCACAGCCAGCGGACAAGCAATGGCCTCAAATCACTTACTCTTTCGAAGATGGCCACGTCAAGCCTATCTTAGACATGCTCATACAAGGAGGTAGAATTCAGCTTCCTCCACCAAGGCGGAAGCCTCGGCCGGCTGATCTGGAGAACCCGAAGTTCTGCCATTACCACCGTTATGTACACCACGCTACACATGACTGCTACCAATTGAAACGGTACATCCAAAGTCTCATCGATTCGAACGCTCTGGCCATCGACTTCGAAGAGGTAACCGTAGCAGCTAATATGGTGTCCGTACAATTCGGCAACTTCCCTCCGACAGAGACTCAAGACGGGGTAATCCCCGTCCCTCTCGCGACAATGGAGATTACCAATCTTCCTCCGCCCCGAGAACAAGCTGCTGGTCTAGTACCTCTCACCACCTCACGAGAAGAGATCATGTGGGTCCATCCAGACTTGGTGTCAGAAGTGACTCGGCTCACACCATCTCCCACCAACAAAAAGAGTGGAAAAATCAAGACCTGCCGCACAGTTTCAGCAGACAACGAGGAAGCTACAGCCGTTGTCACACGGTCCGGAGCGCAATCCCAACCTATGGTTGACAGTCCACCCGAAAATCATCAACCCACTGCAGCTGATGCTCTGGGATCGGCTCAGCCTTCGACGACCGACAAGCCTAGGCCGAGGGAGACTTGCTTCGACAAATCTCTCCGATAGGACGCAGCCCAAGGGCTAGAGAGGCCCTACAACTTTGACATCTTAGCACAATTGGCTAACACTCCGGCCAAATTGTCATTATACGAACTCCTGATGCTCTCCAAGGACGTTCGTATTGCATTGAGCGAAGCACTCCAAAATGCCGATGCCTATCTCGCTCAATCTAACCTCACTGGGGAGGACTCACCTATGGATCTCCAAGATAGTGCCTGCACGGGAGCAATGCCCAACATCGTCTTCACTCCGCAGGACATGCTCATCAAAACCAACCTACATGATCGCCCGCTATACTATACGGGATACATCGGCGACGTGAAGGTGGATCGGATGTACATTGATCCTGGCTCTTCCATAAGCATCATCCCGAAGGGCCTGCTACATCATCTTCGCATCCCAATGCATCGCCTAACACCTACAAGTACCGCCATCAGCGATTTTAATTCGGGCAGGAGCTACCCTATCGGGAAGATTCATCTGAAGTGTCAGATTGGCGATCTCCAATCCGAGGTCACCTGCTACGTCATAGATACAGACACTTCTTACAACATCCTCTTGGGGCGCCCATGGATACACGATTAAATGATCGTGCCTTCCACGCTACACCAGTGCTTCAAATATGTTGACAAACACGGCTTCGTGAAGACAGAGTTTGCTGACATCGATCCCTTCAAAGGGGTCAAATCTTACTACTCGGACTCCTGTTTATACGAAAAGTCGAAGAGGCACCTGGATGAAGGAGACGCACAAGCCCATACTGAGACAGCCACGGGATCAGAAGGACCCCTGATGATCCACCTCCAAGCTCGCAAACCGGGCAAGTCTGCACCCCTCACCGCCACTCTGCGGAAGGACGCGATCAGCCTCTCGACGCAAGAGGAGCAGATGATAATCCGGCAGCCTAGATCCAGCCAAGTGCCGAGACCCACAACGGAATCACTAACCATCAGGTTACCAAGAGTCAGTCAAACACAAACAGAGAAGATCAACCCCTCGGACAGGCCATTGACAATACACCTTCCCAAGAAAGGTTGTCGCTTTGATGCAAGGTCTGACACTTCCAGCGAACCAGCCACTCCTCGCTCCACATCGAATGCCAAACTGGGGGTCGCCAGTCTGCCAACGACTCCACGCTCTGCTCCATCAACTGGACCACTGACGATCAAGCTTCCTAGGTCGTCCTCTCAGTCTTCGTTCACACAGAGGGTAGCCGAAGAGGAACCGGAGCTAGCCAAGTATGTGGCCGCCCACACTAATGTCCCCTCCGTTGATGATGTAATCCCCCTAGAAAAGATACCTTACTTCATCAATAAAGGGTTATCTTTGAACTACACCGAGCTCAATAAGCTATGTACGATGTATGCTATGGAACACGGTATAGGCGCTCACCTACACACACAGGTGACAAATGTGTACACCGTAATCCAGCTTACTCTAGTAGAAGACGCTTACCGAATACACAAGGAAGGAGATCATCCAATCATCTTCGGCCGGACGAACAACCCTCATCCCCGCACCATAGAAGAAGTCGACCTCGGGTCAGATGCCGGGAGACTGCCTCTGTATCTCTATAGCCCTCAATCCAAATATCTCATGCAGAAACAGGGGTATGATCTAGAGACTACGCCAGGATTGAACTATGGCACTGGACGACGATTACCTTTGAAGCCGCCAGTCCCGACGGGCAAACCACGGAACTACTATAACAAAACTTAATGTGGGTTGGGGTATGTAACGCCTACTACGACCCCGGAAAGTTCAGATGAAGAATGCGACTGGCAGTCACATTCAACCGGATCACCAACTTCCGACTCAGATACCAGCATCGGAGATGTGTTCATACAAGTCATGTCAGTCAACATGACGTTCGCCGACGCTTACGAGGAAGACGAAGACATCCCCGAAATCCTCGAGCTAGAGCCATGGGCCCAGCAATTAGACGCGCAATAGAAAAAGCAATTCGAACTGAGAGAACCTCCTACTGAAGATAAGGTCATACAAGTGGATCTCGGCAGCGAATCTTCTCCAAAATCGATCTTCATCAGTGAAATCCTAACCAACGAAGAACGGGAGTCGCTGTTAGAACTTGTCAGAGATTTCATTGATATGTTCGCCTGGAGCTATGAAGATATGCCAGGGTTAAATCCTGACATCGCTCTTCATAAACTCAATATTCAGCCAGATGCGAAGCCAGTCAAACAACAACAGCGACGCTTCCGCCCAGGCATCATGGACGTGATCGAAGCTGAAGTCAACAAACTAATAGCCAGCGGCTTCATTCGTGAGGAGCAATATCCCGATTGGGTCGCCAATATAGTACCTATCCTCAAGAAGAATGGAAAAATTTGAATCTGCGTTGACTTCCGTAACCTGAATGAGGTATGTCCCAAAGATGAATTCCTCCTTCCTATCACAGACATCATGATCAATAATACCTGCGGCTTTGAGCGCATGTCATTCATGGATGGCTTCTCGGGATACAACCAAATCAAGATGTCTCCTGACGACGAAAAGCATACATCATTCCGAACACCGATTGGCACGTACTGCTACACAGTCATGCCTTTCGGTTTAAAGAATGCTGGCGCCACATATCAAAGAGCTATGAGCATCATCTTCAGAGACCACTTACGCAAGACGGTGGAGTGCTATGTTGATGATATAGCCATCAAGAGCCGTAGCAAAGGAGACTATCTACAGGATCTAAGAACGGTATTCGACCTAATACGGACACACAATTTGAAGATGAACCCTACGAAGTCCTTCCTGGGCGTATCCAGCAGGAAGTTCTTAGGCTTCATCATCACTGCAAAGGGTATCCATGTAGACCCCGAGAAGACAAAAGCAATCATGGAGATGGGTCCCCCGAGAAATCTCCGCGAACTCAGAGGCCTTCAGGGAAGGTTAGCTTACATCAGAAGGTTTATTTCCAACCTCTCCGGGCGATGTCGACCATTTACGCACCTCATGAAGAAAGGAGTCTCATTCGTATGGGACGAGGAATGCCAACGTGCTTTCGATAGCATCAAAGAATATCTGTCAAATCCTCCGATCCTGGTAGCCCCAGTCCCTGGAAAACCATTTCTGCTCTATGTACGAGCAATGGAACACTCCCTCGGTGCTCTGCTGGCACAGAATAACGATGCAGGCCATGAACAGGCCATATATTACCTCAGCCGAATGATGATTGGACCAGAGCACCGATACACCGCTGTGGAGAAGGAATGCCTCGCTCTGGTGTTCGCCATTCAGAAAATGCGGCACTATGTCATCGGACAAACGATACATGTGATCTCACGAGTTAACCCTCTCAGGGTCCTCATGACTAAACCAGGGGCACTCAGCTCTCGCCTCGCTACATGGGCAATACTGTTGTCCCCTTATCATATGATCTTCGTCCACCAAAAGGCAGTCAAAGGTCAAGCCCTGGCAGATTTCTTGGCAGCCTACCCAGGCTCGGAGTCCTCCAGGATATACGAAAAGATCCCAGATGAGGTCGCCGACTCGCATACAACCTTCCACGAAAATATATGGCGAATGTTCTTCGACGGCGCTTCGAGGACCGGACCTAAAGGCAATATAGTCGTCAGAGTCGGAGTAGTACTAATCTCTTCTTTCGGATTGGTGATTAACCGCACTTATTTCCTCATTGAATCCTGCTCTAATAATGTGGTCGAGTACAACGCTCTGGTCATTGGCCTCCAACTTGCAAGAGAGCTGGGGGTAGAATACCTTGAAGCATACGGCGATTCCTAACTAATCGTCAATCAGATTCGGGGTTCGTACGAGGTCCGCCATGAAGACATGATCCCTTATCATCAAATAGCGATTAATATCATCTCGGCATTTGAGGGGTTCTTCATCGAGCACGTCCCCAGACTCCGAAATATTGAAGCCGATGCCTTAGCTGGAATCGCCGCTTCCCTAGCAGTTCTGAATTATGATCGACAATCAGTGGAAGTGATAGGCCATGAACTGGTCTGTCCAAAAAACAATGTGCAATTCATCGCAAGTTATTCCGCACAGACGATCGATGATGCCCCAGATTGGAGACAACCATTCATCGACTTCGTCGTCTACGACATCCTGCCGGAGAACCCAAAGGAAGCTACTTCCATCAGAAGGCGTTCCCTCAGATTCTTCTACGATACAGAGACGAAAATGCTGTATCGCCGATCCTACGATGGATTACTGCTTCGGTGTCTGTCAAACGCAGAAGCCAAAGAAGCCGTATGAGAAGCCCATGACGGTGTTTGCGGGGCCTACCAGCCCGGCCCGAAACTGCAAGACCGCCTTCGCCGAATGGGCTACTATTGGCCCACAATGGTGGCAGACGCGATAGATTATGCTAGAAAGTGCAAAGCTTGCCAAGTCCACGCGGACTTCATCCACCAACCCTCCGAATTTTTACATCCGACAGTGGAGTCCTGGCCATTCGAAGCATAGGGAATGGATATCATTGGTCCAATCACCCCACCTTCTTTCCGAGGACATCGCTTCATACTTGCGATCACTGATTACTTCTCTAAATGGGCGGAAGCTGTCCCACTCGCAGAAGTCAAGACTTCAAACTTGATCAGCTTCCTTAAACACCATATCATCTACCGCTTTGGACTGCCCCGAAGGATCATCCATGATAATGGTCCGCAGTTTACAAGCCACGCATTCTATCAGTTCTGCGACAAGCACCGCATCCAGAATTTTGCTTCAACACCGTACAATCCGACAGCGAATGGATTAGCAGAGGCGTTCAATAAAACAATCATCAAACTGCTCAAGAAGTTCGTCTCCTCCAACAAGCGCGACTGGAACGAGAAGCTCGGCGAGTGCTTATGGTCTTATCGCACCACGGTCCGAACAGCCACCGAAAATACGCCATTCTCCCTGGTATACGGTAGTGAGGCAGTCCTCCCCTTGGAGACACAGATCCCCTCACTACGTGTCGCCCTCACCCATCAATTGACAACCGATGATAACTACCGACGTCGACTGCAAGAGTTAGAGGCCGTAGATGAAAAGCGCCTCCTAGCTCAGCAAAGGATAGAGCTATACCAAACACGCATCTCAGGAGCCTTCAACAAAAAGGTCAAAATCAGAACATTCCAGGTAGGCGATCTCGTCTTGGCAGTCCGGAGGCCAATGGTCATGACTTACAAGACCGCCGGCAAATTCCAGCCAAAGTGGGAGGGTCCGTTTATCATTGAGACGGTATTCTCCAACGGTGCTTACCGCCTTGCAAAGCAAAATGGAGACTTGCTCATGCTGCCCGTCAACGGCAAGTTCCTGAAGAAATACTATGTCTAAACGACATTTGCTACAAAGTCCTTGAGTCATGTACCCGCTGGTACCACTGAACTCACACCCTCAACATTTTAGATTATCGAGTCATGTACCGGCTGGTACCACTGAACTCACACCCACAATATTTCAAGATCATCGAGTCATGTACCTGCTGGTGCCCCTGAACTCACCCCTACATCCCCTTTAGATTATCGAGTCATGTACCCGCTGGTGCCGTTGGACTCCTACTTTCTCAATATGTTAATTTACCGAGTTATGTACCCGCTGGTGCCTCTGAACTCACATTTCGGTCACTCTTTCAGATAGTAAGTCACGTATGATTATACCTCTGAACTTTCTTCCTGGAAGAGATCCTCCCTCATGATCCAATACCCGTACTCCCAGTGCACAAAAAGGGTAATCGATCCACAAATTTCCGAAAACGGACATGTCCTCATTACCTCTGAATCGTTTTCACTTCCACCAAAAACAAACCGCCCCTCACATAGAACCTCCACGTTCTCCTACCTCTGAGTCGTTCTATGTACTCCTTCTTCATTGAGCCCACTCCTGCCAAGTCATCATTACCTCTGAGTGGGAAGGCTCCGTCGAAGAACCCTTCATGCTTGCCATGTCCATATTACCTCTGAGCAAGTATGTCGGTCTCCTTTCGACCTATTATCTGTACCCACAATCGGAGTACGACAAGGATAATAGGTCCACAAATGTCCGCTGTTGACCACGAATATCTCCCATGAAACCTCCCCTGCCATGTCCTCACTACCTCTGAGCAGGAAGGTTCCACGGTAAAACCCTCATGCTTGCCATGTCCTCATGACCTCTGAGCAAATATATCGGTTTTCCTTTCACCCTATTATCTGTATCCCGAACCAGGGTATGCCAAGGATAATAGGTCCACAAATATTCCTTTGCTAAGCTTCTTAGCATAAATCCACTACCCCACCATGCCCCGAGGGCCCAGCTGCTCTACGGCATTCCTTTTTTTTAAGCACCGAGAACATCCATGACCACTTTGCCACGGCTGTTCCGGACATCCTGTCCAAACTTGTTATCTGTACTTAAAACCAAGGTACGCCTAGGATAACAGGTCCACAAATAATCCTCCAGCAAGTCCAATTTTGCAAACGCCACAAGTACAAGAAAGAGAAGATGAGTTGAAACATGCTAATTTATTCGAAATTCTAATTACTACATCATTTGGGGATCACACCCCTTACAAAAAAAGAGAGAAAAAGAGAAGCAAAAGAAAACAGACGGCTGATCACTGCTCTGGGGCACATAACGCCCTGAGACGGTCTGTCAGCAAAGCAACCGACCGCTCAAACCTCTGGGAGGCTCGACGCTCTGCCTCGTAGGTCAGCACCGCCTCATCCTCCAGATGAGCATGAGCCTGCCAGTTATCTTCAAATTTCTTAAAAGCCCGCTCCAGGCTATCAGAAGATCGGGAAACCTTCTCGGTCTCCCGAACGATCGACTCCTGCTCCGCCTGAGCAGCCTCCAGCTCTGACTCTAAGAAGGCCAATTGCCTCTGGAGCCCAAGAATCCGCTCCTTCGTATCAGCAATTCCACGAGAAGCGGACTCTTCCCGAGCACGGCAAGCCTGACTCCTACGACCCAGCTGGTCATACGAAGCGGAGAACTTATCAAGGTCCCCCCGTACAACTGGTCCAGCAGTATCTCGGGCTAGCTTAATCCTATCCCGAGCAGCAATGAGGAAGCCACGCTCCCGCTCGATCGCAGCAGGCAAGCCCGTCTGTCGTATCGCCAGTAGTTGGGGTCACAAGCTAATCAGCCTCTGTAAGCTTAGGTTCCAGCAGTGCAGCCAATCCCACCCTGCCAGGAAGGGACTTCAAGGTTGCAATTTGACCCCGAGCGCACCGGAGAGATAGAGAAAATGGGGTCCCCCGTCCTATGGCAGCGTCTACGCCCCTTTGTAAATGACGATAGAAACTGTCGACCACGTCCTGCGTCGCCTCGTTCAGAGTTTTCGTGGAGGCCGGTGTCAACGGGAGCGTGGCTGGCAGCACCGAAAAAGACGCAACAGAATCCGCCGCTCCTGCTACGAGAGAAACCAGCTCCGCACGAAAGGACGCTTGAACGGCGGCCAACTCCTCTTCGGCAGCCTGCAAAACTTGAATACTCGGCAGGGTCGAGAGGTCGGCCTCCGGAGCCGTATAATCTGCGGAGGATGAGGCGGAGACCATCGCCAACCCCATTCCCATCGGCCCAGAGCTGGCAGGAGGCTCCTCGACGTGAGACGACAAAGGAGAGGGAACGCTCCTTCCTTCCGTATCACGGCAGACCGAGCCTTCCCCAAGAACATCCACGGCGGGAAGTAAAGGGTCAGGACCTGCAGGGCCAAGGCAACCATGAACCGATTTGACCCGGAGGATATGTTGATAGAGCAAATAAGCCCCCTCACTAGTCAATATCTGGCTTATCTTACCAGTGGAGGAGTGTGAAGGCCGAGATTCGCCTGCAGCCACCATAGCCCCTGCACCAACAGCCTCTGAGTCAGGTACAATAGACTCCTCCGCCCTTGCATCCTCGGGAGGGGGCACACCGAGATCAGCGTCGCATTGCTAAAAATTAGCGGTTTCAGGGACGGGTCCATGGAAACCTTCGTCACCACGGGCCGAGGTTTCAGCAACCTGGGAGCTTCCAGCCACCGCTGAGAGAGCACCCGTAGAAAGGATCGCGGCGCACACGCCGCTAATCAAAGCAGCAAGGGCCGGATCAGCTCCAAGGGAAATAGACGGTTCAGGAAAGGATGATTCACCAGACATCTACAAAGAAAAGTAATTGAGTCATATCTTCAGAAAAGAAGGAAACTACAACAAAGAGAAGGCTCCGACTTACCTCCGGAATGCCGTCTACATCCTCACCCTTCTCCGTAATAAGCAGTCTACGGGGACCGACCGCCGCTCTCTTTACAGAAAAAGTTACCCCTCCGCCAGTAGACTCACGCCTGCCTCGCTTACGTGAGGGACCAGGCATGACGGGCGGTAGATCTACCTGTACCACCTCCAACACAGATGGTAACTGGCCCACTGCTTCATCAAATACAGCCGACGGTTGATCCGTCATCATGTCACCTGCCATGACGGAAGACTGATCCGCCATTGCCTCGTCATCCGAAGAAAGGGAGTCTTTGTCGTCCCGTTCGTTGTCTTCCTCAATTGTGTCGAAGGACTCGGAATCGGGCGAAGGAACTCTATTCGTCCCTTTCTTCTTTGCTCTCGACGTCGCAGCCTTCTCCGCTAGGCGAGTACCCACGATGAAGCTAGTCCTCGAGTCAAAATCGAGGGAAGGAGGATTCGCCGTAACATGATATAAGGCCGCCATATGCAGGATTTCCCCTATCACGTTTGCGGCAGGGACCAAGAAGCTAGTCCGAGTATGACAGGTGTCATAGTAGCTCCATGCCCTAATATCGTCAAGAATGCTACCTTCAAATCCCAGGTGAGAATTGGGACGCCCGAGGAATAGCTGACTATACCCAAATTGACGGGCAAACCTACTAGGCAAGTAGGGCTCCAAATATACAGTGTTGCGATTCCGATAAACTAGATGTGTCGGGCGAATATTACGCAGCCAGAAACGTATCTTTTCAGGCAAGAAATGAGGAGGTCCAACCCCATCAACATGAACACTCCTCACCTCTTGATCAGTGAAATGAGGAACGGACACGAAGAAATTGTACCCGTCCACCCTCGCCAGCATCCTCCGACACGCCGGTATGGTACTACATTCCCAAGGCTGGTGGTGATACTTGAAAAGAAACGCATCGTCATCTGTAACGCCATCTCCCGTCCTAGGCCTCATCAAGGACTGATAATACAGCAATAGCTATCCCAACAAGTAATGATAAGGCAATTCTACACGTTCAAAATCTATTGCCACGTCACGAGCAATGACCTTGGACGAGAAGGCGCGAAGACCATGCTGAATACTGCACACCATGGCAGGAAGAAGAGCCAGCCTGACCCCAAAGGCCAACTTCACGGCAGGAAGAATGAAGTGGCGACTGATCCTCTCAATAGAGCCTGCCCCTCCTGAGACCACGCAGTTGCGCAGCCATACCATTAGAAATCCGGCCAAGAGTGCCTTCTCTGACAACCGTCGGGTACCATAACAAAAGTAGCTGAAGGAGTCAATCTGGCTCCCGAACCGGTCACTTTTAGACTTCGACCTCTTAGCGGTCGACACCAAGGCCTCTACTTTCCTAGGAGTTAAACGATCTCGGGAAGTAACCCGGCCAGCCGCGCTGAATTTGAAAAGGTACACGACCCAAGATTTAGTATGTGGAGAGTCCCCTTCCGAGCTGTCATTTTTCTGGATAGTCGTCCGGTGACAAGTGCTATGATGGCATAATAGTTCTTGATACACGGCGACGAAACCAGGGAATCGTCGATCCAAATCTTGGAGCTCCTCATTCGTCGGATTGTACACTTCGAAGGGTTCATCCCCCCAGGGGAGCTTGGAGACCGCATACATCTCGTGAAGTGCAAGCCCCAATTCTCTAATAGGGGTGAAAATGGTCCCCGTCCGATGATTGTACATCTCCAAAAGGGCCATAAACAATGGCTTATTAACGGGCAACCCGTGGCTGGTACCCCGGATAGCGTCATAAAGGTTGACTCCCCGCAAAAACTCTTCGTACTTCCGCAGAATCCATGAGGTTAGATTAGCCCACGGGGGAATGGGGTGCAACCAGCTCGGCAGTACCAACCTGCCAATAGGATTGGACCCTTTGCGAGCAAGCTGACTCAGGAAGATATCAGCCTGGGAGAATGAAAAGTTAGGACCGGGAGTGTTGATGAAGGTACCCGGAACTAACCCCATCACGGACCGACTGGCCGGATCTTTGACCGCGCGCACTGACCCAGTGGCTCTGTTATAACGGATGTTACCAACAAACATCCCTGGTTGGGTTGGAGTGAGGGTGTCCGGCATCTGCCTATCCAGAACGATCATATTGAACCACTCGAAAGGAAAATGGTGCTTCATAATAGGGATGTGAATTGGCATCCCGTCCAGGTCAAAATCCCAACTCTCAAAAACATCCAGTACTCGGGAGTTTTCTATGACCAACGCATCCCCAAAGAGGAAAATCGGTTTCAGATACTTCCCATCAGACTGCCCGGAGCTCATCATATCACCAAGGAATTGAAAAGATTGAACCCTGATAGCATTTAGTCGCTCCAAAGGTTCGTCAACAAGTAGCTGTTCGGACACTTGACGAACTAAGTCATCCCGATGTACGCCCGAGGCAAACTGACGGGAGCCTACCATAAGTTCCCCCGCAGGATTCACGGGCAGATTCACTGAAGAAGAGGCAAAAAAAACAAAGTCAAAAAGATAGCTGAAACACAAAACTACATGATGCTTATATGACTCAGTATAGCCTCATGCGGCTCGGTTTAAAAGGGTTTGAACAGATTAGTCTAAGTGAGCTTATGCGGCTCAGTTTGAAAGAACCCCTGCGGTCCAGAGCGAATAAGCTTACGCGGTTCCGTTCGAAAGGAACTCATGCGGCTCAGTACGAAGGAATTTATGCGGTTCGAAGGGAGTATATACGAATATGGTCCGATTTGAATAAGCTTATTCGGCTCGAAAAAGCTTATGCGGCCCTGCGAGGATGAGCTTATGTGGTCCAGCGAGGATGAGCTTATGCGGTTCGATTCGAAATGTGCTTAAACGGCTCAGTTTGAAAGAGTTCGTACGGTCCAAATCCTGATGAAGCTTATGCGGCCTTGATAAAGAAGTAGTTATGCAAACCACTTTCATGCGGCTCAAACCTAGGTCATACCCCATGCGGCCCGAGCATGAGTCGGACACACAACATGCTTTGGAATATAAGCTCGTGCATAAAATATGCGGCGTAGCCATGGCGGTTCATATTAAGGAATCCTACCAGCAATAGGCGGGTGGATGTCAGGGTGAAAAGCAGGCACGCCAGTCGGCGGAGGAGCCACCACATTCGCCGCCGCAGTCGATGAAGACGCGGTCTTCTTATCCTTCGCAGCCGCAGAGGATGATGCGGCCTTCTTGCCCGCAGTAGCAGCAGCCTTCTTGGGAGCCATTGTCGATCGATGAAGGGAGAAGACGAAGAGCAAAGTCTGTAACAGGGGATTTGAGCAAAGAAAGAAGGTAAAGAAACCCAAGGGGACTAAAAGACTCTTATTTATAGGCGAAAGAGACCCATAAAACGAACAAACATCTCGAATGACGCCTCGGATTACGCGCCGCTTCAAAAAATAAAGGCAAAAACGCTTCGGTCAAGGCATAACCGACCCTTGGGATCCTCCTCCAAAAGACGGCATTAAATCAAAACGAATCAAGAGCATTTAATGAAGATTTGCACACGTAGTCAGGACACGTGGCAAAGAGCCTATGCGGATAGATGAATCTATGCGGCTGGGACACTTATGTGGCATGAACGGGACCATGCTTCTTATTCAAAGTGTTTCAATTTTGCAAATTGAAAACTTTGAAGGGGTCCTGTAGAAGCATGGAAAATATCAGAATAATAGTCCATGCGGCTCCGGATACGAAGCCCATGCGGCTCATATGGGAGCTGTCTTATACAGTTCAAAGGAAGACTCTCCGTCTCACGCGGCTCGAGAGTGTATGCGGTTCAGCAGGAATATGCGGCTCGATCGACGCCACATGTCCCCCTGTGATCCTTCCCTACAGCTGGCCCTTTAAATAGTGGCCTCATTTAATGCTCTGACACGATTTGACGACTATGGCGGCTCTGGCATAAAGTGTCATAATGGCTCTGCCATAATGACAGACTCTTCGAGAAAAGAAGAAGATCTCTGACCCTATCTATCAGAAATCCTAGGTTGCCACGTGGCAAATCTCATGCGGCTTAAATAGAGAACAGCTTCATGCGGCTTACTGAGAAGTCACCCTATATGACTAGCAGAAATCAGCCATATGCGGCCCTCTGAGAGCTCAGCCCCTGCAACTCAATACAACGCTAGCTCATGCGACTCGCAAAGACTATGCATATGCGGCTCATTGAGAGTTCGTTCCCTGCGGTTCGATGAAGCATTGTCCTATACGGCTTACGAAGAGTATCTCCCTGCGGTTCAAGTGTTGCCCATCCTATGCGGCTCTGGCAGGACCCACAATCAAAACACGTGGCATCGGATCAATCAACAATTTAACCGAATCTCAACAAATATATTTGACATCATCATCATAATTACTGAGATCAAGGCATATCAATTATCATCAAGCCAACGGGACACGTGGCAAACAATCGAATATTGGTAGAATCCATCATGGAGATTTAAAGTAGTTAACATTAATTGCTCACAAGATTCGGTGCTATCCTCATTAATGGCCGAGATTTATTACAATCAGGATCAAGGGTTCAGATAGATTGAAGAAGCGCCGACATTCCCAACAAATGATCATTAGCAAACCCTAATGATCATACCCCACTCTTATAAATAGCCATCATCATTTCTTTGCACAAAGACCGGCAACAAAAGAATAAAAATATACAGAGTCAGAGAGAGAATACACAGAGAGAGAGAGAGAAGCCAGGAGAGCAACAGAGGAGCAAAAAGAGCCTTTCTTCGTCAATGCCAACCATCTTCCCACCAGGAGCTAAGGCTGCATACCGATCGTCCAAGGAGTAAGGCAGGGCTGCCGTCGCCTTCCCGAGCCTCTATCGTCACCCTCCAGAATCTAAAATAAATAATTGTACTTAGATTGCTGTACCTAGGTTTTCGTCCCTAGGCTTTCTTTGTACAAGCGAGTTTGTATTGTGAGTCTAAGTTCAGTCCTCCGATAATTGTTCTGTACTTTTACAATCAATGGCAAACAGTGTCGGGGGTGCCCGACACGAAAAAGATAAAGCTGTATATGTAAATAAAACATGGAATAAAAATTTTTGGAAAGACATCCGGGGTCGGACCCGAGGCCGTCACGGCTGACACGGGAGAGGTTGGACACAGACACGAGGCACTCACTTTGTGGTGGAAATTTGTGGAGAAATAATGGATGATAGAAATTGGAGGAGTACCTGCCTATATTTATAGGATGTGGGAATTCCCAATTAGATATGGACTAGGATATTTAAAACCCAATATAGATATTCCCTAATTTAATTTAAAAGCAATCAAATCCAAAACCAAATCCCAATCAAAATCTAATTTAAATCAAATCAAATCTTAAATTTTTAGTTTAAAATCAATGGAATAATCTAGTTCTATATATGGATATTAATTACTCTATTTAAATAACTCCAAGAATCAAATCATGATTTATATGGCCAAAATATCTTTCAAATATATTTTTAAAAATACCAATAATAATAATTTCGAAAATCATAAATATTTTTAAATACCTTTTTAAATAATAAAATATTAATATTTAATAAATCTAGAAAATTACATTTTTATTTAAAATAGACCAATAAATAAATAACGAAATATTTGTATGCAACAAATATCCCTTACATAATTAGGCTTTTCTAGTATACAAAATATTATTTATTATTAATAACATTTAGAAACAAAAGGCTTTTTATAGCAAGAATAATAATTATATAATTTTGAAAGTGTATATTAAAATAGAAAAGAAAATGTTTTTATAAAATATGTGCGCTCGCACATATTCGTACTCGTCGAGCAAACGAAAATTTTGCATACGATGTACAATACGACTACATAACATACAGTACAAAAATTTTAAATCCATGCAAATTAATAAATAAAAAAATAGTAGAAATTTAGGGGTTTTACATCATTTCCTTCATCAAGGTGCCTCTTCGACTTTTCGTATAGGCAGGAGTCCGAGTAGTAAGATTCGACCCCTTTGAAGGGATCGATGTCAGCAAATTTCGTCTTCACGAAGCCGTATTTGTCGACATATTTGAAGCATTGGTGCAGCGTGGAAGGCACGATCATATAATCGTGTATCCATGGGCGCCCTAGGAGGATGTTGTAAGAAGTGTCTGTATCGATGACGTAGCAGGTGACTTCGGATTGGAGGTCGCCAATTTGACACTTCAGACGAATCTTCCCAATAGGGTAGCTCCTGGCTGAATTGAAACCGCTGATGACGGTGCTTGTAGGTGTCAGGCGATGCATTGGGATGCGGAGATGGTGTAGCAGACCCTTCGGGATGATGCTTATGGAAGAGCCTGGATCAATATACATCTGATCCACCTTTATGTCGCTGATGTATCCAGTGTAGTATAATGGGCGATCGTGCAGATTAGTTTTGAGGAGCATGTCCTGCGGAGTGAAGGCGATGTTGGCCATTGCTCTTGTACAGGCACTGTCCTAGAGATCCCCGGGTGAGTCCTCCCCGGTGAGGTTGGATTGAGCCAGATAGACATCGGCGTTTTGGAGTACTTCGCTTAATACAATACGAACGTCCTTGGAGAGCCTTAGGAGTTCGTACAGTGATAACTTGGCCGGTGTGTTAGCCAATTGCGCTAAAATGTCAAAGTTGTAGGGCCTCTCTAGCCCTTGGATTGCCTCTTTTCGGAGGGATTTGTCGAAGCGAGTCTCCCTCGTCCTAGGCTTGTCGGTCATCGAAGGCTGAGCCGGTCCCGGAGCATCAGTTGTAGTGGGTTGATGGTTTTCAGCTGGATTGTCAACCACAGGTTGGGATTGCGCTCCGGACCGTGTGACGACGGCTGTAGCTTCCTCGTTGTTTGCCATGATTGTGTGGCAGGTCCTGACCTTTCTACTTTTTCTCTTGTCGGTGGAAGATGGTGTGGGCCGAGTAACTTCTGACGCCAAGTCTGGATGGATCCATATGACCTCCCCTCGAGATGTGGTGAGGGGTACTAGACCGGCAGCCTGATCTCGGGGGGTGAAAGATTGGTAATCTCCATTGTCGCTAGAGGGACGGGGACCACCCTGTTTTGAGTCTCCGTCGGAGGGAAGCTGCCGAATTATACGAACACCATATTGGCCACCACGGTTTCCTCTTCGAAATCGATGGCCAGAGTGTTCGAATCGATGAGGTTTTGTATGTACCATTTCAGCTGGTCGCAATCATGTGTAGCATGATGGACATAGCGATGATAATGACAGTACTTTGGATTCTCCATCTCTGCCGGCCGTGGTTCCCGTCTTGGTGGAGGAAGCTGAATCCTGTCCCCTTGTATGAGCATGTCCAAGATGGGCTTAACGTGACCGTCTTCGAAGGAGTAAGTGATTTACGGCCATTATTTGTCTGCTGGCTTCGGCTCCAGTTTTTGTGCTGTATCGGCCACCATAGCCTGCTTTCCCTTGCTGTCTCGATTGTTGGAGGGGCTACCCCCATTATCGTTGTTGGGACGCTTGCCCTTGTTTTCTCCTTCCGAGATGTGCAATCCCAGTTGGCGAGCCTTCTTCAGTCGTTCTTCGGCGCTTGTGGCGCTGATGATGAAGGCCTTCCAATCTTTGAATTGACTTTCGCCCATCCAGAGACTGATTATTGGAAGCAGTCTCTTTTGGCAGATTTCAATCAAAGAGGAATCTGGATTTCCGGAGGGCAGCTTCATGGCGGTTTGGCGAAACCGCTCAATGTAGTTCCTTGTCAACTCTTTCTCCCCTTGGACGACGTCCATGAGGGTGGACATGGTGACGTCCTGCCCTACTTCGTAGAATCTCTCCAAGAACAGGCACTTGAAGCCGGCGAAGGAGTGGATGCAGTTGTCCGACAGATTGCGATACCAGTCGAAGGCGACTCCTTCCAATGCCCCAACGAATAATCGAGTGAGGATAGCATCATCATAGGGCAGATGGTCGGTGGTGACCTCGAAATAAGTGATGTACCGACTTGCTGAGGTCTTGCCATCATACGGGTTGATATTGAACGGCTTATATTTTGGTGGGAATGGAACATCCCTCCATTCAGCAGGGTATGGTTGCCGAATTCTAAGGTCTTGAGCGTTTTCTCGGGCATGGAACATGGTTCGGAGCTTCTGAACCTCTCTTCTTACTTCTCGGGCCTCATCTGTCGTGGTAGGGGCTGTTATTTCGGGAGAATTGTTGCCCGGGTTCGGTGCCGCCGAATTCGAGTCTGCATTGACCGCGGGACCCGCGCTCGTTTGGCCAGGCATCCCTCCTTGCAGAGTTGGAAGGGCCGCTTTAGTCTCGTCTATAGACTTGACCAAAGCAAATAATATGGCTTCGAGACTGTCGATGCGCTGGCGATCACTGGAACCACCTTGATTGCTGTTCGTCATGAACACCGTCCTTACATGATGAGTGATGGAAGGAACGATGGAGGATGTGCCCTCCGAGTCGTACCCATGTACCGAGAAGTCATCGGGATATGTAGGAATATTGTCTTCTGGTTCGGACTCGGAGGGAACAGTACCCCCAGTCTCAGAGTTTGCTTCGTCTTGAGAGTCATGGATGTCCTCGGGGACATCGACGTCTGTTGTACCTGATGGGAGAGTTGTTTTCCCGGGCTTGTCACGACCCGCTACCCAAATTGTTGGGCCAGGCCGAGTCATGTCCAGCCTACGTTGAGATAAAACGTAGTAAGCTGTTCTAAAGACAACAGGATAAGACTAAATGTACTAACAGTTCTATAAGTGAAGAAGAATCATAAATGCTCCAAACACAAAAGTCGTCGTATATAGTAAAATATCCAAGTACAAGTGAACTGAAATGTAAAACTGGATACATATCCAGTTACAAAATGATGTAGTCTAATACATGTCTACTCTCAAAAGTCTAAGTAAACAAAAGACAACTAGGCGAGGTTCCCTGCAGGAACATCGTCGTAAAGCAGAGCCGGATCCTCGACAGTAATCCCATAGTATGAGTCGCAGAGTAACTCCTCCTCAGTAAAGACACCTACAACGTAATCCTGTCAGGACGGGAGCAAGTACTAAATCTAGCAAACTAGCATATGAAACATGGAAATGAACATGAGAGGAATAACTGTAAAGCATGGCATCACATAGTCTATCATGGCAAGGACACATATGTCATAGAGACAGATGTATATGTAATGTTTAAAACTGTAGCAGGTACGTAATCGGTCAATAGATGTACAATGCGCTGTGGCACATAATGAAATGTACATACGTACAAGTAGACAAGCATAGGTGTACATCCGTATAGAAAATGCGGGATATTTACCTGCGGTAAGGTATGCATATAAAATGCGACCAAGCTTGCTACTATAGGGGGGTCGTGATCACGTACACTACTATCAGTTTCCCCAAAAACCCATATTCTAATCATGTGAGAGATACATCAAGACTGTCTAAGCATGGTAGTAACTGGAAGTGCAACATGTAGAAATCTAACTTGCTACCCCAAGGATCAGCATATAACATGGTGGGGTTTGCAGTTCATTTATGTGACAATATGTAAAGTTCGTAGAAAGTACTTGCCTCTAGCAAAGCAAAACAAAACAAGCTGCGATAACAGTGCTATGGATGTCCAGTAACTCGTCGCTGAAGAAGTAAAATATAATAACTTAGTTTTATACCAAGCTAAATCACTAGGACACTAATTGGTGCGACACGACTTGTGACTGGATACCTAGCAAAAATGATGACTTGGCATAGGAGACCAATGTGGGGTGACACACTATGTTAACTAACTTTCTAGGGTCTTTACACTAGTGAGGGATGGGGTTCAATACGACTAAAACTCCAAATAACACAAAAAGCTACAAGTCGTAATTAATTAATAAATAAATCAAAAGATCATTATGTTCTAACAATTTTTGAAGTAGACAAAATGCCTAGTTTTGCATAAAACAAAGTACCAAAACGATCCTTGCTAACTATAGAAATTTATTATAATTTTTCTGGAATTTATTAACCAGTACAAATATTTTATAAAAAATCAGTTTTCCTAAGTATACAAAAAGTGAGTTTTGGTTTCATATGCCAAACTAGTGGCAAAACAGTAAATTAAATACTACAAAAATTATACTAAATTAGCTAACTTAACATAGTATCTAAAAACTATTTTTCCATAATTTTAGCAATACTTTAAGTATTTTTAGAAAATCAAAAACAGCAATGCACACAATAATTAATTATCTGCATATTTTGTCCATGTATATAATTTGAACCAAAGTTCAAATACAGGACCCAAGGCCATGAATCAAGTCCAATATGACTTGTACAGGTCTTGAGTGTGTGAAAACACATTTGAGCCCAAATACCCATGCTAGGCTTGGACACCAAATGGTTGCAGTAATTTAAATACAATAAAATACAGTTTGGTAATAGTCAAAATAAATATTATTATTTTAATAAGGTAAAGTTATGCATAGTGAAAATATGCATACATATGTTTTAAAAGTACATATATATATGTAAGAAAAAAATACTTAATTTATAAAGTATATATATATATATATATATATATATATATATATATATATATATATATACAAATATATATATATATAAGAACACACTTAATAATATAGTGTATATATATATAATATATATACATAGGAAAATGTATATATAAACATATATATATAAAATTTACTAACTATAAAATATATACATATATATAAAATACTGTAAAAAAATAGTATATACACATATATATATATACTAATATATATATATATATATACATATATATATAAATATATATATATATAAAACTGAAAAAAGAAAAAGAAAAAGAAAAGAAACAGAAAAAGAAAAGAAGACAGAAAGGAGGGGCTCGAACTCGAGCTGCGCCGGGGGGGGATTTAACGCTGGAGCCGCTGGCCAGTGGGCCATTTTGGCCCGTCTGTTAGGATTAGGGTCTTCTTTCTTTTATTTCATTTAGGTTAGATATTATATATAAAAAAAAATATATACGAGCCTGTGTCCGGACAGTTTGGGACACAGGGATCCTCGTGTTCGTGCTACATACGACACGCATGACCACTGATTCTCGTGTCCAGCTACTGGACGAACATCCCCGTGTCCTGGCGAGCAACATATGTCAAAACGAGACACGTACGACACAAAACGAAACTGTAACCTACGTGTCCGGCGAAGAGGAAGGGTTTCGAACGTGCTGTGCGGCGGAGGAGGTGATAGGGAAGCGGCGCTCGGGTGGCGCTGGGCACGGCTCAGCGCTGCGAAGCGATTGGTGGTGGTGGCGATCGATGACGACGGCCGGTGAGGTGGTGGTAGGGTGTCGTCGGAACTAGGGTTCAGGCGGAATTAAGTGGGGAAGAACAGGGTGGTGGTCGGTGGTGGTGGGGTTTTAGGGTTAGTGTTTAGTCTGGGGGAGAGCGGGGGTCATTTATAGGGGGCTAAGGCGGTCGATAGGTCGGTCGGGCAGCCGGAAATGGCGGGGGCTGCCCGTCGGCGTGGCGGTCGTCGGTCGGGGAGGGTAGGTTTAGGATTAGCGTTTAGGTCCTCCTAGTTTTAGGTAATTGCAGATAGGTCCTAACAGTGGGTAGCTGCAAATAGGAATTTGCATAACCCACCCCGCACAGTATATGTGCAAAATAAAATTTGCACATAACAAATTTATAATTGCAAAACGATATTAAGACAATCTAATTAATTGCAAAAGTTAATTAAAACATTTTAGAAAATTGCAAATTAATATTTTAATATATAAAACTCATTTATAAATCATTTAAAAATTCTAGAAAAATTCCTAAAAATTCTAATAATTATTTTAAGGCCATAAATGACATAAAAAAAATTAATTAATACTAATTTAACTAAAATTTGAAAAACAGGGGCTTACAAGTCTTCCCTTCTTGAAAAATTTCGTCCTCGAAATTCACAAGGATTGAAGACCCGACAATATTCTAACATAGCAGTATTGCAATCAAATGACTAAGGCTATGATCGAAACTAACCTCTAAGGTATCAAGCAGGAACGGGTGGTTCCCTCGCAGCGGTTGGATCGAACAAGTAAGGGTATCTCTCCCTCATGTCCGACTCCCTCTCCCAAGTAGATTCACCTGGGGAGTGACGGCTCCAAGCTACTCATACTAGGGGTATAACCTTATTCCTCAGCCTCTTCTCTCTCCGGTCTAATATCTCCACTGGCTGCTCAGAAACTGTAAGGCTCGGTCCGACCTCCAACTCTGAATGATCTAGCACATGACTGGGGTCTGGAACATATCTCCTCAGCTGAGATACGTGAAAGACGTCGTGAACTCCTGCTAGGTTGGGTGGAAGTGCAACCCTGTAAGCTACCTCTCCGATCCTGCCAAGCACCTCGAACGGCCCGATGTATCTGGGGCTCAGCTTCCCTCCTCGTCCGAACCGGATCGTCCCTCGAGTAGGTGATATCTTCACTAGCACCATATCACCGTCTGCGACCTCCATCGGCCTGCGACTAGCATCAGCCCAGTGTTTCTGTCTGTCCTGAGCTACTCTGAGGCTGTCTCTGATCATCCCGACTTTCTCTGCTGTATCCGTGATCATCTCTGGCCCAAGCATAACTCTGTCTCCGACATCATCCCAAAAGAGCGGTGTCCGGAACCGTCGTCCATAAAGCGCCTTGAAAGAAGACATACCAATACTGGCCTGGTAGCTGTTGTTGTATGAAAACTCTACCAAGTGCAGATGGCTCTCCCATGATCCTCCGAAGTCCAGCACGCAAGTCCTCAGCATATCCTCCAGCGTCTGTATCGTCCTCTCGGACTGCCCATCTGTCTGTGGGTGGTACGCAGTACTGAACTTGAGCCTACTGCCCAACTCCTCCTGCAAGCTCCTCCAGTAGTGGGATGTGAATCTACTGTCTCTGTCTGACACGATGCTCACCGGCACTCCGTGTAGGCGAACTATCTGCTGCATGTATAGTTTCGCCAACTTCTCGGTGGAAAGCCCCACCTTGAAGGGTATGAAGTGCGCACACTTCGTCAGCCTGTCTACGATGACCCAGATGGCATCCTTCCCTCCTTGGGAACGAGGAAGCCCTGAAACGAAGTCCATCGTAATATGTTCCCACTTCCACTCAGGAATGGGTAACGGCTGCAACAAACCAGCTGGCCTCTGGCGCTCCGCCTTGACCTGCTGGCAAACTAGACATCTCGAGATAAAACGCGATACATCCCTCTTCATCCCGTGCCACCAAAGATGTTCCCGCAAGTCACGGTACATCTTGTTAGCACCAGGGTGAATAGAATATCTCGATCGGTGCGCCTCCTACAAAATTGTCTCTACTAGCTCTCTCTTCGGTACGCACAATCGGCTGCCATGCCTCAGGGATCCATCCTCCGCTATAGTGAAGTCGTCCAGCAATCCAGCTAATGCCTGGGGTCGAAGTCTGCGAAGACTCTCATCTGTAGACTGTGCCTCCCGGATCTGCTCTATCAAACCTGACTGAATGTCAAGCGCCATCATCTGTATCACTGATCCTGGTCGAACTAGCTCAATACCGAGCTTCTCCAGATCCTCCCGTAAATGCCGATCAATCATCAGGTACCATGCCATCGGATGCCTGCTCAGTACATCCGCCACCACATTTGCCTTCCCGGGATGATACTGTAAATCGATGTCGAAGTCCTTTATCAACTCCAACCATCGTCTTTGCCTCATGTTCAGCTCTTTCTGCGTGAACACATACTTCAAGCTTTTGTGGTCAGTAAAGATTTCCACATGCTCTCCGTATAAGTAATGTTTCCATAACTTGAGTGCAAAGATCACCGCAGCTAACTCGAGGTCGTGGGTAGGATAATTCCTCTCATGAGTCCGCAATTGCCTAGATGCATAAGCAATTACTTTCCCATGGTGCTGTAGGACACATCCTAGCCCCTTTCCAGAAGCATCGCTGAAAATGGTAAAACCTCCAGAACCTGAAGGTAAAGTAAGAACTGGAGCGGTCGTCAGCCTCCTCTTCAGCTCCTCAAATGCCGCCTGGCAGTCCTCTGACCAGATGTACTCTGCGTCCTTCCGCGTCAGCTTCGTCATGGGTTCAGCTATCCTAGCAAAGTCCTGGACAAACTTTCTGTAATAGCCTGCTAAACCCAGAAAGCTCCTGATCTCTGAAACTGACGTCGGAGCCTTCCACGTCTCAACTGCAGCAATCTTCCTGGGATCCACCGAGATTCCATCTCCAGTGACTACATGGCCGAGAAACTCCACTCGGTCTAAAAAGAACTCGCACTTCGGCAATTTGGCAAACAATCTCTCCTGCCTCAGAATCCCCAAAACTATCCGCAAGTGCTCTGCATGCTCCTCCGGCGTCTTCGAGTATATCAGGATGTCGGCGATAAACACTACGATGAACTTATCCAGATACTGGTGAAATGTCTTATTCATCAAGTTCATAAAGACAGCTGGCGCATTTGTGAGACCAAATGGCATCACCAGAAACTCGTACTGTCCGTACTTCGTGTTGAATGCCGTCTTCTGGATGTCTGCTGGCCTAACCTTCACCTGGTGGTACCCGGATCTCAAGTCTATCCTGGAAAACACTTTCGCCCCGCTCAACTGGTCGAACAAATCATCTATCCTGGGCAGTGGATATTTGTTCTTGATAGTGATGGCATTCAAGGCCCGGTAATCAATACACAACCGGACTGTACCATCCTTCTTAGGTACAAAGAGCACTGGCGCTCTCCATGGAGAAGCACTGGATCGAATGAAACCCTTTTTCAACAGGTCATTAATCTGCTCTTTCATCTCTATGGCCTCCTTGGGATTCACTCTATAGCAAGCCTGGAATACTGGTGATGAACCCGGCACTAGATCTATAGTGAACTCCACATCTCTGTCAGGCGGAAGTCCTGGAAGATCCTCTGGGAATACATCCATAAACTCCCTAATGATAGGGTGTGGCGGTGCTGCGTCCCCGACTGTAGCACAACAGTTCGGCTCTAGGCTGATCTCCGGCCCTGTCCTCCTGACACTGAATGGTGCTGTGCCTGGGGGACTGAACACAATACTACCCTCATGGCAATCTATAGATGTATGGGCATAGCTAAGCCAGTCCATCCCCAATATGATATCATAACCGGGGAGCGGCATCACAAAGAATCGCCCCCTGAACTCTCTCCCGGCTATAAAATAGAACATCTATAGATAGATCTAATAGGCACTGGTCCTCCTTCCGTCATCACTCTACTAATCTCCGCAGTAGGTGTAGCTACTAGATGATGTTTATGCATAAACTCTAATGATAGGAAGCTATGAGATGCACCAGAATCAAACAAACATACAGCTAGAAAAGTATGCAAATAAACATGACCTGTGATGACGTCAGCTAAGTAATCCGGCTCCGAAACCTGCTCCGGCTCCGGCTCAATGGCTAGACTATAAACCCTCCCCTGAGGTCCCTTCTGCTGCTGCAGATGCTGCCCGAACCTCTGCTGCTGAGTCGGAAGCGGTCCTCTAGGTCCCTTGGATGCTGGACAGTCCCGAAGCTGATGGTTGGCAGACCTACAAATTAAGTACTGCTTCAACCTCTTCCTACAGATGGAGATGTCGTGCCCTGGTCTTCCGCAGAAAGAACATATGGCTCCCTTCTGCTGCTGCTGTCGGGGTCCCGGGGCTCTAACTGGCGGGGTCTGATGATGTGGGATAGGGAGACGTGAAGTCTGCTGGGGTGGCGTCGGCGCTCTCTGCTGGAAAGCCTGACGCTTGGACGGACCCTCATGGTGTACAGAAGCCAGCCTTTTGTATGACAGAAGACGCTCCTCAATACTTCGGACCAACTCTAGGCTCTGGTAGTAGTCAATCGTACCGTTCGCCACTATAAGAATACCAATGTCTGGAACTAGACCATGGCAAAACCTACGGGTCATCTCCTCTGGATCAGCAACCAGACTAGGAGCAAAATGGCTCAGACGACTAAACTCTCCCGCATAGTCATCAACAGAACGGTTCCCCTGCTGGATGTTCTGGAATCGTAGCCCCATGGCTACTCTAGCAGTGGTCGAGAAGAATTTCTTCTTGAACTGGGTCTTGAACTGGTCCCAGGTGGCTCTACCTCTCGCGAACAACGGCTCATTCCTGAACCAGACTCCGGCTAAGTCTATCAGCAGAAATCCTGCTGCCTCGACCTGAAGGTCATCCGGCATCCTAACTCCCAGAAGCTTCCTCTCTACAGAATCTAGCCAGTCATCAGCTACTACTATGCCCTCAGTCCCTGAGAACTCCTTGGGATTCAGACCCATGAAGTCCTTGACCGTCCTCGCTCTCTGCCGTGGCTCTACATGTGGCGGGACCACGGGACGTCCCTCAGAACGCTCTATGCTCTGGCGGAGTAGGGTAGTCTGCTCCTGATGGGTTGTTAGGAACCCCTGGATCAGTGTGAGCAGCTGGGTCCCGTCGAGAGTGACGGAAGCCTGGGTGGGTATAGTGATAGGGGGTGGTGGAAGTATCGGGTCCTGCTGGGACTGGGATGTGAAAGGTGGTATCTGGGTCTGTGGATCTGTGGAGTGGGAAAATGTGGTAGGTGGAGGTGTATCAGTCAATCGGTCAGCTGACTGGATATGGAGGGCCCCATTCTCGGGGGTAACATACTGGGACGAGCGAGTAAGCACCATCTAAATTACACATAAAAAGACTTATAAGGACTTATTTAAAGCGAGCAATCATATGCAAGAAAATCTAATTATAATAGCAAATATGTGATGTATTTCCTATGTTGCAATCCTAGCATTCCTCTAAGTGTTCTAAGCGTCTTTCCTAATGTTGTCTAATTACCTTAAGTTCCTAATTGCAGACATGCTTGGTACAATAACGTAACCAAACAGTTTAGTCAGGACCTGCATGGGCCACCACTAAAAACAAGTCACGACCCGCTACCCAAATTGTTGGGCCAGGCCGAGTCATGTCCAGCCTATGTTGAGATAAAACATAGTAAGCTGTTCTAAAGACAACAGGATAAGACTAAATGTACTAACAGTTCTATAAGTGAAGAAGAATCATAAATGCTCCAAACACAAAAGTCGTCGTATATAGTAAAATATCCAAGTACAAGTGAACTGAAATGTAAAACTGGATACATGTCCAGTTACAAAATGATGTAGTCTAATACATGTCTACTGTCAAAAGTCTAAGTAAACAAAAGACAACTAGGCGAGGTTCCCTGCAGGAACATCCTCGTAAAGCAGAGCCGGATCCTCGGCAGTAATCCCATAGTATGAGTCGCAGAGTAACTCCTCCTCAGTAAGGACACCTACAACGTTATCCTGTCAGGACGGGAGCAAGTACTAAATCTAGCAAACTAGCATATGAAACATGGAAATGAACATGAGAGGAATAACTGTAAAGCATGGCATCACATAGTCTATCATGGCAAGGACACATATGTCATAGAGACAGATGTATATGTAATGTTTAAAACTGTAGCAGATACATGATCGGTCAATAGATGTACAATACGCTGTGGCACATAATGAAATGTACATATGTACAAGTAGACAAGCATAGGTGTACATCCGTACAGAAAATGCGGGATATTTACCTGCGGCAAGGTATGCATATAAAATGCGACCAAGCTCGCTACTATAGGTGGGTCGTGATCACGTACACTACTATCAGTTTTCCCAAAAACCTATATTCTAATCATGTGAGAGATACATCAAGACTGTTCTAAGCATGGTAGTAACTGGAAGTGCAACATGTAGAAATCTAACTTGCTACCCCAAGGATCAACATATAACATTGTGGGGTTTGCAGTTCATTTATGTGACAATATGTAAAGTTCGTAGAAAGTACTTGCCTCTAGCAAAGCAAAATAAAACAAGCTGCGATAACAGTGCTACGGATGTCCAGTAACTCGTCGTTGTAGAAGTAAAATATAATAACTTAGTTTTACACTAAGCTAAATCACTAGGACACTAATTGGTGCGACACGACTTGTGACTGGGTACCTAGCCAAAATGATGACTTGGCATAGGAGACCAATGTGGGGTGACACACTATGTTAACTAACTTTCTAGGGTCTTTACACTAGTGTGGGATGGGGTTCAATACGACTAAAACTCCAAATAACACAAAAAGCTACAAGTCGTAATTAATTAATAAATAAATCAAAAGATCATTATGTTCTAATAATTTTTGAAGTAGGCAAAATGCCTCGTTTTACATAAAACAAAGTACCAAAACGATCCTTGCTAACTATAGAAATTTATTATAATTTTTCTGGAATTTATTAACCAGTACAAATATTTTATAAAAAATCAGTTTTCCTAAGTATACAAAAAGTGAGTTTTGGTTTCATATGCCAAACTAGTGGCAAAACAGTAAATTAAATACTACAAAAATTATACTAAATTAGCTAACTTAACATAGTATCTAAAAACTATTTTTCTATAATTTTAGCAATACTTTAAGTATTTTTAGAAAATCAAAAACAGTAATGCACACAATAATTAATTATCTGCGTATTTTGTCCATGTATATAATTTGAACCAAAGTTCAAATACAGGACCCAAGGCCATGAATCAAGTCCAATATGACTTGTACAGGTCTTGAATGTGTGAAAACACATTTGAGCCCAAATACCCTTGCTAGGCTTGGACACCAAATGGTTGCAGTAATTTAAATACAATAAAAATACAGTTTGGTAATAGTCAAAATAAATATTATTATTTTAATAAGGTAAAGTTATGCATAGTGAAAATATGCATACATATGTTTTAAAAGTACATATATATATGTAAGAGAAAAATACTTAATTTATAAAGTATATATATATATATATATATATATATATATATATATATATATATATATATATATATATATATATATATATATATATATATATATACAAATATATATATATAAGAACACACTTAATAATATAGTGTATATATATATAATATATATATACATAGGAAAATGTATATATCAACATATATATATATAATTTACTAACTATAAAATATATACATATATATAAAATACTGTAAAAAAAATAGTATATACACATATATATATATACTAATATATATATACATATATATATAAATATATATATATATAACTGAAAAAAGAAAAAGAAAAAGAAAAGAAACAAAAAAAGAAAAGAAGACAGAAGGGAGGGGCTCGAACTCGAGCTGCGCAGGGGGGGGATATAACGCTGGAGCCGCTGGCCAGTGGGCCATTTTGGCCCGTCTGTTAGGATTAGGGTCTTCTTTCTTTTATTTCATTTAGGTTAGATATTATATATATATAAAAAAAATATATACGAGCCTGTGTCCGGACAGTTTGGGACACAGAGATCCTCGTGTCCGTGCTATGCACGACACGCATGACCACTGATTCTCGTGTCCAGCTACTGGACGAACATCCCCGTGTCCTGGCGAGCAACATAGGTCAAAATGAGACACGTACGACACAAAACGAAACTGTAACCTACGTGTCCGACGAAGAGGAAGGGTTTCGAACGTGCTGTGCGGCGGAGGAGGTGATGGGGAAGCGGCGCTCGGGTGGCGCTGGGCACGGCTCAGCGCTGCGAAGCGATTGGTGGTGGTGGCGATCGATGACGACGGCCGGTGAGGTGGTGGTAGGGTGTCGTCGGAACTAGGGTTCAGGCGGAATTAAGTAGGGAAGAACAGGGTGGTGGTCGGTGGTGGTGGGGTTTTAGGGTTAGGGTTTAGTCTGGGGGAGAGAGGGGGTCATTTATAGGGGGCTAAGGCGGTCGATAGGTCGGTCGGGCAGCCGGAAATGGCGGGGGCTGCCCGTCGGCGTGGCGGTCGTCGGTCGGGGGGGTAGGTTTAGGATTAGCGTTTAGGTCCTCCTAGTTTTAGGTAATTGCAGATAGGTCCTAACAGTGGGTAGCTGCAAATAGGAATTTGCATAACCCACCCCGCACAGTATATGTGCAAAATAAAATTTGCACATAACAAATTTATAATTGCAAAATGATATTAAGACAATCTAATTAATTGCAAAAGTTAATTAAAACATTTTAGAAAATTGCAAATTAATATTTTAATATATAAAACTCATTTATAAATCATTTAAAAATTCTAGAAAAATTCCAAAAAATTCTAATAATTATTTAAGGCCATAAATGACATAAAAAAATTAATTAACACTAATTTAACTAAAATTTGAAAAACAGGGGCTTACAGGGCTCGTCTCCTTGAAACACCGGATTGTTGTGGATGTTCGGAGGACTGCTACCCTCAACCCCCAGCGATGTGGATGATGAATTTCCTACTGTAGCAGATTTCGTCTTTGAACGGGTGTGTTAGAATACTCCGGTGGAGGACAACCGTTTAGACGACAGTTTCTTGGCTGTAGTAGTTGAGGTCTTCGGGGTGGAGATGCTTGCCTTCTTCCCTCTCCCCTCGGCGAGGGCTTTCTGAGTGGAATTGCAGGAGACAACAGGAGGTGCCTCGTCTTCTGAGCTCGGACGATGTAGTCTTTGGAAGACTGACGGTCGATCTTTCGTCACTGCCGCGTTGTTGCAACAGCAGTTGATGATGATTTGGGTGAAGTGATATCCAAGCGAGGACTCTTTGCACACCGAAGCCCCATCTCTTTCCTTGCACTTGTGGAGGATATCCTCACGCAGGTCAGAGGAACCACTCTGTCTGTTTGCCGTCGGGGGCTGGATTCGAGTAGTTATGTACAACTTCCCATCAGAGGCCCGCGTGATAATCAGCGGGACGCCCCGATGGTCAGAGGTTGGGGCAGCTGACTGGGCTTGGTGAGCCCGCGCTGCCTTAGACTTCCTCCTTTTAGCACTTGCGGGTGCGTAATAGGAGGAGTCCAAGTTGAATATCACAGATTCTGGCTTATCATCCAGATAACCATCAGAGTCAGGACCGTACGAGAGACGGTCGAAGACTGATCGAGAGGAGCGTGGAATGGACGCTATGCGGCTAGAATTGAGTACCGTGCAGGCTGTCTGCATGCGGTTGTCTTTTGCTGTTGGATGAGTTGTTTTTGTGCGGCTAGGAGTCACGACCGTGCAGGCTGGCATCATGCGGTTGGGAATTGTGGCCGCATGGGTTTTCTGCAAGCGATTGACTTCCATAGTCGCATGAGTTTCATCCATGTGATTGGCAATTGTAGCCGCATAAGCCATGCGGCGGACAAGTGTGACCGCATGATTTTTCTTCATGCGACTAGCGGATGTGGCCGCATGAGCTTTTTCCATGCGGCTAGCACCTCTATGCGGCTCGGTTCACGTAGAGTTCATCTTTGCCCCTGCAAGTCCAGCATCATAGTGTTTTCTTCTGCCGGACTTGGGGACAGCAGAGTTGTCTACGGTCTGAAGTGGGGCCGCAGAAGAGTCCTTCTCGCCGTCTTGAGCAACAGAGGGTATTCCGTCGAGGGCTTGGAGAGGAGCAAATGATTTTGGCCTCCACTCTCTGCGAGCCTTTGTCGCGCGGGTGCGCTTCTGGACCGGGCCAGCGCTTCCTTCGGAGAGCATCTCTTTAAACGCCTGTTGGTCGAAGCGGACGACCATCTTTTGTTACATGGAGCCAAGTTTAGCTGCATCCGACTGCGCCACCAACTCCTCAGCCGTGGAGAAGTTTGTCCCCAGCAGAGTCGCCATCGTGTTTGCCATGAAATATAAAAGAACAGAACAATTATCGGAGGACCGGACTTTTACTTCACGTTACAAACTCGCTTGTACAAAGAAAGCCTAGGGACGAAAACCTAGGTACAGTAATCTATGTACAATTGTTTATTTTAGATTCTGGGGGGTGACGATAGAGGCTCGGAAAGGCGACGGAAGCCCTGCCTTACTCCCTGGACGATCGGTATGCAGCCTTGGCTCCTGTGAAGAGATGGTTGGCGTTGATGAAGAAATGCTCTTCTTGCTCTCCTCGGGTTGCTCTTCTGACTTCTCTCTTTCTCTATGTATTTTTTCTCTAATTATTAGGGGGGAAGCTCTTTTTGTCTCTCTTCTTCTGATCGTGTATATATTACAATGGAATGGCATCTTGCTTTTTATAATAGTGGGGGTATCATTAGGGTTTGGATGATTACCCATTCTTAAAGTGGCGACGGCCTGATGTATAATCAATCTGGACCATTCGTTTTGGGTATAAAAGATCTGGGACATAAATGGGGATAGTATTGAATCCTGTGAATAATTAATGCTGATTGCTTTAAATCTTCATGATTGGCTGTGTCAAGCTTGGATCTCTCACCACGTGTCCCATTAGCTTGATCAGGAATGATATGACCTGATCTCATTAATTATGAGGATAACGTTAAATATGGTCATTGGAATCTGGTAAATCTCTGATTGATCTGCATCCCATAATCATCCTTGCTACCAGCTGTTAAGTCGTAGGGGCCATTGAATCTATGCCACGTGTCTTAATGGTGGATCCTGTCAGAACCGTATGATATCCATGAATCGCATGGGACAGCGTCTCAGTGAACCGCATAAGTATAGTACTCACGAGCCGCATGGGATGGCTTCTTGGTGGGCCGCATAGATATAGTACTCACGAGCCACATAGGATGGCTTCTTGGTGAACTGCAGGAAGATGATTCTTGCCAGCCGCATGGGATGACTTCTTGGTGAACCGCAGGAAGATGATTCTTGCCAGCCGCATGGGATGACTTCTTGGTGAGCCGCACAGGTGTAGTACTCGCGAGCCGCATGGGATGGCTTCTTGGTGAGCCGCAGGAAGATGATTCTTGCCAACCGCATGGGGCTATTCTTCAAGTGAGCCGCATGGGAGTAGCCACGTGGCAATCTCGGATCGTGTCGAAGATTTTCTCCTGTTCCCAAAGAGTCTGTCATTATGACAGGGCCATTATGACACTTCATGTCAGAGCCGTCAGCTGTTAAATCATGGCAGAGTATTAAATAGGGCCACTGCTCGATGGCCAGCTGTGTGAAGGGGTCCCATGGGGACACGTGGCGTTGATCGAGCCGCATATCTCTGTTGGTTGTATGTGAGCCGCATGTACTTCTGAACAGCATGCGGTTAGGGGGCTCTTTGAACCGTATAGGACTGTCCCTATGTAAGCCGCATGGACTCTCCTGCAACGAGCCGCATGAGACTAAGAGTCTCTCTGAATCGCATGGGACCACTCATGTATGAGCCGCATGGGGTTCTCCTGTTCCGAGCCGCATAGATCATTATTCTGATATTTTCCATGCTTCTACAGTGAGCTCGAAGAGAATCTAAGCAAGTTCTAGAGAAACAAGTCCATGGAAAAATAACTATCATCAAAGAAAATAGTAAGACTGATGTGTCAGTCTAAATGCACAAAATCTCACCGGCTTTTGTCTTCCAAATTTAGTCACAACCATCCTCAAGGAAAATAACTATACTAATTAATTCTAAGTTGAAAAGAATACTTATTCAATCATGTTATGAATTTTTTTAAACTTAGTTAAATCTTCCTCATGACATACACAACCAAAAATTATTGAAAAACAAAACCTTTTTTTTGAAAGTAAAATAAAATAAAACTTTATTAAAAACCATAAAAACATAAAAAATAAAAACTGTTTTTTTTTGAAACATAAAAAAAACTGAAACTGCTTAAAATAATTAATCCCTTTCCCCACATTTAAACTGACATTATCCCAATGTAAGGCTAAATGCAAAGAAAAGACAAAAATAAACAACAACAAAAAAATTGCAAGAATAAGAACAAACTCCCCTTGGGTTGCTTATATTTATAGTCGTGGATGTGCCGTCCTTCAATTGGTATCAGTTGGATCCTCGAGGTTCAATTCATCCATATTCTCTACTTTGAAACCTTCATAGAAAAGCTTGAGCCTTTGGCCATTTACCTTGAATACTTTAGATGTTGCTAAACTTTGAATTTCAACTGCACCATGATTAAAAATATTAGTAACAACAAAAGGACCAATCCAACGAGAACGTAATTTACCTGGAAACAGACGAAGTCGTGACTGGTATAGAAGGACTTTTTGACCAACTTGAAACTCTTTCCTAGAGATCATCTTTTCATGAAAAGCCTTAGTTTTCTCTTTGTAAATTCGAGCATTCTCATAGGCATCATTGCGAATTTCCTCCAGATCTTGTAGTTATAACTTCCTATGTTCTCCATTTTCATATGCCTTCATATTGAGACTCTTGATAGCCCAATAAGCCTTGTGTTGTAACTCAACAGGAAGATGGCACGGTTTCCCAAACACCAACCGGTATGGTGACATACCGATAGTTGTCTTATAAGCAATTTTATACGCCCACAAAGCATCATCCAAGCGCAAGCTCCAATCATTTCTACTAGGATTTACCGTCTTCTCAATGATGGACTTGATCTCTCTATTTGATACCTCTGCTTGCCCACTCGTTTGTGGATGGTAGGCAGTTGACACCTTGTGGGTCACATGGTACTTTTTCAGCATAGACTCGACGGTTCGATTGCAAATGTGAGTACCTCAATCACTTATTAAGGCTCTCAGAATCCCAAACCTGGAGAATATGTTGGACTTTATAAAATCTGAAACAACTTTAGAGTCATTAGTCCTGGTAGCTTTAGCTTCCACCCACTTTGATACATAATCAACAACAAGCAGAATATAAACATAACCAAAAGATACAAGGAACGGTCCCATAAAATCGATGCCCCAAACATCAAAAATTTCACAAAATAATATAGGATGTTGTGGCATTTCATTCCTTTGAGATATATTACCGATCTTTTGGCAATTATTACACATTTTACAGAAAGAATATGAATCACGAAATAAAGACGGCCAATAGAAACCACATTCTAATACTTTTCTTGCCGTCCTCTTAGCTCCAAAATGTCCTCCACATGCATAAGAATGACAAAAGGTGAGAATTGAAATAATTTCATTTTCATGTACGCACCTTCTTATTATTTGATCTGCACAATGCTTCCACAGGTACGGGTCATCCCACACATAGTATTTGGTATCACTTTTAAGCTTATCTCTTTGAGCCTTTGACAAACCATGAGGAAACATATTAGTAACCAAATAATTTACAATATTTGCATACCAGGATAATGTCGTAATTGCAGCAAACAATTGCTCATCGGGTAACGTTTCTTGCAGACGAAGTTCATCCTCCACATGAACTAAATGACTTAAATAATCTGCAACATAATTTTCTTTTCCTTTTTTATCTTTGATCTCCAAATCAAATTCACTCAAGAGAAGTATCCATCGGATAAACCTTGGTTTTGCCTCTTTCTTTGTCATCAAATAACGAAGAGCTGCATGATCAGAATAGACAATAATTTTAGTACCAAGCAAATAAGATCTAAATTTTTCTAAAGCAAAAACAACAGCTAAAAGTTCTTTTTCAGTAGTAGAGTAATTTCTCTGAGCATCATTCAATGTTCTTGAAGCATAATAAATTGCGTGAGATGCTCCTCCCATCCTTTGACCCAATACAGCGCCAACTGTATAATCACTTGCATTACACATTATCTCAAAAGGCACGTTCCAGTTAGGGGGCTGGATAACTGGGGTAGAAGTCAATAGTTTCTTTAGTGTATCAAATGCCTTTTTACACGTCTCATCGAATTCAAATGCCACATCCTTTTGTAGCAACTTGCATGAGGGTAACGCTATTTTGGAGAATTCTTTGATGAATCTTCGATAAAACCCTGCATGTCCAAGAAAAGAATGAACTTCCCGCACAATATTAGGATAAGGTAAAGATTGAATAATATCAATTTTGGCTTTATCTACCTCAATTCCCTTAGATGAAACAATATGACCCAAAACTATACCTTGTTCAACCATAAAATGACATTTTTCTGAGTTTAACACAAGATTAGTTTCTACACATCTTTGGAGAATAAGTGTAAGGTTATGTAAGCATTTATCAAAAGAGTCTCCATAAACTGTGAAATCATCCATAAATACTTCTTTAATATGCTCAACATATTCTGAAAAAAATGCTAACCATATACCTTTGGAAAGTGGTCAGGGCATTGCAAAGACCAAATGGCATACGACGATATGCAAAAGTTTCAAACGGACATGTAAAAGTTGTCTTTCCTTGATCTTCTGGAGCAATTAAAATTTGAAAATAACCTGAATAACTATCAAAAAAATAATTATAAGTATGACCAGCTAACCTTTCAAGCATTTGATCAATAAAAGGTAATGGAAAGTGGTCCTTGCGAGTTTCAGCATTTAATTTTCTATAGTCTATACAAACCCGCCACCCATTCTGGATACGAGTGGGAACTTGTAACACCTAGTTTTCCAGAAGAGGATAATTTTAAAATTTTGTAATTTTAGTCTTTTAATAATGATATTTAAATTATGATATAATTTTTGGAGATTTTTAATCATTTAAAACTATTTTAAACATGACTTATGATTTTGATGTTTGATAGTGTAACCTTGGAGACTGGTTGACCTAGAGCCTAGCCTTGTGATTAGGATATTTTATTTATTATTTTTAGTTTGAGGGTATTTTTGTCATTTTTGGGGTTATTTGAATTTATTAGAATTTATTAGAATTTATGGGAATTTTTAGGAATTATTTTGGAATTGTTTGGACTAGGTTGACTTTGACTAGTTTGACCCTTGTAGACCAACCTAGAAGCTAATCCTAGTTAGTATGGACTTGTTTAGGTTATACGACTCTAGTCTAACCTAATCTAACCCTTGGTTTGGTCAATAGACTCTAGTTAGCAATAGGAATTAGAAAGTCATAAGTCATGACTTATGATTTAGAACCTTTGATAAATCAACTTAAGTCATAGCCTTGTAGATTGGCCCAAAGCCCAAGAATTATAAAACCCTAGCCCTAGGTTATTTGGCTAGCCACCATATCCTCCTTGGGAACCCAACTCTATAAATACTCTCTTAATTTTAGGGTTGCCTCTTTTAGGAAAGCTCGAGTTTAGAAAGAGATTTGTTCCTATTTCATTTAATCAATAGAAATTCCATTCCATGTCCTTTTTTATTTCCATTAGGTTTTAATATACCTATACTTGCTGTTATTGGAGTTTTATTTCAGTTTTTTATTGATTTGTTGGATTGGGATATCAAGGAGATGAGCTCAACAAATGGGAATTTTTCTAGAAGTTCATCCATAGGTAACTTCTTCACTACTCAATAAAATTTCAATTTCTTTATACATTTAGGAAGCCCTAGGAGTCCCCTAAGTGGCTGCATTGGTTTCGTGTCGAGTTTCATAGGTTTCGCGTCCGTTTTGGACACGTATCAGGAACCCACAGTAGGTGTTTGTGAAATGTCCCAAAGGATATTTTAACCTAGTTTTTAGGAAGCTTTTGAATAGGAATCTAGGTTTTGTTACGGCTTATTGATTTCTGTTTCTCTGAGGTGGTGGTTGTGTCGTGTCGTATCGTAATCGACGCGTGGACACGCGATGCACACACGCGCGCGCGCTCAGGTTTGATCCCCTGCTGTTTCGGGGCCACAGCTCTCAGGACGCGCCATGTCGACACGCGACACTTGACACAGGGGTCGTCCTCGTGACTGACACAACGTGTGTCGAGTCTCAGACCCCCACGTGTCGTGTCGGACATGGATTTGTGTATACTTTGTTCGTGAACTGTGTGCGTACAGTGTGTTTATGGGATCCTTGTTCATTCAGTTTTCATATGATTTGAATGGTGTTTTTATTTACCAATTCAGATCCTAACATGTCTTATGATGTACGTATAATTAGTTTACATGATTAAGTTAAGTTTTTATGTAGAAGTTTGGGATTCGAATGATAGAGCAAGGCTTGGCTGATACATTCTGATATTATCATGCATCAGTGATTGTTCACTGTTATTTTTTCTTTTTCGAATTTAGTTTGATGATTTATAGCATGTATATGTTATGCTTTAATTACTACTCATCAAATATCCTGTTTAGGAAGTAGGGGATTCATTTGTTAGTTGAATGAATGGTTTAGAGTTCGAATTTCAGTAAGGAACTATTGTTCACTGAAACCCATTTCCTGATACTTGTTTTTCCAATTCCTGAACATTAGTTTTCCTGATTGATTGATGTTTTCTTCACTGTAAATCACCCCCACATATGTGTTGATCCACATTATTAAAATATTTTATTTCGAATTTAGCTTTTGGTTGTGAATGGGGTTTTTCAACTTTGAGTTGATTCGAAATATAAACTGTCAATTTATTTCAGTCCTTAATGAACTGTCACATGGTTTCAACAGAGAAATGATTCCTTCCCTTAAACTAACTTGAATGATCTATTAATGTGAACCCTTAGTCAAGTATTAGCTCACTGTTTCATAGTAATGTCAACTGATTTTGATTTCAAATGTTAACTGATTATGTGTTCCAGTTTTCCTATATACTGATTTCTTTCCTTTGGCACATGAACACAATGTACACCACTGGGTTTTCTAATACCCTTCACTATTTTTGATTTTTCCTTTCTTTCTTTTCCTTCTCTTATAACCTGGAAATGAGTTGCTCTTAACTGTTTGGATATCCTGAGAATGGATTTAGACTGTATGGGTTCAGATTTTCTGATTTTGGTGATTGTTTTCTTTTCCTTTGCTGTCCATATCTCACCCTCACACTCTCTTGTGACTGAACACCAATTACACACACATTGCCATAGTTTACATACACTCATGTCTTCTCTCTCTCACCCTCACTCTCCATTAACAGTCACACACACTTGCCTCTCTTTACACTCATACACAGTTCACTCACCCACTCTCTATATGGACACCCTTTCACTCTCTCTACCTCTCTATATATATCTCTATAACCTATGTATATATATGCATGTATGTATTGACCTATATATGTATAGATATAAATTCATATATATATGTGGGCCTATTACATAGTAGTAGCATCATACATATGTCAATACTTGATGACACATTATTGTATAGGCCTAATATAGTATACACATTGGATGCATGTATGTAATGATATCTCTATATGCCTGTATGTGTACACACCTTGCTCTTATGTTATAGACAATAATCTATGAGTATATATATATTGTATATATACTTGGTGTGTCATTAATGTTTGTGTTTGGAGATGTGCTTGATTGATAGGATAGGTTCTATAGCCTTGTATTGTATGTTGAAAGGCTAGTTTAGCCTTGGTAGACCTAGACTAGATTAGTATAGACTAGTATAGTTTAGATTGGACTAGATAGACTAGCTTGACCTAGTCTAGACTTGGATGACTTAGTTTGACTTCTAGGGTTGACCAGAGTTGACCAAGAGTTGATTTTGGCCTAGATTGACCTAGAATCATGTAGAATGCATAGTAGTACTTCATTATACCATTTTGGACTTGTTGTGACTTGTGCTGTTCTGATTAGGAGCCAGATACCACTCCTCGGACAGTACTTTCATATTGGACACTCAGATACCAGGCGAGTACGTTCTCTGATCATTTCATATCCTGCATAGAATTATTTTCTGCATTAAATTATTTTACTTGTACTGTCACGTTGGTCACACGGATTGGTACTATAGGGATCCCTTCTTGAGATGTTATCCTTAGGGAGCATCGGGTACTACATGTTCTGTGCGTTTTACTTACATAGCATATCACTATGCTTCACTGGTTCTTTGATCACTTGTAACATATACTCTTATGATCACAGAGTCTCCTAGAATCTCTTATCCCATTTACTGTGTATCCTAGAATCTCCTAGAATCCCTATTTATGGGGCATCCATGTATCACCCTTTGGGGGCCTTTGCATGGAATCATAACATAACCTGGTTGGATCCTTGTATATTGATTGGGGGTACGGAAGAGTAGAAGTAGACATGTGAATAATACCCAAGTAGTATCTTATCAGAATCTCCTCCATAGTGTCTTATTAGAATCTCCTATGCCATTTACATATCTATATTGTACTCTGACTCACTAGCCACTGTTAGTCTCTATTTATAGTAGATATTTCTATTACAGTTGTCTCTCTGTTTACATACTGCACTTCTTTCAGTACTTGTATCTTACTTTACTGCATGATTATATTTTCTAACCTGCTATGAACTATTGAGATGTACTGTACTCGCTCCTGTCCTGACTGGACCTGTTGAAAATATTACAGAGGACAAGGAGGAGGCATGTCTGGATACTTTCTACGGGGCAGCCTTAGATGACACTTGCGAGCTGGACCCTCAGGAGGACCCAGCTCTAGCTGAGGACATCACCCCCATTGCCTAGACTAGTTTAGTTAGGCTTATCTTATTTCATGTTGTCATGAGACTGTTTAGCTAGACTTTACTTCTGTTCAGAGATTTTGGAGTTGTATATATTCTTTCATTCAGTAGCTGAGACCATGTACCTCTGGATATTTGCTGGGATTATCTTAGACTACCTCATCTTCTATTTTCCTTGAGTTCTATTTTATATCGTGCTATCTCTTCCTTAGTTGTGATTGAGTTCATTTACTGCTATGTCACCCCCATTCGGGGAGTATAAACTATTTAAAGTTATATTGTTAGATGTATGTTGACCTAGGACAGCGTTCGACCGCCGACACTGCGGCATAGGCTGGACGTACCCACATCTCGTGCCCTTACTCTAGGGTGCGGGTCGTAACACGTTTTTAGTGGTGGCCCATGCAGGTCGAGTTTATGTAGTGGTATTCGAACTAGAGTATCACTACAGCCTTCAGTAGGATTAAGGAATATTTGAAGGTACTCAATCACATTAGGAAAAACTCTTTATCAGATTCATTTTGTCTAAAATTGTTGCTTATTGACTTCCCTTTGAATATCAACTGTCCTCCTTTGAATTTTTGCTTCATTCTCAGAAATTGCTTCTTGTTTTGATCTGTTTTCATGATGGTTATGAAGACACGATCTCATCACTTCAGTTTAGGGGATACTATCGAGAGGCTGGCCACCTCTCGTCCTGTACATCAGGGCCTCGAGACCGCAGCTTCTGTTGTGCCGACTCAGGTTGGCGTTTCTGCTACATTGGAGGTGCACCTCCGTCTGTACAAAGACTTTTCCTGTCATTTTCGATTTCTCTCAGCAGCAGCGATTCATGCAGCACCAGCAGCAGACCAGGGGAAACCAGCAGGGCGAGCTATCGTCAGGACAGTCAAAAATGTACAGACCATTGGAGATCTTGCCGTAAGTTCCGTTCTTCTCTGTTCCATTCCCGTAATTGTCTTTTATAACTACCTTGAAATCCGATTCCATCTGTTCCTTGTTCATTGATTAATTTTGTCATGTCACTCTTTTGTTGTGTTTGTTTTCTTCTGAGAAAATAATATGGGCTAGGTCACCTAAATCATGGGATATGGAATCCTCGATAGTCGTGTTAGTTGGCATAGTGAGAACATGTAGTCAGATTTTGGATGTATTTCTCGGATATGGGAATTTAAGGTTTTCGCCGTCACATGCGGCAATGCAAAAATTTTAAATACCATGAACCTAGAGGTACGTACCTTAGTCAAGGACTCTGTGATTATTGTAGCCTTGCTCACTAGCATGATGAAGACTCTGGACAACATGATTTTGGACAGACGCATATGATTAACAGGTTGTATCTTGAGAAGGTTTTAAATATCATACCCTTCTGTCGTTGTAAATAACTTAGGAGTAGGAATATTTAGTTTGTGGAGCTTCTTCATAGGTAGATCTTCATAGTGAAATGATATGACGACTTGTAGAGTGTCTGTACCCTAGAGATAATAGTTAGCATTAGTATTAGAATAGTAACCTATTGTAGATGATTTTTCTGTTATTTATAATACCAACCAGTTTATATATAGGATGTTAGTATGCCTTACAGCCTTCATGATTATTATTATTTTCCCTTACCCTTCCCAGAGAGGCACCCATGACTAGAGCCTGTCCTTGAGTATAGTTGTAGCTGCACCTAAGACTGAGAGGTCTATATATATAGATAGATTGCAGAGGATATTGGCATATGGGATGTGGGTTTGGTTAGTATCTATAGGTCATGGTTGTATAGGATTATTGACATGTTGTTTAGCCTATATTTGGTTCAGTTTTCTATTTTAGTTAAGTTCTCTTTGTGTTGAGTTCAGTCATGTTTGATCAACCTTTACAGGTAGTATGCAGACCCTTGCCTGATACGTATGCCTGCTACACTTTGATTACCAACCTATCTAAATACATATTAATATGTTGTTGATGTATAAATTCTCAAAACCCTAATGTTCTGATACAGTACAGTATCAGAGACTGGTTCTCTGCTTTTTTTTGTTTAAATTCGTAAATTAAATATAAATTTTATGTTATTAGTTATGTTTGCATCACTGCACATGTATGCTATACATAGGGTTTCAATTCAAAAAAAACTTGGTTGAGTTTTGTGTTTGAATTTGTCAAATCTAAGACTGTGTGCATATTAACCCTTAATACTGGATTTTAAATGTTAGTTCAAATTGCTATTTTTTTAAATATAATATTTTGAGATATATACATTGTTGTATGTAGGGATATAATGTTAGGTTTCATATTTTCTACATGTTAGGTTGTGATAAACATTGGGTTGGTTTGATGTTTGAATTTCTCCAAAATTCTAAAACTGAATACATGTTAATATTTTTACATTAATTTCAAATGTTTAGTTCAAATTCAGATTTAATATGTAATATTGAACTGTATGCATAGCAAAATGTATGGATAGTATGTTAGGGTTTTATCTCTATCATGTTAGGATGTGTTGGGTGCATTGAGTTGGTCGTGATGTTTCAAACCCCTAAAATCTAAAACTGCATTATGTTAATATTACATTAGTTCTAATGTTAGCTTATTTTCAGATTTTGTATGTAAATGCTGAACTAAAACTGGGTTTAACCTTTCAATACTAAACTGTAACCATGTACAAGGACACACACACCCTAACTTAGTATACACTACCATGTAAACCTAACCTTTCCTCTCTATGTTATGATTATATATATATATATATATATATATATAGAGAGAGAGAGAGAGCTTAGGCATACATGTTATAATTTATATAGATATATAACTAAATCTCTAAATCTTTATATATATAGATATGGTTAGCCATGCATGTTATGAGTAAATAGGTTGTGCATTGTAGATTGTTTAACCAATATGCTATGAGTAGTGTAACGTGATAGCTATTATTTTGAAACCCAAATCCTCCCATACTTTCATGTATATTTCACAATACACACATGCCTACTTTCTAACCATATGAACATGTCCACATACACCCATACACACACGAACCACATAAATTTACATAATGCTAGCTTTTTCCTCTCTAACACACTCTCTATATATACACATTGTGATTGGATTCCATGCAATTGACTTTCATTCTTTAACTTTTGATTTTAATTTTCTTGAATAGTATCCCTTAATAGATAATTGGTAGTTATCTTTATTATATTTTATTTTTGATAAGTACCAGTTTTCATATAGGAGGGTAGACTGCCTTACAGTCTTGATGATTGTTATTTCTGTATCATTTCTAGATTAGCACCCTAGATTGCGTATGTATTTTGATACCCTATGACCGTTTGGTTAGCATGACTAGTATACCTAGATGAGACTTCACTACCATCGTATGCCATGACCCTGTATGCCGTCTTTTTTTTAATCCTATGTTTTATTTAAGTTCTGAGACTTTGATAGCTGGGAGCTTAACCTAGAAGGAGTACGATCACCTTTAATTTTGAGGATGAAATTTTTCTAAGGTGGGTAGGATTGTAACACCCAGTTTTCCAGAAGAGGATAATTTTGAAATTTTGTAATTTTAGTCTTTTAATAATGATATTTAAATTATGATATAATTTTTGGTGATTTTTAATCATTTAAAACTATTTTAAACATGACTTATAATTTTGATGTTTGATAGTGTAACCTTGGAGACTGGTTGACCTAGAGCCTAGCCTTGTGATTAGGGTATTTTGTTTATCATTTTTAGTTTGAGGGTATTTTTGTCATTTTTGGGGTTATTTGAATTTATTAGAATTTATTTGAATTTATGGAAATTTTTAGGAATTATTTTGGAATTGTTTGGACTAAGTTGACTTTGACTAGTTTGACCCTTGTAGACCAACCTAGAAGCTAACCCTAGTTAGTATGGACTTGGTTAGGTTATATGACTCTAGTCTAACCTAAGCTAACCCTTGGTTTGGTCAATAGACTCTAGTTAGCAATAGGAATTAGAAAGTCATAAGTCATGACTTATGATTTAGAACCTTTGATAAATCAACTTAAGTCATAGCCTTGTAGATTAGCCCAAAGCCCAAGAATTAAAAAACCCTAGCCCTAGGTTATTTGGCCGGCCACCATATCCTCCTTGGGAACCCAACTCTATAAATACTCTCTTAATTTTAGGGTTGCCTCTTTTAGGAAAGCTCAAGTTTAGAAAGAGGTTTGTTCCTATTTCATTTAATCAATAGAAATTCCATTCCATGTCCTTTTTCATTCAAATCTCTTCCATTAGGTTTTAATATACCTATACTTGTTGTTATTGGAGTTTTATTTCAGTTTGTTATTGATTTGTTGGATTGGGATATCAAGGAGAGGAGCTCAACAAAGGAGGATTTTTCTAGAAGTTCATCCATAGGTAACTTCTTCATTACTCAATGAAATTTTGATTTCTTTATACATTTAGGAAGCCCTAGGAGTCACCTAAGTGGCTGCATTAGTTTCATGTCGAGTTTCATAGGTTTCATGTCCGTTTTGGACACGTATCAGGAACCCACAGTAGGTGTTTGTGAAAATGTCCCAAAGGACATTTCAACCTAGTTTCTAGGAAGCTTTTGAATAGGAATCTAGGTTTTGTTATGGCTTATTGATTTCTATTTCTCTGAGGTGGTGGTTGTGTCGTGTCGTGTCAGAATCAACGCGTGGACACGCGGTGCAAACACGCGCACGCGCTCAGGTTTGATCCCCTGCTGTTCGGGGGCCACAGCTCTCAGGACACGCCATTTCGACACGCGACACTTGACACACGGGTCGTCCTCGTGACTGACACGACATGTATCGAGTCTCAGACCCCCACGTGTCATGTCGGACATACATTCGTGTATACACTGTTCGTGAACTGTGTGCGTGTAGTGTGTTTATGGGATCCCTGTTCATTCAGTTTTCATATGATTTAAATGGTGTTTTTATTTACCAATTCAGATCCTAACATGTCTTATGATGTATGTATAATTAGTTTACATGATTAAGTTAAGTTTTTATGTGGAAGTTTGGGATTCGAATGATAGAGCAAGGCTTGGCTAATACATTCTGATATTATCATGCATCAGTGATTGTTCACTGTTATTTTTCCTTGTTCGAATTTAGTTTGATGATTTATAGCATGTATATGTTATGCTTTAATTACTACTCATCAAATATCCTGTTTAGGAAGTAGGGGATTCATTTGTTAGTTGAATGAATGGTTTAGAGTTGGAATTTCAGTAAGGAACTATTGTTCACTGAAACCCATTTCCTGATACTTGTTTTTCCAATTCCTGAACATTAGTTTTCCTGATTGATTGATGTTTTTTTCACTGTAAATCACCCCCACATATGTGTTGATCCACATTATTGAAATATTTCAATTCGAATTTAGCTTTTGGTTGTGAATGGGGTTTTTGAACTTTGAGTTGATTCGAAATGTAAACTGTCAATTTATTTCAGTACTTAATGAACTGTCACATGGTTTCAACTGAGAAATGATTCCTTCCCTTAAACTAACTTGAATGATCTGTTAATGTGAACCCTTAGTCAAGTATTAGCTCACTGTTTCATGGTAACTGTCAACTGATTTTGATTTCAAATGTTAACTGATTATGTGTTCCAGTTTTCCTATACACTAATTTTTTTTTCCTTTGGCACATGAACACAATGTACACCACTGGGTTTCCTAATACCCTTCACCATTTCTGATTTTTCCTTCCTTTCTTTTGCTTCTCTTATAACCTGGAAATGAGTTGCTCTTCGCTGTTTGGATATCCTGAGAATGGATTTAGACTGTATGGGTTCAGATTTTCTGATTTTGGTGATTGTTTTCTTTTCCTTTGCTGTCCATATCTCACCCTCACACTCTCTTGTGACTGAACACCAATTACACACACATTGCCATAGTTTGCATACACTCATGTCTTCTCTCTCTCACCCTCACTCTCCATTAACAGTCACACACACTTGCCTCTCTTTACACTCACATACAGTTCACTCACCCACTCTCTATATGGACACCCTTTCACGCTCTCTACCTTTCTATATACATCTCTATAACCTATGTATATATATGCATGTATGTATGAACCTATATATGTATAGATATAAATTCATATATATATGTGGACCTATTACATAGTAGTAGCATCATACATATGTCAATACTTGATGACACATTATTGTATAGGCCTAATATAGTATACACATTGGATGCATGTATGTAATGATATCTCTATATGCCTGTATGTGTACACACCTTGCTCTTATGTTATAGGCAATAATCTATGAGTATATATATATTGTATATATACTTGGTGTGTCATTAGTGTTTGTGTTTGGAGATGTGCTTGATTGATATGATAGGTTCTATAGCCTTGTATTATATGTTGATAGGCTAGTTTAGCCTTGGTAGACCTAGACTAGATTAGTATAGACTAGTATAGTTTAGATTGGACTAGATAGACTAGCTTGACCTAGTCTAGACTTGGTTGACCTAGTTTGACTTCTAGGTTGACCAGAGTTGACCAAGAGTTGACTTTGGCCTAGATTGACCTAGAATCATGTAGAATGCATAGTAGGACTTCATTATACCATTTTGGACTTGTTGTGACTTGTGCTGTTCTGATTAGGAGCCAGACACCACTCCTCGGATAGTACTTTCATATTAGACACTCAGATACCAGGCGAATACATTCTCTGATCATTTCATATCCTGCTTAGAATTATTTTTTGCATTAAATTACTTTACTTGTACTGTCACGTTGGTCATACAGATTGGTACTATATGGATCCCTTCTTGAGATGTTATCCTTAGGGTGTATCGGGTACTACATGTTCTGTGCATTTTACTTAAATGACGTATCACTATGCTTCACTGGTTCTTTGATCACTTGTGACATATACTCTTATGATCACAGAGTCTCCTAGAATCTCTTATCCCATTTATTGGGTATCCTAGAATCTTCTAGAATCCCCATTTATGGGACATCCATGTATCACCCTTCGGAGGCCTTTGCATGGAATTATAACATAACCTGGTTGGATCCTTGTGTATTGATTGGGGGTACGAGGGAGTAGAAGTAGACATGTGAATAATACCCAAGTAGTATCTTATCAGAATCTCTTCCATAGTGTCTTATCAGAATCTTCTATGCCATTTACATGTTTATATTGTACTCTAACTCACTAGCCACTGATAGTCTCTATTTATAGTAGATATTTCTATTACAGTTCTCTCTCTGTTTACATACTGCACTTTCTTCAGTACTTGTATCTTACTTTACTGCATGATTATATTTTCTAACCTGCTTTGAACTGTTGAGATGTACTGTACTCGCTCCTATCCTGACTGGACCTGTTGAAAATATTACAGAGGACGAGGAGGAGGCCTGTCTGGATACTTTCTACGGGGCAGCCTTAGATGACACTTGCGAGCTGGACCCTCAGGAGGACCCAGCTCTAGCTGAGGACATCACCCCCATTGCCTAGACTAGTTTAGTTAGGCTTATCTTATTTCATGTTGTCATGAGACTGTTTAGCTAGACTTTACTTCTGTTCAGAGATTTTGGAGTTGTATATATTCTTTCATTCAGTAGCTGAGACCATGTAACTCTGGATATTTGCTGGGATTATCTTAAACTACCTCATCATCTATTTTCCTTGAGTTCTATTTCATATCGTGCTATCTCTTCCTTAGTTGTGATTGAGTTCATTTACTGCTATGTCACCCCCATTCGGGGAGTATAAACTGTTTAGAGTTATATTGTTAGATGTATGTTGACCTAGGACAGCGTTCTACCGCCGACACTGCGGCGTAGGTTGGACGTACCCACGTCTCGTGCCCTTACTCTAGGGTGCGGGTCGTGACAGAACTAGTTCATCATTTTGATTCTTTACGACAGTTATTCTGGTCTTTTTAGGAAACACTTGCACCGGACTAACCCACTGGCTATCTGAAAATAGGATAGGTCACTCCAACTTCAAGAAGTTTTAGGGTCTCCTTTTTTACTACCTCTTCATGGGTGGGTTTAATCTTCTTTGCGGTTGTCGGGATGGTTTTGCTCCTTCCTCAAGTAAGATGCGATGGATGCATGTAGACGGACTAATTCCTTTTATATCAGCAATTGTCCAACCGATAGCCGTTTTGTGCTCCTTAAGGACATGTACAAGCTTTTCTTCTTGTGTTGTACTAAGTTTATTAGAGATGATCACTGGTAATGTTCCTCCATCTCGAAGAAAAACATACTTGAGGTGACTAGGAAGAGGCTTCATGTCTGGAACAGGGGCCTGCAAAATAGAGGGTGAAGGCCTCTTGTTAGAAATTGATAAGAAAATAGAGGGAAAGTTACTTGACGGTTGTACTTTTGGACAATCATTCAATGATGCAATAGTTTCCTGCAAATTAGTACTCAGAGCTATCCTCTTATGCTCTTTTTCGAGATGCTAACTAATGGCAACTTTTAATTCATCTTTGCCATCAATTTCAAAAACATCATGTGCTAAAGAATCAACCACAACAATAGAATAAACAGTATTATCATCATCAGGATATTTCATGGCATCATAAATATTAAATTTAAAAATTTTACCATCAAATTCCAAAGTAAGTATGCCACTATGCACATCTATCTTAGTCTTGGATATCTTTAAAAATGGTCTTCCTAACAAAATAGGAGCAGTTTGATCACCATTTTCCATATCAAGTACATAAAAATCAGCAGGAAAAACCAAATTATCAATTTGTACGAGAACATCCTCAATTAATCCCTTGGGATAGGCATTAGATCTATCAGCCAATTGAATTACAACACCAGTTTTATTTAGAGGTCCAACATCATGACGTTGATAGAAGCTCCTAAATCTAACATGGCTTTCTCATATTTATTGTTACCTATCTTATAAGGGATAGTAAACATTCGTGGGTCTTTGCATTTCGTAGGGAGTTTTCTTTGAATTACTGCAGAAACACTCTCCCCTACTTTCATTTTTTTATATCCTTTAAATTTTCTTTTCCTTTTTATTGTACACAATACTTTTAAAAATTTAGCATAACGAGGTACTTGTTTAATAGCATCTAAAAGTGGAATATTTACCTCACATTTACTAAAAGTCTCATATAACTCATTATTTTGTTCAATTTTTCTAGATTCTGCTAAAGCTTGAGGAAAAGGAGGTACTGGTTTATAATCAGAAAGAGGTGGAAACTTATAATTGGGTACCTCATCATCGTTGGGGAAGTTCGTGTCTGGAATGGTTGTTTTCTCTTCATCTTGTTTTGACGATGTAGGTGCTTCTTTTACTTGAATGTCAACCTCTTTACCACTTCTCAAAACGATTGCACTTGCATTTTCTTTCGGATTTACTATCGTTTGAGATGGTAGCTTCCCTGAACTTTGTGCCTGCAGCTTATTAATTGCTGTAGCCATTTGGCTCATTTGATTGTCCAAGCTTTGAATACTGGCCCTTGTCTCCTGTTGAAATTGTAAAGTATTAGTGACAAGAGACTTAACAATTTCTTCTAAAGACATACCAGAGTTAGAAGTGTGGCTTAGTTGTTGTTTAGGAGGATATGACTGCTTGTACTGTTGGTAACTTGGCCGATTTTGATTGACGGGCTGATTTGATTGTGCATTCCCATAGTTAAAATTAGGATGATCTCTCCATCCCGGATTGTATGTGTTTGAGTACGGATCATGCTTCCTTTGTGGTTGTCCAGGAAAACCACCTACCGCGTTCACTTATTCATTGGGCTCCTCTTGAAGAGTTGGGCATATGTCAGTTGGATGCCCTGATATTGAGCAAATTCCACAAGCCTTCGCAGTTTGTATGTTACCTACAGCCATTTGACGAACAAGAGAAGTTAAACTAGCAATTTGTTGTTCTAGGGAAGAAATATTTACCTCGTTGGCATACGTAGATGGAAGATCTTGCCTAGTGCCAAATTGTTGAGAATTTGCCGCCATATTTGCAATTAAATTTCTTGCGACCTCAGGAGTTTTATCTACCAAAGCTCCTCCACTAGCAGCATCTATCATGCTTCTATCATTTGATAGAATGCCTTCGTAGAAGTATTGAATAAGTAGTTGCTCACTAATTTGATGATGGGGACAGCTTGCACATAATTTTTTGAAACGATCCCAGTACTCGTGGAGAGATTCTGTATTGTTTTGCCTTACCCCACAAATTTCTTTTCGGATATTGGCCGCCCTTGAAGCTGGAAAGTACTTTTCTAGGAATAATCTTTTCATCTCGTTCCATGTGACAATACTTCCGGAGGGTAGGTAGTAGAGCCAATCCTTAGCCGAATCCTTTAAGAAAAATGGAAATGCTCTTAATTTGATTTGCTCTTCAGTCACCCCCGTTGGCTTCATACTTGTGCATATGACATGAAGCTCCTTTAGATGCTTGTGAGGGTCTTCACGTGCAAGACCATAAAAAGTTGACAATAAATGTATAAGTCCAGATTTTAATTCAAAAGTAGTAGTAGCATCTAAAGTAGGAAACGTTATGCATAAAGGGTGTTGATTCAAATCTGGGGCAGCGAGTTCTTTCAAAGTTCTATTTGCAGCCATGACTCCTTCAGGATTAGAATTGCAAGAGAATACAAAATCTGGAGCGAGGTTGTTCTCGTTAGATTCTCTTTGAGTTTCCTTCGTTAACCTGCGCAAAGTTCTTTCTATTTCTGGATCGGTCTGAAAATTACCTTGATTAGAAGATCGAGTCACAACCATAAACAATAAAGAATAATATGAAAAGCAATTCAAAAAATGAGAATGATAACTAATGATTTTTTAAATGAATAAAAATATAATTCGTTATAAAAAAATAAAGATCACAAAAAGCACAAAAATTAACTAAGATTACTCTACGGCAATAGCGCCAAAATTTGGTGTGCTGTCGTAGGCACCGAAAAATAAAACCTTACTCTAAAAATTATATGTAGTAGAGACAGTAAGGATCGATCCCACAAAGAGTAATTAGTATAAATTTTATGCTATGTGAACAAGGATTGGGGGAGAGATTTTTGAAAAAAAAATTTAAGAAGAGCAAAAGCAATTAAAGTATTAAAATCAATCAAGGAACAAATATTGGTCTTAGTGAACATTCACCATTGGAAATCATAAAATTGATCATTGATGCAAGCATAAATTAAATCATACTTTGAATATTTATCGTTGGATGTATCTTCCTATCTCTCTTAGGCTTAGTTAATCAGATACAAGCGACCCAATTAACTTTACTTACTAAATAATCTAAGACAAGCATTATAGATTTAATCTAGCAATTTCTTAAAGAATACAGAGATCGATAAAGCAAAACAACAAGCACAAGCGGTTGCATTCAATTTTGTCAAACGTTTTTCTCCTAAGATCTAATAAAACAAAGCAGTTTATTAAATCTTGGTTGCTTCACAAATTAGAAACATCAAACTATTACGGATTTGATATCTAATTTAGCGGTAGATCGAAATGAATAATAAACTAGTAGGCCTCCTAGTAATTAAACAAAACATTCATGAAAGTTGGCATAGAAAATCATTCAATATTCAAAGCATAACTCAAATATATAAAACAATTTAGATCTCACAAGTTTATTGATTCCAATTCTTCCGTGCACTTCGACCAACAAGACTTCTAGCCGTGCATGTTCATCAAAATTTCAAAAGAAAAGTTAGAGAAGAAGAAGAAGAGTTCTGTTGTGTGTTTCTTCTCATGATTTCTACCCCCTTTTATATACCATAAATTAGTTGTGTCAAGCCCACAATATCTTCCCACATATCCTTTGAACGTTACAACTTCTCAAACCAAATAGAATATGTCATAGAACAAGTAGGAACATGGTTGTTTTGGTTCCTATTTTTGTTCATAGCATCTTTGACCCAACTTCAAGTCTGATTTCGTCTATGATGCAGCTTGATTTGCAAACAACACAAAATATAAAAGTTTTAGCCCAGTGTCTTAGCTTTCCAAAACTTTTTGTATCACCTCCATTGCTTTTCGGATGAGAAAGTTATGCCCATTTTGGTGAAAAGTGTCAAAACTGTCCAAAATTACATTTTAGCTCAATTTTGCGCATAGTGTCTCCAAATTCATCCTACAGCAAAATATAAATATAATGAGTACCTATAGTCATAAAATGAGCATACAATGATGAACATTAAGGGATAAAAATATAACATTTCACGTTCTCATCAGTTGTATCCTGAGAAGCCATCCATGAACGACATGCGCTCAAAGCCACATGTGTTGTCAATCATTATATCCGTAATAGGAAGAGGGAACTCATCCTTAGGGCATGCTTCGTTACGATTTCGGAAGTCGATGCAAATTCGAATCTTTCCATTCTTCTTGAGGCCTGGTACTATATTGGCGACCCAGTCTAGATGTTGTTCCTCACGGATGAAGCTGCTGGCTATCAGTTTGTTGACCTCAGCTTCGATGGAATTCATGATATCTTGCAGAACCGTCCTTGTTGCTTCTTGACAGGCTTTGCATCCGGATGAATGTTAAGCTTATGGAGTGCAACCTCGGGGTTTAGCCCTGGCATGTCTTCATAGCTCCAAGCGAACACATCAATGTATTCTCTGACGAGTTGCAAAAGCGCCTTTTGCTCTTCATCTGTCAGGCTTTTGCTGATGAAGATTGGCTTTGGAGAGGATTCATCGCCGAGGTCAACTTGCATGACCTCATCTTCGGTAGGAGGATCTCACTTTTCAAAAAGCTTCTCCTACTGTGCATCGAGCTATTGAACCCAAGGCTCTAACTCGAGAAGCTCAGGTACATCTTCGTCCACTTCATAGGCATCAGTAAATGCCATATTGACAGACAAAACTTGCCTGAATACGTCCCCGATGCTGACATCCAAATCAAAAATGGGTGATCCGATCGAATGTGAATGCTAGTCACATTCCTCATCTGAGCTTTCAGGAGTTGTTGCAGGTGTAACATAGCCCAGCCCACGTCTGGTCTTGTTGTAAAAGTCTCATAGTTTTTCAGCCGGAACTGGCAATTGCAAAGGTAATCGCCGATCGGTACCATAATTTAAGCCGGGCGTAGTCTCCATATCATACCCCTATTTTTGTATGAGGTACTTGGATCAAGAGCTATACAGATAAAGGGGTAGTCCCCCGGTGTCGGGTTAGAGATCAACTTCTTCGATCCTGAAAGGCTGTGGATCATTCTTCCGGCCGAAGATGATTGGATGATCATCTTCCTCGACTATGAAGCAAGCATCTTCCACAGGAGTGAGTTAGTTCGTGGTATAGACGTTTTCACTTGTGTGTGTAGGTTGGTACCTATACCGTGTTCCATAGCATATATTATACAAAGCTTATTAAGCTCGAAGTAGTTCAACGATAGCACTTTATTGAGGAAGTAAGGTATCTTTTCAGGTGGAATTACATCGTCAACAGAAGGAACATCAGTGTGAGCAGCCACATACTTGGCTAGCTTTAACTCCTCTTCGGCCACCCCCTGTATTAATGAAGACTGGAGGATGACCTGGGCAGCTTGATCATCAGGGGCTCCATTGGTGGTGTTGAACATGGAGTCGTTGGCGCACTAGCGACCCCCGACTTAATGCTTGGTGTTGGACAGGCAGTTGTTGGCTCACTAGCAGTCCCCGGCTTAGCGCTCGGCTGTCGACTTGTCCTGGAAAGACGAATCGTCATTGGCTTAACAGAAGGATTGGACTCTTCTGTTTATTGTTGACCGGTTCTAGGCAGCCTGATTGTCAGCGGCACCATAGTGGATCTCGGCCCTTGGCCAGACCTTGGCAGTCGGATTATCATCTACTCCTTTTGTGTAGTGAGCACCGGAAGACTAGTTGCTTCTCTACGCAGAGTGGCTGTTAGAGGTGCAGTCCTGCCTGGTTTGCGGGGTTGGAGATGCATTCTCAAGGGTTCTTCGGGCCCCACAATGGCCTCCGTCTGCTCTTAAACATCCTCCTTGATCAGGTGCCTCTATGATTTCTCGTACAATCAAGAATCTGAATAGTAGGATTCGACCCCTTTAAAGGGATCGATGTCGACAAATTTTGTCTTTACGAAGCCGTGCTTGTCGACGTACTTGAAGCACTGGTACAATGTGGATGGCACGATCATATAATCATGTATCCACGGACGTCCCAGGATAATATTGTAGGAGGTGTCTGCGTCGATGATATAGCATGTTACTTCCGACTGAAGATTGCCAATTTGGTACTTCAGGCGAATCTTCTCGATGGGATAGCTCCTTCCTGAATTGAAACCGCTGATTGCGATGCTGGTAGGAGTCAGCCGATGCATAGGGATACGCAGATAGTGAAGCAAGCTCTTCGAAATAATGCTTATCGAAGAACCAGGATTAATGTGCATCCGATCCACCTTGATGTCGCTGACGTATCCCGTATAATACAGAGGGCGATCGAGCAGGTTGGTCTTGATAAGCATATCCTGCGGAGTGAAGACAATGTTGGGCATTGCACTTGTACAATCGCTGTCCTGGAGATCCGTCGGCGAGCTCTCCCCTGTGAGATTGACCTGATCCAGATATGCTTCGGTATTCTGGAGTGCTTCGCTTAGTGCGACGCAAACATCTTTGGAAAGTCTCAGGAGCTCATATAATAACAATTTAGCTAGTGAGTTGGCCAATTGTGCCAAAATGTCAAAATTGTAGGGCTTCTCCAGCCCGTGAGGCGTATCTTTTCGGAGCGGCTTGTTAAAGCGGGTCTCCTTTGGGTTAGGCTTATCGGCCGGCGGAGGCTGAGAAGGTCCGGGGGCATCAGCAGTGGCCGGCTGACGTTCTTCAGCCGATTTACCCGGTATGGGTTGAGTTTGTGCACCAGACCGGGTAACGACAGCTGTCGATTCTTCAACGTCGGCTGAGATTGTGTGGCAGGACTTGACTTTTCCGCCCTTCTTCTTGCCAGGAGAGGGTGATGCTGGCTGGGTTACTTCAGATACTAAGTTCGGGTGGACCCACATGACCTTCTCTCGTTATATGGTAAGGGGTACCAGCCCAGCCTCTTGGTCTCTAGAAGGTGAAAGATTACCGACCTCCATTTTTGCCCGGAGGGTGGGTACTACGCCGTCTTGGGTCCTCGTCGGCGAAGAGCTGCCAAATTGGACTGACACCATATTGGCAGCGACTATCACCTCCTCGAAATCAATGGCCAGGGCCTTGGAGTCGATGAGGTTTTGGATGTACCGCTTCAATTGGAAGCAATCTTGTGTAGCATGGTGGACGTAGTGATGGTAGTGATAGTACTTGGGGCTCTCCATCTCTACAGGTCGAGGTTCATGCCTCGGCGGAGGGAGCTGAATTCTGTCTCCTTGTAAGAGCATGTCAAAGATGGATTTGACATGACTATCTTCGAAGGAGTAAGTCATCTGCGGCCACTGCTTTTCGGCCTGCTTTGGTTCGAGCTTCGGGGCTGTGTCGGCCACCATAGCCTGTTTGCCCTTGTTATTTCGATTGTTGGAGGAATTACCGCCGTTGTTGTTGTTGGTATTAGGGCGTTTGCCCTTGTTCTCTCCCTCCAAGATGTGCAATCCCAGTTGGCGAGCTTTTTTCAACTTGTCTTCCATGTTAGTGGCGCTGATGATGAAAGTCTTCCAGTCCTTAAATTGACTTTCGCCCATCCAGAGGCTGATTGTTGGGAGCAGCCTCTTTTGGAAAATTTTAATTAAGGAAGAGTCCGGGTTACCGGAGGACAACTTCATCGCGGTTTGGCAAAACCGCTTAATGTAGTTCCTCGTCAGCTCCTTCTCTCCTTGGACAACATCTATGAGGGTTGACATTGTCACATCTTGTCCCACCTCATAGAGCCTCTCCAGGAACATATGTTTGAAACCAGCGAAGGAATGGATGCAATTGTCCGGCAGGTTACGGTACCAGTCGAATGCGACTCCCTCCAATGTACCATCGAACAATCTTGTAAGGATGGCATCGTCATGCGACAAATGATCTGTTGTGACCTCAAAGTAGGTCACATATCGGCTTGCAGATGTCTTTCCGTCATAAGGGTTGATGTTGAAAGGTTTGTATCGAAGAGGGAAGGGGAAATCTCTCCATGCAGCGGGATATGGCTGTCGTATCATGAGGTCTTGAGAGGTTTCTTTGGCGTAAAACATTGTCCGAAGCTCATGGACCTCTCTTCTTGCCTCTCGAGCCTCGTTTGCAGCAGTGGAAGCCGACATCCCGGGTGGGTTGTCGCCTGGGGTCGGTGCGGTTGTGCTTGAGTCCGCATTGACGGCGGGACCCAAGCTGGTTTGGGCAGGTGTTCTTCCTTGGAGAGTCGGCAGGGCTGCCTTGATCTCGTCTATTGACTTGAACAGGGTATGAAGTATGGCCTCAAGAGTGTCCAACTGCTGTCTATAGAAGCATGGAAAATACTAAAGAAATTGACTCATGTGGCCAAGAAGGACCCATGCGGCTCAGAAAACGCATGCGGCTCAGGGAGTCATGCGGCATAAGAAGCTATGCGGCCGGAGGCATTCCATGCGGCTCAGAAGACATGTGGCGTGACAGTGCTCCCCTCCGATCCATGCTGCATTAATTGCTTTGACGGCTGACCCCTCTGAAAAGTTGACAGACCTGACACCAAAGCAGGTAATTATGACTCTGTCAGGATGATGAATCTCTAGGGAAGAGAAAGAAATCTCTGACACGATCCTCCGAGAGCAACAAAATGCCACGTGGCCCTGCCACGTGGGTGTGCTTATGCGGCTCGAAGTGAAGACTTCCCATACGGTTCAGAGTGAAGCTGTCCCATGCGGCTCGAGTGGAATCATCCCTATGCGGCTCAAGAAGATCATGCCCATGCGGCTCAAGCAGACATACCATTATGCGGTTCATGTGGCTCATCATATGGTTCAGAAGTCTGAAGGAGGGGGCCACTGCCCAGACAGCCCTGACACGTGTCCCAAGTCTTATGCGGCCCAACATTCATGCGGCCCAAATCTCATACGGCCCAATCTGCATGCGGTTTCAGTCTCACCATTGGCTCTCAGGACACGTGTCCTCAGCCGATCAATCTTCCAGATTTATGGCAATCTAAGATCGGGTCGAATCCCAATGATCTGGGGCACGTGGCAGAAGAATAAATTTGATTTATTCGCAGATATTATAAGGAAGATTTATGCCAATCAGCATTAATTGCTAATGGAGATTTGGTGTAATCTACCCTTAATGGTTCTGATCCGTCACAATCAGAAACGAACGGCCTAGATTGATCAATCTCCAGGCCACTGCCATCTCCAAGAGCTAATCATTAGCAACCCTAGCGATCACATCCCACTATTATAAATAGCAATGTGCCATTCCCTTGTGAGATATATAGGGAGAGATATACAAAAAAAAAAGAAACCAGAGAAGAATACGTATACACAGGGAGACTTCCCCCATAGTCAGAGAGAGAATATACATAGAGAGAGAGAAGCCAGGAGAGCAATCAGAGAGATAGCAAGAAGGCATTTCTTCGTCAACGACCAAGCAGATCTTCCCCGAGTCAAGGCTGCGTACCGATCGTCCAAGGAGTAAGGCAGAGCGGCCGTCGCTTTCCCGAGCCTCTATCGTCACCCTCCAGAATCTAAAATAAACAATCGTACTTAGACTGCTGTACCTAGGTTTTCGTCCCTAGGCTTTCTTTGTACGAGCGAGTTTGTATTGTGAGTCTAAGTTCAGTCCTCCGATAATTGTTCTGTACTTTTACAATCAATGGCAAACACGATGGCGACTCTGCTGGGGACTAACTTCTCCACGGCTGAGGAGTTGGTGACGCAATCGGACGCAGCCAAACTTGGCTCTACACAACAGAAGATGAGCGTACGCTTCGACCAACAGGCGTTCGAAGAGATGCTCTCTAAAGGTAGCAGTGGCCCGGTCCAGAAGCGCACCCGCACCATAAAGGCTCGCAAAGAGTGGAGGCCAAAATCATTTGCTCCTCCGCAAGCCCTTGATGGGGTGCTCTCTATTGCTCAAGATGGCGAGAAAGACTCCCCTGCGGCCACACTTCAGACCGTAGATAACTCTGCTGTCCCCAAGTCCGGCAGAAGAAAACACTATGATGCTGGACTTGCAGGGGCAAAGAGGAACTCTACACGATCCGAGCCGCAGAAGAGTATTAACCGCAGGGAGAAAACCCATGCGGCTACAACCGCCGACCGCATAAAGAAAACTCATGCGGCCACATCTGTCAGCCGCATAACTTATGCGGCTACAGTTGCCAACCGCACGGATGAGACTCATACGGCTATTAAAGTCAATCGCTTGCAGAAAACCCATGCGGCCACAGATGCCAACCGCATGCGGTCAGCCTACACGGTCGTGACTCCTGACCGCATAAAGACTCATCCTACAATAAAAGACAGCCGCATGCAGACAGCCTGCACGGTACCCAATGCTAGCCGCATAGCATCCGTCCCACGCTTCTCTCGATCAGTCTTCGACCGGCTCTCATGCGGTCCTGACTCTGATCATTCTCTGGATGATAATCCAGACTCTGTGGTATTCGACTTAGACTCCTCCTATTACGCACCCACAAGTGCTAAAAGGAGGAAGTCTAGGGCAGCGCGGGCTCATCAAGTCCAGACGACTGTCCCAACCTCTGAATATCGGGGCGTCCCGCTGATTATCACGCGGGCCTCTGATGGGAAGTTGTATAAAACCACTCAAGTCCAGCCCCCGGCGGCAAACAGACAAAGTGGTTCCTCTGACCTGCGTGAGGTTATCCTCCACAAACGCAAGGAAAGAAAAGGAGCTTCGGGGTATAAAGAGCCCTCACACGGACATCAATGCACCCAGATCATCGTCGAATGCTGTTGCAGCAACGCGGCGGTGACGAAAGACCGGCCATCCGTCTTCCAAAGACTATATCACCCGAGCTCAGAAGACGAGGCACCTCCTGTTGTCTCCTGCAAGTCCGCGCAGAAAGTTCTCGCCAAGGGAAGAGGGAAGAAAACGAGCATCTCCAGCCCAAAGGTGTCAACTACTGCAGCTAAGAAACCGTCGTCTAAAGGGTTATCCTCCACTGGAGTATTTCAACACACCCGTTCGAAGACGAAAACTGCTACAGCAGAAAGTTTGTCGTCTGCAACATTGGAGGTCGTCGGAACTGGGGGTAGCACTCCTCCAAACATCCACGATAATCCGACATTCCAGGAATACGGACTGGAGGAAGCAAATCCTCCGACGGATACAACAGATACCGACGTCCCCAAGGACATCCTAGACGAAGCAAGCTCCGAAGCTGGGGGTAGTGTTCCTTCCGAGTCCGAACCTGAAGAGAACATCCCCACATATCCTGATGATTTCTCGATGCACGGGTACGACTCGGAGGGTACATCCTCTACCACTCCTTCCGTCACTCCTCATGTGAAGATGGTATTCATGACAGATAGCAATCAAGGCGGTTCCGGTGATCACCAGCGCATCGACACTTTGGAGGCCATATTACACGCCTTGGTCAAGTCTGTAGACGAGATCAAAGCGGCGCTTCCTAATCTGCAGGGGGTGACACCTGGCCAGACAAGCACGGGTCCCACAATCAATGTAGATTCAAATTCAGCGGCACCGAACCCGGGCAACAATCCTCCCGAGATAACGGCCCCTACCGCGACAGATGAGGCCCGAAAAGTAAGAAGAGAGGTTCAGGAGCTCCGAGCAATGTTCTATGCCTGAGAAAACTCTCAAGACCTCAGGATACGGCAACCATATCCTGCTGAATGGAGGGATGTTCCCTTTCCACCAAGATACAAGCCGTTCAATATCAACCCATATGATGGCAAGACTTCAGCAAGTCGGTACATCACTTACTTTGAGGTCACTACCGACCATCTGCCCCATGATGACGCTATCCTCACGCGGTTATTCATTAGGGCATTGGAAGGAGTCGCCTTCGATTGGTGTCGCAACCTGCCGGACAATTACATCCATTCCTTCGCTGGCTTCAAATGCCTGTTCTTGGAGAGGTTCTATGAGGTAGGGCAGGACGTCACGATGTCTACCCTCATGGACGTCATTCAAGGAGAGAAAGAGCTGACGAGGAATTACATTGAGCGGTTTTGTCAAACCGCAATGAAGTTACCATCTGGCAACCCGAACTCTTCCTTGATCGAAATTTGCCAAAAGAGACTACTCCCAACAATCAGTCTCTGAATGGGCGAGAGTCAATTCAAGGACTGGAAGGCTTTTATCATTAGTGCTACAAGTGCCGAAGAACGATTAAAGAAGGCTCGCCAACTGGGATTACATATCTCAGAGGGAGAGAACAAGGGCAAGCGTCCCAGCACCACCAACGACAATGGGGGTAGCCCCTCCAACAACTGGGACAACAGAGGCCAGCAGGCTATGATGGCCGATACAGCCCATAAGCCTGAGTCGTAACCTGCGGACAAACAATGGCCCCAAATCACTTACTCTTTTGAAGACGGTCACGTCAAGCCTATCTTGGACATGCTCATACAAGGAGATAGGATTCAGCTTCCTCCACCAAGACGGGAGCCTCGGCCGGCTGATCTGGAGAACCCAAAGTTCTGCCATTACCACCGCTACGTCCACCATGCTACGCACGACTGCTACCAACTGAAACGATATATCCAGAACCTCATCGATTCGAACGCTCTGGCCATCGATTTCGAGGAGGTAACCGTGGCAGCCAACATGGTGTCCGTACAATTCGGCAGCTTCCCTCCAACAGAGACCCAGGACGGGGTTATACCCATCCCTCTGGCAACGATGGAGATTGCTAATCTCCCGCCTGCTCAAGCTGCTGGTCTAGTACCCCTCACCACATCACGAGGGGAAATCATGTGGGTCCATCCGGACCTAGTCCACGAGGTAACTCAGTCTACTCCATCTTCTAAAAAGAAAAGTGGAAAAGTCAGATCCTGCCGTACCACCTCAGCAGATGAAGAGGAAGTCACGGCCGTTGTTACTCGATCCGGAGCACAATCTCAACCTGTGGTTGAAAACTCGACTGATGTTCATCCACCCACTACCACGGATGCTCCGGGACCGGCTCAGCCTTCGACGACCGACAAGCCTAGGCCGAAGGAGACTCGCTTCGACAAATCTCTCCGAAAGGAAACATCTCAGGGGCTGGAGAGGCCCTACAACTTCGACATCTTGGCGCAATTGGCCAATACACAGGCCAAATTGTCCTTATATGAACTCCTGAGGCTCTCGAAGGATGTCCGCACAGCTTTGAGCGATGCACTTCAAAATGCCGACGCGTACCTGGCTCAGGTCAACCTCACGGGAGAAAATCAGCCCACAGACCTCCAAGACAGTGCCTGTACGGGAGCAATGCCCAACATCGTCTTCACTCCACAAGACATGCTCATCAAGACTAATCTACATGATCGCCCATTATACTACACAGGCTACATTGGCGACATAAAGGTGGACCGGATGCACATTGACCCTGGGTCTTCCATAAGCATCATTCCAAAAGGACTACTGCATCATCTTCGCATCCTGATGCATCGCCTGACCCCTACAAACACCGCCATCAGCAGGTTCAATTCGGGCAGGAGCTACCCAATCGGAAAGATCCGTCTGAAATGTCAGATTGGCGATCTCCAATCAGAAGTCACTTGCTACGTCATAGATGCCGACACTTCATACAACATCCTTTTGGGGCACCCTTGGATACACGATTACATGATCGTGCCTTCCACGCTACACCAATGCTTCAAATATGTCGACAAGCACGGCTTCGTGAGGACAGAATTTGCTGACATCGATCCCTTCAAAGGGGTCGAATCTTATTACTCGGACTCCTGCCTATACGAAAAGTCGAAGAGGCATCTTGAAGGAGAAAATAAACAAACTGATGTTGAAGCAACCACGGGATCAGAAGAACCTCTGACAATCCACCTCCAGGCTCGCAAACCAGGCAATTTCGTACCCCTTACGGCCACGCTGCGTAAGGACGCGATCAGTCTCTCGGCACAGGAAGAGCAGTTGAGAATCCGGCTGCCAAGGTCCGGCCAGGTACCGAGACCCACGACAGGGCCACTTACCATCAGATTGCCGAGAGTCGGTCAATCCCAAACAGAGAAGCTCAATCCCTCCGATAGACCTCTGACGATACGCCTGCCTAAGAAAGGTCGTCACCCCGATGCGAGATCTGACACTTCAAGTGAACCAGCCACCCCTCGCTCCACATCAAGTGCCAGACTGGGGGTTGCTAGTCTACCGATAACCCCACGCTCCGCTCCGTCAGTTGAGCCTCTGAAGATCAAGCTAACTAGGACGCCCACTCAATCTTCATTCACACAGGGGGTAGCCGAAGAGGAACCAGAGATAGCCAAGTATGTGGCTGCCCACACTGACGCTCCCTCCGCAGATGATGTAATCCCTCTAGAAAAGATACCTTACTTCATTAATAAAGGGTTATCTTTGAACTACACCGAGCTCAATAAGCTATGTACAATGTATGCTATGGAACACGGTATAGGCACTCACCTACATACACAGGTGACAAATGTGTACACCGCTATCCAACTTACTCCAGTAGAAGACGCTTACCGAATAATCGAGGGAGGGGACCACCCAATCATCTTCGGCCGGACGAACAACCCGCATTCCCTCGCCATAGAAGAAGTCGACTTCGGGTCAGATGCTGGAAGACTGCCTCTGTATCTCTATAGCCCTCAATCCAAATATCTCATGCAGAAACAGGGATATGATCTAGAGACAACACCAGGACTGAACTACGGCACTGGACGACGATTACCTTTGAAGATACCAGCCCCGGCGGGCAAACCACGGAACTACTATAACAAAACCCGATGCGGTTTAGGGTATGTAACGCCTACTATGACCCCTGAAAGCTCAGATGAAGAATGCGACTGGTAGTCACATTCAACCGGATCACCGACTTCCGACTCAGATACCAGCATCGGAGATGTGTTCAGACAAGTCATGTCAGTCAACATGGTATTCGCCGACGCTTACGAGGAAGACGAAGACATCCCCGAAATCCTTGAGCTAGAGCCATGGGCCCAGCAATTAGACGCACAATGGGAAAAGCGGTTCGAACTGAGAGAACCTCCTACTGAAGATGAGGTCATACAAGTGGATCTCGGCAGCGAATCTTCTCTAAAACCGATCTTTATCAGTAAAAGCCTAACTGACGAAGAACGAGAGTTACTGTTAGAACTTGACAGAGAATACATTGATGTGTTCGCCTGGAGCTATGAAGACATGCCGGGGTTAAATCCTGACATCGCTCTCCACAAACTCAATATACGGCCAGATGCAAAGCCAGTCAAGCAGCAACAACGACACTTCCGCCCAGGCGTCATAGACGCGATCAAAGCCGAAGTCAACAAGCTAATAGCCAGTGGCTTCATTCGTGAAGAGCAACATCCTGATTGGGTCGCCAATATAGTACCCGTCCTCAAGAAGAATGGGAAGATTCGAATCTGCATCGACTTCCGCAACCTGAACGAGCCATGTCCCAAAGATGAATTCCCCCTTCCTATCAAAGACATCATGATCGACAATACATGCGGCTTTGAACGTATGTCATTCATGGATGGATTCTCGGGGTACAATCAAATCAAGATGTCTCCCGACGACGAAAAGCACACTTCATTCCGAACCCCGATTGGCACATACTGCTACACAGTCATGCCATTCGGTCTAAAGAATGCTGGCGCTACATATCAACGAGCCATGAGTATCATTTTTAGAGAACATTTGCACAAGACAGTGGAATGCTATGTCGACGACATCGCCGTCAAGAGTCGCCGTAAGGAGGATCATCTGCAAGACCTGAGAACGGTGTTCAACTTAATGCGAGCCCACAATCTGAAGATGAACCCTACAAAATCGTTCTTGGGCGTATCCAGCGGGAAGTTCTTGGGCTTCATCATCACTGCACGGGGTATCCATGTAGACCCCGAGAAAACAAGGACAATCATGGAGATGGGTCCCCCGAGAAATCTCCGTGAACTTAGAGGCCTCCAAGGGAGGCTAGCTTATATCAGGAGGTTCATTTCCAACCTCTCCGGGCGATGCCGACCGTTCACCCACCTCATGAAGAAGGGAGTCTCATTCGTATGGGACGAGGGATGCCAGCGCGCTTTCGATGACATCAAAGAATATTTATCAAATCCTCCAGTCCTGGTGGCCCCGGTCCCTGGAAAACCATTCCTGCTCTATGTACGAGCAATGGAACACTCCCTCGGTGCCCTGCTGGCACAAAACAACAACGCAGGCCACGAACAGGCCATTTACTACCTCAGCCGAATGATGGTCGGGCCCGAACACCGATACACCGCTGTGGAAAAAGAATGCCTTGCCCTGGTATTCGCCATTCAAAAGACGCGACACTATGTCACGGGGTAAACCATACATGTGATCTCACGAATCAACCCTCTCAGGGTCCTCATGACCAAACCAGGGGCACTCAGCTCCCGCCTCGCTACATGGGCGATATTGCTGCCCCCCTATCATATGATCTTCGTCCCGCAGAAGGCTGTCAAAGGTCAAGCCCTGACAGACTTTTTGGCGGCCCATCCAGGATCGAAATCATCCAAAATATACGAAGAAATCCCAGATGAGGTCGCCGATTCAAATACAACCACCCACGATAACATATGGCGGATGTTCTTCGATGGCGCTTCAAGAACCGGACCCAAGAAAAACATCGCCGTCGGAGTCGGAGTAGTATTGGTCTCTCCTACCGGGCTAGTGATCAATCGTGCCTACTCTCTCACGGAACCCTGCTCTAACAATGTGGCCGAGTACAACGCTTTGGTCATTGGCCTCTAACTCGCAAGAGAACTGGGGGTAGAATACCTTGAAGCATACGGTGATTCGCAATTAATCGTCAACCAGATTCGGGGGACGTACGAAGTCCGCCATGAAGACATGATCCCCTACCACCAAATAGCGATCAACATTATCTCATCATTCGAGGGATTCTTCATCGAACACGTCCCCAGACTCCAAAATATCGAAGCTGATGCCCTAGCAGGCCTGGCTGCTTCCCTAGCAGTGCTAAACCACTCTCATCATTCGTTCGATGTAATCGGCCATGAGCTGGTCTGCCCCAAGAACAACGTTCAAGCCAGGGCAAGTTATTCTGCTCAGATGATCGACGAAGCACCAGACTGGAGACAACCATTCATAGATTTCGTGGTCTACGACATCCTGCCCGAGAACCCGAAGGAGGCTACTTCTATCAGACGGCGTTCTCTCAGATTTTTCTACGATACAGAGACGAAAATGCTGTATCGCCGCTCCTACGACGGATTACTACTTCGGTGCTTGTCGAACACAGAAGCCAAAGAAGCCGTACGAGAGGCTCATGACGGTGTCTGCGGGGCCCATCAGCCTGGCCCTAAGCTGCAAGATCGCCTTCGCCGGATGGGCTACTACTGGCCCACGATGGTGGCTGATGCAATAGATTATGCCCGAAAATGCAAGGCCTGCCAAGTCCACGCAGACTTCATTCACCAACCATCCGAATTTCTACATCCGACAGTAGCGTCCTGGCCATTCGAAGCATGGGAAATGGATATCATTGGTCCAATCATCCCACCTTCCTCCCGAGGACATCGCTTCATACTTGCGATCACTGATTACTTCTCAAAGTGGGCAGAAGCTGTCCCACTCGCCGAAGTCAAGACTTCGAACGTAATCAGCTTCCTGAAGCACCATGTCATCTACCGCTTTGGACTGCCCCGAAGGATCATCCATGATAATGGTCCGCAGTTTATAAGCCACACATTCTACCGATTCTGCGACAAACACCGCATTCAGAATGTCGCTTCGACACCATACAACCTGGCAGCAAACGGGTTAGCAGAGGCATTCAACAAAACAATCATCAAACTCCTCAAGAAATTTGTCTCCTCCAACAAACGCGACTGGAACGAGAAGCTCGGCGAGTGCTTATGGGCTTATCGCACCACGGTTCGAACAGCCACCGGGAATACACCATTCTCTCTGGTGTACGGGAGTGAGGCAGTTCTCCCATTAGAGACTCAAATTCCCTCGCTCCGAGTCGCCCTCACTTATCAATTGACAACGAATGATAACTACCGACGTCGACTACAAGAGTTAGAGGCCTTAGATGAAAAACGCCTCCTAGCTCAGCAAAGGATCGAATTATACCAAGCACGTATCTCAGGAGCCTTCAACAAAAAGGTCAAAGTCAGAACATTCCAAGTGGGCGATCTTGTTTTGGCAGTCAGGAGGCCAATGGTCATGACTCACAAGACCACCGACAAGTTCCAGCCAAAATGGGAAGGCCCATTTATCATCGAGGCCGTGTTCTCCAATGGTGCTTACCGCCTCGCCAAGCAGAACGGAGACTTGCTTATGTTGCCCGTCAACGGCAAGTTCCTGAAGAAATACTATGTTTAAACAACATTTTCCAGAGTTTCGAGTTATGTGCCCGCTGGTACCACTGAACTCAACCCCCTAATTTTCCAACTTATCGAGTCACGTACCCTCTTGTACCGCTGAACTCATATCCCAAATTCCCAAGTCATGTACCTGCTGGTACCTCTGAACTTACACTTTGATTCCAACATTCACAGATTTTCGAGTCACGCGTGTACCGCTGAACTCATGCCCTTCTTCCATAAAGATATCCCAAATTTCTAAGTCATGTACCTGCTGGTACCTCTGAACTTACACTTTGATTCCAACATTCATGGATTGTCGAGTCATGTGCCCGCTGGTACCACTGAACTCACCCCATATTTTTCCAGATCTTCGAGTCATGTATCCGCTGATACCACTGAACTCACCCTCATAGTTTTTCAGATTCTCGAGTCATGTACCCAATGGTGCCTCTGAACTCACATCCTGGTCACTCTTTCAGGTAGAAAGTTATGTATAATCATACCGCTGAACCTTCTTCCTACACGAGATCCTCCCTCATGATCTAATACCTGCACTCCCAGTACACAACAAAGGTAACGGATCCACAAATTTCCAAGACGACCATGTCCTCATCACCTCTGAGTCGTCCCATTTCCGCCAAAAACAAATCACCCCTATATAGAATTTCTATGTCCTCATTACCTATGAGTTATTCTACGTACCCTCCCTTCATTGAGCCCACTCCTGTCATGTCCTCATTATCTCTGAATGGGAAGGCTCCGTCGAAGAAACCTTCATACTTGCCATGTCCTCATTACCTCTGAGTAAGTATGATGATCCCCTTTCGACCTATTACCTGTACCCACAACCGGAGTACGCCAAGGGTAATGGGTCCACAAATGTCCTCTGTTGATCACAAATGTCCTCTGTTGACCACAAATGTCCTCTGTTGACCATAAATGTCCTCTGTTGACCACCAATACCCTCCGTCGAGTTCGCTCCTGCCATGTACTCATTACCTCTGAACAGGAAGACTCTACGTTCGAAAAACTTTCCTACTTGCCATGTCCTCGTTACCTCTGAGCAAGTATGCCAGTTCCCCTTCATCCTATTATCCGTATCCTAAACCAGGGTATGCCAAGGGTAATAGGCCCACAAATATCCTCAGCTAAATTTCTTAACACAAACCTATCACCTCATCATGCCCCAGGAGCCCAGCTGCTCTACGGCAATTCTTTTTTTAATACCGAGAGCACCCATGACCACTTTGCTATGGCTGCTTCATGTATCCTGACCGAAACTTGTTATCTCTACCTAAAACCAAGGTACGTCATGGGTAACAGGTCCACAAATATATCCCCTATGCGGAGGAGAACATCACCACAATATCACAGGCACAACAGGCAATACAAATGAAGGGTAGAATGGAAAATACTCTTTATTTGAAGGAAGAAAAGAAGTACTACATATTTCGGGACCACGTCCCTTTTCAAAAAAAAAGAGAAGAGAAAGAAAAAGAAGGGAAAAGAAAAGGCCGACTACATTTCAGTGTTACTCAATTCTAGGAGGCGGTCTCTCACTGAGGTGGTCTCCCACTCAATCCGTTGCCGAGCACGACGCTCGGCCTCCTGGAGTAACCGCTCCTCATTGTCCAAATCCAGGAGCACCTGACAGTCATCTTCCAATTTCTTCAAGACAGCCTCCAGGTCAGTCGAAGCTTGAGTAACCCTGTCAGCTTCCGGAACAATTAGCCCCCTGTCATTGCGGGCAGTCTCGAGTTCAGACTCCAGGAAAGTCAACTTCTTCTGAAGCGCAAGGATCTGCTCCCGTGTCTCGGTAATCTCACGAGAGACAGACTCCTCCCGAGCCACAACATTTTCGGTCGCATAACTCAATTGATCATACCGATCAGCTAAGTCGCTGAGATCCTTCAGTGCGGCCGGTCTGGTCTTATCTCGAGCCGCTCTGGTCCTCTCTATAACAGCAATAAGGGAATTCCTCTCCTCGTTTATAACAGTAGGCAGATCAGCCTGCCGCAATACTCGAAGCTCGGACACCAGCTGATCAGCCTCCAGCAATTTCGCCTCCAGAAGCGAAGCCATTCCTGTATCATCAGGAAGATCCCTAAGAATGTTTATTTGACCACGGGCGCATCTTCGGGCCAAGGTAAAAGAGGTCCCTCTTTCTACAGCGGCCTCGATTCCCCTCTTCAAATGACGATGGAAACTGGCAACCGCGTCCTGCAACGCGTCGTTGAAAACTTCAGCAGAGGAGGGCGTCAGGGGAAGCCGGAGCGGCAACGTCGGAGGAGTAACGCTAGAGCTCGCCACCAAGGGAGCGGAGTCCGAGCAGAACGATGCATGAATAGCGGCCAACTCGTCTTCCACCGCCCGGAGAGCTTGGATGCTCGGCAGGGAAGAAAGGTCGATTCTCGAAGCCATTGGAGCAAAGGATGATGCGAGGACCATTATTTCCTGCCCCGACTGCCCCGAGAACTGGCCCGTTAAACTTGGGCCCCCAGAAGGCCCATCAAGACGAGTCGGGCAGTGAGAAAGTACACCCCTTTCCACCGATGCCCCTTCGGTTGGGGTTGTCTCGACGACGTCCATCCTCGGCACTGAAGGGGCAGGACCTGAATGCCCAGAATAACAGTCAATCGACGTAACCCGAAGGACATGATGATAGAGCAGATAGGCTTCCTCACGGGTTAAGATTCGGCTAATCTTACCAGGGGAGGGGCATGAAGATCGCGGCTCATCCACAACTGGCATGGTCCCCCCACCCGCGATCCCCGAGTTAAACTCAGTCACGTCCCCTGACCCCGTCACCTTGAAGGGGGATACAGATTGATCTGCGTTCTCTTGAGTAGGAACAGGCTCATGGGAGTCCCCATCATCCTGGGTCACCGCCCCGACATCCTGAAACTCTTCTTCTTCCCCCGACACCTAAAAGAGGGAACGAAGACAATCAGGATTGAAACTCAAAGGAAAGAAGGAAAAAGGGGTCGAGAGCAGTTTTGTTACCTCTGACGCAGGGTTGATTTCTTCTCCACTCTCTTTTGTGGCTGGCGGACGGTGCCTAGTCGCAACCAGCTTCCGGGATCGAGAAACACTACTTACAGGAGGAACCTGCCTGCTACGTTTCGGGATAGGATCAGGCACAACAAGGGACTGAACCCTCAGCATCTCATCTGACAAAACATGCAATTGACCCACCTTTGCGCCTACCACTGGAAGGATAGAGTCATCTTCATTATGCTCGTTGTCTTCATCACCTTCAGCAGCGGAATCCAAATCTGGCACTTCGGCTCTAGTCTTTCTTTTCTTGGCCCCTTGAGAGCCTTCCTCCAGACCGGTGCCAGCAATAAAACTGGTACCTGGGTTAAAACCGACCGGAGGCTTGTTCGCCATGACATGATACAGAGCCGCCATATGCAAGATCTCCACTGACTCCTTAATAGCAGGGACCGAGAAAATGGTGCGAGTATGGAACGAATCATAATATTGCCAAGCTCTGATACCATCAAGAAGACTTCCCTCATAACCCAGACAAGAGCTGGGGCTGTCTAAACAAAGTTGGCTGTACCCAAACTGTCGGGCAAACCTGCTAGGCAGATACGGCTCCAGAAAAATAGCATTATGGTTACGGTACACCAGATGCGAGGGACGGATGTTACGCAACCATAAGAGCATCTGGCCATCCAGAAGTTGAGGAGGCGCAATACCGTCTATATGCACAGTCTCTATGTCCCTGGCAGAAAAATGAGGGACGGATACGAAAATATGATACTTATCTGCCCTTGCCAAGACCATCCGGCAAACCCGTATGGCCTCACATTCCGAAGGCTCATCACGGTAACGGAAGATAAGGGCGTCATCATCAGTCGCACCGCCCTCAGAGCCCGACCTCATCAAAGATGGATAATGTATCAACAGCCACCCCATCAAATAATGATAAGGTAACTCAGTTCGTTCAAAATCCTTGGTCACATCGCGGGCAATGACTTTGGACGTGAAGGTACGAAGGCCACGGTGTATGCTACACACCATAGCCGGAAGGAGAGCTAGCCTGATTTGCAAGACTAATTTCACAGCCGGAAGGATAAAGTTACAACTAATTCTTTCAATAGAACCGGTTCCTCCCGAGACTACACAATTTCGTAGCCAGATCATCAAAAATCCTGCCAGAAGCGCTTTCTCAGACAGCTCTTGAGTATCCTGGTAAAATTAATCAAAAGTGTCGGTTTGGCTTCCGAATCTGCCACTAGTAGATGACACCAATTCTTTGACCGCCTCCCGAGATCTAGGGCGACGAGAGGTAACCAGACCTGAGGCATCCGCTGAGAAGAGATAATGCATCCAATCCTTGGTGTAGGGAGCATTCCCTTCCAGGTTATACTTGCGGGTTATCTGATGGCATGTGTTATAATGACACAATATCTTCTGGTAAAGGACCGCAAAGCCAGGATACCGTCGTTCCAAATCTTCGAGTTCCTCATTAGTGGGAGTATATGCTTCAAACGCTTCGTCCCCCCAAGGAAGCTTGGAGACCGCATGTATTTCATGGAGCGCAAGTCCCATCTCCCCTACAGGTGTGTAAAAGGTCCCTGTACGACAATTATACATTTCCAGCAGGGACATGAATAGCTTCTTGTTTATGAACAAGCCATGACTGGTACCTCGGATAGCATGGTACAGGCCAATCTCACACAAAAAAGCTTCATACTTCTGCAGGATCCAAGTAGATAAATTGATCCACGAGGGAATAGGGTGTATCCAACCAGGAAACGTCAACCGACCAACGGGATAGGAGCCTTTCCGGGCAAGTCGATTTATAAAAGTATCGACGGTGGAAAACGTGAAGTTAGGACCTGCCACATTCAGGAAAGAACCTGGGACCAACCCTGTCACAGAACAACTGGTATGCACCTTGCCAGCAACCATGGACTTCAGATGGTTATTATAACGAATGTTCCCCACGAACATCCCACTCCTGGTAGGGGTTAGAGTCCCCTCCATCTTCTGGTCCAAAGGGAGCATATTGAACCAAGATAATGGAAAGTGTCGCTCCATCTGAGGGATGCGGATCGCCATCCCGTTAGAAACAAAGTTCCAATCCTCCGACACCTCCAGAACATGATCATTCTCCACGGTCAAGGCGTCTCCAAAAAAGAACGCAGGCTTCAAAAACTCTCCTTCGAATTTCCCGGAGTTCATCATAGCATTAAGGAAATAAAAAGGCTGATTCTTGATGGCATTCAATCTGTCCATAGGCTCATCGCTCGGAAACTGATCCGCCACGTGCTGAACAATATGGTCGTACCTATAGCCGAGAGCAGCTTGAGCGCTACCCACCAAGAGTTCTCCGGCGGCGTTAACCGGCAAATTCACTGAAGAATAGACAAAGAAAAAATAAGTTAAACAGAGAATAAAAAAAAGAGCTGATTAGGTGTTTTCAAACCACATGCGGCTCAAGAAAATACCCATGCCCCCCATGAAGTTCTCAGAAGTCTTATGCGGCTCCAGAAGGCCCCATGCGGCTCCAGTTCAGAAGACTGCTTATACGGCTCCGCACAATAAAAGTCTATGCGCCACCTATGCGGTTTCACTAATAAGGCGCACATACAGACACAATAATTTTTCTTATGCGGTTCGCAGCTCAGCCGTAGGGCGAACATACGATTTACAAAGGCTCGTGCATAAAAGTATGCGACGTAGCCATGGCGGTTGGGGTTCCTTAATTCATACATTGTCCTTACCAACAATGGGGGGATGGACGTCAGGATGAACAGCAGGTACGACGACGGACGGGGCAGCAACCGCACCCAAGGTAGAGGTGGAGGCCGCCTTCTTGCCCTTCACTGCCAGATCTTCTTGGAAGCCATCAATTATCGAAGAAAAGAAAGGCAAGCGAGATAAGAAAAGAAAGAAAATAAAGAAGTCCTCTCTCTCTTCAAACCTTCCTATTTATAGGAGGAGGGGAGAAGGCGGACACGTGGGCCAATGACCGACTCTTGAAGAGCGAAACCGACTCCTTGGGTTTCGTCTCCAAGATTCACCCAAGGCATCAAATCCAAAAAGATTTAATAAACTGGCCCTTGAGATTCCCCCTACAAAGACGACGCTGAAGCAACTTGGAGATAAATAAAGACCCGTACACGTGGACTGGACCATCTATGCGGCTAACACACCCCCTGCGACTGAAACAGTCATACGAATAACACATCCAAGCAGCCAGGACATCTATGCGGTCGGGATTGTATATGTGGCTAATACGGCCATGCTTCTTGTTCAAAGTATTTCAATTTTACAAATTGAAAACTTTGAAGGGGGTCCTGTAGAAGTATGGAAAATACTAAAAAAATTGACTCATGCGGCCAAAAAGGACCCATGCGGCTCAGAAAACGCATGCGGCTCAGGGAGTCATGCGGCATAAGGAGCTATGCGGCCGGAGGCATTCCATGCGGCTCAGAAGACATATGGCGTGACAGTGCTCCCCTCCGATCCATGCTGTATTAATTGCTTTGACGGCTGACCCCTCTGAAAAGTTGACAGACCTGACACCAAAGCAGGTAATTATGACTCTGTCAGGATGATGAATCTCTAGAGAAGAGAAAGAAATCTCTGACACGATCCCCCAAGAGCAACAAAATGCCACGTGGCCCTGCCACGTGGGTGTGCTTATGCGGCTCGAAGTGAAGACTTCCCATGCGGTTCAGAGTGAAGCAGTCCCATGCGGCTCGAGTGGAATCATCCCTATGCGGCTCAAGAAGATCATGCCCATGCGGCTCAAGCAGACATACCATTATGCGGTTCATGGGGCTCATCATATGGTTCAGAAGTCTGAAGGAGGGGGCCACTGCCCAGACAGCCCTGACACGTGTCCCAAGTCTTATGCGGCCCAACATTCATGTGGCCCAAATCTCATGCGGCCCAATCTGCATGCGGTTCCAGTCTCATCATTGGCTCTCAGGACACGTGTCCTCAGCCGATCAATCTCCCAGATTTATGGCAATCCAAGATCGGGTCGAATCCCAATGATCTGGGGCACGTGGCAGGAGAATAAATTTGATTTATTCGCAGATATTATAAGGAAGATTTATGCCAATCAGCATTAATTGCTAATGGGGATTTGGTGTAATCTACCCTTAATGGTTCTGATCCGTCACAATCAGAAACGAACGGCCTGGATTGATCAATCCCCAGGCCACCGCCATCTCCAAGAGCTAATCATTGGCAACCCTAGCGATCATATCCCACTATTATAAATAGCAAGGTGCCATTCCCTTGTGAGATATATAGGGAGAGATATACAAAAAAAAAAGAAACCAGATAAGAATACGTATACACAGGGAGACTTCCCCCATAGTCAGAGAGAGAATATACACAGAGAGAGAGAAGCCAGGAGAGCAATCAGAGAGGGAGCAAGAAGGCATTTCTTCGTCAACGACCAAGCAGATCTTCCCCGAGTCAAGGCTGCGTACCGATCGTCCAAGGAGTAAAGCAGAGCGGCCGTCGCTTTCCCGAGCCTCTAGCGTCACCCCCAGAATCTAAAATAAACAATCGTACTTAGACTGCTGTACCTAGGTTTTCGTCCCTAGGCTTTCTTTGTACGAGCGAGTTTGTATTGTGAGTCTAAGTTTAGTCCTCCGATAATTGTTCTGTACTTTTACAATCAATGGCAAACACTGTCGATCGCTGGGACCGTCCTGGTCATTCTCAGTCATAAATATTGTTCTTATACGAGGAACAGTGGAAGGAACAGTGGAGGATGTACTCTCCGAATTATACCCCCGAATGAAGAAGTCGTCGGGATATGAAAGAATGTTCTCCTCCGGTTCGGACTCGAAGAAAGTGCTACCCCTTGTATAGGAGGCTGCTTCATCTTGGCACCCATGGACGTATCCAGGGGTGTTTGGTTCTGTTGTATCTGTTGGAGGAACTTCTCCCTTAGTTCATCTTCTTGGAACACTGAATTGTCGTGGATGTTCTGGGGAGTGCTACCTCCAGCTTCGGCTACCCCCAGGGATGTGGATGACGAATCTCCAAGTGTTAAAGATTTCGTCTTTGAGTGGATGCCGTGATAAACTCCTCCTGTGATGGTTATGGACAACCGCTTGGATGAGGGTTTCTTGGCCGTGCTAGTGGAGATCGTTGGGCTGGAAACATTTACTTTCTTCCCTTCCTTGCTGGTAGGGACCTTCCGGGTTGAATTGCAAGAGGCTAAAGGAGGCTCCTTGTCTTCCGAGCTTTATTCTGGGACCAGTCCTGGCTGCAGTCTTTGGAAGATGGACTGTCGGCCCTCTTGTGCTGCTGTCTTATTGCAACAGCAGTTGACAATGACTTGAGTGCATTGATGTCTATGGAAGGACTCTCTGCACACCAAGTTTTCTTCTTTTTTCTTGCACTTGTGAAGGATCACATCACGCAAGTCAAGTGCTTCTCGAGCAACCATTACACTCATTTTGTGGGCCCGGAAATCCCGAGTACACGAGTGTGTTGGCATCATATTTGCTCCCTGATGTGGAGCTAGTAAAAGTACTTGCCCCTGATCATTGTTTGGAGACTCTTGGGAACCATCTTGTCCGTCGGCCGTCGGTGGCTGGACACGGATAGTTTTGTTCAACTTTCTATCAGAGGCCCGCACAACAGTTAGCGGGACTCCCTGATGGTCAGAGGTTAGGGCAGTCGACTGAGCTCGACGAGCCCGCGATGTCCTAGACTTCTTCGCTCTAGCACCCAAAGGCGCGTAGTAGGAAGAGTCCAAGTTAAGCCGCATAGAGTCTAGTACATCCTCATAAGAGCTTCTGAGGTCAGGATCGCAGGAGAGCCGGTCAAAGACTGAACCTGAGCCGCATAGGATGGATGGCCTGCGGCTGGGATTGGATGCCGCATAGGCCATCTCCCTACGGCTGGGCTTGGCGGCCACATAAGCATCCTGCATACGGCTGGAAGTTATGGGGGCCACATGTGCCTTCTATATGCGGCTGGAATTTGTGGCTGCATGAGGCTTCTGTATGCAGCTGGAGCTTGTCGCCGCATGTGCCTTCTCCATGCGGCTAAGGTTGGTAGCCGCATGAGCCTTCATGTGATGGGCGCCCTTATGCGGCTTTCGCACAGTTTTCCTTTGCTCCCGTAAGTCCAGCATCGTAGTGCTTTTCTCTGTCAGACTTGGGGACAGCAGGGTCCTCTGTGGATGAAGTGGGGCCGCATGTGAGTCTTCTCCACCGTCTTGGCCAGCAGAGAACACTTCTTCCAGATCTTGGGAAGGAGCAGCAGTCTTGGGCCTCCACTCCCTGCGGGCCTTCTTCGTGCCGGCTCGCCTCTGGACCGGGCTAGCGCTCCCGTCGGAGAGCATGTCTTCAAACGCTTGCTGGTCAAAGCTAACAACCAGCATCTGTTGCATGGAGCTGAGTTTGGCTGCGTCCGATTGCGTCACCAACTTCTCAGAAGTGAAGAAATTAGTCCCCAGCAGTATCGCCATCGTATTTGCCATTGATTATCTAAGAACAGAACAGTTTATGGGAGGACTGAACTTTGATTCACAATTACAAACTTGCTTGTACAAAGAGAGCCTAGAAACAAAACCAAGGAAAAGCAATCTAAGTATAATTGTTTAATTTGGATTCTGGAAGGTGACGGTAGAGGCTCGGGAAAGTGCTATCAACTCTGCCTTAGTCCTTGAAGATTGAACGCAACCTTGACTCCGGCGAAGAAATGCTTTCTATATGTCTCTCTGTCTTTGTTGCTCTGTGTGTGTACAAGGGAATAGCACCTTGCTATTTATAAGAATTTGTCATGAGTGGGGTGTACAGCCACGTGGCCACATCCTTGTAACTGCGTCTTGAGAAGTGGGCAGTTGGAGATTGGTTAAGATTAATCTTTATTTGTTTGTTGCAATAAATATGGGCTGTTATGTTGGTTGAAATAAATCTGAACTGCTATGATCTGTTGGTTGCAATAAATCTGAGTTGTTAAGACTTAGTCAACTTCTGCCACGTGTCCCAACTGCCACTGGGTCGCGAGCCGCATGAAGGACTGTCCCCCTGTCCGAGCCGCATGAGGGTGGACTTATAACCGAGCCGCATGAGGGTGGCCTCACAACCAAGCCGCAATTGGTGGCCTTACCACCGAGCCGCATGAGGGTGGCCTCACAACCGAGCCACATGAGGGTGGCCTCACAACCGAGCCGCATGAACGTCACTCAGGCGATCCACATAGAGAACTTTCCTTGGACTTTGTGAACTGTACCCGCTGTCATAAAGATTTTTTCGTCTTTTTATGAGCATGTCGCATCTTTTCTTTATGTCAGAGCCATCATTGCTGTCACTTAGTGTCGAGGCATTTAATGGCAAGCTGCAGCGAGTAATTATGGCCATCTCATAAGGCCATCATTTCTTTATGTCAGAGCCATCATTTCTAAGCCGCATAAAGCTTTCTGAGCCGCATGCGGCTCTGAGGGATTTTTGAGCCGCATGAGACCTCTTCCAGTTCCGAGCCGCATAGAGTTTCTGGGCCGCATAAGAATTTATTTTTCTTTTCCATGCTTCTACAACACCTAGGTTGCACTTTATTATGGATCAATGACAGAAATTAGAAGAGAAAAATTTACCTGCTAGTTGTTGGCTGATAAATTCAACTGATCCCAAGTCTCCTGATAGCTCTTCGGCAGAGAAGTATTAGAGATTAGGGTTTGAAGAGAGGTTTTAGGGTCGGGTACAAGCCTCTGTATACATACTCATGTTCGACCTCCTAAAGGGAATCGAAAAGATTTGATTTGATCTCATCTCGGTTTTGAGGAGAGTTATCATGAATTCGTATCAAATTCAAACACAGGGCTGTGGGTTCGGTAGAAAAGAAAGATTTAAAATAAGGGCATTTTGCACTAAGGTCGCTGTTAATCCTATATTCCCATTGGGACCCTCTGTGATATTTTAAATAAAACAAAAATAATAAACATAATAAATATATAACTAGACAAATAAGAATGGTATAAACTTCATAAATAAGAGGAAAAAAATTGGTCAAGGGGTTGACAACTCTACCCCCTTAAACAAATTTCGTCTTCGAAATTTTATGAGCCGTGATCCACTAGAATGAATAGTCTAGACCAAACTGCTATAAAAGAAATTCAATTCCTCTTAAACAATTCAAAGTTTAAATATATGTCTATCTATACTACTGCCAGTACCTATTGGAAATTTTTGCCAGCTGCTTCCTGTGGTGTTGTTGCATCCTCTATGATCATGGTATAAGCTTGTCCTCCCTGTGTGGCTGGTAATGGTGGGGCAGTCACGTGTTTCTTCGGGCAATATCGAGATAGTTGCTGGTTGGATCCACAAGTGTAGTACAACCTTAACCATCAACGGCAGTCTTCTTGGACGTGGTCTCTCTTTTTCCAGTACTGGCAGGTGGGAACATCTTGAACTTGTTGTGGGGCTGCTCGAGGTTGCTGTTGATGTTGCTGTGTTGAGGTCTTCCATGGAACGTTGGAACGTTTTACCGATGCTAATTGATTGTTGCCTCCTCCGAATACGTCTCGATTCCTCTTTGGCTTGTGGCTCAGCTCTTCTTCTACAGCTTGGGCGACCTCCAGAATCTCCTCGTAAGTGGCGGCTCGACTGGTGGCGATGGCTAGACGAATCTCGTACGATAGTCCCTTCCTGAATCGTCATGCCTTGTCTTCAGGGGTGCTGACCAAGCTCTCTGCGAACCGGCTGAGACGAGAAAACTCTGATGTGTACTCGTCGACGGTATGGTTGCCTTGCTCTAGGTGCTCGAACTGACTCACCAATGCCTCTAGTGCTACGTGTGGATATAATTTCTTCTTGAATAGTCGCTTGAATTTCTCCCAAGTCACGTTTGGAGCAGAAAATCGGGGCTCGCTTTGGTACCACGTCCGTATGATGTCGAAAAGTTTCCCACTATATGACTCAATCTTCAAATCTTCTGGGACTCGGTCCATCTTCAGGTATCGTTCAACGTTTTCCAACCATTCGTCAGCGTAGAGAATTCCTTCTGTCCTATGGAATTCCCTGGGTCGGAGGTCCATGAAGTTCTTGGACGTTCTAGTGCGCTTCGGGGAGCATCTCGGATCTGAAGAGCCTCTCTCAAAGTATAACGGAACATGTTGGCTTGCTGCTGGAAGATTCCCAGGAGTGTAACATTGTCTAGTACTGGTGGCGGAGGCAGAACAGGTGACGGATACATCGCCGGTGTTGGATGTATGGGAAAGGCTGGATACATCGTTGGTGCTGGGTGCATGGCTGGCACCGGGTGTGGAACACGTGCTGGATGTGGGACTAGTACTGGTAGTGGGATAGATGCTGGTAGCAGAACGGGTGCTGGTGGAGGAGTCCGCGGAGGAAACTACGGAGGTGGTGGAATGTCGTTTCTACGAAATCTGGAGAGCTGCAGCTGATTGCCCATATGAGTGAGCTGGCCTCCTTATGTTGGTGGGGTCATATACATGAAAAAGCCTCCTACAGTTGGTGGAATGTTCAGGGAAGCGTTGTTCCTATCTTGTGAGTCCATCTTATCTGCAACAAAGAAAGCACTTAGTCGTTGAATAATTTCAAACAGGATGCAAGTCAAGGATTTAATGAATAATCAAGGATAGAGATCAACAATGAGTCAAGACAAGTAGATGAGATCCTATGAGTCTAATCTTATTTGCTGGCTCACGACGGTACAGTGACATAACCAAAGTGATTAACGTTGATCTGCATGGGCCACCAAAAAACTTATCACGACCCGTACCCACTTTTTGGATACGAAATATGTCCAAGCCCAGCCTACGTCACAGTGTCGGCGGTAGAACGCTGTATATAACTCACAAGTCACTGAATCTAGTATCACATGGAAATCTATATCTCATCCACAGAATAATCAAGACACAACCAAGATCAATGAATATCCATGAAACTAAGCAATAGTGAATATAAACTGAATGTTTCCAAGAATCAGAGTCACTTCCGGTGGACACAAATCCACTACCAATAGACGAAAATAGAGAAATACATGAAATAAACTAACTGAGTACAAACTGCTAATCAAGACAACCTCAATTGCAAGGCACCGTAGTCTGATGCTGGCTCATTACCGTTCGTCTGTTCCTGACTCAAATATGGCTAAACCTGAAGAGATCATCAGGTCCTCAGAGGACTAGCAAGATACATATAAACATGCCTATCTAACAGTTTTATCATGCGTAGGAAAATAAACAAGAAAGAAAGAAACACGACAAGTGACTATGGACACGGATACTAGAACACTACGCGTAAATAAACTGCCGGATGAACAATTAACACGAGATCAATGAAAAACCAAACCCTCATCCCGAGTGTGGACTCACGGGTTTGAACTAAGCACTAACCCTCGTCCAGAGTGTGGACTCTCTGGTTAGATCAAGGCAAACACCCTCGTCCTGAGTGTGGACTCTCTGGTACACTGGTCAACCCTCGTTCCGAGTGTGGACTCTCTGGTTGTGTAAAACGATAATCAAGGATTTAGCAGTTCAACTACCCGTACTCGATCTATGATACGACTCAAACAAGGTACTGGTGAGAAACTCCAAATGTGAACCACAAAGCCAACATGAACACGGCTATATATCAATGAAACGACTCAACAATATATAATATGAATAGCACGTGTCCATAACAATCAAAACAGGATAACAAAATATAAAGCATGTAAATAAAACTTTAGAGGGAGGCAAGGTATACTTTCCTGTGGTCCTCAACTGCTGGCACGGGTCGAGTGTCCTATCGAGATCCAAATAAACTGTTGTATAAAGTTATAACAATTAATGTGTAATCCCAAATCAAGCTTACCCTATCTATTTGGGTTTTCATGTTACTAGGTTCATTCCATATACTTGGGTTTGAAAGCTATATTTATTTGTTCCTATTTGCACAAGCAGGTATCCTAGGGTACACCTTAGTCCTAGGCAACCCAAATGCACCCAACCAACTATGCTACTGCATTCCAATTGTATCTTAAAAATAATATACTGTGGTATGAGTATTCGTCCAAAAATGCCCCAACTTGGTCAAGTATCCCTCATGTGGTTTCAATAGTAGTAGTTCTATAGGCCTCTTCTTCGTTATATAATGCACACAACCTCATCCCTTAATCTACTACCCATTCACTAGCAGGTATTGACCATTTATGACACTTAGATTATGGTGTACAACAACAAGAGATACTCAAGCTACTTGATTACCTGTTTTGTAACTGGAGCCACATCTTACTTCATGAATTCACTATATCCCCAACTGCTGTTCTTAAACACTCTAAGGCAATTATAAACTTAAGGTCAGTAAGTTTAAAGTCCAACCTACATTTATGCTATATAAGTATTGCTCTGTACTTTAACGATTTTACAGTTGTTTCCATCCAACCTATGGTAGCCTCCAACTGATCACCTATAGGCTGGACCATCCCTCTATTCCTTAATGGATCTGTGCATCATAATAAGCCATATCTTGTTAGTCTCATACCATGTATCCCAAGAAACCTCAAAAATGCAATTTAAAGCATTAGTAGCAGTGAACGAAATTTCTAGCTGTCAACTTAAGCCACGATATGGCAAATATCTCATGAAGACTGAACTGTTGAAGATCATCAACCATATTTCATCAGTAGAACAGTTGCATTTCATACAACTAATGGAGCCACCTCCAATGGGGATGTTTACCCATACAAGAAAATAATATATAGATAGTTCACAAAACTAGTTTCGATATATATACTAGTATGAAGAATAAGTTGCCAATTGGTTCCTTTTTTCCTGATGATTCCATTTATATCAATCTGTACAGAGCTTTCCTCCTATAGGTGAAACATAACACTCCTTCTCAGGTTGTACCCTGACCCAAGACTCGACCAAATGGCTAAAGCACACACTTGCCTGAAGCAAGATACTATCTTCCCGTGGTTCTAATGACTGTTCCAAATCTTCATGAGACCAAACAAATGGAAACGCAATCGAATACTCGATTTGGTTCAAAGAACATGTCAGGCCAGGAGGGATAATAGATTTGCAACTTCCTTTCACCCTTCAGTTGCTTCTTACTCATTTTGATTGAGATTCAACTATAAAAAGATTCAAAAGCTCGTGCTAGATACCTCTAATGGCCTTATTTTGCTGACCAACTCCTTGACAGGATCAGATTTGCATCTGTGATATTCAGAAGATGGTCCTGAAGATAACAGTAAAATAAGATCATGGAAGCAGATAAAAGTAAGGATGGAGTAGGTAGGGGTGTTTAGTTAGGGAGATGTCTGTAAAGTGGAAATAAACGACCAACAGAAGTATTGAAGAATGGTATCCCTACAGAAATATAAATTCAACTGCTTTATAGAAGCCAGGAGAGATTGAAAAAACTACCCATCTACTGAAGGGAAGAGAAGCCTTACTTTTGCTGTCATCAGCTAGAACTAAGAACTAATCCAATAAAAGTTTTATGTCCGACAATCACGACTTGGTAACACTTAACTCGGCTGATAGATTGACAATTTCATCTTTTTGTTTGAAATTTCTCTCCTTGATCAAAAGATATGACCATATCCTATATCACTTCCCGTCAATCAGATTTTATTATACCCAATATACAACATATTAATTCCATAGAAACCAATATTGTACCAAAGTACCAAATAGGCCAATAGACTGATCGTTTGAAGGTATTTGAGTCTACAGTAGGGTCCATGTTGACTTGTAACATAAGGGTCCCTGTCGATCCTAATACTAAAGTGCTATAAGTGAAAGGTATGACTATCAAGTATCGATCATATGGTAAGAATGGTTACAAAGTTTTCCCCAGATTATGGCTGGCACAAAGGTGAGTTCAGATATCAAATAACCCTCTGGTCGTTGATATCCCATTGTCATCTAGTTTTAGAGATAGATTTGAAGACCTTTGATACCAGATTATCCTGAACGAGTATACTTGTTATTGCATTGGTAGTCCCTGATACTTGTCGAGTATCAATTGATACTCCTGTGTATCATCTACTAAATTGGCAGAGTAGGATATCAACTACGATACCCAGATAGCTACAACTACTGCGTAACTCGCATATACAACTCTTTTGAACAGAGTTGGATCTCGTCCCTATTGATAATGTAAACTGATCCTCCTGTGATCTGTGTGTCCATGAACTGGTAAAAGAAATTGTCTACTCTCAATGGTTTAAATAAGATTTATTCTAATCGATGGAATATACCCATAATTTCTCAATATTGGATCATACATCCAGGTTGCACTTTATTATGGATCAATGACAGAAATTAGAAGGGAAGAATTTACCTGCTAGTTGTTGGCTGAGAAATTCAACTGATCCCAAGTCTCCTGATAGCTCTTCGACAGAAAAGTACTAGAGATTAGGGTTTGAAGAGAGGTTTTGGGGTCGGCTACAAGCCTCTGTATATATACTCGTGTTCGACCTCCTGAAGGGAATCAAAAAGATTTGATTAGATCTCATCTCAGTTTTGAGGAGAGTTATTATGAATTCGTATCAAATTCAAACACAGGGCTGTAGGTTCGGTAGAAAAGGAAGATTTGAAATAAGGGCATTTTGTACTAAGGTCCCTGTTAATCCTATATTCCCATTAGGACCCTCTGTGATATTTTAAATAAAACAAAAATAATAAACATAACAAATATATAACTAGACAAATAAGAATGGTATAAACTTAATAAATAAGAGAAGAAAAAAAAATTGGTCAAGGGGTTGATAGCAAATTCCACTCATATTTACGGTATCAGTGCCATTCACCATAATTAATGGTAATAAACATTTATACAAGAAGAGTGGCCCGAGGGAGATACAAAAAATTGGTTTTTTCCTTTAAAATCTATTTATATAGCCAAACAGCTAAACTATTCATCTTCACCAGCCTTCAAAACAAATTTATATAGATTCAAAATCAAAACTAAACAGCCAAACTATTTAAAATTCACAACCTTTCAGAACAGTCTCAAAATTGAGAAGAGCAAAAACCTACATTTGCGGATGGGCCAACATCGCCAAGGAGATTCTAGCCATGGTTTTGGTACTAGCAAAGATGTCGTCTGAGGAGGTCAACAGCTTTTCTGTCGTTTGCCTGTCATGGTGGAAGGTGCTCTACTGTCTCTGCTTCTGGTCGGACGTCAAGTTGGCCCAGTGGTGCCGCAGGGTTAACCTAACCTCGAAAATTGACGAGACAGTGAACAAGCTAGTGGCATGTAGTGAGAGAAATCTAACCTCCCTCTCTATTTAAAAACTCGGCAAATAGGGCTTCTCTTTTACTTCCTCAAGGCCAGTACACGATTTTTTTAATCTATTTTTTTCATAAGTTATAATTTGTTAATTTTGATTTTTTTGTTTTCCTGGTTATACCACTATTTATAATACAGTGAAATTTTTTTAAGGGTCCTGCGAATGCCAATGAGCAACGTGAGTGATAAAATATTGGAGGAACATTTAGAGTTTTGCTGGTTCTGACAGAAGTCGACATCAGCTACTGCCACCATATTACGTCCAAGGGCATCGAACTCCTCAGAAGTTGTTGCCAGCGTCTAGTTACGCTGAAGAGGAACTTGCCACCTCCGCAGTTCATGTTCATGAAGGGATTCAAGAAGGACACCTTCGACAAGTCAGAGGCCATGGCCGCGGCCTCTTCGATACCGCATCTCGAGCACCTCGAGGTAAAGTTTGGCATGTTCGACGACAATGGGCTGAGAGCTATCATGACGGAGTGCACGGATCTTCACGTACTCGACCTAAGAGGATGCTAGAATGTGCTGCTAGATTGGACCTCAAGTACATACATGGTTTGGTAGATTTTGTAACGGATCCCTTCGAGGATCAGAACCCATGGGAGGAGGAGAATGATGATTCACTTGAACTAGGTAATAAACAGTGGTTGGATTACGAAATGTCATATGATTGTTCTGATTTTTAATATTAAATGATTCTTATTTATTGCACGGCTATTTATGTGCTAAATTATAAGACTATATAGGATTATGAGTGAATCTAATATTTTTTAACAGCGTCATAAATATTTATGATGTAAGCTAAATGTGTTGGCTAAGATCGAAAAATATGTTTCCATATTTTTAACAAGGTTCTTGTATTATTATAGGCTGTGAAAGAAAAGGACTCAAAATTAGTTTAGATTAATCAAATTCAGATTTCTTTGTGTATTAGAACAAATTAAATTTGATTATAATTAGAATTCTTAATTTTTATAATATTAGGTTGTTAATTTGATTTGCATTACATTAAATCTTTACATAGATCGGACTCAAAATAATAAATTAGGATTAATATTTTGTATATACTTGAACATTCTCCGTCCTAAATGTGCCCTACTTTGCTAAAAGCACAGAGAATGGCCATTCTCCGTGTTTAACACAGAGAATGGCCATTCCCCGTCCTAATGTACCATACTTTTTTAAAAGCATATAATAACACCCAAAAATGATAACAATAGAAAAATTCTACAGAACCTACACACCAGACTCGAACCTAGGCCTTCCACGTAAAAGCCAAACAGCATAACCAACGAAGCTGGGACTTACATTTGATGAAAAATGAATGAGATACTTGAACATTCTCCGTCCTAAATGTATCATACTTTGTTAAAAGCACGGAGAGTGGCCATTCTCCGTGATAAAAGCACGAAGAATGGCCATTCCCCATCCTAATGTACCATACTTTATTAAAAGCACATAATAGCATCCAAAAAATGATAACAATAGAAAAATTCTACAGAACCCACACACCATACTCGAATCTAGGCCTTTCATTCAAAAGCCAAACAACAAAACCAACTAAGCTGGGACTCATATTTGATGAAAAATAAATGAGATACTTGAACATTCCACGTCCTAAATGTACCATACTTTGTTAAAAGCGTGGAGAGTAGCCATTCTCCGTGATTAAAGTAAGGAGAATGGCCATTCCCCGTCCTAATGTACCATACTTTGTTAAAAGCATATAATAACACCCAAAAAATGATAACAATAGAAAAATTCTACAGAATCCACACACCAGACTCGAACCTAGGCCTTCCATGTAAAAGCTAAACAGCACAACCAACTAAGCTGGGAGTTACATTTGATTAAAAATGAATGAGATACTTGAACATTTCCTGTCCTAAATGTACCATACTTTGCTAAAAGCACGGAGAATGGCCATTCTCCGTGTTAAAAGCACGGAGAATGGCCATTCCCTGTCCTAAATGTACCATACTTTATTAAAAGCATATAATAACACCCAAAAAATGATATCAATAAAAAAATTTACAGAACCCACACAACAGACTTGAACCTAGGCCTTTCATGTAAAAGCCAAACAGCACAACCAACTAAGCTGAGACTTACATTTGATGAAAAATGGTAGTACTCGATATTTATTTTTAAGTCAAATTGAATACCCCATGTTTTCCAATTAGGAATATGAAGAGTCAGTTAGGAAAACGTGTATATATAACTTTTTGTATCCCCATTCATATGGTAGGTTGCATATTAAACATGGCTCCAAAAAAATCTTCAGGTTGGGAACCTTCGCCAGAGAGTTATGCGACTGCTGAAGCACGGAAGAGACAGCCGAAAACGGACAGGCTCGTCGAGGTTGCTGACTTCCTTTCCTCCTTTGGATTGTCCCTTGAGGTCATTGCTCGACCTCGATCCGGCGTCCAACTTTGACATACTGTCGATCACTCTGGAGGAACGGCAGACCCTGCAGAAGTAGGAAGGCCTACGCCGCCTCCTCCATCGTGCGGGTTTGCGCACACTGAAGGACTTTGCGGAGGTCCTTCGTGAGGCCAGTGAGGGGTCTACCTAGACCTTTTTTTGTTTTTTTGTTCAATTTTTGTTCAGTTTACTTCTTCCACCTCTTGTTTCCCTCGTCGGGGAATGTTTCGACGAACAAGCTGGGATTTCTATGGAATATATTATTTTGTTAAGTAAATTTAGTTTCTGCTGCCGGCCCATCAAGTCTTGTTACGTCATATAATTGATTATGCTACCAGCGACAAGTTCTTGTCGTTAAATCCATCATTCAACGATAATTATTTTATTTATTTTTGAAGTAACAATTTTAATTACAAAAACAAGTATAAAAATATTGTGTGTTTGATTGCAAGGTGAAAAATATGTGGAAAATAAATTAATTACATAAAATTATTTTCCTGTGAAAAAGATTCCATAGTATTTTAAAAAATTCCTTGGAATACGTAATTTGGGTGTTTGATTGTCATTATTTTCCACGAAAATAGTTATTTTTCATGGAAAATTATATTTTCCTATGGGTTGGACAAGTTTCATTTTCCACCATTTTAGAAGAAAATATGGAAAATGATAGCTTTTTGAAAAATAATTCCAAAGAAAATATAAGCTACGAAACACTAGAATTGGGGGAAAATTTGTGATGAAAATATTTTCCATGGAAAAAAAAAGCCAATCAAACACAGCCTTACTAAAAATGACAAAAAAAAATATTTTCCATGTAAATAAAATATTTTTCCTACATGTCTATTCCAATACAAGAAGTAATATATTTTATTAGGGTAGTTAGCTACTTACAATATCTGGCTTTTAGTATTTTAATATTTTAGATTTGTAAATAGTTCTTTTTAAGTATATGCAAAGAAAAAATAAAAGAAAACTTTGAGTGCCTTAAACTCTTTTTATGTACATACAAATTAGTTTTCAAATTTGGGTCTCAGAATCCGAAGTGTCGTGCTCTTAAAAATTTGAGACTAAACACTACTCATAGGTTCCCACTTTCCAATGTCATATAGTACTTGAAAATAGTTCTACAGAGGATGTTAATTACAGTAACCGATTGTTAGGGTTTTCAAAGTATTGTACATTTTTCTCTCTTTTTTCCAAACCCTCTCCAAATCCTCCCCAAACGACTGCTTAAAATTATCAAAATGCCGCCGAAGAAACAACGACTGTCTCCGAAGGGGAAGAATCGACAAAGGGATGCGATACACGACACAAGGGCAGATCTTGCAAGGGCGATGAAAGCTAAGATTATGGCAGCTAGGATAGAGGCCGAAAGGGCAGAGACGGAAGCAGCCAAGCAACCTACAAAAAAGGCTTAAAAACTCATTGCTCGACAAAGGCCGAAAAATCTATCTTCGATATAGAGTCGTCGGAAGACTCAACTTTTGAAGATCAAAGGCGTACTATGTTACGCCCCAGAACCAGAATACTGGAGAGCGGAGGACAGACACACCAGCTACGTACATCGAAGTGCAACCTACCTCACAATACGATCACGACTGTCTAGATGTATAAGGGTTTATCTACAAGCCAACAGTCTCTTATGGTCAAGAACAAGCCTAGTGTCTCAATCTTAAGCAAGTAAATAACTGTACAAGATGTCAGATCATTAGACATACAAAGTAAGACGTTCCAAATATTACATATTCAGATGATCATGAAGCTAGTCATATAAAATATGAAGACTAGCAAGAGTTTAAGTCATACATGATCAACCCTAGGATTTGCCAATCATGTTATAGCTCTTAGACAGACAAAAATAAGTTTCAACACGAGCTAACACTTGCTTGCTGGCTAAATGCCTCAAAAAATACTTTACAATTGAGTGGAAGAGCAAAAGAAAAAACCCACTCGTTGCCAGGGTTATGCCTGGTGTTCACCATCTGGCTGGAAGACAGGTAGATCCTCTGGTGCTACTCCAAAATCTGGCCATACAAAATTAGTTGGGTCAGAACCCAGAAGAACAAGTACCACAAGGTAGGCTTCACTTAGCAACTAAAACCAGCAAGTTAATGAACAGAAGATATAAATAAATGAACAAGATTAAGTAACAAGAAGACAGGGTTGGAAAAATAGGATGACAAATGATAAGATAACTAAGAAACTATTCCGAAAACCAAGTTATAACCCGCAAACCAAACAAAGACCGGGGTTATAATCCTTCACCTGAACAGAACTTAGTCCTTAACCATTTATCGACAAGAATAAAGCATAAATAATAATGCACTGAAGTAACCATATATTGGCACTGTCTGGACAAGACTAGACTGGACTCCATCCATCGATCACGGCCAAGCAAGAGTACGGCTTGATACTTTAACTAACTAGGCTTATCACAAGCCTAGTTACTAGCAAGATGCAATGAGATGTTCCCAGGGTCACAAGTCCTGCAGCCATCCAGGTTATCCAAACGAGGTAATTTATTAGAGTTACAAGAATTATTAGGTGACTTGAAGTACAACACAAGACAGTGTGCTTTAGTACTTAATTTCAAGAAGTGTCCCACATGACAGTGGGCTGGAAATGTGCCATACTCGTCGGCTGGCTACAAGTCCCACAGGTGTGGCCGGGATAACGGGATCGCCTATAACTGGAAAATTTTCTCTATATAAACTACTTGATCAATCTAGTCATTTAACCTAGTCAGATTTATTATGAATCACTGGCCGTGGTAACCAGGAATCCATGTCCTGGACATGGTGCAAGACGATACAGGTAGCTTGTACAGGCACAATCAAAAAAATCAACTACGATGTCAAAATAGGATTTACTTAGCAAGTTAGTATAGTTGTCATAATAGTATTTCAACATTATCATGTCATGTCAGGTTACTTGTTACTTGTTAAGATTACTTGTCAGAAGTGCGTCTTGACGGGCCACTATCAAGCATATATATGTCATATCAAGTTGTTACTTGTCAAGAGTGCGCCGTGACGGGCCAATATCAAGATTTTTAAGAAGGGTTCATGTGTAAGTCAAGTTCGTGCTGCAGCCAAGTTAGGTCATGCTCAGGTCGGGTCAAAGCTCAAGGCACATGCATATTACAACACATATAAACAACTGCAAGAACAAGAAAGGGCATGGAGGCAGGTGCATCGTAATAGGCGCCTAACAATGGATGGGTGCCTAGGACACCAAGAGGGCACCTAGACAAGCATGGACGCCTGTGCATGAATGGACACCATGGCATGAATGGACACCATGGTCAAGATGGCGCCCAAGGTCAAGATGGCGCCCAAGACTTGCAGGGGCGCCTGGACACCAACCGACACCAAGGCCAAAATTGTGCATGATCAAGTTTAGACGCCAGACTGGGCTCATGGCCAGGGGTGCCGGATCATCGTGGGCGTCCGGGCCAACATGGGCGCCTGGACCTTGATGACCAGAGGGGAGGGGCGCATCACACTGGGCACCTAAGCACCCGTGAGCCCAAGGGGCAGGGGCGCCAGGGCTATTCTTCTTCCCTAAGCAGCAAACAAGAACCCATAGGAAACCAAAACTTTAAATGAGCATAACTTGCTCAAAATAAGTTCGAATTGAGACTTCTAAGGGTCTAAACTGTACAGAATGAGATTTTTTACAGCCTGGGATGATTGTTTTTAGGAAATACCAAGCTTAACTAGATCAACACCAAGAAAACTCATAACTTAGATCTACACAAATTTATCCACCAAAATCAAAAATGCTAAGCTCTAAAAAGGCTTAGAATCAAGTAGAGAAGAGAATGGAACAATAAAAAGGGAAGATCCTTCATGAAGCAATATTTCACTTGCCTAAGGGTTCTTGGTGGGTGGGAGGAGTTATGAGGAAGAAGAAGAAGAAGAAGAAGAAGAAGAAGAAGAAATAAATAAATAAGAAGAGTTATGAAGAGAGAGAAAGGAGTAGACTTATATAGCAACCCTTCTCTTCTTAAACCATAATATACCATGCCAAGCAAAGAGTGCCATGATGAACCAAACCAAAATAAATTAAGTCAAGCTAAGACTAAACCAGGGTTAGGCTAAACAGGACAAGTCAAAATATGGGTGAACTGACAAACGTCAAAAATTCGTTCACGTATACTAAAAATACGGATAACAGAAAACGGGAGTGACAACTCTACTCACGCTAAAAAAAATCCATCCTCAAAATTTAATTAAGAGGCTAGAGGTGTCGGGGCAAGCTATATTAATTACTAGCCATCTATGGCTAGCTGTCAATCAAGCAATCATTCATGCAAGTAAGGAATTAAAAGCATAAGGCATAAGGAAAATATTATACCTTATGTGTCAAACAGGTATGGATATCGTGATCGGATATCACCTCACGTTCCCAAGCTGACTCACCCAAAGAGTGATGACCCCAAGCAATACGGACTAAACTAATAGTCTTGTTCTTGAGCACTTTCTCTCTTTGGTCCAATATGGATACGGGCCTTTCCTCATATGAAAGGTTGGTACCAACAACCAATTCTGAATGATTAAGGATATGGCTCGGATCCGGGATGTACCGTCGTAATTGGGATACATGAAATATATCATGTACCTCACGTAACTATACGGAAGAGTGAGACGATATGACATATCATCTACTCGCTCGAAAATATCAAACGGCCCTATATAACTAGGACTAAGCTTTCCCCGCATGCCGAATCGAATGATGCCACAGGTAGGCGAGATCCTAAGGAATATGTGGTCGCCGATAGAAAACTCAAGAGGACGCCAATGAGAATCGGTCCAATGGTGCTGACGATCTTGTGCAACTCGAAGATGATCTCTGACTTGTCAGACCACCTCAATAGTCTTCGTAATCATCTCTGGACCAAGCATCTGCCTCTCGCCTATATCATCCTAGGCTAAAGGTGATCTGTACTTTTTGCCATACAGTGCCTCAAAGGGTGTCATTTGGATACTGGCCTGAAAACTATTATTATAGAAGAACTCCACTAAATGTTGGTGATTTTCCTATAAACCACTGAAGTCAAGTGTACAGGATTATAACATATCTTTAAGAGTTTGAATTGTGCGCTCTGACTGACCATCTGCACGCGGATGATAATCTGAGATAAACTTGAGACGAGTCCCCAAACTCTTCTAAGTCTCTACCAAAAGTGCGATGTATATCTTGAATCTCTGTCTGATATGATAAAGACTGGCACTCTATGCAATCTGACTATCTGCCTGAGATACATCTCTGCTAGCTGATCCGTCGACTGGCCAATTCTAAAAGAAAGAAAATGAGCTACCTTGGTGATGTTGACACAAAATCACAGTCAACCAAATATTGATAAAATTGACAATATGATACTTGTCATAATTTAATATGACACATCAAGACAAATCTCAGTGCAAGACGAACGTCGGCTCTCTCCTACAGCATACTCAGTTTTGAGTCTGTACTTTTCACATTTATTGAGTCTAGATAAATGTAAATCGGGTAGCACTGAGTAATTTGGGCTTATAATTTATCTCCAAACACAAACCAAAAGCTCTAGCAAACCAAACTAGCCCACAAAGCCCATTTGAGCAATTTTGTCCTCTGGAGATAGAGTTCGGGCCGAACTCTGTCTCCACACAGAGTTCGGACCGAACTCTGTCCACTAAATTACAGGATCCTAATTTTTAGGGTTTGATGTATGCTAGTTGTCCAACGGCCAAAAATTTGAATTTTTGACACAGTATTCTGGCCAAATTCTGCCTATCCCAACTAGTAAAAATAGGCCTTGAATTCTCTCATTTTCAATCACCCAATCTTCTCCTCTATAAAGCCTCATATAAGCCTTAACCTTCTCATCTACTAGCCACAAGCTTCCTAAGCCTCAAAGTGCTTAGTGTTATTCAGTTAGGAATTGTTGCAAGAGTCAAGATAGTCGTTTGGAAAATTTCAAGCATCGCCACAACGATCTTTGTAAGAAGTTGACGTGCTCTTCTAAAGAAAAGGCATGTAGTGTAACTACTATTTCCCAAATAATGGATTTAATCCTGAGCTAGAGTTTTCAGGCCTGGACTAGTCCTCCATAAGGGAAACCAGTTTAAAAATGATTGTATTTGTGTATGCACTCTTGAACTTTCTATTTCCGTATTTACTATGATTATTTACTGTTGCTGAAAAGAGTTTTGATTTTTATTTAGCCATTATTGTTATAAACTCTATTCACCCCCTCTGGAGTTGCCTATATGTTCTTCAATTGGTATCAGAGCTCTGTTCTCTCAACAAGGACTAACATCCTAGAGATGATCCATGGCAACCACACAACCTATGTTTTTCAATCATGGTGAAGGACAGTCCACTTATAGGCTACCCCTATTTAATGGAATAAACTACACCTATTGGAAAATAAGGATAAGTTTTTATCTCAAGTCTCTAGACTTCGACCTATGGACCATTGTCACCGATGGTTACAAAAAGCCCGTTAGAATAGTTGTCGATGGAGATCTCGTTGAGAAATCCAACGACAAATATTCCGACAAGGAAAAGAAACAAGCGAGTCTAGATACTAGAGCTATTAATGCTTTGTTTGTGCATAGACATGAATTTAACAGGGTCTCAACATGCACCACCTCGCACGAAGTATGGAAGCTTCTAGAAGTGACGCATGAAGGAACCACTCAAGTCAAGGAATCTAAAATCAGTCATCTTACTCAAGAATACGAGGCGTTCAAGATGAAGCCCAATGAGACGATCACCCAATTATTTACAAGGTTCCTGGACGTCATCAACCCTCTGTAATCTCTTGGCAAACAATATACAAATCATGAGAAGATCTCCAAATTACTTAGGAGGCTACCTAAGATTTGGAACCCTGAGGTAACAGCCATTATAGAAGGCAACAATCTCACCACAATGTCTATAGAAACTTTGATGGAAAAGTTGATGACCTACGAGCTCGAGCTTAAAGATTTCGACGAACCTGCTCCAAAGGCAAAATAGATTGTCCTAAAAGCTCATCGTCGAAGGGCTGATCCTGAAGATACCGACGACGATAATTCTGAAGGTGATGATCAAGCACTTCTAGTCCGTAACATTAAGAAGTTCCTTCGTTTCAATCGAAGAAAGAAGGAACAACAAGAAGACGACGAGGAAGAACCAACATGCTACAGGTGCAAGAAGATCGGACATGTTAGAAAAGAATGTCCCTTCGTAAAGAAAGGCAACAGATACGAGAAGTCTTACAAGAAGCCTTACTCAAAAAAGTATGCCAATACTAGCATTTGGCATGAAAGCGAAGCAAGTGATTCCGAGGAGGAAAAGGACTCTCCTCAAGACACCACTAATGTCTGCCTAATGGCGACGTCCGGAAAGGTAACTAGCGAAACTCTCGATGACTTTACTTTTGATGAACTTGGCAATGCGTTTAATGATTTACTAAATGACCACAAGAAAGTCATTAGTAAATATAAGCATGCCAAGGAGAAAATCAAAAGCTATGAAAGAGAGATTCAAAATCTTTCTTCTTCGCTTGATAATGTTAGAGACACTTCACCCACGGAAGTCACTAATGAGGTGTCCAAGCTTAAGTTAAGCATACATGATACCGAAGCACTTATTGAAAAGCAAACACGAGAGATCACAGCACTCAACAAGGAGCTTACTGAAGAAAAGAACAAACACAAGATCTCTATTGCTAAGATTAATGGTTTAAATGCTAAGTGTAATGAATTGCATGCTGCCTCTAAAAAATTAGAGATTATATTAGGAAAACAGGTTGGTCAACCTCAAACCTAATTATATAAAACACACACAAAATACAAGACCACTTATAATAGTAAAATACGTCACCCACATACAGCACGCAAACATGCTTACATATACACGTACTTCCATGCCGCACATAAACCACATACATATAGACATTATTCTCATAACTATCATTCTGCTGCTACACATAGTTACTATCCTGCTAACTGTCACCATACTATACATAGACATAACCATCATCCTGCTACTATATATAGTCACTATTCTACTGTTCTACACAACTATCACCATGCTGCATATAGACATCACTATCAACCTACTTCCAACAAAAATTGGCATGCTACTTGCACATACTATGGATTACATGGTCATATCTCACCACAGTGTAGAATTAGAAAATTAGTTGATATCAATCTATATGCATGGGTACCGAAGACTAACATTTTAGGACCCACAAGAACTTGGGTACCAAATGTCACATCTACTAGTAATATAGGTGGTCCTTCCTCCCTCAACTAGAAGCAAGTGGATTCTCGATAGTGGATGCTTGCGACATATGACGGGAGACACAAATCTTTTCGCATCAGTATCGATGAAGAGGGAAGGGTATGTATCCTTCGGTAATAATTTAAATGGCTACATTATAGGTAATGGTACTATTGGTTATCCTCCTTCTTCTGTAATAAAGGATGTCTACCTAGTAACCGAGTTAAAGCATAACTTGCTCAGCATAAGTCACCCTGCTGATCATGGATATGATATTAACTATGGACAAAGTAAATGCTATATTTATGATAGATCAACGGGAGACATTGCTTTTAAAGGGATAAGAGAAGATAACATCTATATTTTCTATCTATCTAGAAATACTAGCAGTGCAGGAAGATGCCTCTACGCCCACAAGGATGAGAGACTGTTGTGGCGCCAACATCTTGGTCTTGCCAATATGGATACTGTATCCAGGCTATCGACAAAGAAGCTAGTAAGAGGTTTGCCCGACATCACATTCAAGAAGGACACGGTATGTGTCGAATGTGAACTGAATAAGGTAACCAGATCTTCATTTCATTCGATAAACACTGTAAGTACTACTAGACCCTTGTAATTACTGTACATGGACTTATTTGGTCCATGTAGAGTAGCCAATCTTGGTAGAAAACTCTGTGCTTTTGTTATAGTAGATAATTTTTCTAGATTCACTTAGATTTTTTTTCTTTCAAACAATAGCGATGCGATTTTTGTTTTTAAAATTTTTGCTAAAAAGGTTCAAAACGAAAAAGGCTATATGATTACTCGAATCCGAAGTGATCATGGAGGCGAATTCGAAAATTCCAATTTTGAAAAGTTTTATGATTCAAATGGTTTTGACCATGAGTTTTCTTGTCCTAGAACTCCTCAACAAAATGGTGTTATGGAGCAGAAGAATAGGACTCTTGGAGATATGGCTAGAGTCATATTGAATAAATTTTTACTTTCGAAATATTTTTGGGCTGAAGCTGTCAGTACAGCATGCCATATTTTAAATAGGGTGCTTATTCGACCTATTTCGAAGAAAACAACCTACGAGCTTTGGTTTGGTAGGACTCCAAATGTTCATATTAGAGTGTTTGGTTGTCGTTGTTTTATCCTAAACACCAAAGATAACTTACGCAAATTTGATGCCAAAGCTGACGATGGTATTTTTTTGGCCATGCTGCCAAGAGCAAGGGATATAGAGTATTCAACAAACGCTCATTAATTATAAAAGAGTCTGCTAATGTGACTTTTGATGAAGAAAATAGGACAGCAGCTACTTCCGACGATGATGTTGAGCCATCAACTTCTAAGCCGATGAATACCACTCCTGAAACCAACTCACTGGAGGGCTTACCAAAGAAGTTCGCATTCAAGCCATCACACCCAGAAAACTTGGTAATAGGTGAGATATCATGCAGAGTAAGTACTCGATCATCGTTAAGAGATTCCATTGCTAGTACTTCTTTTATTTCGCAAATTGAGCCTAAAACTGTTTTAGAAGCTTTTAATGATGAGTTTTGGATTTTAGCTATGCAAGAAGAACTCAACCAATTCGAGAGAAGCCAGGTCTGGGAACTTATTTATAAACCAGCTAACCACTCGATTATTGGTACTAAATGGGTTTTTTGTAACAAAGTAAATGAAGATGGTTCATTCACTCGCAATAAAGCTCGTCTAGTAGATCAAGGATACAACCGAGAGAAAGGTATCTGTAGAAGCATGGAAAATAATAAAGAAAGATCCATGCAGCCAGAGAGCCCCAAGCGGCTCAGAGAGTTCATGCGGCTCAAGTATCCATGCGGCCCAAGCGTCTATACGGCTCAAATAAGCTCTATACGGCTCAGAGATGAGCCACGTGGCTTGTAAACAGCTCTTCCATTTTGTCCTTTACTGCATTAAATGCTTTGACGGCTGACAGCTCTGGCAAGGTGACAGTTCTGACACAAAGATATCATTACGACTCCCTCATAATGACGGACCCCTAGGGAAGCAAAAAAAATCTCTTACACGATCTCCCGAGATTCAGAAACTGTCATACGGGCTTGACACGTGGACAGTCGTATGCGGCTCAAGTAGAGACCATCCTATGCGGCCCAAGCGGAGGCTTCCCCATACGGCCCAAGCGGAGACTCTCCCATGCGGCTCATGAAGACTAGCCCCATACGGCTCACTAAGACTATCTTCATGCGGCTCACGAAGACTAGCCCCATGCGGCTCACAAAGACTAGCCCCATGCGACTCATAAAGACCAGCCCCATGCGGCTCACGAGGACTATCTCCATGCGGTTCACGAAGAAGGCACGCATCATGCGGTCATCCACACTAATACGGCTCAAATCATTCTTATGCGTTACAAATGGTCAGAGCCACGCTCAAGCAGCCTTGACACGTGGCCAGCCTTATGCGGCTCAATAAGGAGCAACCCTCATACGGCTCAGATTTCTGCAATGGCTCGCGGTTAAGACACGTGGCATGATAGCGGGGCACATGGCATCAGATTGATCGAAATCCCTCAACAAATCCTAATAAAATATTGGGATCAAATCAGATCATTGGCGAACAAGCAAATTGATGACACGTGTCGAGAAATTCGAGGTTGGCATATCATGAGGATTTATGTCTATCAGCATTAATTATCCACAAAAGATTTGATATAATCATATTTATTGCTCAAATCTCGATGAACGGCCCAGATCCAGTGATCCTTAGCCGCCGACTTTCAAGAATGGGCAATCATTATAAACCCTAAAGAGGCCCCCCACTCTTATAAATAGCAGGGTGCCATTCTCTTGCGATTATACATAGACATATAGAGACAGACGCACATAGAGACATACACAGAGACAGAGAGACACACAGAGAGCCAGAGAGCCTGAAGAGAGAGCATTTCTTCATCAACGCCCAGCAGTTCTTCTACAGAGCCAAGGCTGCACCCGATCGTCCAAGGAGTAAGGCAGAGCTGTCGTCGCTTTCCCGCGCCTCTATCGTCACCCTCCAGAATCTAAAATAAATAATTGTACTTAGATTGTTGTACCTAGGTTTTCGTTCCTAGGCTTTCTTTGTACAAGCAAATTTGTATTCTGAAGTAAAAGTCCAGTCCTCCGATAATTGTTCTGTTCTTTTATATTTTATGGCAAACAGTATCGACTATGATGAGACGTATGCTCCTATTGCAAGAATAGAATCCATTCGGATGCTTTGTGCCTTTGCAAACTTTTAGAATTTTAAACTTTTCCAAATGGATGTCAAAAGTGCTTTTCTGAATAGTTAAATTAAGGAAGAAGTTTTTGTGAAACAACCCCCTAGTTTTAAAAATTATAAATTTTCCAACCACGTTTTCAAACTCAAGAAAGCGCTATATGACCTTAAACAAGCCCCCAGAGCTTGGTATGAACGCCTAAGCAATTTCTTGCTAGATAAAGGTTTTTCAAAAGAGAAGATTGACACTACACTGTTTATCAAAAGTTTTCGAAGGGGGTCTTGTAGAAGCATGAAAAATAATAAAGAAAGATCCATGCGGCCAGAGAGCCCCATGCGGCTCAGAGAGTTCATGCGGCTCAAGTATCCATGCGGCCCAAGCGTCTATGCGGCTCAAATAAGCTTTATGCGGCTCAGAGAGGAGCCACATGGCCTGCAAACAGCTCTTCCATTTTTTCCTTTGCTGTATTAAATGCTTTGACGGCTGACAGCTCTGGCAAGGTGACAGTTCTAACACAAAGATATCATTATGACTCCCTCATAATGACGGACCCCTAGGAAAGCGAAGAAAATCTCTGACACGATCCTCCGAGATTCAGAAACTGTCATGCGGCCTTGACACGCACAACACCAAAATGGACAATTTGCGACACTGTGTGTTGTCCAACAACGATAGAGTAAAGCTGTCATTAAATTTTTGACGGATTAAAACCGTCGTTTAATATCAGATATATTTCACTTAAGTAATATAATTGGCTTTGACGGAGTGAAACCGTCGTTTGACATTGAAAATAATGTTGAAAAATTAGCTGCGAAAATTTTAGATCCCTACTATTAAACAAAATCGCTAAACTCCCCTTCCAAACCCGTGCTCACGAAATTTTTTTCTTCCCTCTCAGAACTTCTCTCCTCCCCTCAAAATCGTCCAAATCCGGCGCTGGAACACCATCCCAAACCCGGCGGTGGAAATATAATGTTGCTAATATTTTGAAAATTTGTTCATTTTCTGTCAATATTTGGGCGGCAAGTAAAATTTGGCTGCAGTACTTTAGGCGGAAAAATATAATAAGATGCCAATTCTTATTTGACCATGCCAAGGTCTAGGCAGCAACTGCTATTGAAGGAGTCTCTTTCACTCTCCTCTCTGCTCTTTCTTGGATACTGATGAACCCCTCTCCTCTCTTTCTTGGCCACTGGTTAACCCCTTTCTTCTCTTCCACTCTCCTCTCTTCTCAGTTTTATTTTTTCTAGGGTTCTAATTTGGGGATTTTTTTCATTTGTATCCGAAGGTTATGGAATCCGATGGTATGCTTCGACCGTCGTGGTTAAGGGCTCCAGCCATCTCGCTCGCAAGGACACAGGCGGAAGATCGTTGGGACCAATTTAAACAATTTTGAGGTACATCTATCTTACATAATCTTTGACCCATCCAAAATAGTTCTGTGGGTTTTTGGTAAAGAGTGATATGGAATGGCAACATAAAATTTTGTAATGATTATCACGAAAAAGAGAAAAGACATTATGTGATGATTCTTAAGATATGTAACATTACAGAAGGTCTGGATGACACTTTAGTCTCCTATTTTTCAACAATACAATGCTATGCATATCAAATCTTACTATTAAGCATTTGGACAATATGTTTTTTGAAACAGTGTGAATTTTATCTTTTGTAGTGGGCTATGCAAAGTTTTGATACATTATCGATTGGCTTGAATTTGATCTACAAATCTTGCTCTTAAAGGGACTTTTCTAGGGAATATTTTTTTGAAGAAAATACTCAAGGCAAGAATCAAGCCCCAAGATTTGCTTTAACAAAGCAAAAAGAAGAAGACCCCATCTCGAATCAGTGTCACCACAATCATTGTTTTCACTCTCATCGTTATTTTGATATCACTATCACGAAATGCCACTTATCGGTACTGGTACCCAAGGTTAGTTTCTATACTGTAAAGCTAAATTTTTTTTTCAAATATACCTGTATTTTATAAGAGAATGCTATTTTTGACTTATGCTACATGACATATTAATTTGCTGGTGTTGTTTTTTCTTTCATGCCAGATTTCAGTTTCTGGTTAATTTTATTGATTTATTTATACTCTTTTGTGGTGGAGTAAACTCAAGATTGCTATATGGTAGATGCAGTTATGATTATTCTGCCAATGAAAAAAATCCTCTTGATATATACTTCATCTTTTTGTTGCATGTGAAGAACAGTATGGCAACTCTAGAGGGGGGTGAATAGAGTTTATATAGAAAAATAGCCAATTAAAAATAACTCTTTCACCAACAATAAATAATCAGAGTAAAGTGCGAAAAATAAATGAAGAGCAGAAGAACATACGCAAACACAGCGATTTTAACCTGGTTTCCCTCGTGGAGGACTAGTCCAGGATTGAGAACTCTAGCTCAGGATTAAATCCACTATTTGTGAAATAGTAGTTTACAACCCGTGCCTTTTCTTCAGAAGAGCACGTCAACTTCTAACAGATGATCGCAGTGGCGATTTGCTTGGAATTGTCCAAGCGACTTCTTCGACTCTTGCACAAGAATCCTAACTGAGAGATGCTGAACACTCGACACTTAGGAGGCTTGTGGCTAGTAGATGGGAAGGGTATGGCTTACTTGAGCTTATAAGAGAGAAGAGAAAAGAAGATTGGATGGATTGGAATGAGAGAATTCATGCCCTATTTATAGTGTTTTTATAGGCAGAATTCGGCCAGAATTCGGGTAGGAAAATTCAAAAATTTGGCCGTTGGACAACTAGCAACCAGCTAACCCTAAAATTAGGGTTCCTGATTTCTAGGGGACAGAGTTCGGCCCGAACTCTGTGTGGAGGCAGAGTTCGGCCCGAACTCTGTCTCCAGAGCACAGAGTGGTTCTAAGGGGATTTTTGGGCAGTGTTTGGTTCAGTGGAGCTTGGGATTTTGGGTAGGCTGTAGACAAAGTGTCAAGAGCTCAGCAAGACTCAGAGTACACAAGTCTAGACTCAATGAAAATATAAAATATAGACTCGAAAACACACTGAGAGCCGGAGACTGAGCTGTCGTCTGTCTTGAACTGTTATACAGACGTCGTGTGTCGTATTGAATTAATACAGATATTATTTAGTCAATGTAGTCAATATTTGGTTGACTGTGACTTTGTGTCAACAATCTCTCCCATATTGATAATTGACAAAATAATATATGTATATTCAATATTCATACCTGGACACAGTTGATTATAGCAACATAGCTCCCCCATACTTGATGCCGAGCTAGAATGTAATAGCTCCCCCATAATCAGTGAATGGTGCTGAGCTAGAAGCAATAACTCCCCCGTAAATAGTGCTTGGAAACCTGTATAATATCTCCCAAAAAGCACAAACAAGCACAGAAATACAAAAAGATAGGATATGAAACCAAACAAGTATATCCAGCCATATATATCCAGGCAGAATATACATAGTTCTCCCCCTTTTGGCAGTTAGCAATATAGACTGCAGATGAATGAATAATAAAAGAAAACTGCAGTAGACAATTAATAGTAATACAACCACACCAAGCAGAGAAGAAACAGTATAGAAATAATCAAAAGAAGTACTAGCATAAAGTGTCATAACCAAATGTCAAACACACAACCAGAGTTTAAAAGCATCCAAGTACATAAAACTGAAACTAACTAACTAGAAATGAAAATGCATCAACTAATGTCATCATCAGCAGCAGCAGCAGCAGATAGTAGCCAATCTCCATCACGGAGCATGAGATGGTCCAGGAGAGTTTGAACGTCTGGGATCCACAAGAGCAGCACCCGGATCCAGGTAACGCATGACCCACGGATCATCAATGCGATATCCCTTACGATCGGGATCCCGCTGCATGGGAATGGCCATAGTAGGATGATGGGACATAGATTACCGAATATCATGCAGCGAGTTGCAGAGTGCACTCATCTGCAGGGTAGTGCGGTAGTCCATCTGAGCCCACCGATCGGCCTCTAAGTCAAAACGATCCCGGAGCATGGTCTGGATGGAGTCAAGAGTGGCAGGTGGAGGAGGTGCAGCCTGACCGAAAGGAGGGGGGTCAGACTCCGCATCATCAGAATGCTCAGAAGCCTCAGGAGAGGCGACAACTGCCTGAGTACGTCGTGCCTTGGACAGGAAAGCAGGAGCAGGCAAGAACGGACAGATATCAAGTAGTATGTTAAATGCACGAAAGATCATAGGAAGGTACAAAGGATAAACCAGAGCTCGTGGTTTCTTCCTACAGTGAATCATCCAGTCCATCATTGTACGTGGAAGATTGAAAGAAATTCCAAAGTAAAGATGATAAAGAGCAGATATCTCAAGATAAGTGATGTCATCATGGGAACCTGTTTTGGGTAGAATGGTGTTAGAGATAATCCAATGAAGATCAGAAAAATATGGGTTGAGATATTTAGCCATGAGCTTGCGAGGACGTGTGTATGGAGTACACAAATCGTCCTTGAAGCTCTCAAGGGAAATTCCGTCGGGAAAACGGAACGAGCGAGCGTCAACTAGCTTTTCCCAAGAATTGGGCTCTTGAAGATCAAGATATTCGGCTAAGTCAAAGTCATCAAAAGATATATTGATACCTGCAACTCGTGAATAAATATGGAGATCATCAAAGGTCATGTTGCAGTAGAACATTTGGACAGCATGACGATAGATAGCAGAAGTGGTAGTGATAAGCTCATCAAAACAGAGGTCATGAAATAAAGCATCATATTGAGAGAAGATAAAAAAATTAATAGGATGTCCTGCGAATACCTGACGATTCCGATAGTCACTAAACCAGTTGTTTAAGGCATCTAGTGAGACAAATAATCGGTTGTCATAGGTAGAAGGATTTCGAGAACGAGGTGGGTTGAACAATGGATGAGGTGGTTGAAGTTGTTCAATGATCTGTTCATTCGTTGGAGGAGAATCCGAAGAGAAAACACTCTCAGTTCGAATCCTCTTTCCACGATTGAACAAGCGAGGAGCCATAAAAAAAAACTTGATAGTGTGAAGTATAGAAGACAAGAATGATACCTCAAATAATCAATAAACAGTGGAAGAGAATGATGAGAAACTCCTTTCCCTTGATTTTGAGGAGTAATGGAGCACTCTAGATCAAAAACTAGGGTTAGGGTTTGAAGGAAAGAGTTTGGAGAGGTGAGGAAGGAGGCAATAGTGAAGGAGAGAGAAGAAAACCCAAAATATAAGTGAGGGTTTTCTTTGGTCGAAAGAAATTCTGACCGTATGATCTAAAATGATCCAACGGCAGAGGCTGATCCCGACTCTGGAACAATTGGACCGAACTCGGCCCGAACTCTGTTGGGGGCAGAGTTCGGCCCGAGTTCTGGATTAGTGGTCCAGAACAGAAAATAGGCTGAAAAGATAGAAAAAAAATTGGTTAAGTGTTGAAGAAAAAAGTTTGATAAATTCAATGAAGTACATAGAGAGGTACACAAAAGTCAGAATGAACTTTAGAAAAATTAATTAGGCAATATTAAATCGAAACAAACCATATAACAAACAAGGAAATATATTGTAATTCAATATTTCAAATTTGCCATGGGTTAGCTGCAGGGGCCGGATCCCAGCTAGCGGTAGTCCTGAGGACTAGTGCACCGTGTCGCTTAGGCTTTTACGCCTTGTTGTCAGAAGGACCCTTTCGGCTTGTACCCATACCAAATTCGTCGTAAAAGAATCAAAATATACTCGATATTTACGCAGGTGAGTCTTAACTTATAACTGCTTCATCCAAAATTCCGAGTTCACGACAAAGGAAATTGAAGCGCTCTTCGGATAATGGCTTAGTAAAAAAATCTGCTAGCTGATGATCAGTGTCAATAAACTCTAAGTTAATCGTGCCATTTTGCTGATGATCACGCAAAAAGTGGTGTCTGATCTCAATGTGTTTAGTGCGTGAGTGACAGACAGGGTTCTTAGTCAAATTAATGGCACTAGTATTGTCACAGAATATAGGAATATACATAAAAGATAATTTATAGTCTTCAAGGGTTTGCTTCATCCACAGAATTTGTGCACAACAACGCCCAGCTGCTATGTATTCAGCTTCTGTTGTGGATAGTGCGACAGAGTTCTGCTTCTTGCTAAACCAGGAGACTAAAGCTTTTCCTAATAAATGACACGTGCCGCTCGTACTTTTACGGTCGACCTTGCATCCAGCAAAGTCAGTATCGGAATAACCAATAAGATCAAATGATGTTGACTTGGGATACCATAGGCCCACTGTAACCGTACCCTTAAGGTATCGAAAGATACGCTTAACCGCTGTCATGTGTGATTCCTTAGAATTAGCTTGATATCTAGCACATAGGCAAACACTGAACACGATATCGGGACGACTAGCAGTTAAATAGAGTAAGCTGCCTATCATACCTCGATACTTACATTGATCAACGGGTTTGCCGCTCTCATCTGGTTCGAGTTTGGTTGAAGTAGCCATTGGCGTGCTGATTGGTTTGACGTTGTCAAGATCAAACTTCTTCAGCATGTCCTTGGTATACTTCGATTGGCAGATGAAAATTCCATTAGCCATTTGTTTCACTTGCAGACCAAGAAAGTAGTTGAGCTCTCCCATCATGCTCATCTCAAATTCTGTCTGCAAACACTTGGCAAATTCTTGACAGAGGGTTTCATCAGTAGAACCAAAAATGATATCATCAACATAAATTTGAATCAACAGAATAGTGTCTTTAAAAGATTTTATAAACAGTGTAGTGTCAATTTTCTCTTTTAAAAAACCTTTCTCAAGTAAGAAGCTACTCAGCCTTTCATACCAAGCTCTGGGGGCTTGTTTGAGGCCATAAAGCGCTTTTTTTAGCTTGAACACGTGGTTGGGAAATTTGTGATTTTCAAAGCCAGGAGGTTGTTTCACATAAACTTCCTCCTTAATAAAACCATTCAAGAAAGCACTTTTCACATCCATTTGAAATAATTTAAAGTTTTGAAAATTAGCAAAAGCACAAAGCATCCGAATGGATTCTAGTCTAGCAACAGGAGCATACGTCTCATCGTAGTCGATACCTTCCTCTTGGTTGTATCCTTGAGCTACTAGACGAGCTTTGTTACGTGTGACTGAACCATCTTCATTTACTTTGTTTCTAAAAACCCATTTAGTACCAATTATTGAGTGATTAACCGGTCTAGGAATGAGTTCCCATACTTGGCTTCTCTCGAATTGGTTGAGTTCTTCTTGCATAGCAGAAATCCAAAATTCATCATTAAAAGTTTCAGAAATGTTTTTAGGCTCTACTTGTAAAATGAAGGCAGTGCTAGCAACGGAGTCTCTTAGTGATGATCTAGTAGTTACTCCACGTGAAACTTCTCCTATAACTAAATTTTCTGGATGAGAAGGTTTGAAAGAGAATTTCTTAGGCAAACCCTCCAGAGAATTAGTTTCGGTTGAAGTATTCATTGGAGTAGAAGTTGATGGCTCAACGTCATCATCAAGAGTACTTACTGTACTGTTGTCTTCATCAAAAGTCATATTTGTTGACTCTTCCACAATAAGTGAGCGTTTATTAAAAACTCTATATCCCTTACTCTTGGCGGCATAACCAAGAAAGATACCATCGTCAGCTTTGGCATCAAATTTGCCTAAGTTGTCTTTGGTATTAAGGATAAAACATCTACAACCAAAAACTTTAAAATAAGAAACATTGGGGGTTCTCCCAAACCAAAGCTCATAGGGTGTTTTCTTCGTAATGGGACGAATTAGCACCCTATTCAAAATGTGGCATGCTGTACTGACAGCTTCTGCCCAAAAGTATTTCGGAAGTGAAAATTTATTCAACATGACTCTGGCCATATCGCCGAGAGTTCTATTCTTCCGCTCCACAACACCATTTTGTTGAGGAGTTCTAGGACAAGAAAATTCATGATCAAAATAATTTGCATTACAAAAATTTTCAAAATCATAATTTACGAATTCGCCTCCATGATCACTTCGGATTCGAGTAATTATGTAGCCTTTTTCGTTTTGAACTTTCTTCACAAAAACTTTAAAAACAGAAATAGCATCGCTCTTATTAGCAAGAAAGAAAACCCAAGTAAATCTTAAAAAATCATCAACAATAACAAATGTATAAAGTTTGCCACCAAGGCTAGCTATTCTACTAGGACCAAATAAATCCATATGAAGTAATTGCAAGGGTCTAGTAGTACTTACAGAGTTGATGGAATGAAACGAGGATTTAGTTGCCTTGTTTAGTTCACATTCGGCACATACCGTGTCCTTTTTGAATGTGATGTCAGGCAATCCTCTCACTAGCTTCTTGGTAGAAAGCCTGGATATAGCATCCATGTTGGCGTGACCAAGACGCTGGTGCCAAAGTAGTCGTTCGTCTTTGTGGGCATATAGACATCTACCTGCATTGTTAGTATTTACAGAAAGATAGAAAATATAGATGTTGTCCTCTCTTTTTCCTTCAAAAGCAATGTCTCCTGTTGACCTATCATAGATGTAGCAACTGTTTTGTCCAAAGTTAATATCATATCCATGATCAGCAAGATGACTAATGCTGAGCAGGTTATGCTTTAACTCGGTCACTAGGCAGACATCCTTTATTACAGGAGAAGGAGGATGACCAATGATACCATTACCTATTATGTGCCCTTTGAGATTGTTACCGAAGGATACATATCCTTCTCTCTTCATCGATAGTGATGCAAAAAGATTTACGTCTCCCGTCATATGTCGCGAGCATCCACTATCGAGAATCCACTTACTTTCAGTTGAAGAGGGAAGGTCCACCTACATCAAGAGTAGATGTGACCTTTGGTACCCAAGTTCTTGAGGGTCCTGAAAAGTTAGTCTTTGGAAACCAAGTATATATCTTTTTATCTACAAGTCTTCTAAATTTGTACTGTGGTGAGATGTGTCCATGTAATCCACAGTAAGTACAGATAGCATTCTTATTTATACTAGGAGCATGAGGATAATATCTATAAGCAATAGGATGAGGATGGTCATGATGTGAAGAGTTGGCATGGTGATGATGATTATGCACAGAATGAGTGGCATGGTGATGGTGTCTATGAGGCATATCATGATGGTATTGTCTATGATGTGTGATATGCTGATATTGTCTATATGGCATGGCATGATGATTTTGTCTATATGGCATGACAAGATGATTTTGTCTATATGGCATGGCATGATGATTTTGTCTATATGGCATGGCATGATGATTTCTATGTGTGGAGTGATGTTGATTGTGTCTTTGTGCATGATGATTATGTACTGAGTGAGAATTGTTCTTACGTGCACGTGGTTTGTGAAAGTTTGTGTATATAAATGCATTGTTATGTGCTGCATGAGAATGACGTGGTTGACTAGCATGAGTGGTGTTGTGCCCATGTGATTGGGTTTGAGGTTGAATAACCTGTTTACCCAATTTGGTTTCTAATCTTTTAGAAACAGCTTGCAGTTCATCAACCTTAATATTTAAGCCATATATCTTAGTCATGGAAATCTTGTGTCTACTCTTTTCTTCAGCAAGCAACGTGTTGAGTGTAGTGATTTCTTGAGTTTGTTGCTCAATACGTGCTTCAGCATCATGTAAGCTTAATTTAAGCTTGGATACTTCATCAGTGTCATTTGTGGGTGTCGTATTTCTAACATTATCAAGAAGTAAAGAAACTCTTTGTATCTCATCTTCAAGACTTTTGATTTTGTCCTTGGCATGTTTGTATTTACCGATGACCTTTTTGTGATCATCGAGTAAATCAGTGAAAGCATCGCCAAGTTCATCAAAAGAGAAGTCATCTAGAGTTTTGTTAGATACCTTGTTGGAAGTTGCCATTAGGCACACATTAGCTGTATCTTGAGGAGAGTCCTTTTCTTCCTCGGAGTCACTCGCTTCACTTTCATGCCAAATGCCTGTATTGGCATATTTCCTTGATGAGTTCCTTTTGTATGGCTTCTCATGGCAGTTGCTCTTCTTCAGGAATGGGCAGTCTTTTCGGACATGTCCAGTTTTCTTGCAACCGTAACAAGTTGGCTCTTCTTCATCATCTTCTTGAGATTTCTTCTTCCTTCGATTGAAGCAAAGGAATTTCCTGAAGTTGCGAACCATGAGAGCTTGGTCTTCATCATCCGAATTATCTTCTTCGGTCTCATCATGATTAGCTCTTCGTTGATGAGCTTTGAGTGCGATCTCCCTGGTCTTCGGAGCGGGCTCTTCGAAGTCCTTGAGGTCAAGCTCGTGAGTCATGAGTTTACCCATCAAGGTCTCCATTGACATTGTTGTGAGATCGTTCCCTTCTATGATGGCTGTCACCTTAGGGTTCCAAATCTTTAGTAGCCCTCTGAGCAACTTACGAATCTTCTCGTGGTTTGAGTACTGCTTTCCAAGCGAGGATAGAGGATTGATGATGTCGAGGAATCTTGTGAACATTTGAGTGATCGTCTTACTTGGCTTCATCTTGAAGGCTTCGTATTCTTGAGTGAGACGGCTTATTTTAGATTCTTTGACCTGTGTGGTTCCTTCATGCGTCACTTCTAGAAGTCTCCATACTTCATGAGCAGTGGTGCATGTAGAGACCCTGTTGAACTCATTCCTGTCTATAGCACAGAATAAAGCATTAATAGCCCTAGCATCTAGACTTGCCTGTTTCTTCTCCTCGACAGAATATTTGTCGTGTGGTTTTTCAATGAGGTCACCATCGACAACTATCCTGACGGGCTTTTTGTAACCGTCAGTGACGACAGTCCACAGGTCAAAGTCTAGAGACTTAAGATAGAAGCTCATCCTTGTTTTCCAATATGTATAGTTAGTTCCATCAAATAGGGAAGGCCTATGAGTGGACTGACCTTCACCATGATTGGAAATCAAGGATTGTGTGGTTGCCATGGATCAGCTCTTAGGATGTTAGTCCTTATAAAGAGAACAGAGCTCTGATACCAATTGAAGAACAGTATGGCAACTCTAGAGGGGGGTGAATAGAGTTTATATAGAAAAATAGCCAATTAAAAATAACTCTTTCACCAACAATAAATAATCAGAGTAAAGTGCGGAAAATAAATGAAGAGCAGAAGAGCATACGCAAACACAGCGATTTTAACCTGGTTTCCCTCGTGGAGGACTAGTCCAGGCCTGAGAACTCTAGCTCAGGATTAAATCCACTATTTGTGAAATAGTAGTTTACAACCCGTGCCTTTTCTTCAGAAGAGCACGTCAACTTCTAACAGATGATCGCAGTGGCGATTTGCTTGGAATTGTCCAAGCGACTTCTTCGACTCTTGCACAAGAATCCTAACTGAGAGATGTTGAACACTCGACACTTAGGAGGCTTGTGGCTAGTAGATGGGAAGGGTATGGCTTACTTGAGCTTATAAGAGAGAAGAGAAAAGAAGATTGGATGGATTGGAATGAGAGAATTCATGCCCTATTTATAGTATTTTTATAGGCAAAATTCGGCCAGAATTCGGGTAGGAAAATTCAAAAATTTGGCCGTTGGACAACTAGCAACCAGCTAACCCTAAAATTAGGGTTCCTAATTTCTAGGGGACAGAGTTCGGCCCGAACTCTGTCTCCAGAGCACAGAGTGGTTCTAAGGGAATTTTTGGGCAGTGTTTGGTTCAGTGGAGCTTGGGATTTTGGGTAGGCTGTAGACTAAGTGTCAAGAGCTCAGCAAGACTCAGAGTACACAAGTCTAGACTCAATGAAAATATAAAATACAGACTCGAAAACACACTGAGAGCCGGAGACTGAGCTGTCGTCTGTCTTGAACTGTTATGCAGACGTCGTGTGTCGTATTGAATTAATACAGATATTATTTAGTCAATGTAGTCAATATTTGGTTGACTGTTACTTTGTGTCAACAGCATGTTTTGTGCCTATCAAATGTTTGATGTAATGCAACCCTTTTTTGGCTGATTCAATATAAGTAGTTAAGAATCCTAAATCAACCAAGTTGGACTATTGACAATTCTAGTATGTTCTTCTACCACACTCCTGAACTGTGTTAACACCAAAATATATTATGTGTCAGGAGTGATTTATTGAAGATTTGGAAATCCATTTTTTCTTCAGAAAAGCGTATTCCCAAGGTTAAATCCCGTGACCTCTCCTCGTACCATAGGCCTCAACCACTTGGTTGCCTAACTTTTAGGTGACTAGCATATGTTCCTATCAGAATATTTGAGAGTGTAACAAGTTCTCATGATGACCGGCAATGTTTGTGGGGTTACTTGCTAGTTACCACAAGAACTTTTCTTTTTGGAGCTTGTAGAAAAGAAGACTACATTGAATATAATTGGTATTATTTCATTAAGGCTCTAGGCCAAGCATTATATAGAAAATATATAAGCGCTAAGGATAGAATAGACAAATAGATAATAGTTGCCTATTGACATCACTATACCTAAAAATTGAGAATACACATTCTTCTCGAGAGCTAAACTTCTGTGAGAAGCTTATGGAAGCATTAAAGAAGAGTGGCACACCCTAGTAGATGATGAAGATATAATGTCCAATCCAGACTGGGAGACGCATCTGGAAGCATTAAGAAGACTGACACACAACAATACCAGAGGAACTCCAAAAGTGGGATAAGGAAGACACCTAGTGGAACAAGTAAGACCCCTTCTAACGCCAAGAAGGGTCTTAGACTTATAATTGGTTGAATCATTATTTTTATTCTATTTCGTTTGTACTATATTTCTGGGTTTGGTGTGCACACATCTGTTCTCTTAACATCATTGTTGTATATTACATCATATCAAGTACTTTCCCAGTATTTGTATTTAGGAATATTTGTTCTGCCAGTTTTCAATGAGATGCAATATATTGATTCTCCAATACTGCATTGGTACGGTTCAATCTCGATCGATGAACTTGAAACCGACTTGAGAGTTGATATCTGTTAAGAAAAAGGGAAGCTTTAAGTTATATTTTTGACCTTCGTATCAATTTAGTTATGTTTTCATGAATACTAGTATAATACTATACGATGCTGATGTTTATCTGCCTAGTGTATTTTGTAGTGAACATGTCATTTTTTGATACATATCCAAAGCGGGTACTATACTACTTGGCGCTAGTCTTGGAATATTTGTGCTTCCTAGCAGCTTAGTCTTTATTTTGTATATTGTTGCTGATCTTGTTTAATTATTGTGGTTATACAAAAAAACTGGAGCCATTTCAGTGTTAATGTTGTAATTGTTGGAACATGTTAGCTTTCTCGCAAACTTCAGTAAGTTGAAATACTGTCTCAATGTAGTTTTAAAGAGGCTTTGCACATGGTTAGAACAATCAAAATAATATTTAAGATAGAAATGCATTTAGGGTTTTTCTTACCATTCGTATAAATCAGTATGCTAAAGTTTTCCATCCTTGAAAACTAAATATTGTACTGTGAGCATAGGATTCTACAACTATTTAATGTTGTGATATATTTACTGATATGTTGAATGCTTTTAGTTTTATACTTATAATATGAACTTCAAAGGGAAATAGTGCAAGAAACTTGTATAGGTTGGTTGCTTCGATCAGTCATATGTGATTTAGGTCTTTAATTGTGGATGCATGATTTTTATACAATTATAATATGATGTCACATATCAATTAAGAAACTTGACATATATATATATATATATATATATATATTTTTTTTTTAAAACTTGACATATATATATATATATATATATATTTTTTTTAAAAACTTGACATATATATATATATATATATATATATATATATATATATATATATAGAAAAAAGTTTTGATACATGAAAGGAAACCCTGCAAAGCATATACATACTCGGAGGAACTTCTAATATATGGAATGGAAGTAATACTAAGTCAACTACACATTGTAACCAATTTCAAACATTTTTTTGAAATTTATTGGCAATTTTGGCCTAGTGTAGTATAGGTCATCCAATTTGAAAGAAAAAAACTGAAGTTTTGACCAAATGTGAAGGAAACAACTTGTTGCCACTTCTGGGAATATTTTGTCAATTTCTGTCAGTTTTAGGCTGTAACAGACCAGACACTATGAAACTGACTTGAGAGTTGATATTTTGTTAAGACACTACAAAACTGACAAATGAATTGGTTTGGCTTAAATTCAATATGGTATGCCGTTGCATATCAGTATACGCATTTTTTCTACGCAAAATTTTTGGTGTCATATATTTGATGTTTGCATATCAGTATACGCATTTTTTTCCAAGCAAAATTTTTGGTGTCATATATTTGACAACATTCTTTAATTTGAAGGTTCATGATATCTCAAAGTTCAAACCAATTTTTGTAAGTTGTGAGGATTCTGATTGCCCAGGGGAAGGCGGATGGTGGTAAAATCATAACATCATTATTTTCAGTAATCTTGAGTGGCAAGCAAGGATTTATTTACAATTATAGTATAGTATTATATAATCATTCTTTTTTGTTTGATTCTAGGAAATACTTTTTGTCGTGTTGTAGGCATTAAATTCTTAATGTTTCCATTCGATACATTGGGTATGTGAAAGTTTCTATATAAAGCATGGGTAGACAATGTTTCTGAGTTTTGCACTATTAAGTTCAAATTGTTTAGTTGTGGTTCAGTCTTAGAAACTGTAGCTTGAGCATGTTCTTTTTGACAAGTATTTGGGTTGACTTCTTCTCTCCCATGAATTGTGAGATTCTTCTGGGTTGAGAGAAGTGTTTTTTTTTAATTTTTTTTATCTATTCATTTATTAGCAAATTTGTTGGAAGATGGAAGGTGTGAAATATCTTAGCTACAATTATATGCCTGTGATATAAGTCAAACAATACTTTCTAAGGCATAATGAAGTGATTTTACCTTCCGTAGAGGTATATGAGCTAACGAACAAAATATATTTATGTCGATTTTTCCATGTTGTGTATCCTTTTCTTATACACCAAGGCCAATAACATTCACATCTTTTATGTTTTTAGAGTTTAGGATAGGCTGCAAAAAAATGACAGTATTACCTTCATACCGTAGCTTTGGGGTTGCCAAGAGGAACACTTTCTTAGTTATGTTGTAGGACAATATCCTTATTGATGCATTATACTCTACCGTAACCGAGGTTGGCTCTGGTTTTCATGTTTATTTATTACCATAAAAATATCAATAAATTGTCCCTTTAATATTCTTCCACTAATTAAATGATCGATGTGTTGAGAATGGGGCCATACAAAGCCAATATTGCGGCAAAAAACCTTTTTATGGTAATGCATCTCTTTAGAGACTGGATATATGAAGCCAATCTTGACACAGTAAAACGTTTGATGGTAATGCATCTGTGTTATCCCAGCACGATTAGGTTAAGTTGGCTTTGCAGAGTTAATGGATATATGATTGCTTGGACAATGACTTTTGGTGTTGATGTTACAATCGTCCAACTTTGGATATGTAATTCAAAAATCTCTTAAGATTTTTCTTGCATACATCAGATATTTATTATCTGATGGTACTAAATCAAAGATGTTAGTGATTCTCTATAGTGAATTCATGACCAACTTTTATCAGTAGGGATGTCCAGAACTTCCATGTTTTTAATATGTTGGACTTGTCTATTCTGATTGTTGTGGTTATGCTCTTGAATATATAGTCCAGTAGTTTGATTATTTTCATGTGTAATTTCTTACCACCCTCCAAGTAGAGAATGAGATGCAAAAATCTACTTGGTTTATCCACCCCTTCTCCTCCTTTATCGCAGTCTACAAATAACAAAGGGAAGTTTTATGGGAAGTGGTAATACAAAAGAATATTTGATAGAACTGAAAAAATGCCTTTCATTTATATGTCTTACATCATTGCCATAGACTGATGGAGGGGGAGGGTTGTGCAGTGCAAGGGGATTGCTACAAACTTATCCTTATTTTTTACGTAGGAACTGCAATCATTTCTTAGGCACACAACAAGCTGAGGAACCAGAGTGAAACAAATTCCCAGTTAAGTTGCACATAATAAGCTATGTCTGCAAACTCTCCCTTTCACCATAAGCCTCACCTTTCTCCCCCTTGCAATGCACCTAACACGAGACCCTCTCCCTGTTCCTCACCACTCTGCTGCCTGCGCACACTCCTCACTCTGTAAATTTCCTTCCTCTAGAACATATTTGCACTCTGTTAATTTATTTGCAGGTCTTAAAGAATACATGGTAAGTGGATATTTCTACATAGATGGCATGGAGCCATTGCTTCAAATTTTGAAAGAAAAAGGCTATGAATTGCATGCTTCTACGAACTATCAAATATGATCAGCTACAAAGCTTTCCTTACTACACTTGATCAAGATCACATTTGCTTACCTTCAGGGATGGTTTATATAGGTACATGATGATCGATAACAAATTAAAACTTTCAGATTATTTGTCTTGGACATTCTGCTCATATAAAATTGGTAATAATCCCCCACATACTAGCTTTCCATTATTTGGTCTTTGTAATTCCATAACAAAAAAAAGAGAAAATTGAGGTTAAAAGAAGAATATTTCTCCTTTATAAAAGTTTAACATTGTCAATTTATCTTTCCAGGAAAAAGGAAGCCTGCCGCAAATTCATATGTGGAAGTTTTGCATCATCTAGGAGTTGAAGCAGCAACCTATGTCTTCGTAAATGACAGGTTCTCTCTCACTACCACTATTTAGTTTCTGGATTTCCATCTATTCTTATATGCTACATTCTTTCTGGTGGTGGAGGGGAAAAGTTAGCATAAGATTGTCTCTTGAACATTCAGAAGTAACATTGTGGACTACAGGCAATGATTTGCATTATATCCCAACATTAAAGTAAGTATTACGAATGATCTTGCATTATATCCCATTTCTTGTTTATATGCTTTCAAATAAATCCTAGCCTGAATAAATTGTTTCTTTGTTTTCTTCCAAGCAAGAGTACATGCATTTAAATTTACTTTCCTTCAATAAATTTTGTTCTTCATGTATGTTTTACAGAGGAATACAACTAGTTCTTGTGGTCTTACAAGTTTGTCATCTACCGATGGTTTTTCATAGGTTTTAGTTGGATTATGCTTTTAGATGTGATTCTGCCATCCAACTTCTCATTTTTTAATAAGAAATCAAGAAAGAAATGAAAGAGTTTATTGGATACTGTCGATGAAATATTATTTCTGAAGTATGAATACTATTTGATGTTTTTTTCCTTATTCTAGCTTATTTTCTTTGTCCGTTACAGGTACTGCAAATAAACCTACATTCAAGCAAATTCCAAAGGTAGCCTGTTTCACCATTTAATTTGTTTTATTCATTAGCTAAGATTTGTTTCATATATGCACCCATAGTTTCAGTTCCAATATGAAGGTTTCTGGTTTTGACATGCTGGTATGGGTCTAAACTGTCAGTTCAGCATCTTTCTTCGGTTTTACGTTCTTCGTAGATAAACTATCTATTGGATCTATTTCACCACCTAGAGTGCTGTGCTTAGTGTTATATCTTTTTATCTTTCAGAAAGGGATGCTCTTCTTTAGCGTAGCACAATTTGATGGGATTTTAAAAAAGATAATTGAGTTCCACACACTTCTGCTATCTGACAATGTAAGTCTTTCTGTAATCTTTAAAGCTTTGAGATAAATTTTTGATGTTTATACTTGAACTGATTGTATTTGACCATCTGTTAACAATGATAGCTCTTGTATTAGATCTGCTACTAATATCCATACTTGTTTAACTTCATATATTTCAATCATTGAGCTATAGGCACAATGTCCAATAAGATATGTATCGGGAGACTATTGTGTCACTTTAAAGTATACTAGACGATGTCAAAATCCGCTTCGTATCTCTATAATTTTTTTATGTTTATACTTGAACTGATTGCATTTGACCATCTGTTAACTATGATAGCTCTTGTATTAGATCTGCTACTAATATCCATACTTGTTTAACTTCATATATTTCAATCATTGAGCTATAGGCACAATGTCCAATGAGATATGTATCGGGAGACCATTGTGTCACTTTAAAGTATACTAGACGACGTCAAAATCCGCTTCGTATCTCTTTGTATCTGCGTTGTCTTGTTCATACATGATAGGCACAATGTTTATTTCTTGAATATACTTAGGTTTCATTAGACCACATTATGTTCTACTTTTACAGATCAACATTAAGGTTAAGGTTGTTTCTGGATCACCTAGTGGTTCTGTGGCTGTTGAATCCAAGCTAGCTCAAGCTAGCTGGGTGGTATTGGACAAGTATGTTTTTGGTGTCTTGTTTGTATAATTTCGGTCTAAAGAATTCAAGTCACCGAGTTGGAGCATAGTCCACACATATGTATATTAGTTACCTAACTTTTCTCCTACTGACAAATTCTACTCGCATGCAGCTGAAAAATAAGAAGCGTTGTAAGGAAGATCTACAATGTAATATCGTGGTTATGAAGCATTCACAAGCCAATGTTTTGCGATTGAATCTGGTAAGATCACCTGAGGTACATGCCCAACTGCCTCCAGAGGGACAAATCATCTGGTAGAGATGCCTACCGAGCTAATAAAGACCGTCTTTTGAAGACTTGTCTTTTGAAGAATTTTGAAGAATCAAGAACTATTCTATTCTTATAGTTTTTCTTATTTGTACATAGGGACATGATCCTTCTAACTAGCTAATAAAGACTTGTCCTTTGAAGAATTTTAGAAAGAAAGTCGTTTATATTAGACGTGTAAACGTAATAACATTATCTTTTTGTTCATCATGATAATAAAATCGTTGTGAGCTAGAAACATTGGAGTTACTTTTTGTTTTTTTGATGTAATATTGCTATGTAATTAAACTCGATAAATTTAGCAGTTAATGCAATTTTGATTGAGTTTTTCCATTGTTGATGATTGTGGATGTTTATATGAAAATTTATTCAAATGTATTTCAGTTTTATATATAGGATAAATATGTTTAAATAGATTTGATATTGATGCATTGAATTTTTTTTTGAAATTTTATTTCCGAAAAACGACAGACCTTACCTGTTGAAAAAGTAAAAATAGTGGCATGCCAATTTACATGTTGTTTGACAGTTTTAGCACGTCGTTTTTATTTGACATATAATAACTGTCATTTTATTCAGCTATAAAATGACAGTCCAAAACTGTCGTTTAAATTTTGGGACGCGCTATTAACGACGGATGTTCTGATAGATCAAAATTGTCGTTTAATGTGATTTACGACGGTTTTGGTCTGTCAAAAAATACATGTTTTGGCGTAGTGACGTGGACAGTCGTAAGCGGCTCAAGTAGAGACCATCCTATGCGGCCCAAGCAGAGGCTTCCCCATGCGGCCCAAGCGGAGACTCCCCCATACGGCTCATGAAGACTAGCCCCATGCGGCTCACTAAGACTATCTTCATGCGGTTCACGAAGACTAGCCCCATGCGGCTCATGAAGACCAGCCCCATGCGGCTCACGAGGACTATCTCCATGCGGTTCACGAAGAAGGCACCCATCATGCGGTTATCCACACTCATACGGCTCAAATCATTATCATGCGGTAGAAATGGTCTGAGCCACTCTCAAGCAGCCTTGACACGTGGCCAGCCTTATGCGGCTCAATGAGGAGCAACCCTCCTGCGGCTCAGATTTTTGCAATGGCTCGCGGTTAAGACACGTGGCATGATAGCGGGGCACGTGGCATCAGATTGATCGAAATCCCTCAACAAATCCCAATAAAATATTGGGATCAAATCAGATCATTGGCAAACAAGCAAATTGATGACACGTGTCGAGAAATCCGAGGTTGGCATATCAGGAGGATTTATGTCAATCAGCATTAATTATCCACAAAAGATTTGATGCAATCACATTTATTGCTCAAATCTCGATGAACGGTCCAGATCCAGTGATCCTTAGCCGCCGACTTTTAAGAATGGGCAATCATTATAAACCCTAAAGAGGCTTCCCACTCTTATAAATAGCAGGGTGCCATTCCCTTGCGAATATACACAGACATATAGAGACAGATGCACATAGAGACATACACAATGACAGAGAGAGACATAGAGAGCCAGAGAGCCTGAAGAGAGAGCATTTCTTCATCAACGCCCAGCAGTTCTTCTACAAAGCCAAGGCTGCACCCGATCGTCCAAGGAGTAAGGCAGAGCTGCCGTCGCTTTCCCGAGCCTCTACCGTCACCCCCCAGAATCTAAAATAAAAAATTGTACTTAGATTGTTGTACCTAGGTTTTCGTCCCTAGGCTTTCTTTGTACAGACGAGTTTTTATTGTGAAGTAAAAGTCCAGTCCTCCGATAATTGTTCTGTTTTTTATATTTCATGGCAAACACGATGGCAACTCTGCTGGGGACAAACTTCTCTACGGCTGAGGAGTTGGTGACGCAATCGGATGCTGCCAAACTTGGCTCCACACAACAGAAGATGGTCGTCCGCTTCGACCAACAGGCGTTTGAAGAAATGCTCTCTGAAGGAAGTGCTGGCCCGATCCAGAAGCGAACCCGCACAAAGAAAGCTCACCGCGAATAGAGGCCAAAATCACTTGCTTCTCCACAAGCTCTGGATGGGGTACTCTCTGCTATCCGAGACGGCGAAGGCGACTCTCACACAGCTCCACTTCGAGCCGTAGAGGACTCTGTTGTCCCCAAGTATGGCAGAGGAAAGCACTAAGATGCTGGACTTGCAGAGACAAAGAGTAATTCTATGCACCCCAAGAAGAAGCCGAACACTCATGAGGCCAAGTCTGCCAGCCACATGCAGGATGCTCATGCGGTTGAATCGGTCAACCGCATGAAGGGGGTCTATGCTGCCAGATCATCCAGCCGCATGAAGAAAACTCATGCGGCCGAGACACCCAGTCGCACGAAGAAAGTCTATACGGCTACGCCATCCAGCCGCATAAAAATTATTCATGACAGCCGCATGACGCCTACTCCACGTGGCTCTATCTTCGACTGCCTCTCTTATGGTCCTGATCTCTTGTGCTCCTAAGAAGACATGTCTGACTCTCTCCAGTATCACTTAGACTCTTCCTACTATGTGCCCTTACGTACTAGAGTGAAGAAGTCTAGGGCAGCGTGAGCTTGGCAAGCTCGATCCGCTGATCCGACCTCTGACCATCCGAGCGTCCCGTATACCGTTATACGGGCCTCAGATGAAAAGTTGTACAGAACCACTCGAGTCCAGCCCCCGGCGGCAAACGGACAAAAAGGTTCGCAGAAGTCTCCCGAAATCTAGGGAGCAAACATGGTCGATCCAGACCCATCTGACTTGTGTGAGGCCATCCTCCATAAACACAAGGAAAGAGAAGGCGCATTGGGTTGCAAAGAGTCCTCCCACGGACGTCACTGCACCCAAGTCATCGTCAACTGCTGCTGCAATAACGCGACGGTGCGAAAAGACCGGCAATCCGTCTTTCAAAGAACAACAGCCATCTTCAGAAGACGAGGCACTTCCCGTCGTCTCCTACAACTCTGCTCAGAAAGTCCCCGCCGATGGAAGAGGGAAGAAGACAAATGTTCCCAGCTCGAAGATTTCAACTACGATGACTAAAAGACTGTCGTCTAAGCGAGTGCCCACCACCGGAGTTTTCCAAGGTACTCGTACTAAAACGAAATCTGCTACAGTGGGAGATTCATCGTCCACACTACTGGGGGTTGTTGGGGCTGGTGGTAGCACTCCTTCGAACCTCCACGACAATTCGATGTTCCAAGAAGATGAGTCGGGGGAAACAACTCTCCCATCAGATGCAGCAAACCCCGACGTCCCCGAGGACGTCTACAACTCCCAAGATGAGGCGAACTCGGAGATTGGGGGTACTGTTCCTTCTGAGTCTGAACCAGAGGAAGACATTTCCATATATCTCGATGACTTCTCACTGCAGGGGTACGATTCGGAGAGCGCTTCCTCCACCGTTCCGTCTATCTCTCCTCATGTAAAGACGGTGTTCATGATGGACAGCAGCCAAAGTGGTTCCAGTGATCGCCAATGCATCGACACTTTGGAGGCCATACTGCTTGCCTTGGTCAAGTCTGTGGACGAGATCAAAGTGGCCCTTCCAACTCTGCAAGGAGGGACGCCTGGCCAAACAAGTGCGAGTCCCACGGTCAATGCGGACTCGAATTCAGCAGCACCGAACCCGGGCAACAATCTTCTTGAAGTAACGGCCCCCACCGCCGTGGATGAGGCCCGAGAAGCGAGAAAAGAGGTCCAGGAGCTCCGAGCCATGTTTTACGCTCGAGAAAACTCTCAAGACCTCAGAATAAGGCAACTATACCCTGCTGCCTGGAGGGATGTTCCATTCCCACCAAGATATAAGCCGTTCAATATCAATCCTTATGATGGCAAGACCTCCGCAAGTCGGTACATCACTTACTTCGAAGTCACCACCAACCATCTACCCCATGACGATGCCATCCTCACACGATTATTCATCGGGGTATTGGAAGGAGTCGCCTTCGACTGGTATCACAATCTGCCGGACAACTGCATCCACTCCTTCGCCGGCTTCAAGTGCATATTCTTGGAGAGATTCTACGAAGTAGGGCAGGACATCACCATGTCCACCCTCATGGACGTCGTCCAAGGAGAGAAAGAGCTGACAAGGAACTATATTGAGCGGTTCTGCCAAACCGCCATAAAGTTGCCCTCTGGAAACCCGAATTTCCCCTTAATTAAAATTTGCCAAAAGAGACTGCTTCCAACAATCAGTCTCTAGATGGGCGAAAGTCAATTCAAGGACTGGAAGACGTTTATCATTAGTGCCACAAGCGCCGAAGAACGACTGAAGAAGGCTCGCCAACTGGGATTGCACATCTCAGAGGGAGAGGACAAGGGCAGGCGTCCCAACGCCAACACCAATAATGGGGGTAGCTCCTCCAACAATCGGAACAACAAGGGCAAGCAGGCTATGGTGGCCGACACAGCGCAGAAGCCTGAGCCAAAACCGGCAGACAAACAATGGCCATAAAAGACTTACTCCTTTGAAGACGGTCACGTCAAGCCCATCTTGGACATGCTCATACAAGGAGACAAAATTCAGCTTCCTCCACCAAGACGGGAACCTCGGCCGACAGAGATGGAGAACCCAAAGTACTTCCATTACCACCGCTACGTCCACCATGCTACATACGACTGCTACCAACTAAAACGGTACATCTAAAATCTCATCGATTCGAACGTCCTGGCCATCGATTTCGAGGAGGTAACCGTGGCAGCAAATATGGTCTAGGTACAATTCGGCAGCTTCCCTCCGACGGAAACTCAAGATTCCCTTCGACGGAAACTCAAGACGGGGTGGTCCCCATCCCTCTGGCGATAATGGAGATTGCTAATCTTCTACCTCCCCGAGATCAGGCTGCTGGTCTAGTACCCCTCACCACATCACGAGGGGAGGTAATGTGGGTCCATCCAGACTTGGTATCAGAAGTAACTCAGCCCACACCATCTTCCATTGGCAAGAAGAAGAGTGGAAAAGTCAGGTCATGCCGCACAATCTCGGCAGATATCGAAGAAGCTACAGCTGTCGTCACACGGTCTGGGGTACAGTCCCAACCCGTGGCTGATAACTCAACTGAAGATCATCAGCCCGCTACAACTGACGCTCCGTGACCTGCTCAGCCTCCGACGACCGACAAGCCTCGGCCGAAGGAGACTCGCTTTGACAAGTCCCTCCGAAAAGAGGCACCGCAGGGGCTGGAGAAGCCCTATAACTTCGACATCTTGGCGCAATTAGCCAACACACCGGCCAAGTTGTCATTATACGAACTTCTAAGACTCTCAAAGGATGTTCGTACGGCTTTGAGCGATGTACTCCAAAATGCCGATGCCTACCTGGCTCAGGTCAACCTCATGGGAGAGAGCCCGCCTGCAGATCTTCAAGACATCGCTTGCACGGGAGCGATGCCCAACATTATCTTTACTCCGCAGGACATGCTCATCAAAACCAATCTGCACGATCGCCCATTATACTACACTGGATACATCGGTGACGTAAAGGTGGATCGGATGCACATTGATCCTGGCTCTTCCATAAGCATCATCCCGAAGGGCCTGTTACATCACCTCCGCATCCCTATGCATCGCCTGACGCCTACAAGTACCACCATCAGCAGTTTCAATTTGGGCAGGAGCTACCCGATTGGGAAGATTCGTCTGAAGTGTCAGATTGGCGATCTCCAATCAGAAGTCACCTGTTACGTCATAGATGCAGACACTTCTTACAACATCCTCTTGGGGTGCCCTTGGATACACGATTATATGATCCTGCCTTCCATGCTATACCAGTGCTTCAAGTATGTCGACAAATACGACTTCGTGAGGACAGAATTTGCCGACATTGATCCCTTCAAAGGGGTCGAGTCCTACTACTCAGACTCCTGCCTGTACAAAAAGTCGAAGAGGCACCTTGGTGAAGGAGATGTGCAAACTCGTATCGAGACAGCCACAGGATCAGAAGAACCTCTGACGATCCACCTCTAAGCTCGCAAACCTGGCAAGTCCGCACCCCTTACAGCCACTCTGCGTAAGGACGCAATTAGCCTCTTGGCACAAGAAGAACAGATGATAATCCGGCTGCCAAAGTCTGGCCAAGTGCCAAGACCCACAACGGAGCCACTGACAATCAGGCTGCCGAGAGTCGGCCAGCCGCAAACGAAGAAGCTTAATCCCTTCGACAAGCCAATGACGATATGCCTTCCCAAGAAGGGTCGTCACCCCGATGCAAGGCCTGGAACCTCTAGCGAACCAACCACTCCTCGCCCAGCATCGAGCACCAGACTCGGGGTCGTTAGTCTGCCAACAACTCCATGCTCTGCTCCACCAGCTGAACTTCTGACGATCAAGCTGCCCTGGTCGTCCTCTCAGTCTTCGTTTATACAGAGGGTAGCTGAAGAGGAACCAGAGCTAGCCAAGTATGTGGCTGCCCACACTGATGTTCCCTCCGCAGATGATGTAATCTCGCTAGAAAAGATACCTTACTTCATCAATAAAGGGCTATCTTTGAACTACCTCGAGCTTAATAAGCTTTGTACAATGTATGCTATGGAACACGGTATAGGCACTCACCTACACACACAGGTGACAAATATGTACACCGTAATCCAGCTTACTCTACTGGAAGACGTTTACCGCATAATCGAGGGAGGAGACCATCCAATCATCTTCGGCTGGAAGGACGATCTGCAGCCCTTCATCGTAGAAGAAGTCGACCTTGAATCAGATGCCGGAAGACTGCCTCTGTATCTTTATAGCCCCCAATCCAAGTATCTCATGCAAAAATAGGGGTATGATCTGGAGATGACGCCAGGCTTGAACTACGGCACCTGACGACGATTACCTTTGAAGCCACCGGTCCCGAAACCACGGGACTACTATAGCAAAACTCGATATAGATTAGGGTATGTAACACCCACGACGACCCCTGAGAGTTCAGATAAAGAATGTGACTGGCATTCACATTCAACTGGGTTACCAACTTCTGACTCAGATACTAGCATCGGAGACGTATTCAGACAAGTCCTGTCAGTCAACATGACATTCGTCAACGCTTATGAAGAAGATGAAGATATTCCAGAAATCCTCGAGTTAGAGCCGTGGGCCTAACAGTTGGATACACAATGGGAAAAGCGGTTCGAACAGAGAGAACCCCTACTGAAGATGAGGTTATACATGTCGACCTCGGCAGCGAATCTTCTCCAAAACCAATTTTCGTCAGTAAAAGCCTAACAGACGAAGAGCGAGAATCGCTACTGGAACTTGTCAAAGAATATATTGATGTGTTCGCCTGGAACTATGAAGACATGCCAGGACTAAACCTGGAGGTTGCTCTTCACAAACTCAACATTCGGTCGAATGCAAAGCCAGTCAAGCAACAACAACGACGCTTCCGCCTGGGCATCATGGATGCGATCGAAGCCGAAGTCAACAAACTGATAGCCAGCATCTTCATACGTGAAGAGCAACATTCCGACTGGGTCGCCAACATATTACCAGTCCTCAAGAAGAATGGGAAGATTCGAATCTGTATCGACTTCCGCAATCTGAACGAGGCATATCCCAAAGATGAATTCCCCCTCCCTATCACAGACATTATGATTGACAACACCTGCAGCTTCGAACGTATGTCATTCATGGATGGCTTCTCGGGGTACAACCAAATCAAGATGTCTCCTGACGACGAAAAGCATACATCATTCCGAACACTAATTGGCACATACTGCTACACAGTCATACCTTTCAGTTTGAAGAATGCCGGCACCACATATCAAAGAGCCATGAGTATCATCTTCAGGGACCATTTACGCAAGATGGTAGAGTGCTATGTTGATGACATCGTCGTCAAGAGTCGTTGTAAGGAAGACCATCTCCAGGATCTGAGGACGGTATTCGACCTGATACGAGCGCACAATCTGAAAATAAATCCTACGAAGTCCTTCCTGGACGTATCCTGCGGGAAGTTCTTGGGTTTTATCATCACCGTCCAGGGTATCCATGTAGACCCTGAGAAGACAAAAGCAATTATGGAGATGGGTCCCCCGAGAAATCTCCGTGAACTCAGAGGCCTTCAAGGGAGGCTAGCTTACATCAGGAGGTTCATTTCTAACCTCTCCGGGCGATGTCGACCATTCACCCATCTCATGAAGAAAGGCATCTCATTCGTATGGGACGAAGAATGTCAGCGCGCCTTCGACAGCATCAAAGAATATTTGTCGAACCCTCCAGTCTTGGTGGCCCCGATTGCTGGAAAATCGTTCCTGCTCTACGTACGCACAATAGAGCATTCTCTTGGCGTCCTGCTAGCACAAAACAATGATACAGGCCACGAGCAAGCCATATATTACCTCAGTCAAATGATGATTGGGCCAGAGCACCGATATACCGTTGTGGAAAAGGAATGCCTCGCCCTGGTGTTCGCCATTCAGAAGACGAGGTACTATGTCACTGGACAAACCATACATGTAATCTCACGAGTCAACCCTCTCAGAGTCCTCATGACTAAACCAGGGGCACTCAGCTCCTGCCTCGCTACATGGGCAATATTACTGTCCCCCTATCATATGATCTTCGTCCCACAAAAGGCTGTCAAAGGTTAAGCCCTGGCAGACTTTTTGGCAGCCCATCCAGGCTCGAAGTCGTCCAGAATATATGAAAAAATTCTAGATGAGGTCGCCGACTCGCATGCAACCTCTCACGATAATATATGGCGAATGTTCTTCGACGGTGCTTCGAGAACTGGACCCAAGGACAACATCGTCGTCAGAGTCAGGTGGTGCTGGTTTCTCCTTTCAGATTGGAGATCAATCGCGCTTACTCTCTCACAGAACCCTGCTCTAACAATGTGGCCAAGTACAACACTCTGGTCATTGGCCACCAACTTGCAAGGAAGCTGGGGTAGAATACCTTGAAGCATACGGCAATTCTCAGTTAATCGTCAATCAGATCCGGGGTTCATACGAAGTCCGCCATGAAGACATGATCCCCTATCACCAAATAGCGATCGACATTATCTCGTCGTTCGAGGGGTTCTTCATCGAATATGTTCCTAGACTCCGAAATATCGAAGCCGATGCCCTAGCTGGCCTTGTCGTTTCCCTAGCAGTTCTAAATCATATTCATCAATCGATAGATGTGATAGGCCACAAACTGGTCTGCCCCAAGAACAACGTTCAATTAGTGGCGAGTTATTCCGCCCAGACGATTGACGAAGTCCCGGATTGGAGACAACCATTCATTGACTTCGTCGTCTACGATATCCTGCCCGAGAACCCAAAAGAAGCCACCTCTATCAGAAGGCGTTCTCTCAGGTTCTTCTACGATACAGAGACAAAAATGCTGTATCGCTGATCCTATGAAAGATTATTGCTTCGATGTCTATCAAACGCAGAAGCCAAAGAAGCCGTACGTGAAGCTCATGACGGTGTCTGTGGGGCCCATCAGTCTGGCCCTAAATTGCAAGATCGTCTTCGCCGAATAGGCTACTACTGGCCCACGATGGTAGCAGATGTAATAGACTATACAAGAAAGTACAAAGCCTGCCAAGTCCACGCGGACTTCATTCACCAACCATCCGAATTTTTACATCCGACAGTGGCGTCCTGGCCGTTCGAAGCATGGAGAATGGATATCATCGGTCCGATTACTCCACCTTCCTCCCGAGGACATCGCTTCATACTCGCAATCACAGATTACTTCTCCAACTGGGCAGAAGCTGTCCCGCTTGCAGAAGTAAAGACTTCAAACGTGATCAGCTTCCTTAAGCATCATGTCATCTATCGCTTTGGACTGCCCCGAAGGATCATCCACGATAATGGTCCGCAGTTTGTAAGCCACACCTTCTATCGGTTCTGCGACAAACACCACATCCAGAATATCGCTTCGACGCCATACAATCCAGCAGCAAATGGGTTGGCAGAAGCATTCAACAAAACCATCATCAAGTTACTCAAGAAGTTTATATCGTCCAATAAACGCGACTGGAACGAGAAGCTTGGTGAATGCTTGTGGACGTACCGTACGACAGTCCTAACGGCCACAGGGAACACGCCATTCTTTCTGGTGTACGGGAGTGAGGTAGTTCTCCTATTGGAGACTCAAATACCCTCACTCCGCGTCGCTCTTACTTATCAATTGACGACGGATGATAACTACCGACGCCGACTACAAGAGTTAGAGGCCTTAGATGAAAAGTGCCTCCTGGCTCAGCAAAGGATCGAGCTATACCAAGCATGCATCTCTGGAGCCTTCAACAAGAAGGTTAAAATTAGAACATTCCAAGTGGGCGATCTCGTTATGGCAGTCCGGAGGCCGATAGTCATGACTCACAAGACCACCGGCAAGTTTCAGCCAAAATGGGAAGGTCCATTTATCATCGAGGCTGTATTCTCCAACGGTGCTTATCGCCTCGCAAAACAAAATGGAGACTTGCTCATATTGCCCGTCAACGGCAATTTCCTGAAGAAATATTATATCTAAACGATATTTTCAAGATCATTGAGTCATGTACCCGCTGGTGTCGCAGAACTCACAACTACTCATTCCAGATTATCGAGTCATGTACCCGTTGGTGCCGCTGAACTCACATCCACAACATTCCAGATTATTAAGTCATGTATCTGCTGGTACCGCTGAACTCACAACCACTCATTCTAGACTATCGAGTCATGTACCCGCTGGTGCTGCTGAACTCACATTCACAACATTCCAGATTATCGAGTCATGTACCCGCAGGTGCCTCTGAACTCACATTCTGGTCACTCTTTCGAATAGTAAGTCATGTATGACCATACCTCTGAACTTTCTTCCTGGAAGAGATCCTCCCTCATGATCCACTACCCGTACTCCCAGTGCACAAAAAGGGTAACCGATCCATAAATTTCTAAAACGGCCATGTCCTCATTACCTCTGAGTCGTTTCACTTCCGCCAAAAACAAATCATCCCTTTACATAGAACTTCCATGTCCTCATTACCTCTGAGTTATTCTATGTACCCTCCTTCATTGAGCCCACTCCTGCCATGTCCTCATCACCTCTGAGTGGGAAGGCTCCGTCGAAGAAACCTTCATGCTTGCCATGTTCTCATTACCTCTGAGTAAGTATGATGATTCCCTTTCGACTTATTATCTGTACCCACAACCGGAGTACGCCAAGGATAATAGGTCCACAAATATTCTTCACTGAGTCCACTCCTGCCATGTCCTCATTACCTCTGAGCAGGAAAACTCCACGGTAAAACCTACGTACTTATCATGTCCTCATTACCTCTGAGTAAGTATGTTGGTCCTCTCTCGTCTTATTATCCATACCCTGAACCAGGGTACGCCAAGGGTAATAGGCCCACAAATGTCCTCTGTTGACTACAAATGTCCTCCGTTGAGTCCACTCCTGTCATGTCCTCATTACCTCTGAGTAGGAAAACTCCACAGTAAAACTCTCATACTTGCCATGTCCTCATTACCTCTGAGTAAGTGTGTTGGTTCCCCTTCATTCTATTATCCGTATCCTAAGTCGGGGTATGCCAAGGATAATAGGCCCATAAATGTCCTTTGCTAAGTCTCTTAGTACAGGCCTACCATTCTTAATCATGCCCCGGGAGCCCAGCTGCTCCATGGCATTCTATCTCCCGATACCTCGAACACCCACGACCACCTTACCGTGGAACTGTTCTAGGTATCCCCAATCAAACTTGTTATCCGTACCTAAAACTAGGGTATGCCAGGGGTAACAGGTCTACAAACAAGTCCCCCATGCAGGGCAAACATCACCACAATACCACAGGCACAACAAGCGATACAAATGAAGGGTAGAATGGAAAGTACTCTTTATTTGATAGACGAAAAAAGTATTACATGTTTTGGGCCACGTCCCTCAAAGAGAAAAGAAAAGGAAAACAGGAACAAAACCAGAAAAAGGCCGACTATAGTTCGGCATTACACAATTCCAAGAGGCGGTTTCTCACCAAGGCAGTACCCCGCTCAACCTTCTGTCTAGCCCTACGCTCAGCCTCCTGGGACAACCGTTCCCCATTATCCAGGTCCATGAGTGTCCGCCAGTCATCGTCCAACCTTTTCAGAGCGACTTCCAAGTCAGTAGAAGCTTTATTGACATTATCAGCCTCCTAGATAATCAGCCCTCTGTCGATCCGGGCAGCCTCAAGCTCAGACTCAAAGAAAGTTAACTTCCTTTGGAGCTCAAGGATCTGATCCTGTATTTCAGTAATCCTATGGGAGGCAATCGCTTCCCGAGCTGAAACATCTTCACTCTCATGGCTCAATTGATCATATCGGTCAGACAGAGTGCGGAGATCCTCCAGTATGGTCGGCCTAGTTTTATCCTGAGCATCCCTTGCCTTCTTTATAGCAGTTGTGAAGGAGCCACGCTCCTGATCTATAGCGGCAGATAGATCAACCTGCCGCAGTCCCTGAAGCTGGGCCACCAGGTGATCAGTCTCCAGCAATTTTGCCTCCAGGAGTGCAGCCACCCCTGCCCCACCAGGAAGGGCCTTAAGGATATCAATTTGACCCTGGGCGCATGGCCGGGCCAAGACGAAGGAGGTCCCTCTGTCCGCAGCAGCTTCTATTCCCTTTTTCAAGTGACGATAAAAGCTGTCGACCACGTCCTGTAACGATTCGTCCAGTACCTCTGTAGAGGACGGCGTAAGAGGAAGCGTGGCCGGCAGTATCGAAGGAGTGGTGCTAGAACTTGCCATCAGGGGAGGACTTCCGAGCAGAATGAGGTACGGATTGCGGCTAACTCTTCCTCTGCCACCCGAAGAGCCTGGATGCTTGGCTGGGCGGAGAGGTCGATTCTCTTGGCCGCCCGAGCAGAGGAAGACACGAGGACCATCGTCCCCTGCCCCGATTGTCCCATCATCGGACTTGTTGAACTCGAGCCCGCTGGAGGACCATCAAGATGAACAGGAGGGGGAGGAGGTACGCCCCTCTCTGCCATTGCCCCTTCAGCAGAGTCTGTCTCAACAAAGTCCATCCTCGGTACTGGAGAGGCAGGACCTATATGTCCAGGACAATGATCAATCGACGTGACCCGGAGGATGTGATCATAGAGCCGATAGGCCTCCTCGCAAGTTAAGATTCGGCTTATCTTACCAGGAGAGGAACATGGAGGCTGCAGCTCGTTCGCAGCTGGCAGGGTCTCCTCACCCGCGATCTCCAAATTAAATTTGGCCAGCTCCTCTGACCCAGCCACCTCAGAGGGAGAGGCAACTCGATCAGCATCATCTTAACAGAATTCAACAATTTCAGGGGCAGGCTCACCGGAGCCCACGTCATCCCGGGTCACGATCTCTGCAACTCGAGAGTCCTCTTCTTCTGACGCCTACAAGAGGAAAAGAAGATGATTAAAATCAAACCTATAAGAAATGAAGGACCTATAGTAACTTATTTACCTCTGAGGCGGGGTCAACTTCTTCGCCCCTTTCCTTTATAGTTAGCCCGCGGTGTCTGGTCGCAGCCAGTTTTCGAGAGCGAGAAATGCTGTCGACAGGAGAAAGTTGCTTGCTACGCTTGTATGCAGGGCCGGGTGCAACGGATGGCTGATCTACCACCATCTATTCTAGCAAAATAGGTGGCTGATCCGCCCCTACATCTGCCGTCGTGTAACATCCAGTTTTCCAGAAGAGGGTAATTTTGAAATTTTGTAATTATAATTATTATCTAATGGTATTTATTTCATATTATGATTTTTGGTGATTTTTAATCACTTTTATTTAAAAACTATTTTTAAATCATGACTTATGATTTTAGTGTTTGTCTAGTGTAACCTCAGAGCCTAGCCATGTGATTAGGGTATTTGACTAGTATATTTTAGCTTAGAGGGTACTTTGGTCATTTTTAGGATTTATTTGAATTTAATACATTTTATTAAGAATTTTGAATAATTTAATTGAATGGTTGATTTAAATACTAATATAATTATTGCCTTGTGTTTATGGTTAGCCTAACCTAGATTGGACCTAACCTAGATGAGTCATGACTAACTTAGTGAGCCACTTTGAGAATTAGATGGGTTGGTTAAGGGGTTAAGTCAAGTTTAGTCATGGTTAAGTGATTTGCAAAGGACTAAGATAGAACCCTTTGTTCTAGGCCATTTATTTTCCTTGATTCAATCCTAGCCATAGGATGAAACCTAAAAACCCTAACCCTAACTTTATGACCAGCCAAGAGACCCCCCCTTGCCTATATAATATCATTTTGGGGATTTGAGCCTCCTTTCAATAGTTATCATTCCTTCCTCAAGACAAGGTGAGCCTACACTTCATTTCTCTATAGATCATTCATTATAGGTCTATTTTCATTGGGATTTCCTCCATAGTGCTCTAAATACTGTTCCTCTATTGTTTGTGGAGTCACATCACAGGTTTGGGACAATTTGAGGGAGTTTTGGAGCTTGGAGAACCATTCTCTATTGTGTTTTCTTGAGGATTTTGCAACCATAGGTAATTTCTTTAATACACCATGAATCCCTGATTTTATTCCACATCTAGGGACCCCTATACCTAGCCTAACTATAGGAATAGGAACCCCAAAATTTTCGTGTCCTTTTGTGTCCATTCTGGACACGTATCAGTGTATAATATTAGGTATTTGATGAAATACCCCAATGGGCATTTCGTGTGAATTTTGTGTTTTTGTTTGAATAGAAAATTAGTGTTAGACCTCGCTTATAGGTTTCTGGTGTTTTTTCCTGTTCTTGGTGTCGTGTCGTGTCATGTCGGGCGCGTGTACACACGGTCGTGTACACACGCGCGCGGGCACAGTGCGTGCCCTGCACTTCGGGGGTCACTGCGACACGGATACGCCACCCCGATACGTGGGACTTGACACACACCAAGGGGCATTGTCTGCCACCCTGTGTGCCAAGTTGCATGGGCCCACGTGGCGTGTCGGACACGCACGAGCACGTGCACTGGTTTTTGCCTGTGCAGTTTTCTCTTGAAAACGTGCACTGATACGCGTGTCTCGTGTCGTATACACGCGACGTGGACACGAGACAGGGTGTCCTAACCCTAGCCCTAGTCTAGGTCGACACGTGGACACAATCTCGTGGGTTGTGTCGCTTTGTGTCGTGCACACGATCGAGGAGAACACGTGCACGCTGATTTCTGATACTGTGTCCTGTGTTTACTGTTTTGGATTTTTTATTGATTGGACACGTTTGTGTCCACTTTTGTGGACACAAACACATCACATAGCACGAGTGTAATGTGTTATCTCTATACCAACCACTGATTAGTATTTTAATTTGATTTTTGATTGTTAAATCTCTCTTTTCCCTAAATCCTGATACATTAGTATTCAGTTTCATTTCTGAAATTTTCCCAGATTTCATATTTCATTTTTGTCTTCACTTTTAACCCATTAAACACTGTTAGTTGCAAGTTATTAAATCTCTAATATATTCACCTATGTATTGTGTATTGGCATGTTGATTTTGGGGTCATATTGAGGTGGTTTGGGATTCAAATCCTGGGTTTCCAATTTCAGGACTGTTAACTGAGTTTTGAGTATGGTTTAGACTGTTTTGTTTAATACATAAAACCTGAGTTTAGGTAGGCTCAATATTTGTTTCCTTCCCTTTGGAATTGGCTGAATCATGTTACCTGAGATTTGCAAACTGAGAACTGAGTCCATCACAACACCCACACCTATGTCTAAATTCCTGAGCACATACCCCTACAGGTTTTCCTGAGAATTATCACACAATCTCCACTGTTTTCCACTAAACTGTCACTTGAACACCTTGTATTACACTGGTTTGACATACTACTCTAAATCTGAGCACTGTTATTCATTCACAGTTTCTCTATGACACATTGCTACCCTCTCTCTTCCTGTCACTCACTGATTTTCCTATGTCACAGTTCACTCACTTCATCACACACACCACAGCCTAATACCTGTCCAATGACAGCCATATATACCCCCTTAACCACCATGCTAACCCCCACAATACCAGTCCTATACAGTCCCCTACCTGTCCTCCTAAACCAACCTATAGATGGACACAGCAGCAGTCCAAAGCCCACCTAGAAGCAGTCCCATACTTGGCCTATTTCCTGTCATAACCACCTGTTAACAAACCACAAAACCAGTCCTAACCCCATCCTTAACCCTCCATAAAACCTGTCCACATATGGACAGCAGTGACAGTCCCTAACATCCCTATAAACCTGTGTCAAATCAGTCCCCCTTTGCTTCAGGTCAGCCTATCCATACCCATGTCAAGTCCACCTATTTGGCTGTCCAGATAACATCCATTGCTGTCCTTAGCAGCCCCTACACACCCCAAACAATAGCCCCTACATACCCCATTGACAGTCCACATGGACACCATATATCAGTCCCAAACACCCTCACATTCACACACATATCTACACACATGGTCACTCACTCCTTCACATACACATTGTCTTCAATACATGTTTCTCCCTATTAATTCCTGTAACAGTTCTTTAGTGCACACACACATAGCCTATAGCCATGTACCCCTGTCACACACACATGACCACACATGTTCACTCTTGTCTCACATGTTTCACTAGCACTCTCTCTCTCTCTCACATGTGACACACATACACTTGAGTGCCCCTTCATATGCATATGTGTATATTTATAAGTATTGTCATATATGGTAGTATGGTATACTCATAGCCTATAGGAAATTCTAAGTTATATTGTGTATCACATCAAGATATGATTTTTCCTATTAGCCTTTATGCCATGATATCCTATTAGCCTATCTAACTAGTTAGTGTGTGATTTCCTATATTAGAGTTTATAGTCATAATGTACTTGTGTATTATTTTAGATATGGAACTGAATGTGGTTTTGCCTATTGGCCCATGGCCTAGTCTTCTAGCCTATGGCATGGTATGTCAGTGTGGAGTCTAGATAGACTTGTTTAGTCTTGATTAGGCCTAGAACAGACTAATTAGACTAGTTTGACCTAGTTTGACTTCTAGAAGTTGACCAAGAGTTGACCTTAGCCTAGATTGACCTAGAATCATGTAGAATGCATAGTAGAGCTTCATTTTATCATTTAGACTTGTTGTGACTTGTACTGTTCTATAGGAGACAGACACCCCTCCTCGGACAGTATATTCTCTTCAGACACTCAGGCTATCAGGCGAGTACATTCTCTGACCGTTTCATACTTGTATGGATTTACATTCTTGCTCTAGATTACTGTACTTGATGTTGACACGACTGTTGTCACGGATTGGTACTATATGGATCTCCTTTTGAGATGTTATCTCCTTGTATTCACTAAATACATATTGTGTTGTGTGTTTCACTTCCATATTGTATTTATTGAATACCCATATCCTTGTATACTCATTGTGCATATTGTACTCTCATTATCACATGAGCCCCAGGGATCGACCATTGTACACTATTGTATAACATTGTACATCCATTGTATAACATTGTATACTATTGTATAAGATAACGTAACCGGAGTAGATCCTTGTGTATTGATTTGGGTGGGGGAGTAGAATTGGTTATGTACTCAAATCCTATTGTACAATATTGTATAACTATTGTATATGTCTATTGTACACTCACGTACAATGGAGTTACCATTGCATTTTCCTAGCCCGTTTACATAACCAGATTGTACTCTAAAATCACATGTTCCTTACAGTTCTTACTTATCATATTTAGATATTTCCTGTTATCAAATCTCTACTGTTTTTCTATATCTTCTTCTTTTAGCGTTTCATGTACTTTACTCTATTGCATGCTTTATATTTCCTAACTCGATATGAACTGCGTGAGATGTTTTGTGCTCGCTCCCGTCCTGACTGGACCTGTTGAAAATATCACAGAGGATGAGGAGGAGGCCTGCATAGACACCTACTATGGGGCAGCTGTGGATGCCATGTGTGACCCAGATTTCCAGCCTGATCCACTAGTTTAGAGACTGAGGCTCCCTAGTTTAGGTTTTCTATTTCTGTCATTTGAGATCTGATTGTATATATTCTTTCATTTTCAGTATTAGAGACTTGTATTGAGTTGGATGTTCAGTTTGTATGGCAGTAGACACTTAGACTCTTTCTCTCTGATTGTATCATGTGGATCTTTTATTCCAGTATCTATCTATCTTTTATTTTCATCATTCTGCCTTAGATGTGATTGAGACTGTATATTGTTATGTCACCTCCATTCGGAGTGTATATACTATACAGGTACCTTTATATTGTTAGATGATTGACCTAGGACAGCGTTCTACCGCCGACACTACGGCGTAGGCTGGGCGTTGTTACGTTCTCGTACCCTCACAGTGGGTGCGGGTCGTGACACGCCGGAAGGGAAGAGTCATCTCCATCATGCTCGTTGCCTTCGTCATCTGCAGCAGCGGAGTCCGAATTCGACACTTCGACTCTGTTCTTCCTTTTCCTTGTCTTGGCCCCCTGGGAACCCTCATCTAGGCCGGTACCAACAATGGAACTGGTACCTGGGTTAAAACCGACAGGGGCTTGTTCGCCATGACGTGGTATAGAGCCGCCATATACAAGATCTCTACCGACGCCTTGATAGCGGGAACTAAGAAAACGGTACGGGTATAGAATGTGTCATAGTAATACCAGGCCCGGATGCCGTCAAGAAGGCTACCTTCAAAGCCCAGACAAGAGCTGGGGCTGTCTAGAAAAAGCTGACTATATCCAAATTGTCGGGCGACCCTACTAGGCAGATAAGGCTCCAGAAAGACAGTGTTACGGTTGCGATACACCAGATGAGAGGGGCGGATATTTCGCAGCCACAGAAGCATCTGACCGTCCAGAAGTTGAGGGGGCCCAATACCGTCAAGATGGACAGCCGCTATTTCTTCATCAGTAAAACGAAGAACATATACGAAAATGTTGTACATGTCTGCCCTCGCCAATGCCATCTGGCAAGCACGCATGGTCTCAAATTCCCAAGACTCATTACGATAGCAGAAGATAAAAGCGTCATCATCAGTTACGCCGTCTTCAGAGCCCGGTCTCATCAAAGACGGATAATGCATCAACAGCCACCCCATCAAATAATGATAGGGCAGTTCGGTCCGTTCAAAATCTTTCTTCACATCGCGGGTAATAACCTTGGATGTGAAAGTGCGAAGGCCACGGTGTATGCTGCACACCATGGCTGGGAGGAGAGCTAGCCGGACTCGCAAAACTAACTTCACAGCCGGAATAATGAAATTGCGACTGATCCTCTCGGTGGAACCTGCTCCGCCAGAGACGACACAGTTTCGCAGCCATATCATCAAGAATCCCGCCAGGAGCGCCTTCTTCGACAACTCTTGGGTGTCCTGATAAAAATAACCGAAAGAGTCGGTCTGACTCCCGAATCTGTCACTAGAGGTGGCCACCCTCTTAGCTGACGACACTAAGGCTTTCACCGCCTCCCGGAATTTAGGACGGCGGGGAGTAACCTGACCTGAGGCATCCGTCGTGAAGAGATAGCGCACCCAGTCCTTGGTATGAGGGGCATTCCCTTCCGAGCTGTTCTCCTTTTTGGCTATTTGATGACATATGCTATAATGGCACAATATCTCTTGGTAAAGAGCCACGAAGCCTGGATAACTCTTTTTAACTCTTCGAACTCCTCATTCGTGGGATATACGCCTCAAAAGCTTCGTCCCCCCAAGGAAGCTTGGAGATCGCATGCATTTCGTGGAGAGCAAGCCCCATTTCCCCTACGGGCGTATAGAAGGTCCCCGTACGACGATTATACATCTCCAGCATAGATATAAATAATCTCTTGTTTATAGGCAAGCCATGGCTGGTGCCCCGAATAGCATGGTAAAGACAAATCTCACACAGAAAGGCCTCATACTTTCACAAAATCTACATAGACAGGTTGGTCCACGAGGGAATGGGATGAATCCAGCTAGGGAGCATCAACCGACCGATGGGATAGGAGCCCTTCCGAGCAAGTTGATTCATAAAAGTGTCGGCTGTAGAAAATATGAAATTGGGACCTGACACATTCAAGAACGTGCCCGGGGCCAATCCCATGACAGAACGGCTGGTGTGCACCTTGCCCGCACACACCGACTTCAGGCTGTTGTTATAGTGGATGTCTCTCACGAACATCCCACTCCGAGTAGGAGTTAAAGAATCTTCCATCTTCCGGTCCAGTGGGAGCATATTGAACCAAGATAAAGGGAAGTGACGCTCTATCTGGGGGATACGGATCGCTATCCCATTAGAAACAAAACTCCAGTTAGCTGACACCTCCAGAATTTGACTGTTCTTCACAGTCAAGGCATCTCCAAAGAAGAATGCGGGCTTCAAGTATTCCCCTTCTAATTTCCCCGAGTTCATCATAGCATTAAGAAAATAGAAAGGCTGATTCTTGATGGCATTCGATCTCGCCGGGGGCTCGTCACTCGAAAACAGGTCAGCCATGTGTTGGACTATATGGTCGTACCTATAGCCCAGAGCAGCTTGGGCGCTGCCTACCAGGAGCTCTCTAGCAGCATTAACCGATAAATTCACTGAGAAGAAGACAGAAAAAGATAAGTTAAAAGGATGGACAAAAAGGAACTAATGGGTGCTTTCGAGCTTATGCGGCTCCAACTTAACAAAGCCTCATGCGGCTCAGGAGAACACTTATGCGGCTTCAACTTACTGAAGCCTCATGCTGCTCAGGAGAACACTTATGCGGCTCCAACTTACGGAAGCCTCATGCGGCTTAAGCTCAGTAGAACATTCATGCGGCTCCACTTAGTGAAGGGTCATGCGGCGGTACTTTCATAAGGCCCGCAGGGATCGGATAAGTTCGTGCGGACCACGTGACAGACAAATATGTGCGAATCTATATGGCTCAGTGTAGCTTATACGGCTTTGTTGGTAAAGCGCGTATGCGGCCACAGTGGCTATTCTTATGCGGCTCGCGGCTCGACCATAGGACAAACATGCGACTCACACAAAGATAAAGGCTCGTGCATAAAGCATGCGACATAGCCATAGCAGTTAGGGTTCTTTAAACCCACATAAAGTCCTTACCAGCAATAGGAGGATGGACGTCAGGGTGAGCTGCGAGCACGACGGTCGGCGGAGGAACGGCCGCGGTTGAAGTAGAGGCAGTCTTCTTCGACGAAGATGCCGCCTTATTGCCCTTCGCCGCAACGGTCTTCTTGGGAGCCATTGGCAATTAAAGAAGAAGATGACAATAGAGCAGGGAAAATTCGAAGTGAAGGAGAAAGTAAAGAAGTCTTCTCTCTTAAACTCCTCTTATTTATAGGAGGACAAGAGAGGGGGGAACACGTAGATTGATAACCGCCTCGGAAAAGACGAAACCGACTCCTCGGATTTTGTCTCCTTTCTTATAAAGGAGATTCACCCAGGGCATAAAATCCAAAGATTTAATGAGCCAACCCTTAGGATCTCCCCTAAAGGCGACAGAGACATCCATGCGGCTGATTGACTCAATACAGTTGAGACATCCATGCAGCCAAAACATCCATGCGGCAGAGACATCCATGCGGCCGAGACATCCATGCGGCCAGAAAATTATATGCGGCCAGAAGAATACATGGCCATGCTTCTTATTCAAAGTATTTCAATTTTACAAATTAAAAACTTTGAAGGAGGTCTTGTAGAAGCATGGAAAATAATAAAGAAAGATCCATGCGGCCAGAGAGCCCCATGTGGCTCAGAGAGTTCATGCGGCTCAAGTATCCATGCGGCCCAAGCGTCTGTACGGCTCAAATAAGCTCTATGCGGCTCAAAAAGGAGCCACATGACCTGCAAACAGCTCTTCCATTTTGTCCTTTACTGTATTAAATGCTTTGACGGCTGACAGCTCTAGAAATGTGACAGTTCTGATACAAAGATATCATTATGACTCCCTCATAATGATGGACCCCTAGGAAAGCGAAGAAAATCTCTGACACGATTCCCCGAGATTCAGAAATTGTCATACGGCCTTGACACGTGGACAGTCGTATGCGGCTCAAGTAGAGACCATCCTATGCGGCCCAAGCGGAGGCTTTTCCATACGGCCCAAGCGGAGACTCCCCCATGCGGCTCATGAAGACTAGCCCCATGCGGCTCACGAAGACTAGCCCCATGCGGCTCATGAAGACCAGCCCCATGCGGCTCAAGAGGACTATCTCCATGCGGTTCATGAAGAAGGCACCCATCATGTGGTCATCCACACTTATGCGGCTCAAATCATTATCATGCGGTACAAATGGTCAGAGCCACTCTCAATCAGCCTTGACACGTGGCCAGCCTTATACGGCACAATGAGGAGCAACCCTCTTGTGGCTCAGATTTCTGCAATGGCTCGCGGTTAAGACACGTGGCATGATAGCGGGGCACATGGTATCAGATTGATCAAAATCCTTCAACAAATCCTAATAAAATATTAGGATCAAATCAGATCATTAGAAAACAAGCAAATTGATGACACGTGTCGAGAAATCCGAAGTTGGCATATCAAAAGGATTTATGTCAATCAGCATTAATTATCCACAAAAGATTTGATACAATCATATTTATTGCTCAAATCTCGATGAACGGCCCAGATCCAGTTATCCTTAGCCGCTGACTTTCAAGAATGGGCAATCATTGTAAACCCTAAAGAGGCCCCCACTCTTATAAATAGCAAGGTGCCATTCCCTTGCGAATATACACAGACATATAGAGACAGACGCACATAAAGACATACACAGAGACAGAAAGAGACATAGAGAGCCAGAGAGCCTGAAGAGAGAGCATTTCTTCATCAACGCCCAGAGTTCTTCTACAGAGCCAAGGCTGCACCCAATCGTCCAAGAAGTAAGGCAGAGCTGCCGTCGCTTTCCCGAGCCTCTACCGTCACCCCCCAGAATCTAAAATAAACAATTGTACTTTGATTATTGTACCTAGGTTTTCGTCCCTAGGCTTTCTTTATACAAGCGAGTTTGTATTGTGAAGTAAAAGTCCAGTCCTCCGATAATTGTTCTGTTCTTTTATATTTCATGGCAAACAGTATCGACTACGATGAGACGTATACTCCTGTTGCAAGAACGGAATCCATTCGGATGCTTTGTGCCTTTGTAAACTTTCAGAATTTTAAACTTTTCCAAATGGATGTCAAAAGTGCTTTTCTGAATGATTTAATTAAGGAAGAAGTTTTTGTGAAACAACCCCCTAGTGTTGAAAATCATAAATTTTCCAACCACGTTTTCATACTCAAGAAAGCGCTATATGACCTCAAACAAGCCTCGAGAGCTTGGTATGAACACCTAAGCAATTTTTTGCTAGATAAAGGTTTTTCAAAGGGGAATATTGACACTACACTGTTTATCAAAAGTTTTCAAGACACTATTCTTTTAGTACAAATTTATGTTGATGATATCATATTCGGTTCTACTAATGAAAATCTCTTCCAAGATTTTGCAAAGTGCATGCAAAATAAATTTGAGATGAGCATGATGGAGGAGCTCACCTACTTCCTTGGATTGCAAGTCAAACAAACTTCTCATGGAACTTTCATCAGCCAGTCAAAGTACACAAAGGATATGCTAAAGAAGTTTGATCTTGACAACTTCAAACCAATCAGCACCCCTATGGCTACTACGACCAAGCTGGAACCTGATGAAAACGGCAAACCTGGTGACCAACGTAAGTATCGAGGTATGATTGGTAGTTTACTCTATCTAACTGCTAGTCATCCCGATATCATGTTTAGTGTTTGTTTGTGTGCTTGCTATCAAGCTAGTCCTAAGAAATCACACATGTCCGTCATTAAACGTATCTTTCGATACCTTAAGGGTACTGTTACAGTGGGCTTATGGTATCCCAAATCCACATCCTTTGATCTTATCGGTTATTCGGATGCTAATTTTAAGGGATACAAAGTCGACCGTAAAAGTACAAGCACTACGTGTTATTTATTAGGCAAGGCTCTAGTCTTATGGTTTAGCAAGAAGCAGAATTTTGTTGCACTATCCACAATAGAAGCTGAATATATCGCAGCTGGTAGTTGTTATGTAGAAATTTTGTGGATGAAGCAAACCCTTGTAGACTACAATCTTTTTTTATGTATATTCCTATATTCTGTGATAACACTAGTGCTATCAACCTTACTAAGAACCCTATATGTCACTCACGCACGAAATACATTAAAATTCGTCACCATTTTCTGCGTGATCATCAACAGAATGGCACTATAAACTTAGAATTTATTGACACTGATCATCAGCTGGCAGATTTTTTTACAAAACTATTATCCGAAGAGCGATTCAACTTTCTTTGTCGTGAATTAGAAATTTTGGATGAAGCAGTTATTTATTAAATTGACCTGTATAAATATCGATTATGTCTTGGTTCTTTATGATAAATCTGCTATGGGTACATGCCGAAAGGGTCCTTCTGACAACAAGACGTAAAAGTCTAAGCAACACGATGCAATAGTCTTCGGACTACCGCTAGCTGGGATCCGGCCCCTGCAGCTACCCTATGGCAGTTTCACCATACTGAATTGTGTCATAACTCCTTGTTTATTACATGGTTAACTTTATTTCTAACATGCTAAATTCAAATTTTCGAACTTTAATTTTCATTCACTCTATTCAGCTTTTATTTTGAAATTTTTTTACTTGGGCATCTACTCTTGAATTTTCTAAAATTTCTTTTTCCTCCTTTCAGTTTTTTTTTAAACTCAGCCTTTGTTTTCAAACTTATTTCAACCTGGCTTCAGTTCTGGTCCCAGAACACAGAACTCGGGCCGAACTCTGCCTAGCACAGAGTTCAGGCCGAATTCGGTCTGTATATTCCAGAACTTCCAGTCAGGCACAGTCGTTCATTTATTTTCATCCTAGGGTCCAGATTTCATCCGACCATTCCAACACCCTCCCTAAAATTGGGTTCTCCCTCTCTCTCTCTCTTCTCCATTGCCTCCTCCAAAACTTCTCCAAACCCTTCCTCTTCAAACCCTAACCCTAGCTTTCTCTTCCTTGTAAGAATTTCTTCTCTAAATTTAAGAAGAAGATTTCTTGCATCATTCTCCTCCATCCTCCACTATTTTCTTGAGGTATAATTTCTTCATATTCTATATCTCAATTTCTTATTTTTTTTCATAGCACCTAGGTAATTATTTAATCGAGGAAAGAGGGCTAAAACTGATGGTACGTCCTCATCGAACCCTCCTCATTCTCGTGATGATCAACCTATTCACCCTCTTTTCAATCCACCATGACCCATTGACCCCGACACGTTCGATGATCGGATTTTTGTGTCATTAGAAGCCTCAAACGAATGGTTCAATAATTTTCGATCACGTCCCTTGTACGCGGGCCATCCTTTCAACTTCACCATCTTTTCTACTTATGACTCATTATTTCATGATTTGTGTCTTAATGAATTAGTTTCTACTAGTTCCCTTATCTACTTGAATGCAATTCAAATGTTTTATTACAATCTCACTTTTGATGATACACGTTTATATTCTCGTGTTGCTGGAGTTGACATATCATTCGATGACTTTGATCTTCTGGAATATCTTGAGATTCCGGAGCCCAACTCATGGGAGAAGCTTGTCGATGCACGCAAATTTCAATTCTCCGATGGGTCTTTTGAGAGCTTTAAGGATGATTTGTGTACCCCAAACACACGTCCATGCAAGCAACTTGCCAAATTCTTTAACCCATATTTCTACGAGCTTCATCATATCGTCTTTTCCACGATCCTACCCAAAGCGGGATCGACTGATGAAGTTTCATATTTTGAGATTTCTACTACGTATCACCTTTATTTCCATGTCCCGTTCAACCTTCCACGTACTATGATGGACTGGATGATCAATGCAAGGAAGCGTTCACGATCTTTGGTCTATGCTCTCTATTTGCCTATTATTTTTCGTGCCTTTCATGTCCCTCTCGATGAGTGCTAATTCCTTCCAGCCCCTGCCTTCCTATCTAAGACAAGGAAGCTTCAGGCAGCTGTTGGATCTCCTGCTGAGTCTGAGCACTCTGATGCTCAAGCTGACGTACCTACTCTTGGAAAGCCTGTGCCCGCTCCTCCTGCTACGCTTGAGTCTATTCAGACCATGCTTCACGATCATTTCATGTTGGAGGACGACCGCTGGACCCAGCTCGACTATCGTACCACCTTGTAGATGAGTGCCATCAGCAACTCCCTGTATGACATCCGGTACACTATGTCTCGGCATCCTTCTATGCCACTTCCTATGAAGCGGGATCCATCTCGCGACGGATACCGTATAGACGACCCATGGGTTATGCGCTATCTGGATCCGGATGCGACTTTCGTGGATCCTTGACATTCGGATACTGATCCATCTGACGGCGCTGGACCATCTCGCACTCCATGTTGGATGTGGTCCCTTACCTGCTGTTGCTGCTGTGGATCTTATTTTTAGTTTTTCTGTGTTATGGACTTCTATTTTATGTAGTTACTTTTATTGTATTAGTTTACTCTATGTGACTCTTCAGACTCTCTATGCAATTTATCATTACTTTGGTATTCTTGTCTCTATGCTTTTATTGTATCACAAAGGGGAAGAATTATTTGATATTCGATATTAATATCATATTATCTATGTTATCTATGTTTTGGTAGAGATTGTGTTTATCAGGAAATAGAAACATTGGCTTACAGAGAAGTAATGTTTACAGGGGAGCTATTGCTACTATGCACTAATTACGGGGAAGCTATTGCTCCTAAGCACGACTACTACTTGTGTCCAGGTATGAACATTGAATATACAAATATCATTTTGTCAATTATCAATATGGGGGAGATTGTTGACACAAAATCACAGTCAACCGAATATTGATAAAATTGATAATATGATACTTGTCATAATTCAATATGACACATCAAGACAGATCTCAGTGCAAGACGGACGTCGGCTCACTCGTACAGCATACTCAGTTTTGAGTCTGTATTTTTCACATTTATTGAGTCTAAATAAATGTAAATTGGGTAGCACTGAGTGATTTGGGCTTATACTTTATCTCCAAACACAAACCAAAAGCTCCACCAAATAAAACTAGCCCACAAAGCCCATTTAAGCAATTCTGTCCTCCGGAGAGAGTTCGGGCTGCCTCCACACAGAGTTCGGGCCGAACTCTATCCCCTAAATTAAAGGACCCTAATTTTTAGGGTTTGTTGTATGCTAGTTGTCCAACGGCCAAAAATGTGAATTCTTGACACAGAATTCTGTCTATCCCAACTAGTATAAATCGGCATTGAATTCTCTCATTTTCAATCATCCAATCTTCTCTTCTCTTTTCTATAAAGCCTCATATAAGCCTTAACCTTCTCATCTACTAGCCACAAGCTTCCTAAGCCTCAAAGTGCTCAGTGCTATTCAGTTAGGAGTTTGTGCAAGAGTCAAAAAAGTCACTTGAAAAATTCCAAGCATCGCCACAGCGATCTTTGTAAGAAGTTGATGTGCTTTTCTAAAGAAAAGGCACGGGGTATAACTACTATTTCACAAATAGTGGATTTAATCCTGAGCTAGAGTTCTCAGGCCTGGACTAATCCTCCACGAGGGAAATCAGGTTAAAAATGATTGTGTTTGCGTATGCTCTCTTGAACTTTCTATTTTCGCATTTACTCTGATTATTTACTGTTGGTAAAAAGAGTTTTGATTTTTATTTTGCCATTATTTTTATAAACTCTATTCAACCCCCTCTAGATTTGCCTACCTATTCTTTAGGTTAGTCGGTCAACTATAACCCATATAGAATCTCTCGCAGCTGGGGATTTAGGTAATCCAGTTACAAAATCCATGGTAATATGCTCTCATTTCCATTCTGGAATCGGTAAAGGCTGAAAAAGTCCACCTGGTCTCTGATGTTCAGCTTTAACTTGTTGGCAAACTAAATAACGAGAGATAAACCGGACTATCTCCCTCTTCTTGCCATTCCACCAGAAATGCTGACGGATATCACAGTACATCTTCGTACCACCGAGATGAATTGAATATTATGAACTGTGAGCTTCTGCTGTGATATCTTTCCTGTTGTCACCACTGGGTACACAAAGATGCCTCCTATGCCAGAGTATACCGTCTTCACGAATACATAACTCTAATTTTCGTCCTGCTTCACATTCTGCCATAAGCTGCTAAAGCTTAGAATCTGTTAACTGTGCTATTTTGATTCTCTACTATGCTGGACTGAACTTGCATACTGGCCATCAATGCCACATTGGTAGGGAGAACTATCTCTATGTCTATCTGCTGAAGATCCGCTAATAACTCTAGCTATACTGTTAGAAAATAAGCTCATGCTCTTCTACTCTACGCATCTGCAACTACGTTGGCCTTCCCAGGATGATACTACAGGTTGATGTCATAATCCACCAACAACTCTAGCCTTCTTCTCTGACGCATGTTAAGATCCTTATGGGTAAAAATATACTTAAGACTCATGTGGTCGGTAAAAATCTCTACCCAATCTCCATACAAGTAATGCCTGCAAATCTTAAGTGCAAAAACCATCACTGGTAACTCCAATTCATGGGTTGGGTAATTCCTATCATGATCAGGAAGCTAACGTGATGCATAAGCTACTACCTTGTCGTGCTGTATTAAGACGCATCCCAATCCTCTACCTGAAGCATCACAATAAACTGAAAATCCTCCAGTTCGATTTAGAAGTGTGAGAATGGGTGCCGTCATCAATCATTTCTTTAACTTCTCGAATGAACTCTGATACTCTGATATCCAAGCAAACTGCACATCCTTGTGGGTCAAATGCGTCAATGGTGCTAAAATTCGAGCAAAGTCTGACACAAATCGTCGATAATAGCCGGCCAATCCTAGGAAACTGCAAACTTCTGCGACGGTACTAGGTACTGGCCATGTCTCTATAGCTGCTATCTTCTGGGGGTCGACTTCCACTCTACCTCTGATGATGATATGAACTAAGTACGAAATGCGATCGAACCAAAATTCATAGTTACTGAACTTCACGTACAACAGGTGCTCTTTGCGAATCTGAAGGACTATTCGGAGATGTTGCTCATGCTCTGCTTCACTCCTACTATAGACTAAAATGTCATATATAAATAATATCACGAACTGATCCAAATAAGGCATGAAAATAAGATTCATGAGATCCATGAATACTGCTTGCGCATTGGTCGCCCTGAATGGCATAACGAGAAACTTCCAATCCCATATCTAGATCTGAATGCTATCTTCAGGATGTCTTGCTCTCTGACTCTGATCTGATGGTACCCTGACTGCAAGTCAATCTTCGAGAATACTGCTGCCCTACTAAGTTAATCGAACAAGTCATCTATCCTTGGTAGGGGGATATCTGTTCTTGATTGTCACAAAATTCAAGGTACGATAATCAAAATATAATCTTGACATACCATCATTCTTCTTCATAAGAAGCATTGGGGCTCCCCAAGGTGATCTACTAGCACGAATGAACCCTTGATTCTAAGTTCTTCAATCATCTTGCACAGGATATCCAACTCTGATTGTGCAATTCTATAGATTGTCTCTGATACTGGTGTCGTCCCTAGAATCAAATAAATTGTGAACTATCTCTCTCTCTCTCTCTCTCTCTCTCTCTCTCTCTCTCTCTAGCGGCATGCCTGGGAGCTTTTCGGGAAATACATCAAGAAATTCTTCTAATACTCTAGGAAACTGAACTACTGCTGCTACCGCCATCCGCAAGACTGGTGGAGAAGGTTCTACTTCACCTCTGAAAAATAAAAACTCTTTTTCGTCGGGAATACCAAAAATAATCTTGCCAATATGGCAATCTATTCTTGTGTATTGATCCTTCAACCAATCCATTCCTAGGACCACAACATAGTCGGCCATCGAAAATTCTATCAATCTAACGAGAAACTCTCTACCTCTAACTACGATTCGACACGAGAAAAAGACTATCTACTCCCACAAGACCATTACCAGTAAGTATATTGAGCCTTTCGGATAATGACTCGGGCTCTAGTCCTATGTCGCGAATCGTATAGACATAAATGAATGCGATGCACTCGAATCAAATAATACTGATGCTGGAAAAGAGTTGACAAAAATGGTACCTGCCACCACCCCACCTGATGTCAATTCTTCTGCTATCGTCAGAGCCATAGCTTGACCTTGTTCTCTTGGTGCTGGTCCCCTCTGCTGGAAACCTCTTTGTTTGTTCTGAATCTGAGCTTGGGCATACTGTCGAGCCTGAGGCGACAATAGCCTAGGAGGCTAGTACTGTTGTTGGTGCCCTAACTGATGGACTAGTTAGGGTAGATGAAGATGAACTGGCTTTATGCGGGCAGGACCTTATCATGTGATTCGGTGCCCCCACAGGACAAGCACAACCCCTGTGCTCTGCGACACTCTAAAACCACGTGTCCAGGCTTCCCACAATGAGTACAGTCAATTACGGAAAACTACTTCTACCTTTGTTGCTGAAGGTACGTCGGTGTCGAGTGCTGAACCGATGAAACTGTGGTCGCCCTCCTAGGAACTCCAATAGTTAAAGCCCTAGCTGTCTGAGCTTGTATTGATGACTGAGACAACTTTCTATGGGACCTCTTCTGTCCTCCAGTTTTATCTACTATCCTCTGGGAGTTTATTCGTGCCTCTTTGTTGCTCACAAAATGGCATCAAAGGTCCGATCCTCAAACTGCTCCACAGCTAAAATAATCTCTAGGTGGAGTCCCTGATGGAATCGCTGTGCTCGGTCCAATTCGGTCGCCACCAAGGTGGGAGCAAACCGACTAAGCCTAGAAAACTCGACCGCATATCCATCGACCGTCTTTCCCATCTACTTGAGATTAGTGAATCTGGTCTGCAGATCATACCGAGCTACTGCATCAAAATACTTCGTCTAGAACTTGTTACTAAATATAGCCTATGAGATAGGTGCCACCAAACTAACTACTTGCATCGCCCACCAGCTGCGGGCTAAGTCCAATAACTATAGGCGCACAACGGCCACCTTCACTCCCTCTAGGGTCCTAGTTTCCTCCAGAATGACTTCTATATCCTGAAGCCGAGCATCAGCATCAATCGCATCTTCATTGTCGTCAAAGAAAGGAGGGTTTAGGCGCTTGAAGCTGTTAGCCGCATTGTTTCCTTGATAGCTAACTCTGCCTATAGCATCTTGTACTGTTTGCTGCAGAGCATCACCTCGACGATCTTGTGATGCAAGCAAGTCCTGAATGAGTCCCATCAGGGTTCTATTGTCATGCTCTACAGGCTGAGCTGGCTGGACTGGTGGCTCTGGATCCCCGGAAGGAATGACTCGGGATGCTGTTCTAGAGTACTGGACTTGGTCCCTAGGTTGTTGCTGGTTCACTGGGGTTGCTCCACCTTGCTGATCGGTACGACCATAAACAATACCACTGATGATAATGACATGGAGAAAGGAAGGACCAAGATAGATCAAGGATAAAGCACCTTATCAGGTCAAGATTCAGGAAGATTAGAAAACACGAGTAGAGATCAAGGGCGAATGCTGATTGAGACCTCTATTCAGTAAAACCCTCACGCATCTTGAATTTCAAGACCCGCATAAGCCACCACTTAAACCGTGTCACATCCCAAAACTAGAATAGTGGAGAGCAGGGGATAGACAAAGCCAGCTACGTACATCGAAGTTCAATCCACCTCACAATACGGTAACGGTTGTCTAGATACATATGGGTTTATCTACAAGCCAGCAGTCTCTTATGGTCAAGAATAAGCCTAGTGTCTCAATCTCAAGCAAGAAAATAATTGTACAAGATGTCAGATCATCAGACATACAAATTAAGACATCCTAAACATTATATATTCAGATGATCGGGAAGCTAGTCATAAAAAATACGAAGACTAGCAAGAGTTTAAGTCATACATTATCAACCCTAGGATTTGTCAATCATGTTACATCTGTTAGGCAGACAGAAATAAGTTTTAACACGAGCTAACACTTGCTCGACGGCTAAACGCCTCAAAAGAATACTTAACAATAGAGCGGAAGAGCAAAAGAAGAAACCCACTCGTTGCCAGGGTTACGACTGGTGTTCACCATCTGGCAGGAAGACAGGTAGATCCTCGGGTACTACTCCAAAATTTGGCTATAGAAAACTAGCTGGATCATAACCCAGAAGAGCAAGTGCTACTAGGAAGGCTTCACTTAGGAACTAAAACCAGCAGGTTAATAAACAGAAGATATAAATAAATGAACATGATTAAGTAACATGAAAACATAGTTAGAAAGATAGGATGACAAATGATAAGATAACTAAGAAACTATTCCGGAAACCAAGTTACAACCCGTAAACCAAATAAGGACCGGGGTTGTAACCCTTTACCTGAACAGAACTTAGTCCTTAACCATTTATCGACAAGAGTAAAGCATAAACAATTATACACTGAAGTAACCATATATTGGCACTGTCTAGAGAAGACTAGATTGGACTCCATTCATCGATCACGGCCAAGCAAGTGTACGGCTTGATACTTTAACTAACTAGGGTTATCTGCCACGACCCGCACCCTAGAGTAAGGGTACGAGAAGTGGGTACGTCCAGCCTACGCCGCAGTGTCGACAGTAGAACGCTGTCCTAGGTCACAACATCTAACAATATAATACTAAGCAGTTTATACTCCCCGAATGGGGGTAACATAGCAAAATGTAAACTCAATCACAACTAAGGAAGAAGAAGCACGATATGATATAGAACTCAAAGAAATATAGATGATCAGAAGAGTCTAAGTGTCTAAGACAACATCTCAGCAAAATCCAGAATACAAGTCTCAACAACTGAATATGAAAGAATATATACAATCCAGATCTCAAATGATAGAAATGGTAAAACCTAGACTAAACTAGTCCCAATACAACATAAGTAAGATAAAGCCTAACTAAACTAGTCTAGGCAGTAGGAGTAATGTCATCAGCTAGAGCTGGGTCCTCCTGAGAGTACAGCTCACAAGTGTCGTCTAGGGCTGTCCCATAGTAGGTGTCAATATCAGCCTCATCCTCGTCCTCTGTAAACATTCAACGGTGTCCAATCAGGACGGAGCAAGCACAATACATCTCAACAGTTCATAGCAGGTTAGAAAATATAATCATGCAGTAAAGTAAGATACAGGAACTGAAAGAAGTACAGAATGTAAACAGAGAGAGAACTGTAATAGAAATATCTACTATAAGTAGAGAACTAACAGTGACTAGTGAGTCAGAGTACAATATAAACATATGAATGGTATAGGAGATTCTAATGAGATACTACGGAGGTGATCAGATGAGATACTACTTGGGTATTATTCACATGTCTACTTCTACTCTCCCGTACCCCCAATCAATACACAAGGATCCAGCCAGGTTATGTTATGATTCCATGCAATGGCCCACAAGGGGTGATACATGGTAGGCCCAAAAATGGGTGATTCTAGGAATGCTCACAAATAGGAGATTCAAAGAAGACTATATGATCATGAGAGTACATGTCACAAGTGATCAATGAACCATGAAGCATAGTGATACACTATGTAAGTGAAACGTACAGAACATGTAGTATTCGATGTTCCCTGAGGGGATAACATCTCGAGAAGGGATCCATATAGTACTAATCCGTGTGACCAACGTGACAGTATCAAGTAAAGTAATTTAAAGCAGGAAAATAATTCTAACAGGATATGAAATGATTAGAGAATGTACTCGCCTGATGTCTGAATGTCCAAAGTAAATATACTGTCCGAGGAGAGGTATCTGGCTCCTAATCAGAACAGCACAAGTCACAACAAGTCCAAAATGGCAATATGAAGTTCTACTATGCATTCTACATGATTCTAGGTCAATCTAGACCAAAGTTAACTCTGGTCAACACTAGAAGTCAAACTAGGTCAATTATGGTCACACTAGGTCTAACAAGTCTAAATTAGGTCAAACAAGTTATTCTAGGTCTAAACAAGTTCACAAGACCATACAAGCCTAAACCAAGCCTATCAAGTCTATATTAGTCTAATCAAGGCTAAACTAGCCTATGCTAGTATACCAAGTCCATACAACCTATACAACATAAAGTCAAAACCAACATCACACAACCTATATTGCATCTAGGGCTACACATGAAAATCATATAATACATACATATATATATATATATATATATATATATATATATATATATATATATATATATATATATATATATATATATATATATATATATATATACATATAGGCTACCTATATGTATACCACACATACATATATATAATATATATATATATAATAGTACACACACATATTATAATATATAGGACACCTACATATATACATAATATACTTTATGCATTAGATATACATACATATTTTATATACATTACATTATATATATACATAGGGAGATAGAAAGATAGAGAGAGAGAGAAAGAGTGTCATAGGGTGTCAAGAGAGTATGTTTTCAAGTGTCAAGGAGTGTGTGTGTGTGTGTGTGTGTGTGTGTGTGTGTGTGTGTGTGTGTGTTTCAGGGATATCCTTGTAACGCCCCAGTCCCAAAATACTTAGGACTAGGTACGTATCCATGCCAGCTGCATACATACAAAGTATACTCCAATATATGAAAACCTCGTATGAATACATAAGCTGTAAAATGCAGTAAACCAAGAGTAATCTAATCTCATCCACAAATGAAGAATAAAAGATATAATCAACAGTAATAAGTCTTTGTACAATACGTTGGGTGGAGACAAAGTCCACTACCAACTATCTCAAATAAAAGGTACAAGAAGGAATAGATGGAATAACAAGACTAGCCAAGTGCAATCATCTTCGAAGGGATGGGGAAGATCACGGCCTCGACTAGAACACCTGTAATATCACAGAAGCACACATACCTGGAGAGATAACCAGGTCCTCAGAGGGACGTAACAAGATACAGGAAGAACATGCCATATGAACTGAATATAAATGCACCATAAAATAAAGATAAAGTAAAAGTGTCCAAACTATAACACGGCTCAATATCCCATCATCGGAACAGTAGGCTAACCCTACAACCAAATAAGGACAAGGGATAACTTACTATTCCACAATGTGACATTTTCCCATGCCATGATTGGAACATAAAATTTGCTAAGGTCTCCTAACCTTTCTAGTAGGCAATTTAGAAGACATATCGATGTATGGGCAGGTGAAGGCTGACTCCCCCAGGGCAAGGTAACAACTCTCAACACGCACACGTCAATACCAATACTATCAGCCGGCATAACTCGAGGCTGGCGGCCCACGTGACCCATCAGTCCATATAGCTCGAGGCTAGTGACCCTCGCGACTCGACTACCGTAATACGTAGTTACTACAATTTTTTGATTTGGGGTAGCCCATACATTTAATTGTCTTCTCCCTCCCAAGGACACTAGCAAAAGGTAGTTCGCTAAGACTAGGTCCATATGCATACAAAAAGGCAAGAAGAAAAAATAACTGAAGCAAAATAAAATAAACTAAAAATAGCAAGTAATGGATCCAACTGAAAATAGATAATAAATATGCAGTAAATAATTAAATAAAGATGCATAGAATTATAAATAGTAAATAAGGCAAGGTATCTTGCCTGCTGGTGGTGCGAGAAGCAGCAAAATCCAATAATCAGAATCGTCAACAGAAAAGTCAAAATCCACAAGAAGCTCTGGATGCTGAAACAAACATCACGAACGAGTTTTGAATAAAAGATATGCCTAGGAAACGTCTGTCCAAAAGTCAAATTCTGGAACAGGGGCAATTTCGTAATTTCGGGTCAAAACGATGTCCGCCGTTGGACCCGCTTTGCACCGAAATATATGCCAATATCTACGGTCTCTAAAGTCGTCAAACTACATGTCTACAGATTTTTTTTGATGAGACGAACCCAATGGTATGTTTAATTTTGGATTTCGGTAGGCTGTGCACAAATTCGCCCGTTGAGTGGGATTGTGGGCCCGCCAAAATAGCGTCCCGATCAATGGTCTCAGAATCAGGCCAAATTTGGCTCACCGGACCAGAAAAATATTTCTAGTCTAATGGCGCAAGTTTCATTGCGATATGATAAGCGTGCACAAAGTTGTGACTTAATTTGAAAAGGGTCGATACGGGGTATCCCGACGGATACGTACTGATTTCGTCGCGCACATGCAACAAAATCGGGTTCCGTCAGTTTCCATACGTCGACAATATCTATACGCGCCTTTCGATGCGTATAGTGAGCGACCACGTCGCCCGGTTTGTCGGGGCGCACGCCGTATCGAGTGTTTTTCCACTTTTTGAAAACAGAAATTAAAATTTTTCGTGAAACTTTAACAACGTGTAACTTTTTACACACTAGATGAAAAGTGATTCTAGAAGGTGCATCACAATCTTGGTTATGTTGTCTTTGACTGCTTTTAATTAGTTTCTACAAAAACTTAATGTACAGAACGAAAATTGGCCGACAAGTTGGTATTTTACAACAGTTTTAATATTTCAAAAAAGTGGGTTTTTCTTCAACTTTGTCTCGATTTTTCGAGCAAGTTGGATGGTCTTGTTAAAATCCATCTGAAGGATATCGAAGAGGGTTAATTCTACTTTCCAGAACATGTTACGGATCGGAAATCGGAGTTACGAGCAAAAAGTTACGTCGTAGGGAAGTAGGGTGCCTTGAGTGGGAAAACTGCTCCGTGGGTGACGAGGGGCTGACTTTCGATGCTCCGTTCATCGTGCACACAATTCCGTTGCTGGTGAAACGAACTTGTAGTTGAAGAGGGTATGTTCTGCAAAAAAATTTTGTTTTGGGAGCCTAGGGTTTTGAGATCTGTGGAGGAAGTTATATATATGACAAGTGGGGCAAAAATTCTAATACTACTACTATACTAATACTAATAACCCATACATGGTTTACTCACGGAATTTGCTGCTGAACGCAGCAAGGATGGTTAGGGGTGGGGCCCGCCCCTTTAAGTGGGGTGGGTGGACTTTTTTTTTGTCACGACCCGCACCCTAGAGTTAGGGCACGAGAACGTAACAACGCCCAGCCTACGCCGCAGTGTCGGCGGTAGAAAGCTGTCCTAGGTCTCAATGCATCTAACAGTATAAGACTAAACAGTTTATACTCCCCGAATGGGGGTGACATAGCAGAATGTAAACTCAATCACATCTAAGGCAGAGCATAAAGGAAGATAGATAAAACATGAAATCGAAAAGAGATACAATAGATAGAAGTCTAAGTGTCTAAGATACAAACTCAGAATACATCTCAAAACTCAAATACAGTAATCCATAAATACCACTCAAGATGACTGAAAATAAACTACAAGCAAAAACCCTAGCTATCTATGCAACCTCTAATGTCTCCTCTAGGCTAGCAGGCAACCTCCAGGCTATCTGTAAAATTTATCAACGGGTCCAGTCAGGACTGGAGCGAGCACAGTACATCTCAACAGATCATAGCAGGTTAGAAAATATAATCATGCAGTAAAGTAAGATACAGGATCTGAAGGAAATACAGTATGTAAACAGGGAAAGAGAACTGTAATAGAAATATCTAATATAAGTAGAGAGCTAACAGTGGCTAGTGAGTCAGAGTACAATATAAACATGTGAATGGCATAGGAGATTCTGGGAACTATACTATGGAGTGATTCTGGGAACTGCACTACTTGGATATTATTCACATTTTTACTTTATGTTATGATTCCATGTAAAGGCTCACACGGGGTGATACATGGATAGCCCATAAATGGGTGATTCTAGGAATGCCCACAATAGAGTGATTCTGGGAATGCCCATAAATGGGTGATTCTAGGAAGACTCTGTGATCATGAGAGTACATGTCACAAGTGATCGAAGAACCGTGAAGCATAGTGATACACCATGTAAGTAAAACGCACAGAACATGTAGTATACGAGGCTCCCTGAGGGGATAACATCTCAAGAACGGATCCATATAGTACTAATCCGTGTTACCAACGTGACAGCATCAAGTATAGTAATCTAAAGCAGGAAAATAATTCTAAGCAGGATATGAAATGATCAGAGAATGTACTCGCCTGATATCTGAATGTCCAAGGTAAAGATACTGTCCGAAGAGAGGTTTCTGGCTCCTAATTAGAACAGCACAAGTCACAACATGTCCAGAAGGGTAATATAAAGCACTACAATGCATTCTACATGAATCTAGGTCAAACTAGGCCAAAGTCAACCCTTGGTCAACTCTGGTCAACTGCACTAGTCAAACTAGGTCAAACTAGGTCATGTCCTAACCCAGCAAGTCTTACTAGGCCTAAGCAAGACTATCCTAGCAAGCACACATCAATACAAGGCTATACAAGCCAACATACACCCAACTCTATATAGCATGCAATTATTTAATACTCAAATAGGCAAGAATTCACATTGGATATACACTAGGTAATCTATTACTTTAAGCTATATATGTCTACACATATATACACATGCATATATTGGTATTCAACATTAGGTCTATAATCATGACATTTCAAATGGTTATATAAACTTACATATTACAACACAATATGCTAACATATATATAATATACATACATAGCTAAGTTAACTATATTCATAAATACTTATTTAAGAGGCTATGTGTGTGTATGTGAACATGGCAAAGGGGCAAGTGAGGGTTAAATGGGCATACATAGTGTATACATATCAAGAGTGTCAAAGTGTAAGTGAACAATGTGTTAAGTGTGATAGTGTCAACATAGTGTAAGGGGGTACATGAGGTAATATAGGATTTGTGTTAACATAGAACATTACATCTCATTAACTTGTATATTGCATACATTACATCTATTATTACATTACATTCATGCTTGCATTCATTCATCATTCATTTATTCTCTTGCACCACTATATGCACCATACATTACATACTTTGGAACCTACATATTCATTACAAGCCATACTTATATATGCTTACATTAGATAGGATACTTACACCTCATACATCATTTATTTAAATATTTACTCATGCTTGCATTCTCTATTTAATTACATAATGTATATACATTAACATGGGTTAAAATCAAATAGAACATTATATTACACACAAGAGAGCACAAAATGCATATGCCGAATAGTAACTCCTACTAATAATCAATATTGTACTATCTCAGCATGAATTAAAATTTAGTATTAAAGTATGTTATAGATCTATGTGTTAGCTTTCCGAAATTTCAAACGGATCGCGTTTTCGTTTCCGGAAACTCCCGAAATCGCGAAAACACCGAGAACACGTTTGTATTTCGTACAGCTGACACTCAAATAATTTTCCAGAAAGTTACAGAAAGAATTAGGCCTATTAATACATGTTTTTGGAAAGCTAACTTCAATACGCTTCTTTTAAAAAAATAGGAGATTAAACTGAGCTTTGAGCTAGAAGTTATGACATTTCTAAGTTATGGCTGAAATTAAAAACGTGGATAAAATCATGACGGATTTGGGTAGTTTGAGACAAATGAACACAAGTATATAACATAATATATCGAGAACTCACTCTCTACACTAATATATATATATGAGACACTATAGAACACATCTCCAATACAAAAATATGAGATTAAAAATGTAATAATTCATTCATACATAACAACAACACATAGTATGTCCAAATTTGGGATTTTCCCACATTGACACAACCACAACACAAAGGACACTCCTATGACCTCCAAATGGACACGAAATGGACACAAATGGAGATACAACCATGGGGGTCACTCCAATGGGTTCAAAATAGACCTATATGCATGAGGAAATGAAAAGGAGAAGGGATTTATACCTTCCGGTAGATCGAATCGAAGAAAAGCCTTCCCGGAGCGACACCGACACGTAGAGATTCCAAAAGGACACGAACGAGCTCCGAATCCTTCCAAACTTGGGTAGCTTCCTCCTTGGCTAGAATGGAGAAGGAAAGAAGAAGATTTGGTGGCAAAATGGAAGGATTTGGTGAAGAAATTGCTATGATTGCTCTCTAGGAATTTGGGGAAGAACAAGAGAGAGAGTGTGGATGATAATAATGAAATGAACTTGAGCCTATCCTCTCCCAAAGTGGCTGGCCATATGGGGCTATTTGTCCTATTATGGTAAGGTCCAAAATGCCTCCACTAACATGTTCTATGAGTATTAGGAAAGGGCTAATTGGTTGGGGCTAAATTAGTCATTCTAAAGTCTCTAATCACACTAACCTTATCCATAATAATTAGTCTAACCTCTAACTAAAATATTTCTATCATGTGGACTAAAATTAATATCATATGGGCCATGCCTAACTAGTGTGTGGGTCCCACTAGAGTCAAACTACCCCCGGGTCCCCGTTTCAAGTCGGATTGAGTTGAAATTCGAACACGACTCAAATAACCCCAAAACAATATCATAAATAATAAAATAATATCAAAATAATTCAAAGATGTCAAATGCAAAAATATCCTTAGGACGAAAATGACATTAAAATATCATAATCACATGGTTAGGCTCTAGGTCAAACAGTCTCTAGGGTTTCACTAGCAAAACGTCAAAACCACAAGTCATTGATTTAAATAATTTTAAAATGATTTAAAATCACCAAAAATTATATCATGAATTAAATATCATTATTAAAATAATTATAAACAAAAAATTTCAAAATTATCCTCATTTGGAAAACTGGGTGCTACAACTCTACCCACCTTAGAAAAATTTCGTCCTCGAAATTTAAGATCGATAGTACTCCTTCTAGAGCCTCTAACCTACCCAATATCTAAGGTAACACTTCCTAACACTGGAATAATAAACGGACATCTAAAAAGTGTCAATCTAGGAATACCTCCAACACTGCTCTGCTGTACGGCGGTAATGGAACTTCAATAAAATATGGACTGGAACCTATATTCAAGGGACTGGACCTATTTTAAAGTGGTCTTAACTAAGGATGAAAAGGAACTGATCATAGGCTATAGGTATGCTCAAACTATTATCTTCCTATTAACCATCTATTAATACATTCTATTACCATAGGAACGATGCATTACTAAGACATATAGGCCCCTATCTCTCATAACACATTTATACTCACCAAAAAGACTAGTACATCCTATCAAGGCTGATACTATAATCACTCATAAATCTCATAAGCAACATGTTTATAGACACACATTCCCACATCAAGAACTAACCTATATATATCTACAACTGATACTAATGGGGTAACGTCCCTATTTTCCAACAATCAAGGTCTAAAAAAAATTATCTAAATCATGCAATTTGAAGGAATAGTATACAAGGTCAGGGCATACCGTAGCAGTTGGAAGTCTCACCTAGGTACACTAATCATTCTAGGTCAAAACAGTACTATGGTATCAACACATAAACAATCTAGAGTGTCCTAATTGGGAAGGTAAGGGAACAACAATTATCATGGTTGTAGGGTTGTCTACCATCCTATATGAAAATTGGTCATTAACAAGCAACTAAGAAATTATTAAAAGGTTACTATTCCATAAAATGGCAAAAATTGAAAATTTAGGCACAACAAATCACAAATAGATTTTTGTCTTGACACGATCTAAGTTGATCAATTTCGGAATAAAACGAGATTTGGGCAAGAAGGGAAATCAATGAAATCAAAGTATGAGCACGAGCATCCAATAATGGAGGTTCAGGTCATGATTAAATTTAATTCGACTGAGTACGAATACGAGGTTCATAGGCGATAAAAAGATTTTAAGGAGAATTGTCAAGGCTTTCGCGAATGAGACTCTAGGGTCAAGTTTAACTATGTCTCCATTCTCGTAGATTGATACATGAAAAAGCGAACCAAAGTGCAATAGGTTGATCAGACCATCATATACCGGTTCTGATTAGACAATATGTTAGTGGATGGCCACCCAATAAAATATGTCATGACCAAGCTCGAAAATAGATAAGCTTGCAAAACTAAGGCTAATTTAGCAGCACAAGATATAAGGATGGTAATGATGAAAGGAATTACATAGTCCAAGTTTCTTAACCAACGGGTCAAGTAATCAGATAAGGTACAAGGTTAAGCATCTAAGGAAACAAGCAGAACACCATCACATGTCAGGTCGAAAGAATTGAGTCAAGGCTAGATTTCTAATTGAAATAAGAAGAAATTTAGTATAATGGTAGAGGTTATAGTTTAGCCAGTTGGCCAGAAAATTATATCAAGAAAATAGAGTACAAGAAGACGGGTTTTAGTGGGACATGATATACCTACACGAAGGTGAGCTCGTCTAGGTCTTGCATATAAGATTTATTGGAGGGTAACAGCTAGTATTACATTTCGAATATCAAAGTCACGATAAGGAACGTCAAGGATCTCAATTAGAAAGTGGGAGTTCAAGAGGTGGTAATTAATGCACAAAAATAATGAAGATCGAGTTAGTCATCTGCTTCTGATACTCTTAAATTCATCTGGTCATAACTTGCCAATCATATCTTTACCTCACCAGTCTCCATATGAAAATTTAACCTTTACTTAAACCCTTACCTTGACTACCATAGGCAATTCCCAATTTTCAAACATCACTCTTGAAGCATAGCCCTCACATTTAGGAATCAACATTAACCATTTATTTAAATTTCTAAGTTCTTTCACCTTGTCTTAAATTTGACCCAAAACCTCTAAATACCGTTTACGAATTCCTTGAACTTGTTCAAATTGTTCTTCTCGTATTATTTAATTTAAATCTCTAGGCCTTACAAAACTTATCTTCCATCATAAAATCAACTTCCGTATTTTTTTCGACATACACCCTTGAATATTATTCTCCTAAAAATATTTCACAACAATCTCTAAACTTCCATAACTTTGTGTTCTCTCTATCCCTAGTCATTTTCTCGCAACATCTTGTTTAATATCCTTATTAAACACAATTAACTTCTCTTTTCCATTACTAACCTTCTACATAGCCTCAGAGTAAAAGTTTTCCCCAGAATCAATAACCAAGATTTTCTAAGTTCTCAAAACTAGGTTGACCTCTGATATCCTCATTAGTTTTGAATACACCTATAAACTATCTCATAACCCCAAAATTTCTCTAAATGTAATTGTTTCCAGATTGGTAGTATACATCTCTTTATTCTATTCGAGACCTTTACCATATTTCTATCTCAAGTTTCCATATGGAACACTCCACATTTGATTTCTTTTAGATCATCATAAAATAACCAGTTACGTCTTCTCTGAGCTACATAATTTACGTCACTTCCTTAGCCTTTCCCATGCAAAAGATACGAAGATTCAAGGGTTTCGAAGTACATCTGGTAGGGACGACAAGATATGGATAATTAATGTAATGAGACAGAGTTTAAGATAAGAGATAAATAAGAATGCAAGGGAATAATGGCGAGAAAGAATAATGAAGATATGTTCCTTCTCATCGGTTCAAACGAGAGGAACCTATCAAGCTTAAATTCAATAGCAAGGAATGAGGGTGAATCCAAACAAGAGGAAAAGGAATTCCAATTGAAGTTCAAAATAAGTTTCTCAGGGGTCGTCCCAGAAATCTCTCAAAGAATCCTAAGTGTGATTGAGTACCTTAGATTTGAAAATATTAATCTAAATACAAAATTAAATCAATAACTACAAAATTTTATCAAAATCATCAACTAATACCAGGATTCAAAGTTCTACATTGAATCCACAAAATCAAATTCAAATCAAGGAAAAAGGTGAATCAAAACAAGAAAAAGGAGTTTAAATCAGAATTCAAAATGAGATTCTCAAGGGTCATCCCAGGAATCTCTCAAGGAATCCTAACAGTGATTGAGTATCCTCTCATCCTAACACCTTAATTTATATATCCTATAGCAGGCTCGTAGTAGTACAACTAAGTCGTTGCGCTACTACAAAATCGCACTAATACGAATCTCGACCTGCATGGGCCACCACTAAAAACATGTCACGACCCGCACCCTAGAGTTAGGGCACGAGAACGTAACAACGCCCAGCCTACGCCGCAGTGTCGGTGGTAGAACGCTGTCCTAGGTCTCAATGCATCTAACAGTATAAGACTAAACAGTTTATACTCCCTGAATGGGGGTGACATAGCAGAATGTAAACTCAATCACATCTAAGGTAGAGCATAAAGGAAGATAGATAAAACATGAAATCGAAAAGAGATACAACAGATAGAAGTCTAAGTGTCTAAGATACAAACTCAGAATACATCTCAAAACTCAAATACAGTAATCATAAATACCACTCAAGATGACTGAAAATAAACTACAAGCAAAAACCATAGCTATCTATGCAACCTCTACTGTCTCCTCTAGGCTAGCAGGCAACCTCCAGGCTATCTGTAAAATTTATCAACGGGTCCAGTCAGGACTGGAGCTAGCACAGTACATCTCAACAGATCATAGCAGGTTAAAAAATATAATCATGCAGTAAAGTAAGATACAGGATCTGAAAGAAATACAGTATGTAAACAGGAAAAGAGAACTGTAATAGAAATATCTACTATAAGTATAGAGCTAACAGTGGCTAGTGAGTCAAAGTACAATATAAACATGTGAATGGCATAGGAGATTCTGGAAACTATACTATGGAGTGATTCTGGGAACTGCACTACTTTGATATTATTCACATGTTTACTTCTACTCTCCCGTACCCCTAATCAATACACAAGGATCCAACCAGGTTATGTTATGATTCCATGTAAAGGCCCACACGGCGTGATATATAGATAGCCCATAAATTGGTGATTCTGAGAATGCCCACAATGGGGTAATTCTGGGAATGCCCATAAATGGGTGATTCTAGAAAGAATCTGTGATCATGAGAGTACATGTCAAAAGTGATCGAAGAACCGTGAAGCATAGTGATACACCATGTAAGTAAAATACACAGAACATGTAGTATACGATGCTCCCTGAGGGGATAACATCTCAAGAAAGGATCCATATAGTACTAATCCGTGTTACCAATATGACAGCATCAAGTATAGTAATCTAAAGCAGGAAAATAATTCTAAGCAGGATATGAAATGATCAGAGAATGTACAAGCCTGATATCTGAATGTCCAAGGTAAAGATACTGTCCGAGGAGAGGTGTCTGGCTCCTAATTAGAACAGCACAAGTCACAACATGTCCATAAGGGTAATATAAAGCACTACAATGCATTCTACATGAATCTAGGTCAAACTAGGCCAAAGTCAACCCTTGTCAACTCTGGTCAAATGCACTAGTCAAACTAGGTCAAACTAGGTCATGTCCTAACCCAGCAAGTCTTACTAGGCCTAACCAAGATTATTCTAGCAAGCACACATCAATACAAGGCTATACAAGCCAACATACACCCAACTCTATATAGCATGCAATTATTTAATACTCAAATAGGCAAGAATTCACATTGGATATACACTAGGTAATCTATTACTTTAAGCTATATATGTCTACACATATATACACATGCATATATTGGTATTCAACATTAGGTCTATAATCATGGCATTTCAAATGGTTATATAAACTTATATATTACAACACAATATGCTAACATATATATAATATACATACATAGCTAAGTTAACTATATTCATAAATACTTATTTAAGAGGCTATGTGTGTGTATGTGAACATGGCAAAGGGGCAAATGAGGGTTAAATGGGCATACATAGTGTATACATATCAAGAGTGTCAAAGTGTAAGTGAACAATGTGTCAAGTGTGATAGTGTCAACATAGTGTAAGGGGGTACATGAGGTAATATAGGATTTGTGTTAACATAGAACATTATATCTCATTAACTTGTATATTGCATACATTACATCTATTATCATATTACATTCATGCTTGCATTCATTCATCATTCATTTATTCTCTTGCACCACTATATGCACCATACATTACATACTATGGAACCTACATATTCATTACAAGCCATACTTATACATGCTTACATTAGATAGGATACTTATACCTCATACATCATTTATTTAAATATTTACTCAAGCTTGCATTCTCTATTTAATTACATAATGTATATACATTAACATGGGTTAAAATCAAATAGAATATTATATTACACACAAGGGTGCACAAAATGCATATGTCGAATAGTAACTCCTACTAATAATCAATACTATACCATCTCAGCAAGAATTAAAATTTAGGATTAAAGTATGTTATAGATCTATGTGTTAGCTTTCCGAAACTTCAAACGGATCGCGTTTTCGTTTCCGAAAACTCCCGGAATCGCGAAAACACCAAGAACGCGTTTGTCTTTCGTACAACTGACACTCAAATAATTCTCCAGAAAGTTACAGAAAGAATTAGGCCTATTAATACATATTTTTGGAAAGCTAACTTCAATACGCTTTTTTTAAAAAAAATGGGAGATTAAACCGAGCTTTGAGCTAGAAGTTATGACATTTCTAAGTTAGGGCTGAAATTAAAAACGTGGATAAAAATCATGACGGATTTGGGTAGTTTGAGACAAAAGAACACAAGTATATAACATAATATATCAAGAACTCACTCTCTACACTAATATATATATATATATATATATATATATATATATATATATATATATATATATATATATATATATATATATATATATATATATATATATATATGACACACTATAGAACACATCTCTAATACAAAAATATGAGATTAAACATGTAATAATTTATTCATACATAACAACAACACATAGTGTGTCCAAATTTGGGATTTTCCCACATGGACACAACCACAACACAAAGGACACTCCTATGACCTCCAAATGGACACGAAATGGACACAAATGGAGATACAACCATGGGGGTCATTCCTATGGGTTCAAAATAGATTATATGCATGAGAAAATGAAAAGGAGAAGAGATTTATACCTCCCGATAGATCGAATCAAAGAAAAGTCTTTCCGGAGCGACACCGACACGTAGAGATTCCAAAAGGACATGAACGAGCTCCGAATCCTCCCAAACTTGGGTAGCTTCCTCCTTGGCTAGAATGGAGAAGGAAAGAAGAAGATTTGGTGGCGAAATGGAAGGATTTGGTGGAGAAATTGCTAGGGATTGCTCTCTAGGAATTTGGGAAAGAACAAGAGAGAGAGTATGGATGATAATATTGAAATGAACTTGAGCCTATCCTCTCCCAAAGTGGCTGGCCATATGGGACTATTTGTCCTATTATGGTAAGGTCTAAAATGCCCCCACTAACCTATTCTATGAGTATTAGGAAAGGGCTAATTGGTTGGGGCTAAATTAGTCATTCTAAAGTCTCTAATCACACTAACCTTATCCATAATAATTAGTCTAACCTCTAACTAAAATATTTCTATCATGTGGACTAAAATTAATATCATGTGGGCCATGCCTAACTAGTGTGTGAGTCCCACTAGAGTCAAACTACCCCCGGGTCTCCGTTTCAAGACGGATTGAGTTGAAATTCGAACTCGACTCAAATAACCCCAAAACAATATCATAAATAATAAAATAATATCAAAATAATTCAAAAAGGTCAAATGAAAAAATATTCTTAGGCCAAAAATGATATTAAAATATCATAATCACATGGTTAGGCTCTAGGTCAAACAGTCTCTAGGGTTTCACTAGCAAAATGTCAAAAACACAAGTCATTGATTTAAATAATTTTAAAATAATTTAAAATCACCAAAAATTATATCATGAATTAAATATCATTATTAAAATAATTATAAACACAAAATTTTAAAATTATCCTCATTTGGAAAACTGGGTGCTACACTTTTTTTCTTTTCCTTTTCCTTTTCTTTTCTTTTCTTTTGTTTTCTTTTTCTTATTCTTTTTAAGCCTTTTCTATTTATAACCATGTATATTTATATGCATATATCCATAAATCTTATTTAAAAATTTAAAAACCAAATTAAATATTATCTATCCAATTATTTAATATATTTATACATATCTACATATATATAAAATTTAAATCACAATACGTCAACTAAAAATAACAATAATATCTCTATAGAATAATCATGTTTATTAAATCTCCAGCAATTTGAAATAAAGTTTAATATTATCTAACTATATATATGATGCATCTAAAATATTTTTTTTTCATATATACACAAATTTAAATTGCCATAAAAGGCAACAATAATAATATCACATTAATATCAAATAATATCAATAATAATAAAATATCTATTTAATTTTCATAAAATAACTTTAGTAATAATAAATTAATAAAAATTGTTCCAACGTGTGAACTTTATCACACACCCTCATCCGGGTCCAGGAACATGTACAATATTGCAAAATATTTTTTAATAATAAAATTCCAATAATTGTACAAATAATTAAATAATTTGAAATTGCACATAAAATTTTAAAATAATTTAGGAAATATTTCTAAGTACATAAAATATGTCTACATGGCCACATTTGGTCACACTACCTGTTTACATGGGCTAAAATTTGGTTCGGGCCCAGTTCGGACTGAATTGGACAAACCGGGTCATCTAAAATCAATATATAAAATAATATTTAATTAAAATACTTTAAATAAGTCAATTCAAAATTTGGTCTAGTTTTCCTAGTTTGGTCATTACCATGGCTAGGCTTCCCCCGACATGGCTAGTACATTAGTCAAGACACATTACTACATCTTCCGTACCAAAATTCATGGTAGTCTTGTGTTCCAAAATTCAACAATGACTAAGGTCTTTTCTAATGAAATAAAAATCATAAATTGCATAAATTAAATTTGAAGTCAAATAAAATAATAAAAAATAATTTTTTAAAAAATAGGGGTTTTACATCCTACCCAACTTACAAGAATTTCGTCCTCGAAATTTAGGATTAATAGGGTAGTTAGGGTTGAGGAATAGGAAGAGTTCGTCAATACTAAAAATGCAATTAAATTTGGTGGAGGCGATAAAACGGCGTTCAACACCACCATGTCGTAGAAAATTGTGGAGTCGATATATACAAAAATATATCATGGTTATGGAATTGAATAAGGATCGCTAGTAATGGTAACAAACTTTTGAATACCCAATTTAGAAGAACAGTAAGAAAATGGGTAGACCAAAGAAAATAAATTAGACATTTGGGAGATGTGGTTCCTAGAGAGAAACTGGAGACTAATCGCCTTGATTGAGAGTTTGATTTAAGTGAATGATTAGAATTATTCACGAGTGCTCAAGAACATTTGGAAGGGCACGATATTAATTCTAGGGTTGAGAAATGAGGAGTAGTTAAAGGCGAGGATATAGCCACATGAGTCGGTCGGTGGCTATCTACATTTGTGTATAATTAACAGATTGGGCAACCAAAGATAATACCTTGAGTCTATCTTAGCAAGTGTAGTGCCTTGTCTTTTCAAAATAAGTAAAAGAGAAGAACAACAAAGGTTTCAAAGATGGTGTTATCTATTGAGTACGAATTACGGGATTCATAGGTGGCAAAAATAATTCAAAAGAAAATTGTCAAGGCGGTCGCGGATGAGACTCTAAGGCAAGTTTGACTATGTCTCTATCCGCATAGAATACGTTATGATAAGCAAACCAAAGTACAATAGGTTGATCAGACCATCGTGCACTGGTTCTGATTAGACAATATGCTAGTGGGTGCACCAAATAAAATATGTCATGATCAAGCTTGATAACGAAATAAGCTTGCAAAACTGAAGCTACATTAGCAGCATAAGATAGTCAAAGTATGAGCAAGGGAGGTACTGATGCAGGAAAATTTAAATAGTCCAAGATCTTTTAAAATTAAGTCTTGCCGACGTATGGGCCTATACAGTTATCCTAGTGTTTCTTCATTTATGGCTTGGTAAACTAGATAAGTACGGTCTTCTGAATTTATAGTCTAAGTGAACTTACCAATGTGGTTCACAAGAAAAAAAGGTTTGTTAGGTGGTGTGGTATTCTACCCAACTTACAAGAGTTAAACTAGTAGTGTGATGGGACCACGGGTCAAGCAACCAAGATAAAGTACAACACTAAGCATTAAGGAATTTAAGTAGAACAAAATCATATATTGGGTCGAAAGAATTGAGTCGATGTTGAATCCTTATTCGTGGTCGAAAATTATCATGGTAAAGATTATAGTTTGGCCATTTTGACCAAAAGATCATATCAAGAAATAGAGTACAAGGAGATGGATTTTGGTGAGACATGATATATCTACATGAAGGTGGACTTGTCTAGGTCTTACATATAAAATTTGTTGGAAGGAAAATCTAGTGTTGTGCTCCAAATATCCAAGTCATGGTAAGGGACGCCAAAAGATCTAAAATAGAAAGTGGGAGTTCACGAGGTGATAATTAATGCACGAAAATAACGAAGATCAAGTTAAAGCATAAAATAAAATTAATTAAAGAATCCAGTAAAATAATTTAGGAACGTAATTCCGGAGAGAAGATAGTCTCCTAGATGAATACAGTTAAGGAGCCATTAACTCATTATTCAAATTGCAAATGGGTTAGAAGGTCGCAATTAAAAGATCTAGAATTGAAGAAAGCCCGCGTAAGTCGAGGTGAAAATACAGTCACCTAGCTGGGTAGATGACTAACAACACTTGTGTATATACTACTATCATGCTCATGAGTGACATGGCAATTAGTATGGAATACTCAGTAGGATTATCTTGGGGCCTACCATTAAATTTTTTAGCTCAAGTATCCTCCAAAAGTTTCAAAAATAAACCTTCAAAAATATACCACCAAGATTTGTATTCACTGCAAGTCGTTCAATTTAATCATGACCAAAATTTAAATCACTTTAATAAATCTCAAAGCAAACTTTTATCATGTTACTACTAACCTTTTCCAAAATTAACGTTTAAATTCAACTATTTATCTCAAGAGTTCATAATTTACGAATCCATAAAAATTTCACAATCAACCAAAAATTTAACATTCTAAAATTTTCAAATAACTCATAATAAAAATCTTAGCATATTAAAAGCAATCTCAAAAATTAAGCTCATTGCTCTCATCAATTTTAACTTCTATTTATGCTAAGTTATTCCAACAAAATCATAACTTTTAACTGGTAACTTCCTTTAATCAATCAAAATAACTTTCCATCACATCCTTCGAAATTCTCCCAAAATTTTTAATATTAGCAATCCCTCATTAAACTAAATTTCCAAATAATCTTATCGGTCAAATTTTTTTTTTTTACCAAAAATCTAAATAGATTTGTAATCCTCAATCAAAGGACACCATAAAAATTTTCTCAAAAATCGTTTTCATAACTTTCAAATATTTTAAACCAAAATTCACTATCATTACTTCCATTTAAAATTTACTAAACACGAAAATCGCAAGTTGTACAGCTCAAATTTAAATAATTCCTATGGCCATTTTTAAAAGCTATGATCATTTTCAAACCAAGTTTATAACCGTTCAAAGGTGTATAACCATAATCCAATAAATCATAAATATCACCACTCGAAATCAATTAAATTTTATATTTGTTCCAAGACGTATAGCTATAACCCAATACATCATAAAAATCAAATCTCAAAAAGTCAATCAATTTCTTAAATCAAGGGTATAGAGAGTCTAGCTATATTTTTTTTTGTTCCTTATTGCAGTATCAATCCTATGGTGTTTACTATTTAGAAATCTCAAGATTAAAACTTTTCGTGGCAATATCCTACTTTACCAATTACTAATCATTAAATCACACTAAAAAGCCGTTTTAACTCAATTAGAGTCTTGATTGTATTTCAATTGCCAATATAACCATTCTAACCATGTGCTTGACCTATGAGCATATACTAGTGTAGTCATCTTCCTAGTTGAAACTAAGCACGAAAATAAGAATCAACGGTAGAAAGGAACCAAGCAAGATGCAGTTCAAGGAGGTCGAACAAGAGTTCAGAATTTGAAGCCAAGGGAAGAGGTCAAGCTGTATGGATGGGATTCCTAGATTCTAATCCTATGTTGCAGGCTCACATCGGTACAATTACGTAACCGAAGTGACAAGCTCGACCTGCATGGGCCAACACAAAAACATGTAACGCTCCAGTCCCAAAATACTTAGGACTAGGTACGTATCCATGCCAGCTGCATACATACGAAGTATACTCCAATATATGGAAACCTCGTATGAATACATAAGCTGTAAAATACAGTAAACCAAGAGTAATCTAATCTCATCCACAAATGAAGAATAAAAGATATAATCAACAGTAATAAGTCTTTGCACAATACGTTGGGTGGAGACAAAGTCCACTACCAACTATCTCAAATAAAAGGTACAAGAAGGAATAGATGGAATAACAAGACTAGCCAAGTGCAATCATCTTCGAAGGGATGGAGAAGATCACGGCCTCGACTAGAATACCTGCAATATCACAGAAGCACACACACACCTGGAGAGATAACTAGGTCCTCAGAGAGATGTAACAAGATACAGGAAAAATATGCCATATGAACTGAATATAAATGTACCATAAAATAAAGATAAAGTAAAAGTGTCCAAACTATAACACGGCTCAATATCCCATCATCGGAATAGTAGGCTACCCCTACAACCAAACAAGGACAAGGGATAACTTACTATTCCGCGATGTGACATTTTCCCAGGCCATGATTGGAACATGAAATTTGCTAAGGTCTCCTAACCTTTCTAGTAGGCAGTTTAGAAGACATATCGATGTATGGGCAGGTGAAGGCTGACTCCCCCAGGACAAGGTAACAACTCTCAACATGCACACGTCAATACCAATACTATCAGCCGGCATAACTCGAGGCTGGCGGCCCACGTGACCCATCAGTCCACATAGCTCGAGGCTAGTGACCCTCGCGACTCGACTACCGTAGTACGCAGTTACTACAATTTTTGGATTTAGGGCAGCCCATACATTTAATTGTCTTCTCCCTCCCAAGGATACTAGTAAAAGGTAGTTCGCTAAGACTAGGTCCATATGCATACAAAAAGACAAGAAGAAAAAATAACTGAAGCAAAATAAAATGAACTAAAAATAGCAAGTAATGGATCCAACTAAAAATAGATAATAAATATGCAGTAAATAATTAAATAAAGTTTCTTCTAATTATAAATAGTAAATAAGGCAAGGTATCTTGCCTGCGGGTGGTGCGAGAAGCAACAAAATCCAATAATCAGAATCGTCAACACGAAAGTCAAAATCTATAAGAAGCTCCGGATGCTGAAACAAACATCACGAACGAGTTTGGAATACAAGATATGCCTAGGAAACGCCTGTCCAAAAGTTAAATTCTGGAACAGGGGCAATTTTGTAATTTTGGTCAAAACGATGTCCTTCGTTGGACCCGCTTTGTACCGAAATGCGTGCCAATATCTACTGTCTCTAAAGTCGTCAAACTATATGTCTACAGATTTTTTTTGATGATACGAACCCAACGGTATGTCCAATTTTGGATTCCGGTGGGCTGTGCACAAATTCGCCCGTTGAGTGGGATTGTGGGCCCGCCAAAATAGTGTCCCGATCAACGGTCTCAAAATCAGGCCAAATTTGGCTCACAGGACCAGAAAAATATTTTGAGTCCAATGGCACAAGTTTCATCACGATATGATGAGCGTGCACAAAGTTGTGACTTAATTTGCAAAGGGTCGATACGGGGGTATCCCGACGGATACGCACTGATTTCGTCGTGCACATTCAACGAAATCGGGTTCCGTCAGTTTCCACACGTCGAAAACATCTATATGCGCCTTTCGATGCGTATAGTGAGCGACCACGTCGTCCGGTTTGTCGGGGCGCACGCCGTATCGGGTGTTTTTCTACTTTTTGAAAACAGAAATTAAAATTTTTTGTGAAATTTAACAATGTGTAACTTTTTACACACTAGATAAAAAGTGATTCTAGAAGGTGCATCACAATCTCGGTTATGTTGTCTTTGACTGTCTTTAATTAGTTTCCACAAAAACTTAATGTACAGAACGAAAATTGGCCGACAAGTTGGTATTTTACAACAGTTTTAATATTTCAAAAAAGTAGGTTTTTCTTTAACTTCGTCTCGATTTTTCGAGCAAGTTGGATGGTCTTATTAAAATCCATCTGAAGGATATCGAAGAGAGTTAAGTCTACTTTCCAGAACAATTTACGGATCGAAAATCGGAGTTACGAGCAAAAAGTTACGTCGTAGGGAAGTAGGGTACCTTGAGTGGGAAAACTGCTCCGTGGGTGACGAGGGGCTGACTTCCGATGCTCCGTTCGTCGTGCACACTTCGTTGCTGGTAAAACGAACTTGTAGTTGAAGAGGGTATGTTCTGCTAAAATTTTCGTTTTGGGAGCCTAGGATTTTGAGGTCTGTGGAGGAAGTTATATATATGACAAGTGGGACAAAAATTCTAATACTACTACTATACTAATACTAATAACCCATACATGGTTTACTCACGGAATTTGCTGCTGAACGCAGCAAGGATGGTTAGGGGTGGGGCTCGCCCCTTTAAGTGGGGTGCGTGGACTTTTTCTTCTTTTTCTTTTTTTCTTTTCCTTTTCTTTTCTTTTCTTTTGTTTTCTTTTTCTTATTCTTTTTAAGCCTTTTCTATTTATAACCATGTATATTTATATGCATATATCCATAAATCTTATTTAAAAAAAATTTAAATACCAAATTAAATATTATCTATCCAATTATTTAATATTTTTAAACATATCTACATATATATAAAATTCAAATCACAATACGTCAACTAAAAATAACAATAATATCTCTATAGAATAATCATGTTTATTAAATCTCCACCAATTTGAAATAAAGTTTAATATTATCTAACTATATATATGATGCATCTAAAATATATATTTTTTCATATATACACAAATTTAAATTGCCATAAAAGGCAACAATAATAATATCACATTAATATCAAATAATATCAACAATAATAAAATGTCTATTTAATTTTCACAAAATAACTTTAGTAATAATAAAATAATAAAAATTGTTCCAACGTGTGAACTTTACCACACCCTCATCCGAGTCCAGGAACATGTACAATATTGTAAAATATTATTTAATAATAAAATACCAATAATTATACAAATAATTAAATAATTAGAAATTGCACATAAAATTTTAAAATAGTTTAGGAAATATTTCTAAGTACATAAAATATGTCTACATGGCCATATTTGGTCACACTACCTGCTTACATGGGCTAAAATTTGGTTCGGGCCCAGTTCGGACTGAATTGGACAAACCGGGTCATCTAAAATTAATATATAAAATAATATTTAATTAAAATACTTTAAATAAGTCAATTCACAATTTGGTCTGGTTTTCCTAGTTTGGTCATTACAATGGCTAGGCTTCCCCCGGCATGGCTAGTACATTAGTCAAGACACACTACTACATCTTCCGTGCCAAAATTCATGGTAGTCTTGTGTTCCAAAATTCAACAATGGCTAAGGTCTTTTCTAATGAAATAAAAATCATAAATTGCATAAATTAAATTTGAAGTCAAATAAAATAATAAAAAATATTTTTTTAAAAAATAGGGGTTTTACATCCTACCCAACTTACAAGAATTTCGTCCTCGAAATTTAGGATTAATAGGGTAGTTAGGGTTGAGGAATAGGAAGAGTTCGTCAATACCAAAAATGCAATTAAATTTGGTGGAGGCGATAAAACGGCGTTCAACACCACCATGCCGTAGAAAATTGTGGAGTCGATATATACAAAAATATATCATGGTTATGGAATTGAATAAGGATCGCTAGTGATGGTAACAAACTTTTGAATATCCAATTTAGAAGAACAGTAAAAAATGAGTAGACCAAAGAAAATAAATTAGACATTTGGGAGATGTGGTTCCTAGAGAGAAACTGGAGACTAATCGCCTTGATTGAGAGTTTGATTTAAGTGAATGATTAGAATTATTCATGAGTGCTCAAGAACATTTGGAAGGGCACGATAATAATTCTAGGGTTGAGAAATGAGGAGTAGTTAAAGGCGAGGATATAGCCACATGAGTCGGTCGGTGGCTATCTACATTTGCGTATAATTAACCGATTGGGCAACCAAAGATAATACCTTGAGTCTATCTTAGCAAGTGCAGTGCCTTGTCTTTCCAAAATAAGTAAAAGAGAAGAACAACAAAGGTTTCAAAGACGGTGTTATCTATTGAGTACGAATTGCGGGATTCATAGGCGGCAAAAATAATTCAAAGAGAATTGTCAAGGCGGTCGCGGATGAGACTCTAAGGCAAGTTTGACTATGTCTCTATCTGCATAGAATACATTATAATAAGCGAACCAAAGTGCAATAGGTTGATCAGACCATCGTGCACCGATTCTGATTAGACAATATGTTTGTGGGTGCACCAAATAAAATATGTCATGATCAAGCTTGATAACGAAATAAGCTTGCAAAACTGAAGCTACATTAGCAGCATGAGATAGTCAAAGTATGAGCAAGGGAGGTACTGATGCAGGAAAATTTAAATAGTCCAAGATCTTTTAAAATTAAGTCTTGCCGACGTATGGGCCTATACAGTTATCCTTGTGTTTCTTCATTTATGGCTTGGTAAACTAGATAAGTAGGGTCTTCTGAATTTATAGTCTAAGTGAACTTACCAATGTGGTTCACAAGAAAAAAAAGGTTTGTTAGGTGGTGTGGTATTCTACCCAACTTACAAGAGTTAAACTAGTAGTGTGATGGGACCATGGGTCAAGCAACCAAGATAAAGTACAACACTAAGTATTAAGGAATTTAAGTAGAACAAAACCACATATTGGGTCGAAAGAATTGAGTCGATGTTGAATCCATATCCGTGGTCGAAAATTATCATGGTAAAGATTATAGTTTGGCCATTTTGACCAAAAGGTCATATCAAGAAATAGAGTACAAGGAGATGGATTTTGGTGGGACATGATATATCTACATGAAGGTGGACTTGTCTAGGTCTTATATATGAAATTTGTTGGAAGGAAAAGTCTAGTGTTGTGCTCCAAATATCTAAGTCATGGTAAGGGACGCCAAAAGATCTAAAATAGAAAGTGGGAGTTCACGAGGTGATAATTAATGCACGAAAATAAAGAAGATCAAGTTAAAGCATGAAATAAAATTAATTAAAGAATCCAGTAAAATAATTTAGGAACGCAATTCCAGAGAGAAGATAGTCTCCTAGATGAATACAGTTAAGGAGCCATTAACTCATTATTCAAATTGCAAATGGGTTAGAAGGTTGCAATTAAAAGATCTAGAATTGAAGAAAGCTCGCGTAAGTCGAGGTGAAAATACAGTCACCTAGCTGGGTAGATGACTAACAACACTTGTGTGTATACTACTATCATGCTCATGAGTGACATGACAATTAGTGTGGAATACTCAGTAGGGTTTTCTTGGGGCCTACCATTAAATTTTTTTTAGCTCAAGTATCCTCCAAAAGTTTCAAAAATAAACTTTCAAAAATATACTACCAAGATTTTTATTCACTGCAAGTCATTCAATTTAATCATGACTAAAATTTAAATCACTTTAATAAATCTCAAAGCAAATTTTTATCACGTTACTACTAACCTTTTCCAAAATTAACGTTTAAATTCAACTATTTATCTCAAGAGTTCATAATTTACGAATCCATAAAAATTTTACAATCAACCAAAAATTTAACATTCTAAAATTTTCAAATAACTCATAATAAAACTCTTAGCATATTAAAAGCAATCTCAAAAATTAAGCTCAGTGCTCTCATCAATTTTAACTTCTATTCATGCTAAGTTATTCCAACAAAATCACAACTTTTAACTGGTAACTTTCTTTAATCAATCAAAATAACTTTCCATCACATCCTTTGAAATTCTCCCAAAATTTTTAATATTAGCAATCCCTCATTAAACTAAATTTCCAAATAATCTTATCGGTCAAATTTTTTTACCAAAAATCTAAATAGATTTGTAATCCTCAATCAAAGGACACCATAAAAAAAATTTCAAAAATCGTTTTCATAACTTTCAAATATTTTAAACCAAAATTTACCATCATTACTTCCATTTAAAATTTAAAATTTACTAAACACGAAAATCGCAAGTTGTACAACTCAAATTTAAATAATTCCTATGGCCATTTTTAAAAGCTATGATCATTTTCAAACCAAGTTTATAACCGTTCAAAGGTGTATAACCATAATCCAATAAATCATAAATATCATCACTCGAAATTAATTAAATTTTATATTTGTTCCAAGACGTATAGCTATAACCCAATACATCATAAATATCAAATCTCAAAAAGTCAATCAATTTCTTAAATCAAGGGTATAGAGAGTCTAGCTATATTTTCTTTTGTTCCTTATTGCAGTATCAATCCTATGGTGTTTACTATTTAGAAATCTCAAGACTAAAACTTTTCGTGAAAATATCCTACTTTACCAATTACTAATCATTAAATCACACTAAAAAGCCGTTTTAACTCAATTAGAGTCTTGATTGTATTCCAATTGTCAATATAACCATTAAAGCCATGTGTTTGACCTATGAGCATATACTAGTGTAGTCATCTTCCTAGTTGAAACTAAGCACGAAAATAAGAATCAATGGTAGAAAGTAATCAAGCAAGATGCAGTTCAAGGAGGTCGAACAAGAGTTCAGAATTTGAAGCCAAGGGAAGAGGTCAAGCTGTATGGATGGGATTCCTAGATTCTAATCCTATGTTGCAGGCTCACATCTGTACAATTACGTAACCGAAGTGACAAACTCGACCTGCATGGGCCACCACAAAAACATGTAAAGCCCTAGTCCCAAAATACTTAGGACTAGGTACGTATTCATGCCAGCTGCATACATACGAAGTATACTCCAATATATGGAAATCTCGTTGTCACTCCCCGTTCCCAGAATGCGTATTTTAAAACATATATTGCCTGAATGTATTTATTTAGCATTTATCATGTAGTATCCTGTATTTAAATTCTTAATAACTTCATGTTAATTAATTATCTGTATTTTATTTTCCTTACTTTATTTTTCTGCAATTCTATTATCTGCTCTTTAAATTTTTATGTTAATTAATTAGCTGCTCTTTAATTTTTATGTTAATTTATTTCCTGCAATTTTATTTCTGTATTTCTTCCTGTAATTTTATTACCTGTATTTTATTTTCTGCTTTAGTCTTACTTTCGGGTTAGCCTTGTTGGACCCATTGGACCCGGCCCAACTCCCACCTACCATCCCTTCCATATTTAAAGCCACCCTCACCATTCTCTCTCCTCATTACTCATTCTCACCATTACTCCTCTTCTTCTTCTTCATTACTCTCTCCACCTACCAAACTGTAGGCAAGTACCAACTTGCTTCTTGATGGATCCCCATTATTATTGTTCCATCATCCTCCTTATTTGATTCTAAGTCTCTTTAGTGCTTAGCATTTTCAATTTCCATGGCTAATTTGTTGTAGATCTAAGTTTGTTACATTTTCGGGTTTCTTAGGTTTTGATCTAGTAAACTTTGTTATCTTCAAGTTTTGATGGTTCCATGTTGTAGAAAATTTCGTTCTACCCAATTTTGACCTAAGGAAGTTCGAATTTGGACTCTGGATGAAGGTTTTATGGAACTTTGAAGCTGGGGTTCATGGTGTTCTTCTTCTCTGAAACTTGGAGAAGAAGAACAGTACTTGACTTGACCGTATGAATAAATCATACGGCAAGTGATTCCCAGCCGCATGGACTTTTCCCACTTAACCGCATATGTGCCCTCGTCTTTCTTAACCGCATGAACTTGTACTCCTTCTCCTGGCCGCATGGGCTTGACTTGGCCGCATGACACTTCATGCGGCAAGTAACTCAGCCGTATGGGACTCTCAGCCGCATAGGACTGAATCCCTTTTATTGACCGCATGAATTTCTCTCCTAAACCCAGTCGCATGAACCAGACTCACTCGCTGGCCGCATAAGGTCCTGAACCTTATAGCCGCATGAACTTCTCCCCCCCGCCAGCCGCATAAGCAATCTCCTTGACCCGGCCGCATGGGGTTCGACTTGCTTGAGCCGCATGGACTCATTCCCGCCAGCCGCATGAGTATCCTTCCCGCTGACCGCATGTGTCTTGCCTTTTTTGGCCGCATGAACCCAATTCATCCTAGCCGCATGGAACATCCCTTCCGCTTGCCGCATGGGAGCTAGTCCCACTCCCCTGAGCTGCATGAACCCGACTCCTTTTCTTGCCGCATAAGACCCATCCTGGCCGCATTAGACTTAGCCGCATGACTATTCTATAGCCCTGAATATTGATATTTTATTAGATATTTTACGTCCATTTTATATCCTTACGCCTTTTGTCCTGAACTTGGTAAATTACGATTTGATTGACACGATCGAAATGAATTTTTTATTTTCCGAATTTGGCAGTAATTAACATTGATTGTCATCTTGATTAATAATTGATCATGCCTTGTCACCATTGATAATAATTGTTAGCTTGACAAAAATTGATCATGCGTTCCTAGTTGGAACTAAAGAGGCTGGTTAGTCGTCTTATTGAATTGAATGAATGAGACACGTTCATGAAATGAACTATTGTAATCGACTGGCTAATCTCGAATATTGACATACAGGCACATGCAGGCTTCAAATTATTTATTTAATTATTTAGTTATTTTTCTACGAAAGAAGTATGTGTACTTTATGGTCAAGGCATGATTACCGTGGTTAGATTTGATTGTTGCATTACGCTATGTAAGATCTGCAACCTAACCGCACTGGTATCGTTGTAGAGTTGTGCATATCGTACCCCGTACGAAAGTACTCATTTGAATGACCATGATCCACGGCATGGGATTTCACTCAACGTAGGGACTATTAAGTTAAATAAAATAATGATTGCATGGAGAGAATGGATTCCCGAATTCTTACATGGCAGCCCCCTTGGAACAAGTAGTACCCGACGGGCCGGCTGGTTCCCACAGATACTGTAAATCTGCCACACGGGCAGGGAACAGTATCTGCTTTTATTATTATTGTATATTGTATATTGACGAGCGTCCTGCTAGGACTCGTCTAATTCATGCATGGGCCAATTGATTGACTGGATAGACTAGCCTTGCTTGCACATATTAAGAACTGTGGAATCCCTAATTGCATTATTCCAGGATAACTTGGAACTCATAATAGCAAGCCGTAGGAGTTGATTGGCCGTTCAAGATGATTTGTTTGTGTACTGTACCTACTCTGTTACCCAACTGGGATGATCAGAATGTCAGGACATGACGGGCCAACTTCTGTCCTTGTTTGGTTGGGAGGTTGGTTCGAAGTGTCTTGATGTGATGTGAGTCCTAGTAGCAAGCAGAGATCTATTATTATATTCTCTTACTTACTAGTTTAGTCCTTCATATCATCCTCCCTTGTGGTACTTGCTATTAGAGGTCTAACCTCTCTGGTTTTGCATGGCCAGATTTAGAGCCAGTCCCCGAGGATCCAGCTTACTTCTACCTCCAAGATGGTCAACACTAGAAGGATGATCGCAGGAGGCCTCGAGTGGGTTCCTTAACTTCACCACTCGTTTTGTTATCTACTTTATACTTTGCCGTTTGGCACCGACATGTTAGTCGGATTGTCTTGTACTTACTTTTGCATAATTGTAATTAAGTCAGACTGCAGCTGATAACAATTGTGTATACTTACTACATCATCTGGCTGTATTTTGTAAAGCCAGATCTCAAGAACATTTTGACTGAGCATTTGGGACGCCTTACTGCTTTACCTTACATGTTCTATATTTCTGCTTCTTGTTTGAATGATTGAGACAATAGATGTATAATGACCATAGTAAGACTTTTATGTAGTATGCACCCCCTCGTCTGGTTAGACAGCATTGATCGTATTATACGGTATTCTTCTACCCGTAATACGTAGCTGGCTGAGTCACTCCCCCGCTCTCCAGTATTCTGGTTCTGGGGCGTGACAAGGTTTTAGTGGTGGCCCATGCAGGTCTGATTTCAGACTTGTGGGGTATTTTGATTTATAGAATGTCTCAATCACACATGTTCCCCCTTGATCTCATGATTTGTTGATTCTCAATTCCAGCTTGACATTCCAGTATCCCTTGACTTCTTTGATCCTTCATGTCCGGTCGTTTGATTGTTCTCTTATCCCTTTTCTTAGGGGCACCTCGTCCGTATCTGTCAGAGCTGGACAGCAACAACATGGACAGCAGCATGGACAACCTGACCAGATTGATCAACAACAAGGGTCAGAACCACTTCATGAGGCTATTCAAGAAGAAGTGATAGTGGAACCAGCAGCTGGGTCGCAGTATCCGGACATTCCACCCCCACCGACAGTTCCACCTACCCAAGTGGACATACCAGCCCTTCTGGAGATCATGAGAGGAATGATGGCTACTCAGCAACACCAGATGTTGGCCCAGCAGCGCATGCACGCTCAGTTGCAAGAGCAGAATGTACTACTCAACCAAGGATTACAGACGGCATTGGAAAGAGGGGCGAGGCCAGATTCAGGAGCGTCAGCCCGGTTTTGCAAGTATAACCCCCACCGTTTCGAGGGCACGGAGGATGCCATCTCAGCAGATGCATGGCTTAAGGATATCGAGGCTATTCTGACAGCCGCTAAGGTACCGACAGAAGAACGTGTGGATCTAGTAAAGTTGTTACTTCAGGATCTCACACGTGATTGGTGGGAAGCAGAGGAAGTAGGCATCAGACGTCCTGTTGCATGGGACGATTTTACTGCAAGGTTCAAGACGAAGTATTATGGAGTTGTGGCACAGTTTGAGCTACAACAGAAGTTTATCAGCCTCAGACAGGCTGGCAAGACTGTAGATGCTTATGCAGCGGAGTTCTGCAGATTGAGTAGATTTGCCCCAAAGATGGTAGCGACGGAGCGCCAGAGGGCTATGAGGTTCCAGCAAGGGTTTCATCTTGAGCTCTTGCAATTGATAGAAGGGCACAATTACCAGACTTTTGATGAAATATTGACGGCGACTCGAAGGCATGAGATCACCATTCAGAGGCTTGTGGCAAGGACTGGGGGTCAGAAGAGATCCCACAGTCAGATTGAAGGAGGAGGGGGAGCCGCGCCCCGAACAAAAGCACCATCCCCTGGCATTCGTATCCACGATGTGGCGATACGAAGGCCAGCACCACCACCCAGGCAGCAGCAACAGCAACAGAGGAAGAACCAGCAACCCCCGGTGGACTGCACTTATTGTGGGAAGATGGGGCACACTAGAGATGTGTGTCGGACATTGAACGGACTGTGTCTGATATGTGGAAATCCAGACCATCGGGTTACCACATATCCCATGAATTCGAGGGCAGAAGGACCAGGGCAGCAGTTTCCTGCTCTGCCAGCACCAGGGGCAGGACAGTATCGAGGACCAGCAGTGGCAGTGAGACCATTGGCCCAACGTCCGTTAGTACCACAGGCTCAGATGTTTCGGCAGCAGGGGTCGCCGATGTAGCAACACCAGCGTAGACCACCCCAGCATCATCAAGGCAGGGGCCAGCAGCAGCACCAGGCTAGGCCACAGCATGGAAACCAGCAAGGAGGTCGAGGGCAGGCATTCACACTGTCCTTGGAGGAGGCATTAGCATCGGAAGATGTTGTGGCAGGTAACATTCTCGTCGCCTCATATCCCGCAGTAGCATTGTTTGATTTGGGAGCATCCCATTCATTTATATCTGCACAATTTGCGACACGACTAGGAGTGGAGTTCGAGGCATTGCCAGGGAGGTTGAATATACTCACTGGTAATGGGCTCGTGGGAGTTAGTAGAGTCAGTTTAGCATGTAGTGTTGTAGTGTGCGGGCATCCTTTACCCGCCCGGTTGATAGAATTTTTTGTTGGAAATTTTGACGTTATCTTAGACATGGACTGGCTGAAAGACAGTCATGCGACAATAGATTGTCGTAGTGGAAGTGTATCTTTTGATATTCCAGGCATAGAGAGGTTCACCTTGGTCAGGTCAGAGGCAACTCAGCAAGTGCAGGGAGTAGTAACAGCAATGGAAGAAGTTCAGATTCCGAAGGTAGTTGAAGAATTTCTAGACGTATTTCCCGAAGAACTTCCAGGTCTACCACCAGTTAGAGATATTGAGTTCAGCATAGAATTAGCACCAGGAACTAAATCGATATCAGATCGGGTTTACAGAATGGCGGATTCAGAGCAGGCCAAGGTGTATCAACATATAGAGGAACTGAAGGAGAAGAAGTTCATCCAAGCTAGCGTATCGCCATGGGCAGCACCAGTGGTACTTTTGGGGAAGAAGGATGGATCATCCAGATTATGCATCGATTACAGGAAGCTTAACGCGGCAACAGTAAAGAACAAGTACCCATTACCAAGGATCGACGACTTATTTGATCAGTTGAGCAGGGCCAGAGTTTTCTCCAAGATAGATCTTCGTTCAGGGTATCATCAAGTGAGGGTTCGGAAGGAAGACATTCCCAAGACAGCATTCAGGTCGAAGTATGGACATTATGAATTCTTAGTAATGCCGTTTGGTTTGACCAATGCTCCAGCTATATTCATGGATTTGATGAATCGCATCTTTATGCCATATTTAGATCAGTTTGTCGTAGTATTTCTTGACGACATTCTTGTGTACTCTGCTAGTGAAGAGGAGCATGAAGACCACCTCAGGAAAGTGTTGCAGGTTTTGAGAGAGAACCAGTTGTATGCCAAGCTCAGCAAGTATGAGTTCTGGATGGACCACATTTTATTTTTGGGTCATATTGTATCAGAAACTGGAGTAGCAGTGGATCCCAAGAAGGTAGAAGCAGTGAAGAGTTGGCCAGTACCCAAGACCGTAGCTGATGTACGGAGTTTCTTGGGATTGGCAGGATATTACAGAAGGTTTGTGTCAGACTTTGCAAGGCTTTCAGCACCCATGACCCGCTTGACCCGGAAGGATGTACCATTCGTCTGGTCGACAGAATGCCAGGCATCATTTGAGAATCTGAAGCAGAAGTTGATATCAGCGCCCATTCTTACATTGTCAGTTGGACCTGGAGGTTTTACCGTATATTGTCATGCGTCAGGTAAAGGACTTAGATGTGTCCTCATGCAGCATGGGAAGGTGATAGCATATGCATCTAGGCAGCTTCGGGACCACGAGAAGAATTACCCAACTCATGACCTGGAATTAGCGGCAGTAGTGTTTGCTCTGAAGCTATGGAGGCATTACTTATATGGTGACCGAGTGGAGATGTACACAGATCACAAAAGTCTGAAGTACATCTTTACCCAGAAGGAACTGAACATGAGGCAGAGAAGATGGTTGGAGTTGATCAAGGATTATGACGTGGAGCTTCAGTATCATCCAGGCAAGGCTAATGTAGTGGAAGACGCTCTCAGCAGGAGAGGCGGCGCATTTATGTTAACAACGCAGAAGCATATCTTAGAAGACCTTTCAGGAGATGGGCATTGAAGTTATACTTTCTAGTGATGTAGGAATTCTGGCTAGTCTACAAGTTTAATTCGACTTGGTAGATAGGATCAAGGCAGCTCAGGCATAAGACCCAAGGATTCAGAAGCTTAGGGCAGAATGTGAGTCAGGACTCAGAAAGGAGATACAAATTCATGAAGATGGTACGCTTAGGTTTGGATCACGTCTATGTGTACCTAGTGGAGATATCAGACAGGAAGTTATGACAGAAGCTCACAGTTCCCAGTATTTTATACATCCTGGAGGGACCAAGATGTACCAAGATATCAAGCAGCACTTTTGGTGGAATGGAATGAAGAGAGAGATAGCTAGGTTTGTTTCCCGTTGCTTGATATGTCAGCAAGTAAAGGCAGAACAGCAGAGGCCAGCTGGATTATTGCAACCGCTTCCTGTCCCGGAATGGAAATGGGAGCATATTACAATAGACTTTGTGACCGGTTTATCGAGATCACCAAGTGGTAAAGATGCTATTTGGGTGATAGTAGATCGGCTTACGAAGGTGGTGCATTTTCTACCTTTCAGAGTAGGGCAATCTACAAAAAAGTTGGCAGAGTTGTATATGCAACAGATAGTCAGGCAGCATGGAGTTCCTGTCAGTATTGTGTCGGATCGGGATACCCGCTTTACATCGCATTTTTGGAAGAGCTTACATCATAGTCTGGGTACCAAGTTAAGATTTAGCACGGCTTACCATCCGTAGACGGACGGGCAATCAGAAAGGACGATTCAGACTTTGGAAGACATGTTACGAGCTTGCACTCTAGATTTTGGAGGGTCTTGGGAGAGTCACCTTCACTTGGTCGAGTTCTCATACAACAACAGTTATCAAGCCAGTATCCAGATGGCGCCATTTGAAGCACTATATGGTAAGAAGTGTAGATCGCCACTAGCATGGGATGATATCGGAGAAAGGAAGATGCTAGGCCCAGAAATGATTGTTCAGACGGTTGAAGTGATTAAGGGAATTAGAGAGCGACTTCGTGTTGCGCAGGATCGGCATCGTCATTGGGCGGACCAGCATCGTAGGCCGTTAGAGTTCTCTGTTGGGGACCACGTATTCTTGCGGATCTCACCTACCCGTGGGGTCATTAGATTTGGCGTTCGCAGGAAACTGAGTCCGCGGTACGTAGGCCCATTTGTTATCCATGATCGGATAGGCGATGTTGCTTATCGTTTATCACTCCCACCTTCGTTACGAGAGGTGCATGACGTGTTTCATGTATCTCAATTGCGAAGGTATGTATCGGACCCCAGCCATATCCTTGATCATTCTGAGTTGGTTATTGGTACCAACTTGTCTTACGAGGAGCAGCCGGTGTCCATCTTGGACCGAAGAGAGAAGATACTCAAGAACCGAACAATTAGTCTTGTCCGGGTTGCTTGGGGTCATCACTCCTTAGGAGAGTCAACGTGGGAACGTGAGGATGATATCCGATCACGGTATCCACATTTGTTTGACTCACAAGGTATATCTTTTTCTGTATATCTTGATTGTCCTGATTCCTCATGCTTATCACCTTATGGGTAGAATTGCTTGATATCGTAGATTGATGAATTTACATATATGTTACTTGCTATGGATATTGTAAAAGGATTGCTTCATTGAATTGCTTGTACTTAGATTAGTTTAGCCCCGATGTTTCTATCCTGCTTGGATTTGAAATTCCGAGGACGAAATTTTTCTAAAGAGGGTAGAGATGTCACTCCCCGTTCCCAGAATGCATATTTTAAAACATATATTGCCTGAATGTATTTATTTAGCATTTATCATGTAGTATCCTGTATTTAAATTCTTAATAACTTCATGTTAATTAATTATCTGCATTTTATTTTTCGTACTTTATTTTTCTGCAATTCTATTATCTGCTCTTTAAATTTTCATGTTAATTAATTAGCTGCTCTTTAATTTTTATGTTAATTTATTTCCTGCAATTTTATTTCTGTATTTCTTCCTGTAATTTTATTACCTGCATTTTATTTCTTGCTTTAGTCTTACTTTCGGGTTAGCCTTGTTGGACCCATTGGACCCATTGGACCCGGCCCAACTCCCACCTACCACCCCTTCCATATTTAAAGCCACCCTCACCATTCTCTCTCCTCATTACTCATTCTCACCATTACTCCTCTTCTTCTTCTTCATTACTCTCTCCACCTACCAAACTGTAGGCAAGTACCAACTTGCTTCTTGATGGATCTCCATTATTATTGTTCCATCATCCTCCTTATTTGATTCTAAGCCTCTTTAGTACTTAGCATTTTCAATTTCCATGGCTAATTTGTTGTAGATCTAAGTTTGTTACATTTTCGGGTTTCTTAGGTTTTGATCTAGTAAACTTTGTTATCTTCAAGTTTTGATGGTTCCATGTTGTAGAAAATTTCGTTCTACCCAATTTTGACCTAAGGAAGTTCGAATTTGGACTCTGGATGAAGGTTTTATGGAACTTTGAAGCTTGGGTTCATGGTGTTCTTCTTCTCTGAAACTTGGAGAAGAAGAACAGTACTTGACTTGACCGCATGAATAAATCATGCGGCAAGTAATTTCCAGCCGCATGGACTTTTCCCACTTAACCGCATATGCGCCCTCGTCTTTCTTAACCGCATGAACTTGTACTCCTTCTCCTGGCCGCATGGGCTTGACTTGGCCGTATGACACTTCATGCGGCAAGTAACTCAGCCGCATGGGACTCTCAGCCGCATAGGACTGAATCCCTTTTCTTGACCGCATGGATTTCTCTCCTAAACCCAGCCGCATGAACCAGACTCACTCGCTGGCCGCATGAGGTCCTGAACCTTATAGCCGCATGAACTTCTCCCCCCCGCCAGCCGCATAAGCAATCTCCTTGACCCGGCCGCATGGGGTTCGACTTGGTTGAGCCGCATGGACTCATTCCCGCCAGCCGCATGAGTATCCTTCCCGCTGACCGCATGTGTCTTACCTTTTTCGGCCGCATGAGCCCAATTCATCCTAGCCGCATGGAACATCCCTTCCGCTTGCCGCATGGGAGCTAGTCCCACTCCCCTGAGCCGCACGAACCCGACTCCTTTCCTTGCCGCATAAGACCCATCCTGGCCGCATTAGACTTAGCCGCATGACTATTCTATAGCCCTGAATATTGATATTTTATTAGATATTTTACGTCTATTTTATATCCTTACGCCTTTTGTCCTGAACTTGGTAAATTACGATTTGATTGACACGATCGAAATGAATTTTTTATTTCCCGAATTTGGCAGTAATTAATATTGATTGTCATCTTGATTAATAATTGATCATGCCTTGTCACCATTGATAATAATTGTTAGCTTGACAAAAATTGATCATGCGTTCCTAGTTGGAACTAAAGAGGCTGGTTAGTCGTCTTATTGAATTGAATGAATGAGACACGTTCATGAAATGAACTATTGTAATCGACTGGCTAATCTCGAATATTGACATACAGGCACATGCAGGCTTCAAATTATTTATTTAATTATTTAGTTATTTTTCTACGAAAGAAGTATGTGTACTTTATGGTCAAGGCATGATTACCGTGGTTAGATTTGATTGTTGCATTACGCTATGTAAGATCTACAACCTAACCAAACTGGTATCGTTGTAGAGTTGTGCATATCGTACCCCGTACGAAAGTACTCATTTGAATGACCATGATCCACGGCATGGGATTTCACTCAACGTAGGGACTATTAAGTTAAATAAAATAATGATTGCATGGAGAGAATGGATTCCCGAATTCTTATATGGCAGCCCCCTTAGAACGAGTAGTACCCGACGGGCCGGCTAGTTCCCACAGATACTGTAAATCTGCCACACGGGCAGGGAACAGTATCTGCTTTTATTATTATTGTATATTGTATATTGACGAGCGTCCTGCTAGGACTCGTCTAATTCATGCATGGGCCAATTGATTGACTGGATAGACTAGCCTTGCTTGCACATAGTAAGAACTGAGGAATCCCTAATTGCATTATTCCAGGATAACTTGGAACTCATAATAGCAAGCCGTAGGAGTTGATTGGCCGTTCAAGATGATTTGTTTGTGTACTGTACCTACTCTGTTACCCAACTGGGATGATCAGAATGTCAGGACATGACGGGCCAACTTCTGTCCTTGTTTGGTTGGGAGGTTGGTTCGAAGTGTCTTGATGTGATGTGAGTCCTAGTAGCAAGCAGAGATCTATTATTATATTCTCTTACTTACTGGTTTAGTCCTTCATATCGTCCTCCCTTGTGGTACTTGCTATTAGAGGTCTAACCTCTCTGGTTTTGTATGGCCAGATTTAGAGCCAGTCCCCGAGGATCCAGCTTACTTCTACCTCCAAGATGGTCAACACTAGAAGGATGATCGCAGGAGGCCTCGAGTGGGTTCCTTAACTTCACCACTCGTTTTGTTATCTACTTTATACCTTGCCGTTTGGCACCGACATGTTAGTCGGATTGTCTTGTACTTACTTTTGCATAATTGTAATTAAGTCAGACTGCAGCTGATAACAATTGTGTATACTTACTACATCATCTGGCTGTATTTTGTAAAGCCAGATCTCAAGAACATTTTGACTGAGCGTTTGGGACGCCTTACTGCTTTACCTTACATGTTCTATATTTCTGCTTCTTGTTTGAATGATTGAGACAATAGATGTGTAATGACCATAGTAAGACTTTTATGTAGTATGCACTCCCTCGTCTGGTTAGACAGCATTGATCGTATTATACGGTATTCTTCTACCCGTAATACGTAGCTGGCTGAGTCACTCCCCCGCTCTCCAGTATTCTGGTTCTGGGGCGTGACACTCGTATGAATACATAAGCTGTAAAATACAGTAAACCAAGAGTAATCTAATCTCATCCACAAATGAAGAATAAAAGATATAATCAACAGTAATAAGTCTTTGTACAATACGTTGGGTGGAGACAAAGTCCACTACCAACTATCTCAAATAAAAGGTACAAGAAGGAATAGATGGAATAACAAGACTAGCCAAGTGCAATCATCTTCGAAGGGATGGGGAAGATCATGGCCTCGACTAGAACACCTGCAATATCACAGAAGCACACACACCTAGAGAGATAACCAGGTCCTCAGAGGGACGTAACAAGATACAGAAAAAACATGCCATATGAACTGAATATAAATGCACCATAAAATAAAGATAAAGTAAAAGTGTCCAAACTATAACACGGCTCAATATTCCATCATCGGAACAGTAGGCTACCCCTACAACCAAACAAGGACAAGGGGTAACTTACTATTTCGCGATGTTACATTTTCCCATGCCATGATTGGAACATAAAATTTGCTAAGGTCTCCTAACCTTTCTAGTAGATAATTTAGAAGACATATCGATGTATGGGCAGGTGAAGGCTAACTCCCCCAGGACAAGGTAACAACTCTCAACACGCACACGTCAATACCAATACTATCAGCCGGCATAACTCGAGGCTAGCGGCCCACGTGACCTATCAGTCCACATAGTTCGAGGCTAGTGACCCTCGCGACTCGACTACCGTAGTACGCAGTTACTACAATTTTTGGATTTGGGATAGCCCATACATTTAATTGTCTTCTCCCTCCCAAGGACACTAGCAAAAGGTAGTTCGCTAAGACTAGGTCCTTATGCATACAAAAAGACAAGAAGGAAAAATAACTGAAGCAAAATAAAATGAACTAAAAATAGCAAGTAATGGATCCAACTGAAAATAGATAATAAATATGCAGTAAATAATTAAATAAAGATGCATTTAATTATAAACAGTAAATAAGGTAAGGTATCTTGCCTACGGGTGGTGCGAGAAGCAGCAAAATCCAATAATCAGAATCGTCAACACGAAAGTCAAAATCCACAAGAAGCTCCGGATGCTGAAATAAACATCACGAACGAGTTTGGAATAAAAGATATACCTAGGAAATGCCTGTCCAAAAGTCAAATTCTGGAACAGGGGCAATTTCGTAATTTTGGGTCAAAACGATGTCCGCCGTTGGACCCGCTTTGTACCGAAATGCGTGCCAATATCTACGGTCTCTAAAGTCGTCAAACTACATGTCTACATATTTTTTTTGATGAGACGAACCCAACGGTATGTCCAATTTTGGATTCCGGTGGGCTGTGCACAAATTCGCCCGTTGAGTGGGATTGTGGGCCCGCCAAAATAGCGTCCCGATCAACAGTCTCAAAATCGGGCCAAATTTGGATCACAGGACCATAAAAATATTTTGAGTCCAATGGCGCAAGTTTTATCGCGATATGATGAGCGTGCACAAAATTGTGACTTAATTTGCAAAGGGTCGATACGGGGGTATCCCGACGGATACGCACTGATTTCGTCGCGCACATACAACGAAATCGGGTTCCGTCAGTTTTCACACGTCGATAACATCTATACGCGTCTTTCAATGCGTATATTGAGCGACCACGTCGTCCGGTTTGTCGGGGCGCACGTCGTATCGGGTGTTTTTTCACTTTTTGAAAACAGAAATTAAAATTTTTCGTAAAACTTTAACAACGTGTAACTTTTTACACACTAGATGAAAAGTGATTCTAGAAGGTGCATCACAATCTCGGTTATGTGGTCTTTGACTACTTTAATTTGTTTCTACAAAAACTTAATGTATAGAACAAAAATTGGCCGACAAGTTGGTATTTTACAACAGTTTTAATATTTCAGAAAAGTGGGTTTTTCTTCAACTTCGTCTTAATTTTTCGAGAAAGTTGGATGGTCTTGTTAAAATCCATCTGAAGGATATCCAAGAGGGTTAAGTCTACTTTCCAGAACATTTTACGGATCGAAAATCGGAGTTACGAGCAAAAAGTTATGTCGTAGGGAAGTAGGGTACCTTGAGTGGGAAAACTGCTCCGTGGGTGACGAGGGGCTGACTTCCGATGCTCCGTTCGTCGTGCATACAACTCTGTTGCTGGTGAAACGAACTTGCAGTTGAAGAGGGTATGTTCTGCTAAAATTTTTGTTTTGGGAGCCTAGGGTTTTGAGGTCTGTGGAGGAAGTTATATATATGACAAGTGGGGCAAAAATTCTAATACTACTACTATACTAATACTAATAACCCATACATGGTTTACTCACGGAATTTGCTGCTGAATGCAGCAAGGATGGTTAGGGGTGGGGCCCGCCCCTTTAAGTGGGGTGGGTGGACTTTTTCTTCTTTTTCTTTTTTTCTTTTCCTTTTCTTTTCTTTTCTTTTCTTTTCTTTTCTTTTTCTTATTCTTTTTAAGCCTTTTCTATTTATAACCATGTATATTTATATGCATATATCCATAAATCTTATTTAAAAAATTTAAATACCAAATTAAATATTATCTATCCAATTATTTAATATATTTAAACATATCTACATATATATAAAATTCAAATCATAATATGTCAACTAAAAATAATAATAATATCTCTATAGAATAATCATGTTTATTAAATCTCCACCAATTTGAAATAAAGTTTAATATTATCTAACTGTATATATGATGCATCTAAAATATATATTTTTTTCATATATACACAAATTTAAATTGCCATAAAAGGCAACAATAATAATATCACATTAATATCAAATAATATCAACAATAATAAAATGTCTATTTAATTTTCACAAAATAACTTTAGTAATAATAAAATAATAAAAATTGTTCCAACGTGTGAACTTTACCACACACCCTCATTCGGGTCAAGGAACATGTACAATATTGTAAAATATTATTTAATAATAAAATACCAATAATTGTACAAATAATTAAATAATTAGAAATTGCACATAAAATTTTAAAATGGTTTAGGAAATATTTTTAAGTACATAAAATATGTCTACATGGCCACATTTGGTCACACTACCTGCTTACATGGGCTAAAATTTGGTTCGGGTCCAGTTCGGACTAAATTGGACAAACCGGGTCATCTAAAATCAATATATAAAATAATATTTAATTAAAATACTTTAAATAAGTCAATTCACAATTTGGTCTGGTTTTCCTAGTTTGGTCATTACCATGGCTAGGCTTCCCCCGGCATGGCTAGTACATTAGTCAAGACACACTACTACATCTTCCGTGCCAAAATTCATGGTAGTCTTGTGTTCCAAAATTCAACAATGGCTAAGGTCTTTTCTAATGAAATAAAAATCATAATTGCATAAATTAAATTTGAAGTCAAATAAAATAATAAAAAATAATTTTTTAAAAAATAGGGGTTTTACAATCCTGGAAACAGAAACAGTGAAGTGTGAAGGTTAGCATGAGGGTGTGAGGGTGTACCTGTGTGTCTACAGGAAATAGGAAACAGTGAGTGAATCATTCTCAGGTTATTAGGCCATATTAGTGAATACAAAACAGTGATGAATCCTAGTTTTTAACATAAAGGAAAACTTAGTTTTCACAAAGCCAACCCACATATTATATTTCCTGTTTCGAACTGGAACATTAATCCATGTTTCTCCCAGGTTTTGAAAAAAAGTCCAACCCATATTCATTACACAATGAACTTAGTATTCAGTCCACTGATTTCGAAATCCCATTTTGAATCCAATTCCCAACCAAAATCACCCAAAATTCACAAACAAGTAGATCACATATAGGAGAACAACATTAGGGTATTAAACCAATATTTAACAGCATTTAAGTGGGTTAAAATAGCTGCCAAAGTTCGGGTATTAAAACTGGAAAAACTGAAATGTAACATGGTATCAGAATTTTAGGGTAATGGAAATTGATGTATGAAAACATGTTAGAATGTAAAATAAATGGTTGGTAATGTAAGCCCCATGTGTGCATGTGTCCAACAAGTCATCTCGTGTCTACCACAATGACACAAACGTGTCCAAATCGAATAAAACCCAAATTGAGCACAACACAGACACAACAGAACACAGTGTCGTACACGTGTTCGTGCAAGTCTAGGACACGACATGAATCAAACCTCGTGCTCGTGTCCCAATGTTCGCCCAATATAGGGCTACTAGGTTGGCAACCTGCACTGTCTCTTCGTCATGTCAGGGTGAGACACGAAGCAAGTATCAGAACCCAAACTGAACTGTGCATAGACCAAGGCAAAACCCGTGCGTGGCCAAGTGCGTGTCCGATACGACACGAGAGTCACTACAAAAAAGTGACCTTTGGGGACAACAAAAAATTGTCTTAAAAACTGCAATTACCGTCCCAACAAATATTTGGGACGGGAATAGACGGTCCCATTAGGGTGGCGTGGCAAAAACTTCAGGGACAGATATTGCCGTCCTAATTACTGTTAAAGGACGGTTAGGCAAAACGTCTCAAAAGTTTTCAAATTTATGCTTTTGTGTGACGGTTTATTAATTTGTCCCCAAAAATAAGTTTTTATAACAGATATATTTCGTCCTAATAAATAAGGGACGAAATTTTAAAAAGTCCAAAAAAAGTAATTTACTTTTTGTTACAGTACTATAATCGTCCGAAAAACTTAACAATCGTTTAAATTATTATGGAATTACTAATTTCCTATTTATATATAAAATACATAATTGAATTTTATATACAACAAAAATTCATACAGAACTATTTTATTTAATCGGAAATGCATATGGTAGCCGCAACATTAACAAAGCGTAGCCGCAACATTAACAAAACGATTTCTATAAAACATATTTAAAGGTAATATCCCATTGTTCACAAAATGAAATCCAAGTCTTACATCACTTAGAGTGTTCCCATCAAGTTTTACATCAGTAAGCATTCACTTGATTTACAAAATAAAATCTACGACTTTTTACACAAGTCCAAAACATATTTGATTTTCCAAAGTGGCATCTCCCATCATTTGCAAAATAGGTACAAAAAGCATTGGAAGGACCTGCAAATAGAAGTAAACAAATTAGCCTCATAAAAATAACCTGCAAATAATGAATTCTAAATATGTCACAATATAAAACACTAAATATAGCACAAAAGAACCCAATTTGAATTGTCCACAATTATGTCATTGGACTAAGACTCCTTATTGTTTATATATCCTCAAAGCACAATTATGTCAATGGATCTCAGGACAAACCCTCAAAACACCACCAAGATTGATGAATATATCTATTTTGTGCTCGTGTTCACAAGATATAGTATCGAGTAGGATTATCCGCAATTTATAAAAAATATAGTCTCTCAAGAATTAATCTCACTACTTTAAAAACAACAAGTAGCTAAACTAAAGGCTTCTTGAGTTGATCATATCGAACAAGTAATTAATTTGGTGAAGTTACAGGTTTAGATGCTTGGAGTACTAAACTTTTTCCATGTTATCTATTATAACAGTTTCATCTGGTAAATCTCATGGCAGGATATTCCACAATTATGAATCACTTCCTTTCTCAGGCAGCAGAACATGAATCAAGTGTAACTACCAAAACATGGATCCTTTTACACCATTAAATCATAGGTATAAAGTTGATTTTATTAAGGTTTGAAAATTGGATACCCATTCTAGCCTTGAGTTCACAAGATACCATTTAAATATATACGACAAAAACCATCCCTACATATCAGTTTCTTGCCTATATCAAGGGGTTTAACTTAGAGAACATAGTTTATAAGTGACAAGTCTCTGAATTATTAAGGTGCATAGATATATATACTGTTAGAAAAGCACAAAGAATCTTAAGATTTTTAACAAGAAGAGCTAGAATTTTTTATAGTTCAGAAGGGCCATAAGCAAAATGCACAATTCAATCCTGTAAATAAGCAAAATAAATCTGCTGCCCAAGTAAACAACTCAAATACGGGCTGATATTTTTTATTATGCCTAACTCTAATACAGGTTGATATTACCCAATTTTAGCCAAAAGACTTTCTTAACCGGGATACTAAAATATGCACTAAAAAAACACAATCCTCTTGGTGTTATCAATACTTAAGCTAAACTATAAGACTAAGATAGGTGGACTTCAAAAGCAACCTTAATTTGTAAAAAATTGAGAAAACTAGCAGTTCACAGACAATATAATAATATTAGATGACAAGCAAAGATATGAACTTCACAAGTAAATCAATTAGAACTACTTATGCTACTCATATTAATTAAACTTTATATATAAACTTGTACTGAAAAATATGAACATTCATCTTAATTATCGAGCGCTTACTGTAGATTACTCCTGCGAATGGTGAACTCTTCCTCCTACTAAAAGTTCTCTCTGCAAACATACAACACCAAAATTATGAATACATTGTACTAGTCGTTTATAATAGAACAATATTTATAAGAACATTAAAGAGAGTAAATCCCGGAACGCTGGTGATTGCTTTCTGTAGCGTAGGTTAAACTTAAATTAATCGTAGGAAGGAAAGAGATTTATCTCGCACATCGACTTGTAAGAACTTTGTCTTAAAAACATGTTCTATAGTTCAACCATTTCACAAATAACAAAATAAAAAGCTTTTCAATACAATCAGTGTGATATTTACACAAATTTCTCAAATTAAACCAACAGCTTATATGTCAAATTAAATCAATTATCTTATGGTAAAATTGGGGAAAAGAAGAAATATAATCTTTGAAACAACACAAATTTATATGACTAAATAACAAAAAAAATGTTTGCCAATAAAACCAAAATTAACAAAAAAAAATCTAGATATAAGCAGATTCATATATTATTTATCATATCGAAAAAGATTATTATAATGAAGAATTTTGTAAATAATAGGGGTCAAAGCCATGTCACAAAGCTTTAAGATTGTCCTAGCATAAGACACTCGGTTGGAAGCAAATATAACATAAAATTTAGATAAATGGCCTTACACAATGCACGTATGTGAGGTTAACACTTGTATCGTGCTTCATGTAACCCCCAAAAAGTATCAGTAGTAAACTATCCACATTCTCCCCCTCATCGCATAGACAATCTATGCATGCATACAAGAACTTATGGTAGTAACTTTATATATAATTATAGAATAGATGAAAAAAGAGGCATACAAGATATCTTTGATGGGTAACTTTGTTGTTTTTTATTTTCCTCTTCGATTGATATCGTTGAAAACTTTTTACTTTCTCCTTTTCTTTTAGCTTTTTTCTTTGCTTAATTGAACCGATAATTACATGGGAAGTTGAGCCACAATTTGGGTATCGAACATATAATTGTTGGGAGTGAGTATTGGTCTTGATCATCAGTCTTGATCATCATAAATGTTAGCTAACATCTTATTCAATACATTTCAGTTTGGATATTTCGTATTTGGATATTTCTCATTTGGAGGAAGCATTGTATGTAGGGAAATCTATTACATTTTACCTGAGCTTTCTATAATTGTCCTATATGTTATACACAATCTTTAAGTCTAGTTTTATAAATAACTTTGGAAGTCAAGTCAATGTTATGACCCATCACACCACACATTGTTTCTATATCTATGATACATACTGCCAATCATAATTCTAAATTCATATTGTTAGATGCAAATTATGAGACTGTTGGTAAGTATGGACTATTTGGTTAAGTATTGTTAAATATTGTTCTACAATCAACTTATTGAACTTTAATAGGCAAGCATACACTATTCATGAATGACAGAGAAGGAAATTATGCTCTATTAATCTTTTCCATTTTGTTGGATTATAACATAAATTCTGAAATTTAAGTGCATGTGTGCATTTAGCTTTGGTTTTCTGACACAAGATATATGACCATCCAGTTTTTTTCCTTGTCGTGCAACATTGAAATTTTAGCCAGCAAGAATCCTATACAAGAATACAAAGAGCTCACAGCTGCATAGGTGAACATATAGTTAAAATTAAGTTCCCTTCATGTTTTTACATAATATGACTCTTTTGGTGGATCAAAAGAGTATAAGGAAGGTTAATTGAATGCTAACATACATGATAACAATGGTTCAATGGCCTAATAACATACATCTTCTGCGGCATGCATGGGCTTTTTCACAATCTTCAATTTCTTGTCCTTTCTTAAGCTATATGTGCTTTTTTTCAACTAGTCTAGCTTTGTTTTCTCATATCATACTTAATGCTAAAGAAGATATATAGATATATTGAACAAGAAAGACACTGATATATCTTATATAATATATGTGCTTATATATATATATATATATATATATATATATATATATATATATATATATATATATATATATATATATATATACTCCCTATACATCTTGAACCTGGATAACTCATGTCATTAACTTACAATCTTGAACTGCCTTGATATGATTTTTCTTGATGACTGAAGCTTTGCGAGTGAAGAACAAGATTAGACATTTAGTACTTCGTATACAAACTATTGAACTGCCTTGATTTGAATTTTTGTACATAAACAAGTGCTTATTTACAATCTGGGTGGTTTTTGTAGAGGGTTGTGGCAGCGTCATTGATCCTTCATGTACTCTGTTTTTGCAGGGGCCATTTTATGCATCTGTTTTCAACCCTCTGATACTTGTAATTGTCGCACTCTTGGGAACTCTACTACTTGGTGAGAGGTTTGCATATTGGAAGGGGTATACTATATGCTTTTACTATATTTTTTGTATCTTGAACTCACAAACATAATTAGTACAGTGAAGATGCACATAAATAATGCAGCTACTTCTAAAATAGGCACACAAGAATGGAGGGGATGAACAGCATAATAGAAAGGGACCAAATAAAAGTTTATAAGGTGACATTACCAGATTGATAGATGGAGTGCTAACAGGAGAGATTTTGCTCTTCGTGATATCCTCGGTTGGCTGTCGTGGCAGGATTGCTACGGTGTTACCAGGAGAACTCAGGCCCCTCGAACTGTCCTTGTTATTTTGGGATTATGGGGTTGCTTTAGCAATACCGGAAGAAATCTGGCTGCTCTGGTTGTCCTTGCTATTTTGTGATGATGGAGTTGCTTCTGCAAGAGCCAGCTTCAACACTTGAATCTCCTGCTGCTGGGAATGGCAAATGGCTGTAAGCTGCATTCCATGTAAGATGCAGGCTGAACTAAGTAATTCGTTTTAAGAGTGGCCAAAAACTCTTCAAGCAGTTAGGATGCGTTATGTTTGAGGGAATTAACTGGGAATCTGGTTTTTTTTCTTCCAGATCAACTGCAAAAATTGACCTACGGGAGGCTTATGAGAGGATATCATGTTGTTGCGGTCCTGGGCAATTCTCTATTTGCTATAGGTGGTATTCAAAACGAAAAGACCATCGTGGACAAAGTGTGTAGCTTTTCGTGTTTTGGTTGGGTTTTTTTTGTTTATGTACCACAAGAGGTTATGTAATACATATGGTGAGACACAATTATATGAAGAATAATTGTAAGTGTGAATATGTTAATTTATAAATGAATTCGATGGTATCTTTTATTAATTTTGATTGTGTATGTACGGATTTTCTTGTGGAAATTATATTCACACAACGAATATTGGTGAATATAAACAAATTATATTCTCATAATAAATTATATGCCGACAATATAAACAAATTCTCATTGTAAAAAATTCTATAGTTAGCGATGTTATTTTTCCAACAGTTTTTTACTGTTAAGACAATTTATTTACCAACACTCTTTTACTGTTAGAAAATTTCATTTACCAACACCTTTTTATTGTTAGGATGTTTTATTTACCAACACTATCTTACTGTTAGAAAATCATTTTCCTAACGGTGTTTAACCGTGAGGAAATATTATTTCCCAATGGTGTTTTACCATAGCGAAATTTTTTTCCTAACGGTAATAAACCATTACAATGGCCGTTAGGAAAATTCCCCACACCGTACTACCAACGGCAAAAAAGCGTTAGGAAAATTTTTCCTAACGCTTATAGTCGTTGGAAAACGACTGTTTTGGTGTAGTGGCTTCTTAGCATGGTTGATCCAAGGAAATCCTTAGAGCCAAATAGGGCCTAAAGGAAGAATGCCAATTATAAAAATTTATCCCTATAATTAGACAAGATCATCTAAAATATTATGAATGCAAGAAAGAAAAATGAAGATGTGTTGTTCCATGTGGCACGCAAAAAAATATAGCATCAACATCAGGAAAATCAATATCTTTTATAGCAACCATATTGGGCAAGTCCTGGAAATCCAAGGAGAATTTAATTTATTTTCCTTGAAGTGCTCTCTAAAAATTGTATATGGCAAATTTTTTGGAGGAATTATGGCAAAAAAAGTAACACGTATTTAAACAAATTACTATACAAAGTCAACAAATTTTGACACAATATTAAAACAAGCAGGGGAACATGTTCCTAGGCAAATTGTGGGATCCAAATAAGTATGGTTTTAACATATTCTAAAATAAGAGTTACTACTGCCAGAGCACTACCACAATTATCAGCTCTCGTTTGCTGAAAATTGATTTTAAGTTGTCATGTCTAATGACCTGTTTATCTGTGATAAATTTATCAGGAAGAATATAAAACTTGATAAAGGTACTACATATTTCCAAAAACTACATATTTTTTGAAAGATAAGTGATTTAATTATCTATATGTAAATTATGAAGTCTATGTTAAAATATTTATTTTACTTAAAGGGAAATAAACAAAGGAATTGTACTTGGGACACAGGGGCATAAAGTAGAAGCATACTATAGCTGCAAAAATTGAATCAGTGGCCACAATCACCAAATATACACTCTACAAATCTTTAAATAAAAATAATAAAATTAACTAATAACTCATCCTTCTTATTATTTCACATATTTCTCCCTAAATGTCTCAGAAAGTGTTCAATCCCATGCTCTTGTACACATATGTACTCTGAAACAAGCCTCAAGCATAGCTCAATAATTTGATGAAAAACACGTAGATAATAAATTTTATCCATATGACTTTCTAAATGAAAAGGTGTCCTGGGTAGTATGTTAAGGTATCCCAACACATACACAAAATAGAAGACAATTGAATAGCCTTCAAACAATCAGTCAATCCCAAGCCACAACTTAGAATAGATATGTAACTATAGCGAACATAATGGAACAAACAACACGATAAGTTTTCTAGTAAAACCAAGTACCAAATTTATGGATAAGATACTTTACCTTTAGAAACACAAATATATCACTATATGACAGTGCAGTTGGGCCACTAAACCTTTGGAAGTTAGCCCCTATGATGCATAAGACCTCATATTAAAAACTACTACACCTTATATGTTGATAGAGTTCATATATCTCATATATAAATGCAAGTGCAACTGACAATCTTTATTCATTACTAGAACATTAAGAAACTAGAAGACTAATAGTAATTAATTAGTGCAAACAAATAATCCAGATAGCATAGAATTTGTAAAAGTAAAGAATTGCATAACCTCTAAATATGATATAAAGGAGTTTATAAATGAAAATGATACTGCCAAAGACTATTATAATCATGATCCCCCAATAATCTCTTTACTACAAGACCTGAAATTAGCTAAAAAAAAAATTAATAGATGACTTCAAATAAATAATGCACAAACGATCTGACTAGGAATAGACCTAACGCTCTAATGCTACTAGATTGTAGATGCTTCGATAATTTTAAAAAATAAAGTAAAAAATGAAATTTATATTTCAACCAAAACCATTGTGTGATATAAATTGATGTGCCCAAGCACAAACAAGTCAAATCACTGTGCTTAATACCAACCCCCACTAGAACACCTTACAAAACAACTCATCTCTTTTATTTTTGAAATAACTACAATTTCCTTCCTGCGAGCCAGACAGTTGCCTACTACCTAATATTGATATATAAGGCATCCACGATTGCTTTCCCTCTTTGCATGCTCAACACCCTGATGCTCCATGACCGGACCTAACTTTTGTTCCAGACTAGACGTGAATGGCTATGATAGAAGTAAATAGATAAATTCGACTGACACTAGGATTTTTTTGACAGTCCAAACAAGATCGACAAGAAACTAGGGCTTTATAATAGCCCGACAAGATCAACAATCTCTATTTCACAAAAAATTAGGTTTTTATCACCCCCGACAAGATCAACAAGCTCTATTTCACAAAAATTAGGGTTTTATCACCTCTGACAATATCGACAAGATGCAGTTGACATGAAGATTAACTCCATAGCATAATTTTTTGAGATGAACGTACCTTCCGTCGGAGATTCCATTCTCCCAAAGCTTTTCTTGGAGATCCACTCCAGAGGATCTTTGGGTGCGGATTTGGGTGGGGCGGTGTTGCAAAAGAGAATTGTTGTTTGGTCGGTCTGAGAGGGAGGATTAGTGTTTGGTAGAAAAGAAAGTGTTTAACATCAATGGTTCATATTGAACCATTCACATCAGACGGGCTAACATTAATGCAAAAATAAATATATAAAATAAAGAATAGATGGAATGGGCCCAAAATTTGGGCGGCCAATTGTTTTGACTTCCCGCCAAGTTTTATTGGGACGGTCCAAATGTTTATTTGGGATAATAAATAATTTTTAGTCTTAAAAAAATACATTATTACGATCCATTTAGAAATATGTCCTAAATAATATTAATTTTTGTTACAAAATAGATAGGCGTCCCAAATATTAATTTTTTGGGACATTCTAGAGTAGCGTATCTAATAGTATCGTCCCAAAAGCTCTCTTTTTTTGTAGTGAGTGTCTCCAACTTGAAGGGTGTCATGTCAGTCACGTGTTCGTGCTACATGCCAAGTATCATGTCCGCTGGTGACACAGACACGCCACACTGAGCCACGAGTAGCAGGGCAGCCTGACTGCACGTGTACTGGACGTGTCCACGACCCCAAAGCGACACGAACTGGACCAGATTCGTGCTCAGTCCAAAAAAAATCCATAAGCCACACAAAAACAATAATTTCTATTCAAACACTTTTTGAAAACAGCACAGAAAAGTTCTTTGAGACATTTCCACAAACACCTAAGTATATGGACTGATATGTGTCTAAATAGGACACGAATTGGACACAAAATCCTACAGAAATCTAGGGTCAGCTAGGGGACACCTAGATCTAGGCTAATATGCAATAATAACAACAATTTCAATAAGTTTTGAACGAATTACCTATAGGTGTTAAAACTCCTCAAAAACTCCAAAGAGGGGTGTTCCTCTTGATGGCCAAACTTCACCAAATTGTTAACAAACTGAAAATAAATTACACACATAGCAAGAATACCTAAATTAGAACCTATTGCAATTAGTTTGAGGGAAAAATGAATTAAATTGGATTTTCTATAAATTTCTAAAGATGGAGCATACCTTTCTTTCCAAATATGAACTTCCTAAAGGAGGCTAACCTAATGGAAGAGATTACTTATAGGAGAATCCCTAGGTGGGCTGGCCGGCCATGCTAGGGTTAGGGTTAGGTTTATATGGTGTTGGGCTTGGGCCTCTATGGGCTTAAGTCATTAATCATGACTTGTAAAGTCATAAGCCATTAATCCATTCTCTATTCAATATTCCTATTCCCAAATTGATTTTAATGACTAGGATATGGTTAACTTAATCAAACTAGGGTTTCATAATCTAACCAAGTCACTAAAATTAGGGTTAGCTTCTAGGTTAGGCTCCAAAGTCAACACTAGTAAAAGTCTAGAATAACCCCTAATTAAATTATACCAAAAATCATATAAATTCTAATAAATCTCAACAATTCACAATAATTCCAAATAAATCCCAAAAATTCAAAAATGACCAAAATACCCTCATACTAGAAATGTGGTAGTGACGTTATCACAAGCCTAGTTACTAGCAAGATGTAACAAGATGTTCCCACAGTCACAAGCCTGCAGCCATCCAGGTTATCTAGGTGAGGTGATTTATTAGAGTTAGAAGAATTATTAGGTGACTTGAAGTGCAACTCATGACAGTGTGCTTTAGCACTTAATTTCAAAAAGTGCCCCACTTGACAGTGGGCTGGAATTGTTCCCTACTCGTCGGCAGGCTACAAGTCCCTCAGGTGTTGCTAGGATAACAGGATCGCCTATAACTGGGAAAATATCTCTATATGTACTACTTGATCAATCTAGTCATTTAACCTAGTCAGATTTATTATGAATCCCTAACCGTGGTAACTAGTAATCCATATCCGAGACATGATACAAGACGAGACAGTTAGCTTGTACAGGCACAATCAAGAAAATCAACAATGGTGTCAAAACAAGAGTTACTTAGCAAGTCAGGATAGCTGTTGCAACAGCATTTCAAGATTACCATGTCGTGTTAGGATTACTTGTCAAGAGTGCGCCTCGATGGGCCACTATCAAGCTTTTACAAATCATATCAAGTTTATTTGTTACTTGTCAAGAGTGCGCCATGACAGGCAACTATCAATATTTTTAAAAAGGGTTCATGTGCAAGTCAAGTTCGTGCTATAGCCAAGTCACGTCATGCTCAGGTCGGGTCAAAGCTCAATGTACATGCATATAACAACACATATAAACGACTGCAAGAACAAAAAAGGGCATAGAGGCAGGCGTATCACAATAGGCGCTTAACAATGGATGGGCGCCTAGGCAAGCATGGGCGTCTGGGTATGAATGGACACCAGGGCATGAATGGATACCAGGGTCAAGATGGCGCCTAAGGTTAAGATGGCGCCCAAGACTCACCGCGCCTGGACACCAATCGACACACCAGGGCCAAAATGGCGCATGACCGAGTTTAGGCGCATGGCCAGACTGGACACATGGCCAGGGGTACTGGATCCTCGTGGGCGCCAGGCCAACATTGGCGCCTGGGACTTGATGACCAAAGGGAGGGGCGCATCACACTAGGCGCCTAAGCACCCGTGAGCACAAGGGGCAGGGGCGCCAGGGCTGTTCTTCTTTCCCAAATAGCAGAGAAGAACCCATGGGAAACCAAAACTTCAAATGAGCATAACTTGCTCAAAATACGTCCGAACTGAGACTTCCAAGGGTCTAAACTATACAGAACGATATTTTCTACAGCCTGGAACGATTGTTTTAGGAAATACCAAAGCTTTACACCAAGAAAAATAATAAAACTCATAACTTAGATCTACACAAATCTATCCACCAAAATCAAAAATGCTAAGCTCTAAAGAGGCTTAGAATCTAGTAGAGAATAGAATGGAACAATAAAAGAGAAGATTCTTCATGAAGTAAGATTTTACTTGCCCAAGGGTTCTTGGTGGTTGGAAGGAATTATGAGGAAGAAGAAGAAGAAGAAGAAGAAGAAGAAGAAAAAGAAATAAATAAATAAATGAGAAGAGTTATGAAGAGAGAGAAAGGGGCTGACTTATATAGCAATCCTTCTCTTCTCAAACAATAATAAACCAAGCCAAGCCAAGAGTGCCATGATGAACCAAACCAAAATAAACCAAGATAAACCAATTCATGCTAAGACTAAATCAGGGTTATGCTAAACAGGAGAAGTCAAAACATGGGTCACCTGATAAACGTCAGAAATCCTTACATGTATGCTAAAAATACGTATAACAAAAAATGAAAGTGACATACTAAAGCGAAGGCTAAGGTGGCAACGGATACAGAGTCATCAGCATACTCTGAGGATTCTGAATCCTTATCAGAAGATGAAGATGAAAAGGAAGAGCTATCATCAAATAAGTCCCACGATAGAGAGGAGGTAAAAAATTTTACAGACTCTAAATCTAAGAAGACTTACAATAATTATTTAAAAGAAAGGTTGTTATGCCTGAAAGATAAATTAAGATGGCTGATGTCGAAGACGAAGCTTTCCTGGATATATTGAAATTCTATCAGTTGGAGAAACTGAACAAATCATGTCTTGGGAAAATCTTCCAAGCAATAGTAAAAGAATTTTACTCAAATCTTCGGGCTAAAATTAAAAAAAAAAGAGGATCAACAACTGGTATTTCTGAGAGAGAAACAGATTATGGTAAATACTGCTGTCATCAATAAATTTTATGGTTTTGATCCATTTCCTGAGTTTGATATGAAAGATATTGATAGTATTTTCATGAGGGATGTAATTCATGAGATTACAAGTGTATGAGTGGGTGCCAAGACCCCTCAAAATATATACAAAGATCAATTAAAAATTTTATATAAATTTTTGCATGCCTACGTATCTCAAACACTCAACCCTACTGGACATGAGTTTTCCATCCATCTCGAGAGAGTAAAATTTCTTTATTATATAGAAAAAAAAGGATGGATATAGGTTCTTATATGTTCAGTAGAATACATCTCGTAGAAAAACCAACTGCAAGGACAGCCCTCCCTTTCGGTGGATTTGTATGCTCAATGGCTAGTAAACATTCTGTCCCAAGCTTAGCAGGGGATGTTTATATTAAAAACATAGGGCCCATAAGAAAATTAACCTACATTCGAATGTTTGGGAAAGGGGCAGCAGCAGTAAGCAAACCATCAATATTTAGAAAAATATCAACATATGGAATCCCAAATAATACTAAGAACTGGGTTGATGATCTATACAATTTTGTTGCTGCAAACTTTGAGAATGTCTTCAAAGAGATGAAGACTATATCCGACAACCAGAAAATGATTCTGGATAAAATTAACCAGATAGAGGTTGAATTTGCTGATAAAGAATAAGATTTTCCTTCCCTCGTGAAGAAGGTAAATGGGACTAGCCCCAACTGGTAATACTTTGCATTTTTCCCTCTTATTCTACTACTCATAATAATTTCGTAATCTAATATGCACATTTATACTCTAATATGTGAAGGACACATATATACACATTTATACTCTGTTACTAACTGATCTAGCTATCCGTGTTATATTATTTTCTTATCTAACTTCTAGGTTTGCTTGCTAACAGTATATACTTGCTAAAAGGACGATATCAGTATCATCACTAAAGAAAGAATTTATGGAATCATTTGTATTTGAATTAAGGCTCCAATTCAGTTGTTAATGTGCATATTGTATACACTTGTGAGCTTCCACTCAGCTACACCGAATCTTCATCTCTGATGCTTAGGGATATATCAAAACTTCTTAGCCCTTATATTCTATATTAAACACTCTAGGACAGAAGCACATGGTCTTGAATCAAAGCTACTCTGGATATCCTTGATACTCTGATACTCAGTTACTTGATGCTCTGATACTGCAAATAATTTACAATAAAAGTTAATATTGTACTGATACTTTGCTACTTGATGCTCTGATGCTTTGATACTCTGCTAATTGATGCTCCGATACTCAGCTAAACCGAATAGTTAATATTACACCGATACTTATGCTACTTGATGCTCTGATACTTGCACTGATACTGCCCAATTACACCCTTAAATGGTGATTTAGGACTGAACAGATGATGGTCCTGCATATATAGAGTGGAAATACCTCAAGGCATGTAATGTATGTCTGATACTAGAGTTAGGACTGAGCTAGAACACTCCCTCAGTCAGTGATATTTAGTATTATAAGCATGAGTACACTTCTATAATATAGGTTGTACTTAAGGGTTAGCCAAGCACTTAAACTCACTTGGTATCCTGACACTAGGGAGAGTACTTGAGAGTAACCTAACACTTGAGCTAACTGGAGAGTGTACTCACTACTCAGTGATAGATATAAAATGGGGTCGCATCATAGAACCTGCATTGTGCACATTGATAGTCTAATGTTAGAACCTGTAATGTGCACATTGATACTCTTATATAAAAACACACTGTGCACATTGACACTCTAATGCTAGCCCTCACTTTGATACTTCTATTTATGTTTTTGGATGTCATTTCTACATATACAGTGAGTCCATACTGACTATAATTTCTTATTTCGTCCCTCAAGGTGTAGGTGAAGGATATTTTGAGGAAGAAGAAGAAGAAAAAAAAAGAAGAAGATGGAGATGAAGATTAATCTTTTGAGTTTAAAAACTTTTATTTCAATTTGGAAGTAATATTTGTAATATGGTCCTGAATATTTGTTGGTTTTGACGGTCAAACTAAATTTTATGTTTGAAATATTGTAAGACCAAACTTTTTTGCTTGTACTAAGTGCCGTTGCGGTGGATGCATGGTTCGTAATTTGTTTGGAAAATATAATATGGTCTTGAATTTAGAGTAGGTCTGATATTTGCTTGGATTATTGTATTATGAATTATGCAGGTTCTATGTTGAATTACTAACGTGGATTGGGCAGATTATTGTAACGTAGACTATGTAGTTTATTGGACTTAGAATGAAGTATACTTAATTTGATTATGATTTGTTTGGTTGAAGCGTTTATTTGATTTGCAGTTGGCCTTCACAGATGATTTTGATTTTTTGGTGTATTTCTTTGATTTGCATATGGCCTTCACAGATTTCATGAGTCCTAGATGCATTCCTAGGATTTACGGTTGTCCTCATTCCGGATGCATTCCTGGGATCATTAAACTTTATTTGATTGGAATGTGGTTTGCTTTCTGTAAATAATCAGTACATCGATGCCTTCAGTATGAATTCGATGTCAGTGTAATGCATAATGTAATCCTGCCTGTTCATCCCTTGTTATTATTGAAGCAAAGTATGTAATGTAAGAAATTTTTTCTTGGATAGTAGGTTAATTATATTCAAACACTCGTAAGAAATTTTTTTTGGCACCCTATTTTGTGCAGCTATACAGTAGAAGCATGATTAAATGATATTCAAATTTTCTTCAACATGCTTTAATATTAAATAATATACTTTGGTAAATGATATTAAAAATACTATAAATATTTGATGAAAAATGAATGAGATACTTGAACATTTTCCGTCCTAAAGGTACCATACTTTGTTAAAAGTATGGAGAGTAGCCATTCTCCGTCCTAAATGTATCATACTTTGCTAACGTAAAAATTCGAATATACTTTGGTAAGTGATATTAAAAATACTGTAAATATTAGAAAGATGGTTAATATGACAAAATGTTCCAATACAAAAAAAAAAACCATTCTCTTCGAAAATATTTATCATTAGAAAAGTAAAAAATATTATCGTTAAAAAAGTAGATTTTTTTTAAAATATGTGAGCGGATGATCCGTCCGACCTCAGAAGCAGGTTTACTTCGTTCACCACCACCACCACAGCCTGTATCTTATAACCAAAATAAGAAATTGTTAGATGAAAAATAAATTTTTTGACTATGACATGGACAGTAAAATTTACTAAGCCGGGAGCCTACAAGAGCGGCGCCGCTGGTACTCCTCTTTGTTCGAGGAGGGCTCGACGACGTCCGAACGAGCCGGACCGATTCTTCTCGGCACCGCTGGTACTCCTCGTTGTTCGAGTAGGGCTCGACAACGTCCGACGCGAACCAGACCGATTCTTGTTCCTTCTTCATCTCGTTTCTCCTTCCACCACCCCACACCACCATCACCATGGCCTGTAGTTTTATAACCAAAAAAATAAATTACGGAATTTATACGTAGATGCACAATTATTTTTACAAAATTATATGTAATGCAC